>OY723401.1:83735413-84935413 GCA_963210345.1 Inga oerstediana | reverse complement strand
TATAGCGTCCCCACAGCGAACGCGGTCAGAAGGGCCTATTTTTGATTTGTTTTCGCTTTAGCTTCGCTATAGCGTCCCCACAGCGAACGCGGTCAGAAGGGCCTATTTTTGATGTGTTTTCGCTTTAGCTTCGCTATAGCATCCCCACAGCGAACGCGGTCAGAAGGACCTATTTTTGATGTGTTTTCGCTTTAGCTTCGCTATAGCGTCCCTTTGCTATAGTGTCCCCACAGCGTACATTAATTCAGAATGGCCTATTTTATGAGCTTTTCAAATTTTCTTCAATTCTACCTAAAACCCTATACATCTAGCTCAAAATTTGCACTTTTTCAAGTATCTTCAACACATCACAAGTTAATCTTCATATGTATAAACTAGAACCATATGTTTATATGAATAAACTAGAACCATATGTTGTAATTGAATGAATCAAGTATCACCTTCTTCTTCATTTCATAAACTAGAAATTCAACAAGGCTACAAAGTTTGAACAACATACTAGGACGCAACCATTACAGAGAAAAACATTACAAAGCTCTTTTTCCATTTCACTAAATAAACAAGTAGCTTCTTTCTGTACATAAATTGCCAATTCAAATAAGGTTACCAAGTTTCTAAAACGTACTAGGAGGCTACCATTACAGAGAAAAACAATATACAGCTTCTTCTTCAGTGCATAAATGCCACAATCAACATGACTACAAAGGTTAATGTTAATCATCGTTGCCATCGGGTCAACAATGGAACGACATACATTTTCCCTTTGCTAGGGCCTCTTAACTTTTCAGCCCGTTTACCATATTCTTTTCTCTGCTCTTCACTTAATCCATTCCAAGCCTCCCTCACCTCTAGGTTTGACTGTTGAAAATGGTGGACCTTATTCACCTTTGTCTTCTCTTTGTCCTTCACCTTTCCCTTCTGCTTCTTCTCCTTCTGGCTGAAAAACTCTTCCGTGAATAGAGTATACCCAGAAAAGCTGGCTGGCCTTGTTCCTGTGCGGCTCTTTGTTGGTTGTTTGGTTTTGGTAGAGCCAAGTGTTTCCATCTTCCTTGCCTGGACATGGTTAATGAAAGATAGGTCATACTTTTATACAAAGACCTACTGCACTTCACTATTAAATTATATGCTGCTATACATTTAAGATGGATCTACTAAGAAATTTAACATATGCAGCAAAGGAGGCCCATCAGATTCAGAATTTTTCATAAACCACACACATAGCCAAAGAAAATTTCTGGATTTTCCCCAAATCTTATCATATAAGCAAAACTTCATTTACAAGACCAAACATGGCAGACCATAATATTTAAATGAAGAATTTAATCAATCCATGTTCGAAAACAACGACCACTGAAACTTTGAAATATAAGACAAAGAACACAACATTCGTGCAAAATAATGCCAAAGTAGAGAGGAATTAACTACTTGGAAACGCAAACCATGCCTTATAATTGCTGATTACTAATGATTAAAAAATGCAGGCGTAACAAGAACATTGGTGCAAATAATGTCATAAAGATTCAACTGCTGAAACATTTTACCTGTGTGATATGAAAATTTATAATTCAATAAACCAAACCTCAAAGTTAGAGACAACTTAAGTAGCTTCAAATATTCCTTGTGAACGTTCAGCAGCAGCCTCTATAGCCTCCTTATAATGACAACCTCCCAACTTTAGATGAGGGTAGGAGGTTTTTTTGGGCCAAGTAATAGTTGAGTGGTAGTTCACAAGTAAGAAAACTTGATATATAAACAAAATATCCTGACAACAAACAATTAGATAAAACCTGGCAATATGATAATAATATTAACAAAATAGACCATCTAAAATACATGATCACTAATGAAGAAGCTAATGTAGACCAATTGAGCACTTCTAACATATCACACAGCAACACGATTGCAACAGATACAGGAAAAGAAGAGAATTGACCATCTCATGTGTCCGTTGACGAGCTGAAAATTTAAACTCCATTTAGTTTTCTTACTAGTGTAGGATTTTAACACAAGTTTACAGTAGAAAAATGGCATTCGATGCTCAGTATTGAAGTCACTGTAACAGAGTAGTTTCATACTGATGATAATTGAAGTTATGACTTAAAGAACAATTTAGCAGCTTAATTCATACCGGGGGGGACCTAGTCAATTATCTATATGAAAAGGATCTAGAGAAAATGAAGTTAGGAATGGCCAACAGGTACCTCCAAGCTTCTGGGCTTCTTTTATAACATGAAGTGCAAGTGTTGTCTTGCCAGCTGCTTCTCGTCCATAAATTTTCACAATTCTACCCAGAGGCTATTCAATAGGATTTTTGCTAAGGGTACTTATGATAGAAATTTAATCTTTAGCTAGCTCCAGCTAAATGAATCAACTTCTACCATCTGAAGAAAGTTGACTATTCAAAAACCAGGCTATTTATAGTTGCTTTACCTATGAGGTTCTACATTCCAATCTCTACACCATCACTAATTTTTAGAAGACCTATTTTCACATCATAAATTGAATCTTATTTTAAGATTATATTAAGAAACTGACAAAGTAGTTTAATATATACACAACAGGATATATATACATCCGCATGATCATCCATATAAAAATTACATGCATTTAACCACCATGCAAGGCTCCAGTATAGCAGTCCTTTCCATGGATAGAAAACAGTCGTTAGAAGCCAACAAGCACAAAAAAAAACAGACATCCTAGAAATTGTTGAAAACTAAAAGGTTCAAGTCACATGATTAAAAAAAAATAATACTCAACATTTATAAATTATGGAGTGCGTAAAAGAATCTGTTCTTAACTTTATGGATCCCACTTTCAGATGGTAGACATTTTTTTTTCTCCGGGGGGATTGTAAATGACAGCGAAGAAAGGCCAAACTAAGTATCTAACATCCCTTTCTCTAAATAACTCAACAAAGTTTGGCTGTATACTAAAATCTGTAATCTTTTTGGGCAGCCGAACTCAAACTTAATTTCTTAGATTTTAAACACCAAGTTACAGCTAAAACGCCTTTTTAAGGCCTGCTCCAGACCCATGAAGTCAATTTAAATATGAAAACATAAAAAAACTTTTGCATGGTTCCGTTAAATAGAGGCATAATGAAGCTACCAGTAATAACACACATATATATTCAGTAATTTTGCCATATCATTTATGATTGTAAACAATAAGAACTTTGTATTCTCATACAGTGAAGAGACAGAAATAATAACTGGGTGTCATATCTAACAAAATAGGCAAAGAGGTAGCAGCAGGAGTTCTTGCCAATATAAGGATAACATGGACAAAAAGATACAGACAGAGTGAAATGTAGGGATTTCACAAAATGAAGGACACCTAGTCTGAGTGAAATGAAACTATTATAAAATCAAATCTCAGAAAAATGAGACATGCCTAATCAGAAATTTGCATTAACGAACAAACATATGTCATGATAGAAGCAATTATTAATATCCAAATGTGTAATGCAATACTTGCATCAGTAAATATACCAATGGCGAACTCAGTCAATGGGATATTTCAACTACTTCAAGCTAGATTTACAAGAAATTACACGGCTAACAATCGAAATTATAGATAGAGGAAACAACTTAAATTACAGATCGTCCAATACTAGTTCTTCTACATTAGTTATTCACCGCAAACCAGAAAGGGCTTCAAAAATACCTCTTACACTATCTCTGACACCGGACGAAGAAGGGAAAATCGAAGAGGAGAATCGGAAATCGCCGTTGAGCTTCACACTTCAGTGCTTCACGACCAAAGGGCAGTCGACCACCACAATGAAGCTCAACTGTGTTGAGAGCAGAGGAGACGACAGGAAGATGAAGAGGATGACGAGGGTTAGGATTTGGTACTTCGGTTTCAGATGGGCACTCACGAGTCGCGATTGAAGCTCCACTCACGAGTCACGATTCGGTACGCCGGACGCCCAGGCCGCTGATTCGCCACTCACGAGTCGCGATTGAAGCTCCACTGAGGCAGTGAGCAGAGGAGACGAGACACGCACCACACGAGAGGAACTGAGGAAGACGAAGAAGGAAGGGCTAGGGTTCGGTGGGAAGGGTTCAATTTCGAACTGAAGAAGACACGAGACACGGACACACTTGGCCAATTCTTAAGGGTGTTTATGTCTTTTCCCAACTTTAATTTATTACAAAATGGTCCCATAGGACTTGAGGGTAATTTCAGAATTTCTCGGGACCATTTCTTCGTATTTTAGCTTCCATGGGACTACAGTGTAAATCTCCCTTTTTTATTTGACACTTATTTTTATATTATATTTATTTATTCTACTATTATCAAATTTAAAAAATATGTGTTTATATAGTTTTGTGATGTGAATAGATGAAAAAAAAAAAGAAAAGTAAGAATGAAATTGACTTTATAATATAAATGTATAAAAAAAAGAAGTGTAATATGAGCGGGTGAAAAAGAAAGAGGGTAGATTTTTTAAAAAAAAGAGTGAAATTTAAAAAAAAAAAAAATTTGGCGGGCTTAGCCAGCCCGCGAAGTAGCCCGCCCCGTTTAAATCCCCAACCCGTGGGCCAGCCCGCATTCCCACCTCTAATCCCACCACAAGATGCAATGCAATATATTCACTTATGTGAAAGACATGTGCTTGGATCAGGTTTTTTTATTAAGGAACCAATCCTTGGAATTAAAGCCAATTTTAGTTGAAGTCTCTAAAAAAATATGCTTCTGATGTGGTAATATCATTTGGCAATAGTAGGAACTTTAATTTGGTTAAATATGGCATACATTAACTTCAATAATTGATTCCTTACGCAAAAAAAGATTATATAAAAAATAACTTAACCGACCACAACTTTAAGAATTAAAAACTCTGCCTTTTAGTGTGTGTGTGTGTGTGTTTGTTAAGTGTGCAAATTATTCTTATTTCATTAGTTAAATCTAAATTTGAATCATGTTTTTATTAGAAAAATTCTCTCTTTTTAAATAAATTAAAGAGAAAATTAAACAATAAGAAATACAAGAAGTGATACACACACACACACACACACACAAAAATACAAGACTATTACAAAAACCCTTATGAAAGATAACAACAGAACATATGGATAACAATAACATGTGAGATAGATACCAAATGATAATGATCCAAGCATCAAAATATTTTATTATTATTATTATTATTATATATATTCACATCTCCATAATGCTCAAATTGACATCAACTCCACGATAAAATTCTCTTAATGTAATTTTCTTAAAACCTCATAACTCAAATTTGAAGCCTTGCCTATAGATGTCAAATCTTTTACCATACAATTTAATCTTAATAGAAGATTTTATAACCGTTTAAATATAAGATTTGAAATTTGAATTCATGTTAATACAGAAAACACACTGGATAATACTCATGTATGACCAAGTTATATATTCCTCTAATCTTATTTATAAGGCACCTCATCAAATTTTTCACATGAACGTATAATTTTACACATTATATATTATTGTGTTTACTTTATATTCATGAGGTACTCCCTCCAGTTCAATTTATAAGAATTCAATAGCCGAATTACATAGTTTAAAAAAGTGATTAAATTTAGTTAAAAATTAATAAATATGTCTAAAATAAATTTTTTTCTCAAATATGTCCTTATTTATTAGGGACAAATGTGTGTGTGTGTGTGTGTGTGTGTGTGTGTGTGAGAGAGAGAGAGAGAGAGAGAGAGAGAGAGAGAGAGAGAGAGAGAGAGAGAGAGAGATTAAATATAAGCATCACAACCCTTTTAATGAATGCAATATGTATAATTAACGAGGCACAAAAATGGAAAAAAAAACTCATCAAATGCTCAGACAACTCTTGTCGAGCTCTTATAAAAAATACTAAAGCAATTCAAATTTTAGAATCTTATAAAAAGAACCAGAGAGAGTATAATATGTGTTGTATAATGATAAAGTTGGAAAATTATTGATTGTTTGGTAGAGTTAATGAAATTTAAGGTTTTCATTTATCAGTGTGAAATATGCTAGAAATGACTTATAAATAGAACCAGAGAAGTATACTAGAAGTTAAGATATTACTTGCTAAGGTTTTAAATATTAGACATATTTGGGGAGTTGATCTTAGTCCTAAATATAAGACAAATTTTTCATATTTATCAACATTTTTCTAATTTACCCTTATTGATGCTCCTAACAATAAACAAGGAGGAGAAAGAAGGGAAGAATTGAGGAAGATGACTAGGACATTTTAGAAAATACATATCATATTAACTAATTCAACTAACTTCCTTGATCTAATCAAATTATATAAATATGCCTTATATTAAAGACCGGAGGAGTATTATATATCAAATTATTTATTTATTTATATTGTTGATGAAAAATATTGATGTTGAGGGTGGCGTGGTGTGAGGAAGTGAACTGGAATGTCCCCTAACGACATTCCACAAAGTAGTGTTAAGAGGGCATCTTCCATAGTTGGCACATGCCTTCTATTTTGACCTTTATTTTATATAACATTCCTCTTCCTTTCAACTATTTGTTAACTCCTTAATTAGAAGTCTAAGCTTCCATTATCATTTGGATTTGTTCCCTAACGACCACTCATTACCTCGTT
Source organism: Inga oerstediana (assembly GCA_963210345.1). NCBI lineage: Eukaryota > Viridiplantae > Streptophyta > Magnoliopsida > Fabales > Fabaceae > Inga > Inga oerstediana. The sequence goes on along the minus strand of OY723401.1, from coordinate 84,928,821 downwards.
TTATTATGCTTTCATGTTCTTTATTATATCATATTTGAACTCGCACGTTAGAGATGTTTAGATTAATGAGCAACATTATTGGAAACTATAGCCACAATATTATCAAGTTTCCTAATTACACATGTTCACGTATCATATTTTTGAAATGTTATTATTTAAATATAATTACTACACATATTTTTCAAAACGTTTTGTAAATAGAGCATCAAAATATTTTTATAAAAAATATTCATCAAGTTCTATTTATAAGTTAATAAGTTTTCAACTTTACCCATATGTGATATGAAGGAATGAGTAAGAATCGACAAGCTCAAAAAGATAAATTATAGATGAAATTGTGAATTTATGTAATAAATTTAATCAGGCGACTTGTATAAAAGAGAAATACTCTCTCTAACTCATAAATAATTAACTACCACAAGAGGGTTATATAAATGTTCTCATCTAAAGCTCAAGTTCACAAACTTTTGATGAGTGTTTTGGGCTTCCTTTTCAAGCCCATTTAGGCCTTCTTTGAGCTCCACACGCTGGGCCCAAATATAAACAACACTTCAATATGGAAGCCCATAAAAGGCTCATCAAAGGAAGACATTTTGACAAAATAGATCTTGGCAAATCTCTAGAATGAGTATGATTCATGCACATACGGCGACTTTGAGAAATTAATGAATCATCTATATCAAATTGATATATTATTTATAGAAAACAATACTATTTATAAAATCTAAATAATGCAACTTAATTATAGAAAAGAAGGCAATGCATATAATCAATTAGGGTTAAAAAAGAAAAAAATGTAGGGTCAATATGATCTTTGATCCCTCAAGGTTTGAACAATAGGTTTTAGTCCATCAAGGAGTAAAATGATCCATATTTTTAATTAATTATATGGATCAATATTTTAAAAGGAATGAAACTTAAGGGACCAAAACCTCTTATTTAAAACTTAATGAATCAAAACCAAAATGAAGACAAACTTAAAAAATAAACAATTGTATTAACCCAAAAATATATTAAATGTTAAGACATATCCAAAATGTAGCTTATATAAAAAACCAAACTCATTCAAAAAATTGTCGCATACAAAAGGGGAGAGGAACCCCTTCTTTTCTCTTTTTATCCCCTTCCACTTTTATAATAATTAGACCAACATTTAAATGGTTTAAATTTGATCTATTATAAAATTATTATCAAAATGTTAAATTATTAAAAGAAAAATAATTTATTAAATTCAAATTGCTAAATTTTGATATGAATAGTTAAATATTACAATACAGAAAATAACATTATTTTATATAAAATTTAGACTATTCAAATGTTTATCTTATGGTTAAAAAATGAAGAGGAGGGAAGAGGATGAAAAAGGAAAAGATGTTACCCTCCCAAAACAAAAAGTACCAGAGGGAGTATAAGGGATGGTTTAAAAAGAAATCAATCTAAAAAAAATCAATGTAAAAGAAAAATCATATTTGGGGCATTAATGATTGTATGATGTTTCTTCTTGTTTTGCATTTGGTTTCAGCTAATAAATGATAAAAAAAAAAAAAAAACATTCAATTTAATGCATTAAATAGGGGTGGGGGGAAATGGAAGTACTCCATTTAATCCATAGTATAAGACATTTCTAGAAGAAATAATGTATGGTCTAAAATATAAGTCACCTCCATTTTAATTAATACTTTTTTTCTGTTTTGCCCATGCAATTAATACTCACTTTCTAATTTTACCCACCGATTATATTCACCTCCCTAAAATAATATTCCCAATACAATTAAATATATTTCTCAATATGGATAAAATTAATAAAATTATATTTTAGGACATATTAAATGACTTACCTATTTTTTCTTATTTCCCATAATATAATTTAAGTTCCCTAATCTTGTGGACCGGAGGGAGAACTTAGATTTTCTTTTGACAGATTCAACGAATTTTCAAACATCTTATGTTCTAGAGGGAGTATAAATGTGGCCCAACATGAATAATGCATAGCTTGGGAAATGTGCTATATTATTATAACATTTCCTCCTATATTTAATTTTTATTATGAGACTTCAAACTTCTCTCCTTTATCATTCCTATCCACTTTCTCTTCACTACTTATTTTTATACTTAGATTAAAATTTGAGCAATCCAGAATATAATATCTTATAAATTTACTAATAAAATACTTCCTCTAGTCATTTATATAAAGAACAGTCTCTCTAATAAAGGTGCTCCTTTTTTTTTGAATAATAATCAAATATATTAGATAAAACTATATTAAGTACACTGCTCTTCTAAATTTTAAATTTGGAGGAGCAATAATGATTTAACAATATTAGGAGGGGATTGGGGATAGGGGATGCACAACTGAACTTTACAGATACAAAATATGAAAGCATAAGAGAAATACCTTCGCGCACCACATCTGCACCACATCTGATTGAGAAGGAGCATGATTAATAATAAAAGATGGAATCTTCTCCGGGAAAAATGATGTTAGCCTGTGAGAGCGTTGGAAAAGAGGATTTTTCGATATTCAGAACAAACAAGCTCTAAAACATCTCTTAATGAAGCAATTCTTTCCACCAGAATTAGGCGAAGCAAGCCATTCAAGTTTTTGAATAGGTTGCTGCTGAAAGCAAATCCAAGAGGTGATCTTGAACTCCTTCCCCTTATTGAACTTTGAGAATAAAATAACCCAATCGTTGTGATTAATTGATGGGGTCACTAACTCTGAAGATGTATGTTGTTTAGATATGCTTCGATCAATAATATCATGATCAAAATCTGCATGAAAAGACATGGGCAAATGAAATTGCATTGTTAATTCCTTGAATTACTTGTAAAGTGTTTGCCTTGACACCTCTATGAAGAAAATTGTTCCTTGTTCTCCATATAACATTCAGCAGGATGATTCCATGAACTAAGTTAGTGTGACCATCATCATGAAGCTGGTTTAGGGTGATTTTTAACCAAGAACAAAATGATTCAAAAGATGAGTGTTTAGCCATAATCGAGAAGCTTCCAAACTACAGGGCTCTAGAGAAAGGACATTCCCAGAAAAGATGAGCAACAGTTTCATCACATGAACAACCAAAAAGGCATAAACCTTTCACATTAAGATGATGGTTTTGGAGGATATCACAAGAGGGAATTGCACTGTTAAGTAATTTCCAAATAAATAATAGATATTTATAAGGAAGTGAAATGGACCATAAAAATTTCCAAAAAACATCTGTTTGCCAAGAATAAGAAGAATTCAGAAGCAAAAAGCCCTTCTTTGCTGAATAAATACTTGAAGAGTTACCTTTCCAAATTAATCTATCTTGAACTCCTGAAAAAGAGAGAGGAGTATGAAGGATAAATGTAGAAACCTAATCAGAAAACAAAGATTTCACCACTGGAGCATTCCATTGAAGAGGTTTCCAACTACATGAAGTATGCATAACAAGATCCGCAACTTTGTGATATAAACCAACTGTTACAAGACTTGACTGCATGGGCCACCAATATTAATGGTTTAATACAATGGAAGATCCATTTCCAACTTTCCACTCAAGATTATTCAAGATAAGATTAGTACTGTCAAGAATCCCTTTTCAGATCCATGATGAGTTATATGGTTTCTTAATGATGGGGTTTTGACAGAGATCAATGTATTTTCTCTTCAAAGTTGATCCTAGCAAAGATGATGATAGAGAATAAATGATTCTCCATGACTGTTTAGCTAACATGGAGATATTTACTTTTTCAATTGATCTCATTCCTAAACCTCCTTTATGATGAGGAAGGAATAAAACATCTCTCTTTAAAATATGGATGCTCTTTTTCTCACCAGATGCTCCCCAAAAAAAATCAAGACATCTAGAGTCAATCCTGTTACAAATATAAGAAGGAAGGCGAACACAAGAAAGCAAGTATAATTGGCAGCCGATAGAACAGACTTTATCAAAGTTAGTCTCGAAGCTTGAGAAAGTAATTTTCCTTTCCACGCTGCAGTACGTCTGTCAACTTCTTCCAATACTTAGTTGTAGATGTCTTGCTTACTTCTACCTGGATCAATCTACGAGCCCAGATATTTGCCAAGTTTTGTGGAATATCCAATATTGAATATTCTTGCCAATTCAAACTTCAGGCTATTATCAACATTTGGACTAAAAATCAAGGTCGACTTATTTTTATTTATCATCTGACCAGACCAAGAACAATACAAATCCAAAACATGTTTGGCTAAGTCAAAACATTCCTTATTAGCCTCCATAAAAAATAATGAATCATTAGCATAGAGGAGGTGTGAAACAGGGAGAGAATCACGACAGATTTTAACACCTTTCCATTGGCTATTCATTTCCATTTTCACAATTAAACAGGAAAGGATATTGGAAGCAATGATATACAAATAGGGAGAGAGAGGATCCCCCTCCCTTATACCACATTTTGGAGACATGGAATGAATTATATGGCCATTCAGCAAGATATTATAGTGAACCTTGGAGATACATTGATTTATGATTTTGATCCACTTCCTAGGAAATTTCATCTTCTCTAAAGCAATTGAAATAAAGGACCAAGACAGTCGATCAAAAACCTTCGAAAAATCTACTTTGAGAGCTGCTAATTTTTTCCTCCCTTTTCCTGAAGAATGAATCTATTATATAAGATCAGTGGCTAACATTACTTCAAAAAAGCACTCTGATGAGGGGCAATGAGATTCTGAAGAGGAACCTTGAGACGGTTACAAAAGACCCTGGAGATAATTTTATAAAGGGCATTACTGAGACTGATAGGTCTTAGATCTTTGAAGTCTTGGGGATGGTCAATTTTTGGAATTAAAATGATATTTGTTTTATTGATGGATTTAAGAAGATGCTCAGACTCCCAAAAAGAAACCACCATGTTGTAAATATCATGATTAATTAACTCCCAATTTCGCTGGTAGAAATCAGCATGATAACCGTCAGGTCCTGGAGCACTATTTTTTGGTAAATCAAAAACAACTCTCTTAATTTCTTGTAAGGACAAGGGTTTCATTAGCTCTGAACGTCTTCCTCCATTAGAAAAGGAAATTGAAGGTCTTGTAATTCTTGGCAAAGGGAATTTGGATCTAGATCATCCTGTAGCTGATAGATATCTGAGAAGTAAGATAAGGCCATTAACCTAATTTCCTCATGATCAGATGTCCAGATGCCATCTGCATTTCTTAAGCAGGTAATAGAGTTCTTTAATCTTCTTCTATTAACAAAAGCATGGAAATACTTAGTGTTCCTTTCTCCCTGAACTTGCCATTTGATTTTAGCTCTCTGAGACCAATAACTCATTTCACAATCATACAAAAATTCCAATTCATGCTTTAGCTCATTTATTTGCCCCATTAAATTCGGACAGATTGATGAACTATCATGAATTAAAGATGACAAAAATTTTAATCTTGATTCAAAATTCTTGATCCTTTGTCCAATGTTTCCAATATTATTTTTACTCCAAGATATTAAGGAAGAAAGAGTCCTTGTAATTTGCATTGAACCTGAAAACTAGGAGTCCCTGTAGAATGCTGCAGCCAACAATTCTTGATAATGAGTTCACTTTCTTTAAATAGATTCCAATAGAATTCAAATTTGGGAAATTTTGTTCTAATTCTATCCACCTTAGTAGATACCACAATTGGACTATAATCAGAAGCCGCTAATGCAAGAGTATCTACATGAGAGAGAGGAAATGTGTTTGCCCAAGCCAAATTTCCAAAAGCCATATCAAGTCTTTCAAGAGTTAAATTATCCCCTCTTTTACTGTTTGACCATGTAAATTTAGGGCCCTTCTGATTTAAATTGACCAATTTACATTGATCAATACATCTCCAAAAATTTGGCCTATTACTTGAGGATCCATTCTCAGATAATTTATCAGAGGAAAAAAGAATTTGGTTAAAATCTTCCATGACTAACCAAGGGCCACCGATGACTACTGCAGTAGAAATAATCCAATTCCAAAGAATGTGATGATCAGATGAAGATGGAGGACCATACACAAACGACACATAAAAGGAAGACATACTTATATTACCATTCATCTTACAATGACAAACAAAAGCAGATAATTCAAGAACATTAACATCCAAAAGAGGGGACCATGCAACAATCATACCACCCCCAGTCCTAATGGCATCAGTGCCTACATAATAAGGATATCCTAGATTAATTAAAGGTGAATAGGCTGCATCCACTAAAATTTTTGTTTCAGATAGGAAAATAAACTCAGGGGAAGACTTATTTACTAGATGCCTGCACCTTTGAATTGCCATGGTTTTGCGAAAACCACGACAGTACCAACCTAATAACTTCATGGATTAAGGGGAAGCTTTTGAGAGGTAGCTTCCCGAACCTTGACATAAATAGAGTTAGCAGAAAAAGACTTGAGACGCTTAGCAACATTGTCAATAATCAAATGAACTTCCAAGCTTCTTTTCTTGGCAGAACAAATTTGATCAGCTGCTATGATGTCCTCTGGATGATCAAAACCAGAAACAGAGACAAGGAATGATGACTGATCAATAATAACCGAAGGAGGCTTCATAGAGATCAAGATAAAGCGCTTTTCCTCAGGATTGATGGTCTCAAGAGAATAAACTAGCAGACCCTTTCCAGAAATTGAGTAGTAAAAGGGAGGTGAGCAAAAGAAATGAGACACAAAATTCTGATGGGTGTTAGGGATAATCTGCCAATCATAAAAACCAGATCCTTTCAGCTGATATGATATACCAAAAAATTCAGGATTGTCTTCAATTTCGTCCTTTTGAATATTCCACCAATTTATTAAATTACTCGGAAGGCTTAGGGAATGAGGTAGCATGAACCATTTTGCATATCTCAGAGGAGCTATAGCTTCCTACGGAATATAAAACCCTGAACCATTAACGTCAAACACAGATTTACCAAAGATTTTGAGACACTCTTTCATAAAGCTGACAATTTCCTCTTTTAGTGCAGTGATCATATTAGTAATTCTTCTTCTCTTTCCTGGAACATTACCCTCAGTCATGAAAGGAAGTGGCATTGGTTCAGAAGAATCCAAAGGCATGAGATTAGAGGATTGTTCCAGATCAAGCATTGAAGATACTGGAGAAGTATTTGGATGAAGAGGAGATGGATATGTTGGATCCAGGAAGTCAGGAGAAATAGGCTCAATCAAATTATCATCATTGGCCATATCAGGATTAGGTAGGGGACTGAGATCATTCCACTGAGGTTCAGTATTATCAGAATGATGAGGTGAGTTTTCAAAAAATTGTTGGGGGCTCATTTCAGAAGATAAAGATGGGGAATCAAGAAGAACATCCACAATCATTTCGTCCATAGCAGAATCATTAGAGTCTGATGAATCCTCATTAGAAGAAAAGTGGAAAATTACTGCATTAAAATTCCCATGGGGAAGCACATCTTGTGGCAAGGATTCAAACACACGATACTCAATGTAAATTCCTCTGAAAAACCAAATTATAGAGGAACCTCGAGAGCGATGAGCACGAATCTAGTCCAACCAAATTCTTTTAGCTACCCGAGCATCAAAAGTACAAACAAACCTATCCCCAAAACGACGTCTGCCCCTCTCAAGAACCATATTAAAGCTCTTATAGACCTCAATAACAGGATGATTACATTGCTGCACAGAATGACCAATAACATGACAGAAAGAGCAATGCCTAAAAATATGTAATATCCTGAATTTTGAGATTTGAGGCTTGAGAATAAGCCTAAATTAAGTGAACTATTAAGCCTCAGTTTAGCAAGTGTCTCAAATCTATTCTCTAATGTTTCTTATATCTTTGGGATATTAAAGAAAGTAAAATGGTGAATTTTGGAGAAAGTAATTATGTTTTTGGTGAAATAGTCTTTGAGGCAGTGAGCTTTTCATGTGATTTTGTATTATTAAATGATGATAAAAAAATTATGAGATTTTATAGGGTGAAAGTAGACATCCTAAGCTTTAATTTGATAGTTCATATGACTCAATTAGAGCTATATACAAAGAGTTATGAATTTTTGAAGTTATCCCAGAAAAACTGAAAATTTTCTAGAACAACATGCAAAGATTGAAATTCTAGGAATTTTGTGATTCCAGCTAACAAAATTCTATATTTTTTCTTGAAATTAGACTCAATAAGGGTTTTATAGCCTTTGGAATCACTCCAATTATATTTTTCTATAATTAGTTATGATTTTTTAAAGTTTGGACAGAAATCTGCCAGAATTTTGTAAAAATCCGAAAATTGGGAAATTATCAAATAAATGAAATATGATATAAGATATTAAAATAAAACATCATCTTCCTCCTTTATTCATATGAAATAGACACCACTTTCAGCATTTAGAGAGAGGAAGTGTGAGATTTTCTTAGAGAGAGAAAGGAGAAAAAAACTTACAAAGGTAAGTGATTTCTTCAGTAAATCGGTTCCTAACGCGTATAACTCCGCTCCTAAGCTACTCTCCTATGTGTTTAAGGTTTGTGAAGCTCAAAATCTCTTGTTGGAGTAGCTAGGGTTTCAGCCAAGTCAAGAAAAGCCAGAGGGAGCTTGAGGTAACTTCCAAACTTTTGTATATTGACTATTCTGGCTGCTGTGGGCAATTTAATCAGTGACATTTCGCCGGATTGCCGTTGGTTTTAATTTTTGGAAATGGGTTGGCCTAGGGGTTATGCTGCCTAAATTGGTACTAAATGGTAGTTATAACCTAATGGAATAATCAATAAAGTGGTTAGGAGTAGAAAGGAACGCGTTTACGGAGCCGAAATCGTAAAACCCCGATTTTCCCCGGAGAATTCATAAATTTCAGTCAGGGCTATTGAGGGCCTTCGAGTTGGATTTTTAATAATTTGATGGTTCCATTGAGTTCAGGAGGGAAAATTAGGTGAGGTTACAGTTGGTCACTTTTTCGGAAAAGGCCGAAAAAGCATAATTACGAAAACACCCATGAAACCCTTAAAGTGGGGCTGTCAAGGGCAATTTTGTCTTTTAGTAGTGAATTTGGTAATTCTGAGTTTGGAAATGAATTTCTTGGGTAGAAATATGTAAGGATAGCCCATGCTAGAATTTTGAGAAAAGTACAGTTAGACTGGGTACAGCCGGGCCGGGTCGAGTCCTCAGGGGTATTTTAGTAATTTTTCAAGATAGACTCATATAACCCCTAGAAATACTATGAAAGTGTCTAAATAGTACATTTGATATTGTAGGATCGAATATGGAGCCCCGAACTGTTTGCACGTAAATCGAGGCACACGTTTTAAAGGGTTAAAGTAGGGAACTTACCTCTCTCGCATGTATTTAATACTTGTGCTAGTGTATTGATGCATGTTATTGCTTTGCTTGATTATGTGAAGCATATATGAATGATTGAAGCTCTGTTTCTGTTTATACTGTGGCCATAGCTTTGTTGCACGAAACAATGAGCAAGCGGATATGTCATTATGTTAGCATGAATTTATGTAATGCAAGCATGTCATACATTATGCACTTATCTTGCATGCATATTGATATGATTATCTACAGAGATTCTCTCGAATCTCACCGTCCTCTACCAATAATTTAGATAGGAAGAGATAGAAGATACTCTAAGAATAAAGAAAAGAACCGTATAAGGGGATTGCGATGGTGGAATGTTGATGAGAAGATGTCTTTGTTTTACTGGGACGGGTTTAGATATTCAAGTAGCCCTGTGTGGCTACATTGATGGTAATGATCATGTACGAACCCCTATGGGGAATTTATGTAATCATGCATGTATTATCAGTATATTCATATTATTCCTGTGTTGCCCACCGAACCGCATATCATTTTCCATGAATACTTTGGTAAAGGTGAAATTAAAATAAGGGCGTGAAAAAATACGCTCAAATTTGCATTCTACCCAAATATCAGCTCTATTGTCCAGACGCACCTTGATATTCTGAACCAAAGGCAATCTAGGATCAATGAGCACACGAACCCTAAGAAAATTGAAATGAGAAGAATATCTAATTCCATTAGGATCAATGAGCACACAAACCCTAAGAAAATTGAGATGAGAAGAATATCTAATTCCATTCTCTTCTAACATAGTAGTGCCCACAAGGTCCCCTAATGATTCAGCAACAAAAGCCGAGTGATAGTCATAAGGAAGGCCCCAGAGTTTGGCTCAAATAGGCATAGTGATCAACTGTAGCTCTTGAAGAATCATATTTAGTTTCCAGAAATCAATAGCCAGAAGCGAGTTATCAACCGCCCAAGGACCATTGTTTATCACAAAGTCCCTATCGTCAGGAAAGTCAAAATGAATGAGATAGAACATATCTGACCATCCACTGAGAAAGGAGCATTAAGAGACCATATAGAGAGAAGCCTCTTATGCAAACGATAAACAGAGAAGTTGTGAACATCAATGAGAACAACAATGCCAAAGGAATCCAGGAATTGTCTCCTTCGGGATAGGTCAGTAGGATTAAAACTCAATGACTGATTCATTGAATTTCCAAGGATATTTCTCCATTGGAAGGACATGACTGGAAGGTGAAAAAAAGGAAAGAAACCAAAAAACAGGATTGAAAAACTCAAGAACCGGAAGATATGAGAAATGAGAAAGCACATATAGCATTCAAAGAGGATGAGAATGAAGTAAAACAACATGATTATTTATAAAGAGGAAACATTAACCAAAACCAAAAGAAAAGACGATAAGAGCAGACACACAAAATCCAAACTTAGCACCACTAAAAACTAGAAAATTGGAGCTAAAAATAGCATATCAGAGGAAAATCAGAGAATCTAATAAAGGTGGTCCTTAATGTAATGATCAAATTATTTTTGTCTAACATTTTAAATTGATCTTTCCATCTCACCCCCCCCCCCATTAAGTATATGACACTGATTATCTCTCTACAACAAATTTCCACTCACTATCTCTTATTTAGTCTCTTCATAAATGAGGGTACAATTTGAAAGAAAAATACACTACATATCTTCATTTATTGGTTTTAACTAACATTTTGAATCATATAATTTTGGTAGTTGTTCTTTATAAAAAGGACAGGTGGGAGTACCAAATTATTTAATAAATAAATTTAAACCGCTAAACTTTAGTTATGATACTTTAAAACTGCAATAAAAAATATTTAAAAAGATGTTTAATGAATGATCCTTATAATTATATGAAATGTTTATTACCTCATTGATATATTATCTTTATTCATTGTTGGTTTATATTTTTTAAACTTGGCTCGCCGGCTTCTCAAAAGATGGGTATAATTAGAGCAAATTTGGAAATTTCGTCAATTTTTAGACAGAATAAATGAGTTTTAAATTCTCCTAGTTCTAATAAAAGAATTAAAAGTGACTTACAACAAGAAATTTGAAAGAGTATATTTAATTTTGATGTATCAATATAAAAATAAAGTATGGAATTTATAAACATACCCATTATTGAGAGGTAGTATTTTTTTTTTTTTTTGCTTGTGTTGAGAGGCAATAATGAATAATGATGCAACTCCACTCAAATTTTGAGCAATAAAATTTTTCACAACTAATAAGCTGTCAGTTTAGGTGATAAGTGGTTTCATTCTTATAATGAGGAGAATATATTTAGTCCCAAAAAGCATACTTATTAGAGAGACAAAAACTCTTAATGCTCTAACCTTACCAAAAGATTAGTTTCAAGTTCAAAGTAATTTTGAGATACACTCGACCAAATCAACAAAAATTTCAAATACTTTAGAAACATTTTGTGTAGCTTTATTTTCATTTTTAGCAAAATCCTCTAAATATTTTAATAGGATTTGAATTTGAAAAAAATGTGAATAATTTTTTATAAATTTAATAATATAAAAACATTTTTCAATAATGAACTGACGAATGATGTCATGGGATTCATATAGTATATTTATGATCTTTTAGATAAGGTTCAATAAAATGTGTGGCCCACGTTTAAAAGATGATGTGGATAGTTCCTACCTATTGCTTTGTTATTTCATTGCACCTTCCTCGCGGAATAATATGACTTCCATACTCCTTTCGGTTATCGGCACTTCTACCATCAACTATCAACTATATCCTTCTAAACCTTGTAGCTAATCATTCATTGGTCCTGGTAAGCATCTGCCTTGGATAAACGAGTCTCTTGTTGTTTCTGCATTTGCTTCCAACGAGACAAGGCTGTTGAGAGATGAGATAGATAGATAAACATAACATAAACTTTCACAGTTATATAGATTCACCAATTCAAGATTATGGGCCTTGGAGAAATCTCACAACTCTCTCAGTTTTCTCAAAAAACGAAAATCTATTCTCTTCAAATTCACAAAATCCTACAATAGTTAACTAACAAACATCATAAAAACTTCAAATTTCAATCGAACTTAAAAATGAAAAATACACTAATTCTCATTATACCTGCAAACTATCCCAAAGTGTTTGAATATGGCTGAATTGCATTTTCAGTCCAACAAGGCTCTCAAGCACAAAAAGTTGATGGCAAAGAACCCAAAGGGTACCCATTCCACTGAAAGTTCCTTAGTTTATCAGAAATAGACTCAAGACCCATATGAAGGTGCACATTGGCTGATCCAGTATTGCATACTGAATAAAATTTCAAGAATCTTAAATTAGTCATCTTTTTGAAAGTGTCGGCTATCACACCCAAACATATTAAAGTGTGACCGACACGAAGTATAGCGTTCTTACTTTGTAAGCCTATTTAATTTAATATTTTCTACTTACAATCGGCAAGATCTACTTTGTTAATATAATGTCAAATGATGTTATAATATTTATCCATGAACCTTTATGTCAATAGTGAGCAAATATCTCTTTAAATGTTGGACCTTCTAAATATATTTGTAACAATCAAACAACCCAATTCCTAAAGAATATTAAAACTTCCTCTCAATATATACACACACAAAGTAAGGGAGTGACCATCATGTCTACAAGATTTTTGGAACAACTTTTCTCTACAACAAACAAATAAATCAACTTCATCCTAAAATTAACTTCACAATTTCAATTAATGCAACCATTTGATAAGTGATCCATTCCATAATTCAGATGAAGGAGAGTAGGCTTATTTATGCTCTCTAGAACACAAATAACTTGACAAGCAAACAAAGCCTCGATACAAAACTTATTAGTAAAATACTTGAAATAAATTTGTATCGATGCAAACAGTTTTATCAAATTTCATACTATAAATGAGATAAAATATATCATTGAAATATGTATAAAAACTAGTTGTCATGCTTAGCATAATATATGCTTGTATTTCAAAAAATAGAAATTTAAGAAAATGATCATGAGTTGAACACAAATAAAAATTTGATAAAGTAATTTCTTTTCATTAATAAATAATGACGAAAACATTTTCTTTTCCCAAAAACTTGTTTCATCAAAGGAACCCTTAGGAAGTGAATAACAAGTGTGGCTCGAAGGCCACGAGTAACAAGCGCAGCTCGAGGGTGCAGCTTAAAGCCATGAAGACAAACGTGGACACACAGTCCATGACGATAAATAACCAAACGCGGCACAAAGCCACAAAAATAAGTGTGGATACACAGTCCATGAGGGCAAATAACCAAGCATGCCATGACGCCACGAAAAACAAGCACTATGTCTAGTTCCTCTAACAAAAGTGTCCACAAGTTTATAGAAAATCATTTCTTTCAATTTATGAAAATTTATCTTGTAAAGAATTCTATACACCATTCATTAGCTATATTTCCAATCCTTTTATAATGACGTAGAGTTTAAGCATTTACCTAAGTTAAAGCCCAAGTCAAACGATAACCACTATCAAAAATTAATAATATCATGTATGTTTATATCTCCTCTCCTTCAAGGAATTTTAACAAACAAGTAGTACACATTAAAACTCAATCACATAAATCATCTTCATACCCTATATTCAGTCTTCCAACATTTTCTTTGGCACAAGGTGAGCAACAACAATCATATAAGCAATGACGAATTCTTACTCGTACTTGCAATCTTTCCACAATACACACAGTTTGATTTCATCACGATTTACCTTCAATCAATAAATCCCTCAATGCTTTCAAAGCAACTTTTTGTTTTTTCCTAATCATTTTCCACGTTTCAACCTAAAGAGTGAACACGTTCCAATGAGCTCTTCTTTGAACCTTCAGCTGAACATCTTTCTAACACCTCCCATGTTACTTGCATTACAGCAGCAAGGACAAGAAAGAACAGAGAATTTTTACACCTCAGCCTCATACACACACGACACATAGAATATCAAGAAGGGGGGGGGGGATAAACCGTTGAAGAGCAAAGGAAGAAAATTAAAAGCCACCTCAAGCCTCCATTCATACAGAAAAATAAAAAAAAATATATAAGAGAGCTGAATTGATTGGCACCCAACCCACCACCGACGCCAAGAGAAACAAGGAAGAAGAAGAGAACCTTAGTGATTGTGGCACACCAGAGTTTGACCAGAACAGAGGAGGAGGATGTTTAGCTCACTCCCACACTAAACAGAGGCAGATTGATGTTGTAGCAAGGAGGAATATAAAAAAGGAAGTAAGCAGTTGAGAGTGTGGCGCCATACGCGCTATGACACGGCGCTTCGAGATTTCCCTATGGGATTCATATAGTAAGGGTCTGTTTGGGAAGGCGTCTGGAGCTCCCAAAAGCCCAGTTGCCTCCCAAAAGCGCAGTTGACACACAGGGAGCCGTTTGGGTTCGTTCTTGTGACACTGAACTTCTGGAAAAAACGCAGCTTCTCAAAGAAGCTACTCTCATGTGCTTCTCGTGGAGGATGAAGATTGAAGAAGGTGATTTGGGTGTGGGGCCAGAGACATTGATGTTGACTAGTGGGCCGTCTTCTATTTTTTTCTCACGCCTTGTACCCTCAAACCATATTCATTTAGCTATTATTGACGAAAAAACATGTTTTCGCTTTTTCTGAATATTTTTCCTAAAATCTGGATATTTGAGCCACTAGAAAGGAATTAGCAATTCAAAAAATATGGAGCCTAGGATCAATGTTGTTGTTTAATATAGATTTATCCATTTTTAATTAAGTGCTTTAGTTTATATTTTTTTAATAATAATTGAATTTATTTTATTTTATAAAATTTTATTTATAATTTTTCACTTCAATTATCACAATATATATAAATAATATATATATATATAGTATTTATGCCCTTTTCAGTAATTTTCCATCTAAACGGGCTTTTCAAACGCTAATCCAAACAGGTTTCAAGTTAGAAAAAAGTCACTTCTGCCACCGCCAATCCAAACACAAATCACATCTAAAATCTAACTTTTTTTCTATCTAACTTTTCCAAAAGCCCATCTAAAAAAAAAGCTCCTTCTCCGCCGCTCATCCAAACACGCACTGAACTTCTGGAAAAAAACGCAGCTTCTCAAAGAAGCTACTCTCATGTGCTTCTCGTGGAGGATGAAGATTGAAGAAGGTGATTTGGGTGTGGGGCCAGAGACATTGATGTTGATTAGTGGGCCGTCTTCTATTTTTTTCTCACGCCTTGTACCCTCAAACCATATTCATTTAGCTATTATTGACGAAAAAACATGTTTTCGCTTTTTCTGAATATTTTTCCTAAAATCTGGATATTTGAGCCACTAGAAAGGAATTAGCAATTCAAAAAATATGGAGCCTAGGATCAATGTTGTTGTTTAATATAGATTTATCCATTTTTAATTAAGTGCTTTAGTTTATATTTTTTTAATAATAATTGAATTTATTTTATTTTATAAAATTTTATTTATAATTTTCCACTTCAATTATCACAATATATATAAATAATATATATATATATATATAGTATTTATGCCCTTTTCAGTAATTTTCCATCTAAACGGGCTTTTCAAACGCTAATCCAAACAGGTTTCAAGTTAGAAAAAAGTCACTTCTGCCACCGCCAATCCAAACACAAATCACATCTAAAATCTAACTTTTTTTCTATCTAACTTTTCCAAAAGCCCATCTAAAAAAAAAGCTCCTTCTCCGCCGCTCATCCAAACACGCACTAAACCTCATCTAATAGGGTAAATCATTTTTTATTGTCAATAATAAAATAATATTTTTTAAAATTTTGTGAAAATATTAAAAATACTAAGACCTTGTAAATCTAATAGGTAAATCATTTTTTATTGTCAATAATAAAATAATATATTTTAAAATTTTGTGAAAATATTAAAAATACTAAGACCTTGTAAATTTATACTGCAACTTAAGTAAGTGTTCGTTTGAAATAAAGTATTTAAAAGTAGCTTTTCAATCGTGATTTACGATATATGAGGTAAGTATGTGAGAGGAGTGTTATCTTAACTTATATGTATAAACACTTATAAACCTTTCAAAAGCTATCCCAAACAAGCACCCATTCTTCATCTTTATCCATTTTTACAAAGAATGCCAAGACAAAAAAATATATCTGTATCCAATTAACACAAAACCACTGGCGCAGGTTGTTTTGATGTATGAACGTCTCTCTTCTATTAAGGAAGTAAGCTTCGTTCCCTGTTTTATACTGAAACTGTCAGTTACTCTAGAATATCAGTTTTCAAGTTTGTTTCAAAATTGTCAGTTTTGTCCAAACTACTTATTTTAGATTAAGTGTGAGTTTGGATTAGCTTTTAGAGAATAGTTTTTACGATTTATGAGATAAATATGTGAAAGGAGTTTTGTCTCGATTTACAAAAAAAAACTTTTAAAACCGTGGTTTAGGGGTTACCCAAACACAGTATTTATTTTTTTTATGGGATTTTGGTTTTAGTTCACCTAATTTTAAATCATTGATTTTAATCCATATAATTTTATAAAGATTTAGTTTGAATTTAAAGACTGGTCCCTATACTTTTTATAAGTTTTGGTTTTAATTTTTATACTTAAACTTATACTAAGTCCTTTAGAAATTATAGCTAGGGACTAAAAATCAATGATTCGAAACTACCAAAACCAGCATATGATCAAGTGTAGGAAGCAGCAATGATACTAACCCCGTATTTTATAATCTATAATTTTAGTTTATATATATAAACAAATATTTTTTAAACCGATTTATCCCTAATTCTTTATTTTTCAATGCTATAAACTATTAAGTACTTATACGCTTTTCTTTTTCCCCATTAAGTACATATATATGCATGAATTATAGGTCAAAACATAAATAATATTTTTTAAAACAAAAATTATGTGTCAGTTTCAAACAATTCGCCAACTAATTATTCTATCAATTCTAACAGGTTCAAGCTTAGTCCAATCAATTCTCTACTCTGCCAGTTTTCTAATAATACCAAACTGGACATGTCACCATTTGATAGTTCAACAAAACAAATTGGGCAATCCGACTCTTATAGTACTGACCAAAACATGAAATATCTATTCTATCGTTTAAATTTGTACTTAACAACTACTGCTGGTTAAAATCAATATATACAAGGATTTAGTTGCATTCAGTTAAAAATTTAGGAATTGAGTTACAATCCAATTCAAAATTATAGAGACTAAATGATTAATTTTTCCTAAAACGTTTTCCCATTTAAGTGTTATGTTTCATTCAACAGCTCAAACAAGCCTCAAGAACAGCATCAAATAAAGCAAGAAAGATTAGACCTTGTCAGAGAAAGCAAATCCACACATTGATTTGCTGATGTAATCAAAAAGATAAGCTTTCATTCATATTAGGTATGTTTGGTTGAGCGATTCGATTGCTTATAAGTTGCTTTTTAATAGTGATTTACGGTATACGAAGTAAGTATGTGAGAGGAGTTGTTTCTCGATTTACGTAAAAAGCAACTTATAAGTTTTTATAAGCTCAAACAAACATGCTTATTATAGATGACAACAGATAACATCCATACAACTGAAAAGAAAAACACAAAGCATTACAAGTTCTTAGATATTTCATAGAATTAAAACACGATATACTGATAGATCATCAATTTATTAGGCTAGCTAGCTAGCTAGGCTTCTCTAAGGAAGATTGTTGTTGTCGTCGTCGTTATTAAAATATCCGACAACATCAATTAGGTTGGTGCTCTTACAGTTGGGGCATTCTTGATCAAATTTCAACACCATCACATATAGCCTGCAACGTTTACAGGCCATCACAATCAAACAAGGCACATCTCCTGAAGGCTCTCCTACCATATTCTCTTTGGATTCCTTCTTGTTATTGGATGATATGAAGCTTCCTTGGTTTTCAAAGGTTGGTGATGAAGGATTCATAGGATTTGGATTCAGATCAAGATCAACATTGTTGCTTATGATCTTTGTTTTCTCTTCCTCGGTTGCTTCCATCTTGGTGAAGAGACAGATAGATTGCCAAAATAGATGAAAACATGTGAGCAAAAGTTAGATAACAATGCCTCAAAAGAATTAATTCTTTGAAACTCAGCTTATAAGGGTTTAAAAATGTTAATTTATTAGATAGATCTTATTATGATGTTTCTGGCTTATATCAAAGCCAAAAACTCAAAATAATCAAGTTGAGAGAAAAAATAGATCAACTTGAGAGATCTGCTTTTTGAATGCAGCCCAACCTGATTTAGTTTTTTGGTCATAAAATAGATCCAACAATGTTTTATTAAAACAAATAGCTAATGGTCAACCCGTATGAAATACAACAACAACAAAACCTTAATCCCACTAGGTGGGGTTGGCTACATGGATTGCACGACGCCATTGTGTTCTGTCGAAAACCATATCTTTAGGTATATTATTAATCAAAATGTCTCTCTCTATGACCTCATTAACCAATATAAAAGAATAATTTAAGAAAAACTAGCCAAAAGGAAGTAACTACAAATTGTAAAGGCTTGAAGTGTAAATTCCAACCCACAAGTTTGCAGCCAAAATTTGCATTCTATCAAAATCTACTGTTGGGGAGAACACAAAAGGGAGGAATTTTTCAATTTATGAAATAAAACTCATTTCATATATTTATTTCGTGCAATAAAAAATTATTTAAAATAAATTAAACCAATCACCCCCTAATTGAGGTTAGGTCAATTGTTTTCTTTTCTTAAAAAGAAGAAAGTCTAAATTAATTTATAAAACAATTTTACGGTTAAATAGAGTATATGGCTCTTTTAGGTGAAACAATCAAAGGAATTTAAATTGAAAGATCAAAAGAAAAGTGAAATAATTTAAGAATTCACCTCAAAATTCCCTTGAAGGTCGTCCATGGTTGTAGATTGGATCAAGTGATACTTCGATGCATAGCTTTGTGCAAAACCGAGATATGTATATATTGTGAGTGAATATGGTTTCATAGCACAGTGATTGAGAAAAAAGATTTCAGCTTTTCCCCAACTCCATATTCAGAAGAGCAGTTATGAATTAAAGTGACGGATTTTAATTGGTTCAAAAATAATAAATGTTGGTATAATATTAAAATAATCAGATTACAGTTTCTATATAAGATTTGAGGATTCCCAAGGAAGGAAATTATTGTGTTCCTGTATATAACATAACAGAAAAATTAATATTTTGGCTCATATAGTTTTAATTCAACTATAACTTAATCCCTACACTTCAACTTAGTGCAACTCAATTTCTATAGTTTTGACTTGGTGATAACTCGATCACTAAATTTTGATTCGCTACAATTCAATCCCTGTAATAATTTAATCCCTATCTTTATTAAATATATAATTTCATTTTTCTAAAACACATTGACTAAATTATATAATGGTTAAAACTATTAGGAATGAGTTACATCGAGTCAAAGTTTAGGGATTAGGTTAGAAACGAGTCACAGTGTAGAGACTGAATTGCAATCGAGTTAAAATTATAGACATCAAAAAATTAATTTTCCCCAATATAATTTACAAACTTACAGAAGTAATCAATATTTTTTTGAAAATGGCCCAACTCAGTGGTGAATTACCTTTTCATTTGGACCACTTTTACATTAAATTAATTAGATTAAAGAATTAGAATGAAATAAAGAATTCTATATTCTTTCTCAAATTCTTTAATAGAGACTTGACCGGCCTTAAAGTAAAGTGAAAAAATAGTTGAGGGCATAGTGGAATGATAGAAAATCTTTTAAGACAAATTTGCTAAAAAAAAACCTCCTACTATATATCTACCTTGCCTCGTATACCACTTTTGTCAATGAGCATTTTGTTTTACTAGGCCTTATACGGGCCCATATAAATGCAAAGGTCAAGCCCATTAAAGTGATGTGGGAAGAAGTCCCAATTAACGTTCTCATTATATATTTTCTGAAGGATGTAGTGTGTGTTTGAGTAAGTACTAAGCTGTGGTTTCAAAAATATTTTTTTATAAATTAAGATAAAACTCCTTTCACATGCTTACCTCATAAATCGTAAAAATTATTCTTTAAAAGCTAATCCAAACACACACTTTCACAATCTCATATTCAAGAAAGCCCTAAAGAAAGTACTTGATATTATTTGAATTATAAGACTCGACTACTGTATCCTCATTGAAGTAACAAGCTAAACATATCATAGGCAAAGAGGACTTCTACTCTCCTTCCACAACTATACCTTGATACCCTTTCTTTAACGCTCATAATCATGCAGTCTCATTCATAAGATATTCATTATTCTATTTGACAAATGGTAATATTTTCATAAAGATAAATATACGCCCTCAATCCTTTGCTATTGAGCTTCTTTTAGAAGGATTCTTTAGTCCGTAGTGTAAGTAAAATACATGCATCTAATTTAGACAATTCACCAACTTATTTTATCAATTTTAACCCCCTGGTTAAATGTGAGCTTGACCAGTTCTCTACACTCCCAATTTTCTCATTGTATTGAAGCAGACATGTGACCGATTCCTAGTTCAACTAGTCAAACTGACCAATCTTACTCTAATAGCACTAATCAAAACATGAAATATCTATTATCTCCTTTAAATTTGTAATTAACAATAACTATTTGTTGAAATCAATTTATTTATAGGGATTAAATTGCATTGAGTTAAAGTTCAGAGCTGAGTTACAGCTGATTGAAAATTGGGGCTAAATGATTAATTTTTCCTAAAACATTTTACCATTTCATTCAGCAATTCAAACAAGCCTTAAGAACAACATCAAAAGCAAGAAAGATTAAATTTTGGAAGAAAAAGTGTTAACACCCGTTTCCATTTCGATATTCGAAGAGTAATAGAGACGTAATCCAATGGGCATACAAAAAAGTACAATTATACTGATAAAAGTATTCGTTTACAATCCCGTCGTCGCTCATCAACGAAATATAGAAAATACAATGAAAACTTAATATTTACATAATTCTCCAAAATATCTAAGCATCAACGAATTATAATCACAATCTTGTCCTCGCCTCGATACACGAGTCAATTACTTCTCAGCGTTTACTCCTTTGCCTTTCGATCCACTGGCACTTGCTGAGATGTTTATTTAAAAATAAGGTGAGATTCTGAAGAATCCCAATAGAGACATGCTATCGTCCATAGAAAATGCGAAAAGTAAATATGATATATGCCATGTATGCACCAATTAATGAACAATATAAACATATCATCTGTATGTATACATGAGTAGGGCTTAGCCCCACTAATCTGCACCGGTTGAGTTCTCACCAACTCGAGTGTAAGTGCCTCTAACACTTCTGGCCCCTTTCTGGGCAAATCATGTTGATTAATAAAGCGCATTTACAAACATTGGCATCCACACAATCATATAACTATGGCATAATGTATGAAGGATAATGTCCCTGTCACGCCCTGATCTCAATTTCAACCTTTTTCAGAGTATTTGCGGAAAACGATATGCGGTTTGGTAGGTAACACAGGAATAGCATAACTATACTGATAATATGTACATGATTACGAAAATTCCCCTCAGGGATTCGTACCTGATAATTACAATTAGTGTAGCCGCACAGGGCTACTTGGGTGTCTAAACTCGTCCCAGTGAAACGGAGACATATTCCTGACTTCATTCCGCACTGCAATCCTCTCGTGTAGTTCTCTTCTTTGCTCTCAACATATCTTTTGTCTTCTCCTGTCTAAATTGTTGGTAGGAGAGGGTGAGATTCGAGAGAATCTCAGTAGGAAACAGATACCATAATGCATGCATGATTGATGCTATGTGTATGACATGTTAGCTTTATCTAGATGTATGCCCCATAATGACATTTCTGCATGCTCAATGTTTCATACAACAAGACTATGGCTACAGCGAACACAGAAACAGAGCTTCATTTATTCAAATATGTTCTACACAATCAAGTAAAGCAATCACATACACCATTACACAAGCAAAGATATCAAATACATGCAAGTAAGGTAAGTCTCCTACCTTAACCCTTTTCCGCCTCGAAACGCGTGCCTCGATCTACGTGCAAACAGCTCAGGGCTCCATATTTGATCCTACAATGTCAAATGTATTATTTAGACACTTCCATAGTGTTTCTGGGGGTTATATGAGTCTATCTTGAAAAATTACTAAAATACCCCCGGGGACCTGGCCCGGCCTCGTTGTACCCGGTCCGGCTATACTTTTCTCGAAATTCTAACCTGGGCTATCCTGACATATTTTCGCTCAAGGAATCCATTTCCGGACTCGAAATTATCAAATTCAATGTCAAATTACGAAATTGCCCTTGACAGCCCTACTTTTAGGGTTTTAGGGGCGTTTCCGTAATTACGCTTTCTCGGCCTTTTCTGAAAAAGTGCCCAACTGTAACCCCACCTAATTTTCCCTCCTGAATCCAATGGAACTATCAAATCATTAAATATCCAACTCTAAGGCCCATTTCTAGATATGGCTGAAACTTATAGGAATTTAGGGAAAATTGGGGTTTTTCGGTTTCGGCTCCGTAAACGTGTTCCTTTCTACTCCTAACCACTTTACTGACTATTCCATTAGGTTAAAACTACCATTTGGTATCAATTTGGGCAGAATAACAGCCCTCACAACCCATTTTCCATTTTTGAAACCAATGACAATCCGGCGAAATTTCACCGATTAAATTGTCCACAGCAGTCAGAATAAGCAATATACAAAAGTTTGGAAGTTACCTCAAGCTCCTTCTGACTTTTCCCAAAGTGGCTGAAAACCCTAGATGCCAAATCTCCAAATTTGAGCCTCCAAACCTTAAATCATATGCAAAGGAAGCTTCGGAACGGAGTTATACGCATTAGGAACCGATTTACCGAAGAAATCACTTACCTTTGTAAGCTTTTTCCTCCCCTTTTCTCTCTCTAAAATTTCACACTTCCTCTCTCTATGTTCAGCAAGTTCACGTCCGAAATGACCTGAAGAAGGAGGAGGATGATTATAATGATATATCTAATTTAATTAATTAATTTTCCCAATTTTCGGATTTTTACAAAATTCTGGCAGATTTTTGCCCAAACTTTGAAAAATCATAACTAATTCTAGAAAAATCGAAATGAGGTGATTCCAAAGCCTATAGAACTATTATTGAGTCTATTTTCAAGGAAAAATATAGAATTTTACTTTATGGAATCACAAAATTCCCAGAATTTCATTCTTTGCATGCTGTTCCAGAAATTTCACAGTTTTTCTGTGCTGACTTCAAAAATTCATATCTTTTTGTGTATAGCTCTAATTGCGTCATATGACCTATCAAATTAAAGCTTAGGATGTCTACTTTCATCCTGTAAAATTTCATAATTTTTTATTATCATTTAGTCTTCCAAAACCTTATGATAAGCTCACTACCTCATAGGCGATTTTATCGAAAACATAATTATATTCTCTAAAATTCACCATTTTACTTTCTTAATACCCCAAAGATATTAGAATCATTAGGGAATATATTTGGGACATCTACTAAATCGGGGCTTAGTAGTCCACTCAATTTAGACTTATTCCAAAGCTTCCAATCCCAAAATTCGGGATATTACAGTCCCTACCTTAACGCTTTATAATCCCTTTTTCCGGTGTGTCTCGTAACGCGTGTCGTTCCGGCTTTCGAATCGGTCCTAAAATATTAAATGTACAAGAAATAAGTCATAACCTATCCAAGTATCATTTTAGACTCTTCCATAGTGTTTTTTGTGGTTATATTAGTCTATGGTGAAAATTTACTAAAATGCCCCGGGACCCCGGCCTGGCCCCATAGTACCTGGGCCGGTGGCATGTTTTCCCAAAATTTTTGACTAAGGCTATTTTACCTTATTTTCACCCAAGGAATGCATTTTCGGGCTCAAAATCACCAAATTCACTGTTAAATTATGAAAATACCCTTGACAGCCCCTATTTAGGGATTACAGTGGCGTTTTCGTAATTATGATTTTTCGGCCTCTACCGAAAAAGTGCCTAATTGTAACCCCACCTATTTTTGCCCACTGAGTTCAATGGAATCATTTATTTCATGAAAATCCAACTCCTACTACCAGTTCTGGTCCTGGCCAAAATATTGAAGGGAAAAATAGAAAAAAATAGTTTTGTGTTTTTTCTTCCAAAACTTGTACTCTTCCACTTCTAATCCTTCGTTAACTTACTTAAACACTTCTTAATCATGATTTAAAGGATTTTGGGCAGCATAACCCCTTAGGGTTATGGCTTTTCCAATTTTACAACTCAACCAAGAAACTTGAAAAAATCAAGAAACAACAACAACAACACCACAAAAAGACAAGTTTATGAAGTTACCCTCTTTAGTTTCTTGGTTTCCTCTTACTCCAGGCTCCCCCTCCTTCTCTTCTTGATCTCAAAGTGCGACTTCACCAGCATGGATTCATGAGAACAAGAGTTTAGAGAATGATTTCATGACAAGAACACAAGAAAACCATAAGAAATTAATATTTTTACCTTAAATTTCCTCTTCGTTCTCTCTAAATTTCAAGAGCTCTCTAAGTTCACTCTTTCTCTCTCTTTTCTCTTTGTCTTGGCCGAATTGTGTCTTGAAAGAGGAGGGAGAAAATGTTTATTCATTTGGTCTTCTGCCTTCCTAACCCTTGATCTCACCAAGGGTGAAGATTACACTACCTTGTATGGCCCATTCCTCCAACCATACCTTCTTACTTTATGTCATCCCTTATTTAACTTTATGCCATGCCTTCACATCATTTGGGTCTAATTGAATTGGGACTAGATTCCTTCTAGTTACACAAACCATACACCCTTCTCTTTACTCTCACTAAACACATTTCTTTTCCCTATTTTTCATGGTTGGACGAAATTAACGGGAGGAAGGGAAGGAAAATTGTTTTTCACCCATTCCATAATTCACATAATTGAATTATATATAACCCCCCCTTAATTTCACAATTCTTGAATTATTCCATCAAGAATAATCCAATTATACATTTTCCTTTTATTTTCCTTAATTAATTGAAATTAACTTCAATTAATTAGAAAATAATTAGTCTTGGGTTAAATTGGCAAAATTGTGATTTTGCTATCGCCTTTGTAATTTAATTCAATTCTTGGATTTATTTGCCTATTTCCTTATGAATATGAATATTTCAAAATTCACAAAATCCAAATTCATAAATATTCACCATTTTATTGAATTACTCAAATAATTATAATATATTTTTTGTGAATATAAAATTTGGGGTATTACAGGAAGCAAATTGTTCATACATTGATTTGCCAAGGTAAAATGATAAAGTTTCATTCAGAATGTAAAGATGATAACATATACACACAAACATACAACTGAAAAGGAAAACACAAAGCACGCATAACAAGTTCTTATATACTTTGTGGAATTAAAACACGATATACTGATAGATCATCAATTTATTTACGCTAGCTCTAGCTAGCTAGATTTCTCTAAGGAATATTATTTAATTATTGAAATATCCGAGAACATCAAGCAGTTTGGTGTTCTTGCACTTGGGCCATTCAGGATTAAATTTCAGCACCAATACATATAGCAAGCAATTGTTACAGGCCATCACTGTCAAAGAAGGCACACCTCCTGAAGGCCCTCCCACCAGATTCATGGGATTTGGATTCAGATCAAGATCAATATTGTTGCTTATGATCTTTGTTTCCTCCCCCTCAGTTGCTTCAATCTTGGTGAAAAAACAGATAGATTGCCAAAATAGATGAAAAGATTTGAGCAAAAGTTAGATAACAATGCCTCGAAAGAATGGATTCTTTGAAACTCAGCTTATAAGAGTTTAAAAATGCTAATATTGATTCATGAATTAGTATAATTTATTAGATAGATCTTATGATGTTTTGTCTTTTGAAGCCAAAATTACTCATAATAATCAAGCTGGGAAAAAAAAGATCACATTGGGAGATCTTCTTTTTATAAATGGAGCCCAACCTGATTTTGTTTCTTGCCATAAAAAAGATCCAACAATGTGTTATTAAAACAAAAAACTAATGGTCAACCAATATGAAAGAATAATTTTGAAAAATTATTTGCCAAAAGAAAATTACAACAAATCATAAAGACTTCGATAATAAATTCTTTAGCATACATGCCATTAGGCCACAAAATCACTAACTGGAGTGTAAATTCCAACCCACAAGTTTGTAATTAGAATTTACATTTTATCAAAATCTATTATTGGGGAGAACACAAAGAGAAGCACATTTACATTTTATAGAATAAAACTTTTCTCACATATTTACTTTGTTAATCAAAATCATTTAAAATAAATTAAACCAAACACCCCCTAATTGATTCTGAAATCTTGAATCAAGGTCAATTGTTTTCCTCTCTTAAAAAAAGTCTAAAGTATTTCATAAAAACAGATGGCTCTTTTAGGTGAAGCAATGAAAAAGTTGAAATTGAAAGATTAAAAGCAAAGCAAAATAATTTAAGAATTCACCTCAGATTTAACATGACCCTCCACCAGAAAGCATTGTTGGCTTTCGTCAAAATTCCCCTGAAGATGATCTATGCCAATATTTGGCTTTTCAAAGGGTGCGGCCATGGTCGAAGATTGGATCAAGTGATAATTTGATGTTTAGCATGTATAATATTAAAACAATCAGATGACAATTTCTAGACAAAGTTCGAGGATTTCAAAGGAAGGAAGAAAATAAATTTGATAAAATCGATAGCGATGAATATTTTGGGACAATGTAACACCCGCGTTCTCTGACTCTAATTATAAGGCACCATGTTGGAAATTGTTATGTTCCTATATACAATATAATGAGAAAATTAATTTTTTGGTTCATACGATTTTGGCTCGGTTGCAATTCAATCCCTACATTTTGACTTGTCGCAACTCAATTCTTATAGTTTTGATTCGGTTGTAAGTTAGTCCCTACGCTTTAACTAGGCGCAACTCAGTCCCTATAATTTTTGACTCAGTTATAACTCAGTCTATAAACTTTGACTCAATACAATTTGGTAATTATAAAAGGTTTAAGGTGCTTAAATAACCTTCAATTTTTTTTAAAAGTGCAATAGTAACCATAAACTATTTTTTGGAGCAAAAGTAACCCTGAACACTTTAAAAGGGAGCAAAACATTTAACGCTGTTAAAACATGAAACGTTGACTTTTTATGAGGCAAGGTTTGACTTGATCTGTTGACTTGAATGCTGATGTGTGTTAGTAATGTATAGGTGGTAGCACTTAATGTTGACCGGATTAGAATTAGAAGAAATAAAAAAATAGAAAAACAAACTGTCTTTAACAACTCGGCTTCTTTAACAAAACAGAACCCTCTTTTCGAAACCCGTCAAGAGAAACAGAGAACGTGAATGTGAATTAAAAGAGGAAGGTGGATGGCGTCATTATCAAGTCCAATCCCACATCGGAACATCCCTCCAATGCTATATCCACAACTTGCCCGGTGATAAAGCCCCTTGGCGCCAACAGATTTTGCTAGCTCCCCAATTGCAAGAACCACCCTCGCCGACAAAACACCCAAGTAGTAATGATGATGTGTTCGAAAGCGAAAGACAAAAGGGCATCGCCCGCCAAAATCGTGATGTCCTCCTCAAAGACATTGTGATTTGTCGGTTTTCCTCACTATAGATCATTGTTATCCATACAAGGCAAGTCGTCGTGAATCAACGACATAGTATGAATCATCTTGACGGCGTAAGTGGAGGGCATGGCCATTGATTCGTGATCGGCGACCAATTTGCACGCAGCAATACAGATCATTGGGTGCACCTGCTTGTCACCGGTGAGAAGCAACATGGCCTCGTGAATCTTCTCGTGTTCTCTTAAGGTTAGTAGCTGCATCCAAGGTTTAGTTCACTTCATTAGCCTTCTCAAGCAAGTAGGCGTCGACATTGAAATCGAGTTTCTCCTCTGAATTTTTTTTGTAGAGGGAAGGAGAAGGAGCGAAGTATCCAAGGGAAACATGGAAGTCACTACCATAGGTGAGCGGAAATCCACTTTCACCATTTTCTGAAATACTAAAAAGCCAAAGCAAGCTATGCATAATAACCAGGGTATTAAACCCTGGATCGGGTATTGAACCGGTCGGAGAACTGGGTTAAGGGTCAGTGGGTCAGACCGGGGCCAAACCGGGACCAAACCGGTGAGAAATGGAAGATTTTAGGCTTACAGTATGAAATTTTAAAGAAAAAATTTTAAAAAAAATTGGAACCTGGACCGGTCTACAGGCCGATTCACCGATTTTTGGCCCGAACCAGCCGGTCTGGTTTGGGTTCCACAACTCTGATACTAACTGATGAATAATTGAGTTCAACATCATTATCGGCAAAAATAATACTAAAATTAGAAAAATTTTCTAGAAAAATAGAAATTAAGGGGTAAAATCTTTGAACCAAGATCAGATCTTTTTGCTTCAAATTACAATAGCAGCAAGAAAAAGCAAGTGGGCAGTGCGGATTCACATATATGGCAATGGGTTTATCGACAGAGACGATAACGCTGATCATGTCTCCGCTACCCTCGCCATCGGTGCATCCTTGCTTAATAATGAAGATCAATCAATGGAGAAACAAAGAAGCTCAGAAATTGAGCTTCAAGCTCACCGGAGATGGATCTTTTTTTTGCAGACATGAGATTGTGATCATTCGTGACTTGTGCTAGAGCAGCAACTGAATGGTTTCCCCTCCATCTCCTTCTTTGATGCTTTTGTGTGAGGGTTAAGATCAGACTGTTGGACGGCGTTGAAGGGATGAAGGAGATGATGAGGTGGCAATTATTTGACATTTAAATTTCATATAGGATGCAAGCCGGTATAGGTAGCCCAAACAATTAATGGACGTTTCATTGGCTTAACAGTGTTAACGGTTTTGCACTCTTTTCTAGTCCTCATGATTACTTTTACTCCAAAAAATAGTTAATGGTTACTTTTGCATTTTTGAAAAAAGTTGAAGGTTATTTAAATACCTTAACCCATTATAAAATAGTTAAAAATTAAAACTATAAAGACTGAGTTACAATTGAGCTAAAACTATACGGATTGGGTTGCTCTAAGTCAAAGTGTAGGGAATAAGTTACAACCGAATTAAAACTATAGGGACCAAAATATTCATTTTCCATAATATAATTTACAATATTATAGAAGCAAT
Source organism: Inga oerstediana (assembly GCA_963210345.1). NCBI lineage: Eukaryota > Viridiplantae > Streptophyta > Magnoliopsida > Fabales > Fabaceae > Inga > Inga oerstediana. The sequence continues at coordinate 84,899,386 of OY723401.1, read as the reverse complement.
TAGTATTTTTCTTAAAATGCCCCTAATCAATGATGAATTGCCTTTTCACTTGGAACATTTTTACAATAAATGAGTTATATTAAAGAATGAGAATAAAAACCAAAACCTAGAGCCCATACATCATAAAAGTGATCACTCAACCAAAGCGCTCATTAGAATTGTATGTTTTTTCAAGTGCATAACGAGGCTTTGAAAAACATATAAGATTTTTCTTTCAAATTAGTCCATTGAAATTAATTTGGGATTATTGAAATTCAATCCTTCGATTTGTCCTTTTGATATTTTCGGATATTTTTCTCTCTTTTTCCTTTTTAAAGGTTAGTTTTCGAAATATTTTATAACTACCTACATTATTTAATATCTTTAATTTATTTTCCTCATTATGAATGTAAGATTTCAATATATTTAACAACTATCTTCATGTGTTTTTTTTTGCCCGCAATAACTATCTTCATGTTATATATATATATATATATATATATATATTATTTTTTAAGTTTTGAAGTTTACATTCGAAAATATTATTCCCATTATCTCTATTTATTTTTGATATATTTATTTTAAAAATATTTTAATTCATATATTTATTATTTTTTCCCATCCTAAAGTTTAGATTTCAAAATATTCTGTAATTAGAATTACTCATTACCTCTACTTTCTCCCTTTAGTTCTTGTGCACCTATTTTAAGAAAATTTGATTTAATATATTTATGAGTAAAATACTCTGTTCCCCTTCTATTTGACTTTAATTACATAGACCTCCCTTCTATTTTAAAAATATACACTTAAGTTCAAACTGTTAACTCCGTTAATAATATTTTAAAAATATTCTAAAAATATATATTTTTAATTAAAACTAATAAAAAAATAAAATTTACTTACTAATTTACCCTTAATACTAAATCCCGAATTTTAATTAATGGCATGTAAATATCACAAACTTTTAAAAATTTGAGTAAGTTTTTTACATTTTTGTAGAAAAAAATGAAATCATAGATTGAAATAACTTATACAATCTCTCAAACCTATATAGTTAGTTATATGCTTCATAATGTGTTTGATATATAATTTTAGTCACCTAAGAAACCAAAAATAAATAAATTTCAATAATTATGGTGGAAAATTAAAATTATAAATTTTATAATCTCAAAATTAATAAATTTTTAACATATAAGAAAGTTAAAAAATATATTATAATTAAAATTTGATGGTATAATTTTTTTTTGGCTCATATGTATATATGTTTAAATAATTATAATGTTAAAGATGGACATTTTGGTAAAATAAAAGTCTAAAAGTCAAACTTAATCCTCAACTAATGGTTTAGGTGAATGAAAATAGAACATCAAAATATAAGGAAGATTTGTGTAACATATATTTTAATTTTAAGGAGGCCTATATAAATTTTAAAATAGAAATGAGGTATGTGTAATAAAGTAAAATAGAGGGGTGTGTAATAAGGTAAAATAGAGGGGTCCTTTGAGTATTTGACTCCATCTTTAGCTATGTTTGGAATAGCTTTTTGTTAGAAAATAAGTATTTATTATGTAAGTCGAGATAAACTCCTCTCACATACTTACCTCGTATATTATAGGGTTAAGGGGGAAAACTACCCTTAAACTTTTCTCAAAAGTGTACCCACCACCATAAACTTTTTTTGTGTGCAAAAGTAACAATGATCTTTTAAAAATGGTGCAAAAGTAACCATGAACTTTTAAAAAAGGGGTAAAAGTGACACTACCGTTAACGACCGTTTATTCAAAAGTTTTTAAGGGGAAAAAATAATCATAAACTTTTTTCAAGAGTGCACCCACCACCATAAAATTTTTTTGGATGCAAAAATAGTCATAAACTTTCAAAAATGGGGCAAAAGTGACGGTTATCTTACTAGGTTTAAATGTAATCTTTTGATTATTCTAAGTCCAGGAAAAAACACATCGACTTGTCCACCATGATTTTTCCAAGCAAAAAATTGAAAAACCCATATTCAATGAAGATGATATCACTATCCTGCTCTCACCGACGTGCAGTAAATAGAATTGTTGACAACTGCGTTTACGACACCATTGATATCAACAATTCCATTTATGATATGTCGGTGAGAGTAGGATGACGACGTCATCTTCATTGAAGATCAATTTTTCAATTTTTGGTTTGGAAAAATCATAGTGGACAAGTCGAGGTGCTGTTTTCCTGAATTTAGAACAATCAAAAGATGATATTTGAACACAGTAAGAGAACCGTCACTTTTGCCCCATTTTTTAAAGTTTATGGATACTTTTGCACCCAAAAAAAGTTTATAGTGGTGAATGCACTTTTGAGAAAAGTTTATGAGTATTTTTGCCCCTTAAAAAGTAAACGGCCGTTAACGGTAGTGTCACTTTTGTCCTATTTTTTGAAAGTTCATGGTTACTTTTGCATTAAAAAAATTTTGTGATGGTGGGTGCACTTTTGAAAAAATTTTAAGGTTAGTTTTGCCCTTAATCCTATATTATAAATCACAATTTATAAACACTTATAATAAAAAATAAATTATTCTAAACTAACAATTTATTTTTTTGCCGGTTTTGAATCTGGCATTTTACTAATTCGCCCATTCACTACCTTTCATTAAGAAGCCGCCTGTCCCACCGTCATCTCCTTCCTCGCTAGGGTTTTGGGTTTTCACTCGTGAAGGTAGCAGCGAGAATCCGCCTCTTGCGTTACAAGTTGTTTGGTAGTATTCACTTCGTTCCTCTGTTTTGAAGAGTCCCTTCCTTGCGGATTCGGTATTAGGAGAAACATAAAATGGTGAAGAAGAGCAAGAGTAAGAGAACTTGTTTATGCGTCTTATCATGTTACATATGGCCTGAATGGTTACGCTTAGTTTTATATCACTTATCCTTTTGAGTTTTTGCCAGAGAGTAAGAGTAAACGAATTTCATTGAAGAAAAAATACAAGATCATCAGAAAGGTGAAGGAGCACCACAAGAAAAAAGCCAAAGAGGCCAAAAAGCTTAACTTGAACCGGAAAAGGAAGGTTGAGAAGGATCCCGGCATTCCTAATGATTGGCCTTTCAAGGAACAGGAGCTTAAGGCTCTTGAAGCTCGACGAGCTCGTGTTCTTGAGGAATTAGAACAAAAGAAAGCTGAGCGGAAGGAGAGGGTACTGCTTCAATTTGTATTTTTTATTGACTATGTTTGTTTGACATGAAGGTGTGAACTTAATATTTATCTTTATTTTGTCTCTCTAGAGACTACGTTAGATTAGACAGTGGGTATGGTGACAACTTGAGACGGTCATAAGCCTTCTATTTATTGTGCACTTTTTATTGTAGGTCTTTAAACGGTCTGATTGCTTATTCTTCTTCTTCTGCGTTTATTTTTGGGCCTACTCATAATATAGTTGTGCATATTATTATCTAAATTCATAATATATAGATATATATGTATATGTCTACATGGGTACACACGAATACAACCGGTTCTTTTTCTACATGCTGGGGAACTCATATACAAGTGAGCACTACTTTGTTATGCCTGCATTTAATTGATCCAAGGGAACTTCTCACCTCTTGTCATTCAGTTTATCTAAGTGAGCACTACTTTGTTATGCCTGCACTGGTTTGTTTCTTTTTTTTTTCAATGTAGTTATGCGAATACTACTTTTGTCATTCAGTTTATCTAAATCTGTACTGTGGTTAACACTGGTTTCAGGCTAGAAAGAAGAAGTTGGGATTGGTGGAGGATGGTGATGCCTCTCAATTGGCTGAAACAACAACTGTGACAGAAGAAAGTTTCACTGTAGTTGGGAAGAATCGAGGTTTTTACTTTTTCTTTTTGTTGAAGTTTTAATTTTGGTCAAATATATAATTATCTCTCTTGTATACTTTATCTGTGTTATTTATGATTTATCATCTCTTATTTTTCCAAAGACAACTCAGATAAGGCCTTCTACAAGGAGCTAGTCAAGGTCATTGAAGCCTCTGATGTCATTTTGGAAGTCCTTGACGCCCGTGACCCCCTAGGGACCCGTTGCATTGATATGGAAAAGTTGGTGACGAAATCAGGGCCTGATAAGCATCTAGTATTGCTTTTAAATAAAATTGGCAAGTTCCACTTCAAATTCTTGTTACCTTATGCATTTGTAGGTATCTTTGTTCTTTATCTAGTTTTACCTAGGCTAATTATTTATGCACTTAATACAGATCTTGTACCTCGAGAAGCCGTGGAAAAGTGGCTTAAGTACCTTAGAGAAGAATTGCCTGCTGTGGCCTTCAAATGCAGCACTCAAGAGCAGAAGTCAAATTTAGGGTGGAAATCTTCAAAAAAAGCCAAAGCAAGTAATCTTTTGCAAACAAGTGATTGTCTTGGAGCCGATACTCTGATTAAATTGTTGAAGAATTACTCTCGAAGCCATGAGGTAACAATTGTTGGCAGAAGGATAACTTTTCACCTAGAATTAGAGTTTTGCCTTTGAATTTGCTCTTAAGATGATTTGAATGGAATTCTTGATTCTGTTCTAATTTCAGTTGGATGAAACCCTGGTTGATGTTTATTGGGTGGGCTTATCGTTTCCATTATTTGTTCTAAAGAACTTTTTCTTAATCTTGAGCTTGAGGGACTGGTTACTTGTATGCTTTGAACGCTAGCTGGGATATGCTGACTGAAACATCTCTTGTTCAGTTTTCTTCTTTTTCAACTTTTTTCATTGTTGGAACTTCAGATGCCTTTTTTTCATCTGTAGCTTTGCTTTTGGCTAACTGTTTTGTTTTTCTGAACTTTTAAGTTCACCTTGTAACTGTTTTATGTCTTGTAGATTGTCTTAGAAGGGAGCTATCCATCATAAACAAAACCTTTTGATTTTGAGTATATGCTAAAACTATATTGTCGATTCGATTATGTATCTGTCACCGGTTGGTCCTCCTCTATCAAAACATTCTTCACCAATTCTTTATCTTGTATTTCACTCTGGCTTATATGGTTTTTCTTTTTCTTTTTTCTTTTTTATTTCTACGATCTGGTTCATTCATTGTTCGTTTTTTGTGGGGCTAGTTTTAATTCTTAATCCTTTAACAGATCAAAAAGTCAATTACTGTGGGCGTGATTGGCCTGCCAAATGTTGGCAAGAGTAGTCTCATTAATAGCTTGAAGAGAAGCCATGTTGTCAATGTTGGTGCTACTCCTGGTTTAACAAGATCAATGCAAGATGTGCAATTAGACAAAAATGTTAAGTTGCTGGACTGCCCTGGTGTTGTTATGCTAAAGTCTCAAGAAAATGATGCTTCCATAGCTTTACGAAATTGCAAAAGGATTGAGAAGCTGGAAGATCCAATTAGCCCAGGTAAGTGTTTATATGGGAGAAATGGAGTTTGATATTTGAAATGGTTGGTTGGAACTTTATAAGAATTAAACTTAGAACCGTAAATCAACAAAGCAGAAAACCTTCAACATTGGGATTTGTTTTGAAGTCTACCTTTATAGTATTGTTGTATATATCTGGTAAGCATTGCTACATAAGTACTAGTGTCTTATTTTTATTTATTAAATTGTTTTAAGGAAAAGATACTAAAAAAGTAAAGACCGAAGCTATGGAGATGTACACTTAAAAAAGCCATATTATGTCTTGCACATTTTTGACATTCTATCAGACATGGTCTGACGCATCAAATTACTTATGGATGCATCAGAGTTTATGGTGTGTTCTTGTCAGTGTCTGCTTCCTGTCAAAAAAGATTATCTACATACCAGCAAAGGGGCCCAATTTATGGGCTATCCAAAATTAGATCATCCTAACAAAAAATCCATGAATGCTAGCATTTGATGTTGATAAGAGACAGAGAAGTAACCTTAAAAATATGAATGTTCCTCTCATGCACCATAACATTGCAAAACTTCGTATGTAATAAGAGACCCCTGCTTCGCTGCAGGATGCACCTATGTTCACTAAAAGGCCCCATGTAGATAAATCCTCAAAATACAGCCATCCATCATCCAACAATGATACAATGAAGAATTTTTTATTTTCTGGTTATACTGCATTTGACTCTCTCAATAGAAAATGAAATTCATCTTTCTTTTTCCCTTATAAAACCCCTCATATAGAAACTGATGCGATCTAGCAAGTTGTGCCTTCAAATTCAAGTGATCCTTTGCATATTCCAAGTGGGCCAATCACAAGTGCAAGAGCCAAACAAATTAAGGAAGCATTAAATGGGCTAGTGCAAGATACTTGGACAAAGCAAGTAGCAATTGGATCAAAGTTGGACAAAAATGTTGAAAATGTTACAAACTTCATATGGGCTGCAAATGGAGATATTGATTAAGTTTTAGGCTTGCAAACTTTAAACTAAAGAGCTTGGACCTAGTACTACACATGGGAGGACTCATTTGGGTCTAAATAAACACATTTTGAGCCTTAATTGCTTACTACATTTTCTTGAATTTAGGTGTGCGAAAGTCAAGTAGTTGGTAGAATTGAATTTTAGGATCTCTAGCATGTTGTATTAGACTCTTTTGCATTTTCTAGAAGATTGTATTAGACTTTTGGGTTATTGTATTAGCCTTTTGGGTCATTGTATTAGACTTTTAGGTTTCTTAGCACATGGTATTATACTTTGTATTTGCTATGTTCAAAGTTGCAATTATTGCAACTAGGTCATATTTCCCTATAAATACTTGGTGCTTTATTTGTAAGACACTTCAGATTTGAATGATAAATGAAAGTTGCACTTCTGCACTTTGTTTCTTGAGAGTGGATTCTCTTTAGGGTTCTTAGAACTAACAGGCTTATTAAAGCTTGATCAACCTTGTGGCGTCTTCCAATACGAACTTCGGGTCTTTGTTCTTCGTGTTCAAGGGTTCAAGTGGATCGTTGATCTGTGTTTAGCTTTCTTGGGGTGTGTATATTTCGGATTGGTTGTGGGTTCATGGGATCTTCCCTTGTGGATTCGCACTATCTTGGTATCAGAGCTTCAGATCTCAATTCATGTCATATTTATTTGTTCATTGTTTCTATTTTCATTTCAAGTTTTGTGCTTTGTTCTTGTATCTGTTTGTGTCCAGATGTGTTGCTTCTGTTCGTCAATCTTTTCGTTGAGTTTTCCAGTATTTAGTAAGTCATTTTCATAGTTCAAATCTCTTCTGTCATATCGTTTTGGAATTATTTCAATCTGATTTGTCATTTGTGAGTTCTATTCATTTTAATCTAGTACTTTCTGAAAAATTTCTGGGAGATGGTGCGAACCTACAAGGAAAGATTCCACGAACCCGCAACCAATTTGAAATACATACACTCTAAGAAAGCTAAACACAGATCGGCGATCCACTTGAACCCTTGAACACGAAAGAACAAGGATCCGAAGTATTGGAAGACGCCACAAGGTTGATCAAGCTTTAGTAAGCCTCTTAGTTCTAAGAACCCTAGAGAGAATCCACTTTCAAGAAACAAAGTACAAAAGTGCAACTTTCATTTATCATTCAAATCTGAAGTGTCTTACAAATGAAGAAACACCAAGTATTTATAGGGAAATATGACCTAGTTGCAATAATTGCAACTTTGAACATAATAAATACAAAGTCTAATACCATGTGCTAGGAAACCTAAAAGTCTAATACAATGACCCAAAAGTCTAATACAACATGCTAGAGATTCTAAAATTCAAATATGCCAACTACTTGTTGATTTTCGTATACCTAAATTCAAGAAAATGTAGGCAGCAATTAAGGCTCAGAATATGTTTATTTAGGCCCAAATGAGTCCTCCTATGTGTAGTACTAGGTCCAAGCTCTTTAGTTTCAAGTTTGCAAGCCCAAAACTCGATCAATTTCTCCATTTGCAGCCCATATGAAGTTAGTGACATTTTCAACATTTTTGTCCAGCTTTGATCCAATTGCTACTTGCTTTGTCCAAGTATCTTGCACTAGCCCATTTAATGCTTCCTTAATTTGTTTGGCTCTTGCTTTTGTGATTAGTCCACTTGGAATATGCAAAGGATCACTTGATTTTGAAGGCACAACTTGCTGGATCGCATCATTCCCTCTCTCCTCAAAAGGATTCTTCCTCGAATCTTCACCTACATCAAAAGGAAATAAATCAGCTACATTAGACAATTCTGATTAATTGAGACAAGGTTCTGTTGACAACTTCAGTTTGTCCATCAGTTTGTGGATAACAAGCAGTAGAAAATAACATTTTTGTCTAGTTTTGATCCAATTGCTACTTGCTTTGTCCAAGTATCTTGCACTAGCCCATTTAATGCTTTCTTAATTTGTTTGGCTCTTGCTCTTATGGTTGGTCCACTTGGAATATGCAAAGGATCACTTGAATTTGAAGGCACTACTTGCTGGATCGCATCAGAAACACTAATACATTTTTCTTTTACCTGTATGAAACAGTGAAGGAAATTCTCAAGCTGTGTCCAGCTCCTCTGCTGGTAACACTTTACAAGATTCCAAGCTTTGATTCGGTTGATGACTTTGTACAGAAGGTGGCTACAGTTAGGGGCAAACTCAAGAAAGGTGGAATAGTTGATGTTGAGGCTGCTGCAAGAATCATTCTTCATGACTGGAATGAAGGTAATGCATATATATAACTCAAAAGCAGAAACCAACAGAAATTATATATGCTTTCATTTGAAATTAATATTTGGCAACGGCTTGCTTGTTTCAGGTAAAATTCCCTATTATTCCTTGCCCCCAGTTAGGAATCAAGGGGAACCTTCAGAGGCAAAGATAGTTTGTGAGTTTGCAAAGGAGTTTGACATTGATGAAGTTTACAAAAGTGAATCTGCATTCATAGGGAGCCTTAAATCTGCCGATGACTTCAATCCTGTTGAAGTTCCTTCAAGTCAACCTCTCAACTTTGACCAAACAATGTTAGAGGTTTGTTATCACATTTGGAGTTTCCCATGATATAATGCTGCTTAAACTTAAACATTCTAAATCAGTATGAGAAAAATTCAGTATGATAAATTACCGCTTGCTTCTTTGAAAGTTGTGGTATATCGATTTAATCTTCAGAAGATAATTGCCATCATTGGCTTAAATAATTTCTGAAGCCATGCAACTTGGTCCTGCTCTAAGTTTTGTTAATTTAGTGATCTGCAGGACCATGATGGTTGCTGGGAAATGCTTTTTTGCATGTCACTTTATCTTAGTCATGAACCTACAATATAATTTTTTTTTTTTTCATTAATAAAATCATCTTATTGTCCAACGCCATGTATTTTAGGATGACATGCAACCTCAACCAACAAATCAAGATGAAGGTCCTGAGAACGCAGCAGAAGTGAATGCTGACGAGTCTATGGAATGTGAGGACGATGGCAAGAGTAAGGGGAAAACTGCTGTTAGTAGGCAAAATGAGAAACTATATGCAGAGGAAGGAATGCTTAATACAAAGGTTCGGAGAGCAGAGAAGAAGAAAAAGAAGAAGGCTAACAAGGCTGCATCTGATGCCATGAACGGTGATTATGACTTCAAAGTTGACTACTTCCAAAAGACAACTGCAATGGATGCTGATGGTGGCGAGAGTGAGGATGATGATCAACAAAACTCTGAAGAGGTGCCATCGCCTGGTATGCAGACCGACGAATAATTGGGTAGCGGGCAGCATACCTTCAATTTTGTCATTGGCGTTGGCCTTTGAATAGTTTTGTATTGGTTGATTCAGTTTTTAATATATATTTTGGGGCCAACAGTTAAATCATAAGATTTCAAGAATTATTGTCCTGTTGCCTTGTCTCTGAAAAAACAAGTAATTTTGGAATTATTGTGATAATATGCTTGAATGAAAGATTTAAGATACATGCTTAGATTGGAGCCATTTGCGTGTAACGATCATGTTTATTATACCCGGCCGGATTGGATCAGAAACCGGTGAACGGTAAACCGATATGGGAAGCAAACTAGTTCACTTTTTTTTTTTTAAATCAATTTTTTTGATGATTTCATATTTATAAACTTGGAATCTTCACTTTCTCACTGGTTAGTCTGGGTTAGCTCTTTTTTTATTCCGGTTTGATTCATTAATCCTTAATCCAGTATTCCGGTTTGACGGGGGAATGATATGATTCAAGCCCATCATAAAAAAATAATTTGGCTAATAAAAGAGGTTAATACAATATTTGGTTCATTAAATTTGTTTTTCCTTATAATATGACAAATTAAGGTTTGAATTCCAATTAAGAGAGGAGCTTGCGTTTAGTGCCTTAAACAGGATTCACTTTTTTTTTTTAAATCAATTTTTTTGATGATTTCATATTTATAAACTTGGAATCTTTACTTTCTCACTGGTTAGTCTGGGTTAGCTCTTTTTTTATTCCGGTTTGATCCATTAACCCTTAATCCAGTATTCCGGTTTGACGGGGGAATGATATGATTCAAGCCCATCATAAAAAAATAATTTGGCTAATAAAAGAGGTTAATACAATATTTGGTTCATTAAATTTGCTTTTCCTTATAAAATATGACAAATTAATGTTTGAATTCCAATTAAGAGAGGAGCTTGCGTTTAGTGCCTTAAACAGGATTCACTTTTTTTTTTTAAATCAATTTTTTTGATGATTTCATATTTATAAACTTGGAATCTTCACTTTCTCACTGGTTAGTTTGGGTTAGCTCTTTTTTGATTCCGGTTTGATCCATTAACCCTTAATCCAGTATTCCGGTTTGACGGGGGAATGATATGATTCAAGCCCATCATAAAAAAATAATTTGGCTAATAAAAGAGGTTAATACAATAATTGGTTCATTAAATTTGCTTTTCCTTATAATATGACAAATTAAGGTTTGAATTCCAATTAAGAGAGGAGCTTGCGTTTAGTGCCTTAAACAGGATTCACTTTTTTTTTTAAATCAATTTTTTTGATGATTTCATATTTATAAATTTGGAATCTTCACTTTCTCACTGGTTAGTCTGGGTTAGCTCTTTTTTGATTCCGATTTGATCCATTAACCCTTAATCCAGTATTCCGGTTTGACGGGGGAATGATATGATTCAAGCCCATCATAAAAAAATAATTTGGCTAATAAAAGAGGTTAATACAATATTTGGTTCATTAAATTTGCTTTTCCTTATAATATGACAAATTAAGGTTTGAATTCCAATTAAGAGAGGAGTTTGCGTTTAGTGCCTTAAACAGGATAGCCTCCAAGAGGAGGATACTAATACTTGGCACAAAAAAAATGTTTTTATTTTGGTTATGATCCATATTTATATTAATTTATAGGGATCAATGTTTTAAATAGAATGAAATTTAAAAGATTAAAACTTATTGTTTAAAATTTCACTAAAATCAAAATTAGGCCAACTTAATGATCAAATATTATATTAAAAAAAAAAAGACCGTTTGAGACTGGGATTTTCATGGGCGCAAATTATAGGTGTGTTTGGAAGAGCTTAAATTTGAGAAATAAGCCCTTATTACGCAAGCCGAGAAAAAACTCCTCTCACATATTTACCTCGTATACCATGAATCATGAATTATAAGCACTTATTGCCTAAAAATAAGCTCTTCCAAACGAGCACTATGATCAGTATTACATCTCATTGATTCGTAGGCTAACCTGAATCCGACCCGGTCCAGTATTAGCATATGCTGCGAACCAAATGTCGACCCAACAAACTAACCTGACCCGGATCCATCATGCGCTGTCGAGTTTTCATTTCCCCCGGATTTGAATTCGAAAGCGCGCTAAGCGCAAAAAGCTCGTCTCCTCCGTTCATCCAAAACGAAGGCCCTGAGCTTCATTCAATATGCCTATCCACGATATCTGGTTTGCCTAATTTGAAAAATTATATCTGGATCTCGGTTTACGGCTTCTGCGGAGGACTGAGGATCAGTCTGCTTGTATATATCTTCACAACCGACTGAGTAACTGAAAAACCTGAGCTTTTTGGCGTGCTAGGTCGGCGTGTTGGTTCGACAATTTCAGTGGGATGAGTGGAGATCATCGTTCATCGACGTAGGCAGGTTATCGTTTCTTTTTATAGGGGTAATTTCTGGAGATAATCGATAACTTGCTTTACACATTCAGGACGCGAGCTCTTACTCTCTATCTCCTCCACGTCGGTGTCTGGGCTTTCCCGCCAATCCTCTGAACAATGTCGGCGATAGAGAAGCTGTTCGTTCAAATCTTTGAGAAGAAGAAGCGAATCATTGATCAGGCCCATCGTCAGTGCCTTCTATTCGACCAGCACCTTGTGTCTAAACTCCTTATCGACGGAATCGTCCCTCCTCCATGGCTATCCAACCCTATGCTTTCCTCCATTACCTCAGATCCCAAAGGTAATGCTTCATCTGCTACCGTAGAAACCATTTCGTCTCTCAATGCCCTTGAATTGGGCTTATTAAACCTGACATTAGTGTTTTTAGGATCACAGTATGGATTTCGAAGTCCATGGATTAGTTTCAACCCTTGAGAGTGAAAATTCAACCATAAGTTGACTATCACAGGACCACGTGTTTCCTTGTTCTATGACCTTTTCTTTTATTATGAAAATTGGATAAGATTGGGAAGGGAAGAGATTGGATTTTTTTGGGGCTAAATTTCAATAACTGTTTTCATTGCATCGCTGTAAAAATTCACGATGGTTTTGTTTGTCATGTTTTCTTTAGCATTATATTGAGCCAAATCATTGTTTGTCAGGAACACAAATTGAAGAAGAAATTTTTTTTCCAACTTTTGGTTTTCGAATTGAGTATGCTAGAATTTTCTACACTTTAGATTTCTACTCATTATGCTTTTTCAAGATAGTTCCGATCTGGTATCACGATTTCTTATTGTTACTTCATTGTTAAGACCTTTTCTCGATTCGATTACTTTGGCAACTACTTATTACTTGCATGTAATAGGGCAACAGCAATGTATCTCTTCTTTCCTAGCTTCTTGACATTTGGATTATTTTAAGAAATGCTAAAGTGGAATGCCTAAAGATTAATTAAACAAGAAGCACCCTGATCTGAAAATGAACAATAACAAAGATTCTGTTTTTTTTGGGTAAAAAACATTGGTTTGCTGGAAAATTGGGGTTCAAGAGAAGTTTACACTTACAGCCTACAGGTAATGTTTCCCATATTGTTTAACTAATTGAAGCGGGCTATTCTGATAGGGAAGATCCAGTATTTTCTTGGTTAATGGGACAAGAGGTAAACCTTATATCGTACCGGTTCATAGTAGTTATATTTTATTTTGTTGTATGCAATTTCAGATCTATGACTTTTCCATGTCTGGAAGCCTTAAAGCTCCATACTAATTGCATTTTTAGATGTTGTCTGATTTTATTTCCAATGTTCTGCCACGCCTCAATTTTCTGTTACTGAACGCTACTTCAGTTTTCTATTCTTTCTTCATCTGTAAAACATGGCAGGATCTAGGTGGATTGGGTTGATTTATATGCTCCTATTTATACATGAAATTTGAGTAGTATTTCTCATCTTGTTATATTTGGGCCAGTTTGGGAAATTTTTAATCCTGATCCATTCAAAAAAATTTCTGCACATGCAGATTTGAATGAAGATGATCATATATTTGGAGCTCTATTCTCAAGAGCACAATCTACAATTCCTATCTCTGATCATCGGTTCAGTCTGCAGGGCAACGTGGTTGCTACGACTGATGATGGTCAGTTTCAAAGTGGTTTACATAGTGAATTTCATGCTCTAAAAAGAGATATCGACGCAGGAGATGGACTTTCAAATTTGCCCGATTGCTCTGTCAATAATGTTGGACGCTCCTCATTTAGTGCTCCAGAAATGGATTCTACTGCTATATCTCCTCAAATTCAGATGGAATCAAGAATCTCACACAGTTACAACGAGCCAGCTCTCTCACTGGCAAAGTTGCAAAGATCAAAGTCAAGGCAGAGGGCTCTGGAGCTCCGTCATAGTGCAAAGGCAGCTAAAAGCTGTTTAGGAGATGATAATAATACTGAGCTTTGTGCTAGAGGAAAAACATTTTCTTCAACTTCTTCCCCGCAATCGGACCATTTTGAAGGGTCAGAATTAGCGAAACTTTATAATACCAATATCCAAAGTTCTGCTGCAGAAGAAGTAAAAAGAGGCGAGTGTTTGACTCAGATAAGTGATCAGTCTAATTATTCTGGACGTGTTACGAGATCTAGAAGCTTAGCACTGAAACTGAACTCTTCAAATGTGATTAGTTCTTCTGAAGTGAAAGAAGCTGGTCCTCTGTCTAATAATGTGATCAAACAATTGGAGTCAGTTAGTGTCCCTTGTTTTTCAAATGGAAGTTGCGAAGCTAAGGAGACAAACAAAGGAGATTATCAGAGAAGGGAAGCACAAGATAATGCTTTTAGTAAGAGAGTAACAAGATCTAGAAGTACCAGCCAAACAAAATGTGACAATGAATTGATGAAGCTTGAAGGTGCCTTGGATGGAGGCAATAGAGTCGAAGTCCAGGATTCTATGCAACTAGTAGTTAACGGTGGACCAACATTTTTTAGCAAAAGCAGTGATTATGAAAATGAATGTCAGGGGAAAGAAACCAAAGATGGCGACTGCTGCAGTGACAAAGATGAAAGAAATGTTAAGATTAGAAGATTGCCTGGAAGTTTTTCCCAGTCATCTAATGAAGATGCTTTGGGGCATGGTGGTTCTTTAAAGTCAATCGAGAAATCAACTCAATCACCTCAACCTTCAGTTTCACAGCATTCACAGCCTCCTGCAATGCCTATTGTGGGTTCCTTCCATTGTGAGAAGGCCCCAGATTTATGTGCAGTAAAAGTGAAGACCAATGAAGGAAAATCGAAGTCTGTCAGCAACATTTTTGTCGATAGAAGTTCTATCTGCTCTCAGTCTGCTGCTTGTGACAGTTATCATGAGTTAGAGGGTGCTGAAATTGTTGCCGGAAGATCCTCTTCAAGCCAAACAGATTGTAAATTAGATACAGAAGTTGCAGCAGCAGCTTCTTGTAGAAATACAAGGGCCTCGACCACCTCCACAACTGAAGGAGCAGTTTCCAATTTAGATAGCAGAAATTCAGGGCGTAGACATTCTACTTTGAGGAAATCTTTGCTTGAGAAATCATTGCATGCTGAAACAGTTGTGGCCGAGAAATCCTTGAATACTCGAGAAAATACAATATCAGGTGCCAATGTCACTCATAATATTGATGACGGACCTGCTGGAACAGTTGCCGAAATTGTTGCAGAGTCTGATGTTTTAGTTGATAAACATAATGCTTGTTCAGGGTCTTCCCCTAAAGTTGGATTAGACGTTTCAGTCTCGGGGCCGCCACCCTCTAATTTTGTTAAGTCTGTGAAGCCCAAACAACTTGATTTTGATAATGTTGAAGAATTGAGTATGAATAGAATTACTGGTGCTGATCTAAAAGCAGGAGGGCAGGACGTACCTCCAGATAAAGGAACTTTGACCATGTTAGAGGAAGGATATTTGGATGACAAAGTAACATCGCTTGGATGCCAAGAGAAATGCAACTTTTCCGTGGATAAGCAATTGTTGGGGAGACAGGAAGCTAGAGTCAGAGAAGACGGAACTCAAATGAAATCTTGCGGAAGCCATTCCGAGGAGACTGATGTAGCCAGGAAACCGCAAAATGTCTTGTCATCCAAATCACAGTCATTTGTGGTTCAGAAGGAGTTATGTTCTCATACATCCATAGGAAGTCAGAACTTACCTTCCTCAACGAACCGCTTAATACCATCACAAACTGCTTGTCAAAATTCATCTGGAAGTTTTGCAAAGGAAGCTATGGCATCCAAGCTTGTTTTGGAAAACATTTATGCTGGAGGTGATGAATGCGGTTCTAGAATAATGGAGGACAATTGTTCCACAGCAGTTACTGACAGTGATCCGCTTGGCGATGCAGTTCAAACTGTTGCCGATCTTGCAGTTGGGTCTCCAGCTGCTATGGATGAATCGAACATTTCTTTAACAAACCCGGACGCAAGTTCTGGTAGTTGCTTACATAAAAAAAGTAGCTTATCGAAGGGTAAGTGGTTCAATGATGAAAAAGATGCTGGTTTTTCACGAAAAGTCCAGATTCCGAAAAATTCCACGGGGAGTTTTGCCTCTGATATGGACCATTCCTGCCCTCAGCATAAGAGAAGAAAGATTGAAAGTCAAGCAGAGAGATCTCCAACTGCCTCTCCTAGCCATCTGGAAAAGCAACATGAATCTAGTAACCAAAGGTTGGTGAGTGGGAACTTTGATAGTAAAGAAGATAACCAAGAGGCTAGCACAGAAGTTCAACATATGACATCTCATCAAGAGGATATAGAAAATTCGCATGTCAGTGACCACACAGCTGAAGAAATGCAAAATACCGAGGGATGCCACATAATGGAAGAGTCTTCCCATGAAGTAAAATCCGACCAGGTACCTTATTTTCTGTTACGCACTCTAGAATTATTGAGATTGGATTTGTACGATTTTCTATTCCCATGATCAGCGGTGACTGAGTCTACCATATATTTTGCAATGGTGAAAGTTGATGTCAGCGACACTATATGGTATTTAAATCTTTCAACTTTTTAGACAACAATTATTTTGCAGTGTGAATGGCATAGACATAAATAGATCTATTTTGATGGACAACCACAAATTTTTTTTTTTGGAAAATCACTATATTATTGTAAAATCAAATAGGTTGATACTCTATAATATAGTTGGTCATTTAATTTAGATATTTTGGGTTGGAGTGTCTGTTGATCGTCTTTTTGTAGTTATGTTAATGATAGTCCGGAGAATCATGGGACATCGAAAAGCAGTGTGGTTTCAGTCTTCCAACGTGTTACCTTCATTGTTGTATATTTGTTGTTCCAGACAGCAAGAAAAGTTCAGAATTAATCGATTTGTATATTAGAAATTGAAGTACTTGAGTGAATTTCCGATTGTTGAGAAAATTGAGATTGCAGAAGTTTGGTTTTAGAATCAGTTAACGAGCCAGTTGAGCAAGAATAAATATTAAAGAGATGGGAGAGAGAACCAAGAACAGAAAGCTCAATAACCAACGAGTCAAATATTGAAATTCAATTGGCACAGTAGAATAGCGTTCTTTTCCGAGCAAAAAGATAAAAAAAACACAAGATTTCCCCCCTCTTTTTGGCCACTGCAAAGAAGTATAGGTTTAACTGTAGTTAAAAGACATGTTTCAAGTAATCCTTGATCAAATAGGAAGCAACTGCCTTCAATATGCGAAGTATACTTCTACTGATTTTTTTCCGTCTTCCAATAGCATAAATATCTGTATTGGTTTAGTGTTGATTTCCTTATTCTTGTCACTATCATTGCTATGCTCCAAGTTGTTTTCTTTGTTTGGCCATTTGGCGATGGTGATGCCACAACTTGCACTTTTGGTTTTCGAGCCTTGATGTCTTCGGTTTATGAAAATTTGTTGAGAGTTGCTGAAAATCACTTCAAGAAGATCAGACATTTTTGCTCCAAAAAAAAAAAAAAGAAGAAGAAGATCAGGCATTAACTTCATTTCCATGAAATCCAGTTTTGTATTCTTGGCATATTCAAGAAGAAAAATGATAACTTTACCTGCTATTATCTATAATAGGGTTGATCTTATTCCTGAATAATGGCGTTAAGAGCATGACCTGAGTATTGATATACCTTGAAGGTATTTATGAAAGTAAGGACTGGATAGTTATATTTTAGTGCAATCCGTGGCTGTTAGCTTTGATTAAACTTAGGCCTATCTCTGTGTTTGCATGGCATCAATCTTTCAATATGCTTGTTGCTTGTATTCATAAACAAAGTTGCACTGGGCAAGAATGGCAAGAGCAACTTAATCCATCAAATTTCTGCAAATGTTTCCTGTCCGATTTCCCTAGAACAGCTTTTTAAATGATTTTCTTGTCAGCAGAAATTTAACTTGGATGGAAGGGACAGAGGTGGCAACACTCTTCTTTCTTCCACTTCAAGAGGACTAGGAGAATCCTTTGCACCTTGTTTGACTGAACAGGGTTCTAGCAACTCTTACAATCGTTTGACGGCGAATTCATGCGGTTTTGGTATTGGCTCAAGCAAGCAGTGCACCATAGACAAGAACCTGCATGCAGAAGGAAGCAGTTGGGGAAGGATTTATCTGGGAGAGACTGCCATACTCTTAGAAGCTTCATCTGTTTCTCAAGGGATCCAACGCTCGGATCTGATTGGTACAGATGAAACTGCACCCGAGATTGAAGGTTTCATTATCCAACCAGATGAGGCACAGCCATGCATTGATGGAGATCAGATTGAATTAGACAAGGTGAACTTGTCAAGTGATCCAGATGAATATGCCTCCATTCTAGAGCGCCTTAGTAGTTCTACTTTTGTGCATTCTCCATTTTGTTCTTCCTCAAATTCATACAGATTACACAAGATACCGGACCTTTATCAGTCTTTACCAAATGGACTTGTCGAGGGCATGATGGGTATGAGGACTTCCCTTGCTGTAAATGGTGAGAGTGGAAAGTCGTTTTCTGATTGCCTACCAAATTGCAAAAATCAACCAACTTGGGACATCAAGAAAGCTTGTGTTTCTCCAATTCAAACTCTATGGGATAAAATTAATTCAAAATATGGCAGTTCGGGGAAACGAGAAAGTTCAAAAGTGGAGCTTCCCTGTATTGATGAAGAAAATGAAGCTGCGGACGAAATAGCTAATGCTTTCCAAAATAGGATCCGTCCAGAACAGACGACAGGCTCGATCATAAGAGAACCACGTGCAGAAATTTTGGATAATGCAAAGCCTTCATTAGTTTCTCAAGATGATATATTGCCTGATGGGTGTGGTCTCGATTCAGTAGCCAGAGAGTTCAGCTTCTGTGAGACTAACGATTGGGAAAAACAAAAACTTGAGAAAGATAGTGCCAGCAGGAGAAGATTCGCCGGTAAGGGGAAGGAGAATCAGAGAATATCCCGAGAAACAAATCAGGCTAGGAGGACTACTGCATCGCTTCGCAATAGATCCAGTAGGCCCAAGTTATCTGGCAAAAATAGCATGAATAAAGGTCCCACTTATCCCGGTGGGAAGTCTTCGTGCAGCAATATTGTATCCAACATCACATCCTTCATTCCTCTTGTACAACAGAAACAAGCAGCAGAAGTTATTACAGGTAATTGATCTTAGTTCATTTACTTGCATTATGAAATTTACCAGTTGTCCTTTGCGGGGATTTGGTTCTTAAGGCTTGTATCTCAG
Source organism: Inga oerstediana (assembly GCA_963210345.1). Classification (NCBI taxonomy): domain Eukaryota; kingdom Viridiplantae; phylum Streptophyta; class Magnoliopsida; order Fabales; family Fabaceae; genus Inga; species Inga oerstediana. Next base: position 84,880,228 of record OY723401.1, on the reverse strand, counting down.
CATGCAGACCTTGCATTAGATAGAGGACGACAATATTTTTTATTCCGTAATGCTTCGGGCCATGCAATTTATGTTTTTTTTAATTCATTATCCTGTGCCATCAGCTTTAGTTTAGATTCACTATCATAAGTCACAAAAAATCTCTTTTTCATGATCCAAAATAAGTGTCCTTTTCAGATTTTAAGATTGTATTAAGCGCTTCGTTTTCTGTTTTGTCATTTATTAAATAAACGTTGTTAAATAGCATTTATTTCAAGAGCAGGTTCAGAAAATACTAGATTGATTTTACAAAAAAACTTAGATTATTTAATGATTTTCTTATCCATGTGAAAAATGTTTTTGTGACTTTTTAATTGCATGATTGTGGGAAAATGGTTATTGACCTTAAAGGCGATACTAGCATTATTCTCAATCCTCACAATTCATTTGAATTTTGCAAGCTAGAGTCAGAAACACAATCTCGCATTCTTTAAATTGTTTAGCAATTAGATGTACTCTAAAGTTTATTTTGTACATGAAAGAGTCGTTTGGACTCCGAAGATGGCCCAAATGATGAACGTGGGTGTGACTGTGGGCATTCAATAAGGTTATATTTTTGTAAATGTAATTTTTTCAAGAAAAAATCACTTGCCGGGAGTGGAATCGAGTGTGAGCATGTACAAGGGTCTTGTAGTTAATAGGACTCACAGCAACCCCAACTTTATTAGAGCACGACTACGTTGTTGTTTTCGCCACTCAAATATGCATACAAATGTTACGGTTATTGTTATCATTCACATGTTCCGTAGGTACGGTCGATGGGTTGCATTTTTCTTTCATGACCGTATTATTATTTGTGAACATTTAGGGAAGAGGGACATTAAAGTTAAGGCCCTTGAGGCTGCTGAGGCTGCAAAGCGCATGGCAGAAAAGAAAGAGAATGAACGTAAGATGAAGAAGGAAGCTTTGCGACTTGAGCGTGAAAGAATCGAGCAAGACAACCGAAGGCAGCTGGAGCTGCAGAACAAAAAGAAAGAGGAGGAACGTAAGAAACGTGAGGCAGAAATGGCTGCTAAGAAGAGACAGAGGGAAGAAGAAGAAAGAATTGAGAAAGAAAGAAAAAGGAAGCGGGTTGAGGAAGCAAAGCAGAGAGAGGAAGAAGAAAGAATTGAAAAAGAGAGGAAACGGAAGCGTGTTGAGGAAGCAAAGCGCAAGCACCAAGAGCGTGAGAAGATGTGTTCTAAGAAAGAAGAAAAAGGAACAAAATGCTTTGATGCTGTAAAATGCTGCTCTATTCTTATAAAACATTGCTCTTTTCCTTCATTTTCTTTTACTGTGAAAAATGCTTATGCTTTGTTTTTCTGGTCCAGGTTGACGCAAAAAATGAAAGCAAGGAATGTATAGATGGACAGGAAAAATGCAAAAACTTGGAACATAATAGAGAAGGCAACATGAAAATTCCATTGGCTGAAACTGTTACTAGCAAGAACCCAATGACTGACGAAACGAAAGAAAGCCGAAAACATCCTGAAGCTGTGAATGATTGTGGTAATAAAGAAAAGGTAACATCTTAGGCTGTGACTTTCCTAAAACCTTTCATGTTCAGTGATTTCACAGTAGTTAATTATTACTCGAGGGCCTATAAATTCTTTCATTTCCAATACAAACCAAGAAAAGAAATGGAGGCAGAGTGTCCTGGAATCTCCTTGATCGCATTATACTCATGACAATGCATATTGTTTTTTTCCTCAAAGTTGAAGCATTTTCTCTACAGATGATAGCCAATCCGGTCAAAGGAACTGAAACTGACGATTTGATTACCCAAAACACGATCGAAGAGCAATCATATGACATTTCTCCATACAAAGTTTCAGATGATGAAGATGAAGATGATGATGACAGTAAAGATAATAATAAATTTGTTCCTTCATGGTCAAGGTTTGTGACTCTCCCTCCCTCCGCTAACTACCTCACTTGGTGATGACTTGATCAGATTTGAAACCCTCGTTGTGAACTGACGACATTCTTTTTCTTTTTCTTGGATAAAAAGACAAAATGAAACTAAAGCAACCAAAGTTTACAAGTTACATATAGATAAAATGCTGAAATGAGACCTTAAGAAATTTTAAAATATAGACTGAGATAACCCTAATGCTAGCAACAGCAAAATCAAAAGCAAAGCCAAGATTAAGTGATGACATTCACAATTCAAATTGAAACTAGGAGAATAAATTAGGTCAAAGCTTCAATCACATGTAAAGGATACAAATGCATGTTTAGATCTAGAATTTGCTCAGCAGCTTAGATGACTGCAAATATCAGAGTCTCTTTTTATATTTCGCAATATCTACTGGCCTAATCACCCTTGTGTTTCATTCTGCTTTTTGCAGTAAACAACGACTTTACTCAGCAGTTTCTTCCCAGAAATCAGTAAATCCGGAAACCATATTTCCTCTGCAAAGCTTTTGTAATATTTCAGAAGGTAAACTGTTCATAAACGTCACTAGTTTATGGAATAACCAGAGTGTCACCATTCTAAACAATAATATTGCCTTCTTTTGTAGTTCTCCTGCCTCGAAAACTTCAAGGTATCTTGTGATTGTTTTGTGCTTGATCTCCAAGGAGGCTCAGATAGATGTGTACAAAAAGAGAAGCAGATTTGAGGTTAGTGAGAAAGGATTAGAAATAGAATGAGAAGTGTTTTGTTCATGCTCTTTCTACCTACACGTGGAAGGAGATGAAGGCACGAAGCCATCACAGGTACACTATGCACGATCCTTGTTCTATTATGAGGATTGTTTTTCATTAATTCATGGCATTGTTAATTAGGTGTGACCTGAAATATGTCACGTAGTTTTTGGGTTTTGATGATTTGTTGAATGGTGAGAATAGTTGGAGGCCAGATGCACATTAATGTCTTTTTTTGTGAAACAAAATGAGAGAAGGTGGAAATAATATATAAGTTGTAGATTATATGCCAAGTTTATTTAATTTTTTTTGTGAACATATTTTAAATATGAAAACTAATTAAGGATGCATCTAACATTATCTCAGATAATGTAATTCTACATTAAAATAGCAATCAGAATATATCAATATATTACTTCACTAATATTAATTAGTATAATGTAATTCATTTTTGTAATGTAATGCAAAAAAAAAAAAAAGGTTTAGTGTATAATCAAAATTTAAGCAAAATTGTACTATTTGCAAATCACGATTTGTGAAGTAGAGTAATTTTTTTGTTTAACTCTATCATGAACGTAAGAGTTGAGTAATACAGCTTGTTTTTGCATTGTACACCCCACTTTAGGGTTTCCATTGCAATTAACGGTATTATCACAAGTTATATGTGTCTAATGTCTATCTCAACTTATTAACTATGCACTCATATGTTGAAAAAAACAAAAAAAACTAAGTCTGCACTAATGATCAATAACAAAGCATGATGTGCATATTTTTCAGGTTTAGGAACTCGGACCGGACCGGCCCGGAAATCGGCGAACTGGCCGGTGGACCAGTCCGGTCCGGGTTCCAATTTAAAATTTTTTAAAAAATGTTTCTTTTAAAATTTCATACTATAAGTTTAAAATTTTCAATTTCTCACCGGTTTGGTCTTGTTTAGCTTCGGTTTGGCCCCGGTCTGACCCACAGATCCTTAACTCAGTACTTTAATCGGTTCAATACTCGGTCTGAGTTTTAATACCTTGCATATTTTGGGGTTAAGAAAAAAAGAAATGGATGTCAGCTAGCTTCTCAACGAAGGATTTATCAGTTAAAAAAGAAAAAGGCTTATCGGCCCACATTAACAATGCTATATTAAGTTATATTTGTCCATCTTAACTAGTTATATGATTAATTGATTTTTTTTGCTCTAATAAATACCTTAATAAACTGTTGTTAGTTAATGATTATAAAGTTACGAACGTTCTTGCACTAATGAGACTATTTTTTTTTGGGTAATTCCTGAAGTCTTATTTTATCTTTAAAAATTAAATTAAAATACGTAAGCAATGGGAAAAGCGCAAAGTGGCACAAAATAAATGTGTCCGCAACCGCGATATATGTCTCGTATCATATTATGTAATCCACGGAAATACTGGTAATTATTATATTTCACCAAAATTTTTCATCTTTCTACCATTTAATTATAATATATAATTTATTTTGGTCATAATTTTTTTTTTCCATTTTTAAATTCAAAAATACCTGTCAGCAATTTGAGTATAATATCTGTAGCGGTGTAGCCCAAAAGATATTCCATCATAAAGGCAACACAATTTCAAAGAATTCATCAATGGTTGACTTCCCGAGCCCACAGCAAACACATCTGAGTAATGTCCTGCATAATGACCCTCTTTTTACATACTGAAGACTATAACATTTTTTAACACAGAATATATTATTCAAATTCAATTTTTTAAACATTAATATTGTACGCTTCTCAGTACAAACTCGAATAATTTTAAAAAATGTGCACCCAATTCATGGATTATATAATATTTGGTAAGTAAGAGAAGTTGGGTCTGTTCTCAGCTCGCAAATGAGAATATGGAAATCTTCAAATTGAACAAAGTCAGCCAATGGAGGATATGCCTTTATGGATGCAGTGAGATTCACAGTTTCAGAAGAATACAAAATCATAATTTGTGGACCAACCAGAGATTGTCCCTTTTGAGATTGAGAAGACATATGACATCAAACCATTTATTGTCATATTCAAAATTTTCAAGTGGCCTTTTTTTATTTGTTACTTTTGATTCTTATATATAGACTTTCAAACTTTGCTTTCAATTGTGTTGCGGGAAGGATCTTCCACTATGATTCATTCATATCTTAACCCCCCAAAAGCTGAAACACTAACAAATACACTAATCCTCTCAACTCCTTAATATATCATACTACTTTTTATATTTTAAAATAAAAAATTTAAGCCAAGCTTAATTTAAAATCCAAGTAAAAATATTTTAGGGGAACTATTGTGCAGTCCCACACAAGTAATTTAATTACTAAAAAAATATCTTGAGTTGTCAATATATCATGATCCTGAGCTGTTGTCATTCGGGGTAGCAAATCTTATTATTACATACTCTCCATTTGTTTTGAGACTTTTTTATAATTAAATTCCTTATATTAGATGGCATGATAATTCTTCCCAATATTTTTAAAATTTACAAGCCTCTAGCTATATTTTTTGTGTGTTACAAGTTGGGGCAGGAGTTGTGCATTGTTTATATGTAAATCCTTATAGTTTCCCTTAATTTTAAATTAGGCCTCTGTAATTTTTTTAAAAATTTTAATTAGTCACTTAAAACTATAAGGACATGATTAATAATAAAATGAAATTATAAGGATCTGATAAAGAAGAAAATATAGAAACATGATTAAAAATTAGGTGAAATTTTAGAAAGTTGCATATTAACTCTCCCTAATTTTGTTGATAAAAATTGTTAGTTCAATCTTAGGCTTTATTAGTGTATAGACATACATGAATATGATATTGCGCCTCTCAAAAGTTTAATTTAATCTAACTACACACCCCTTTCTGCCTGTCATGGCATGGTGGATGAGAAAAGAAAAGAAAACAATGTATAAGTGCATAATTTTAAAAAATAAAAAATAAAAAAAAATTAGAAAGAAAAGTAGACAAGTGAGAATTAACTAACACGATGGGAACAGAGAAAGCTGAGCAATATATATAACAAAAGTTAGGCGAACTTCCTTACGTAATGCAACATTGTTTAGTGTATACACATTTTATTATTATGTTGATTAATTAATATTGACATCTATGAAAGATAACATTAAATATACATATTGATACGCAAACACAAAAGGAATCAGGATTCGATATAAGTTAACCGAAAGATGTTTAAAATATTACTCTTTTTTTTTTTTTTACAGCATAAAAACATTAGTCTGTTATAGTTATGTGGGCGTGTGTGTGTGTGTGTGTGTGTGTGTGTATGAAGAATATTAAGAATAAATGCCTTTTTTAACTTCTATAGGTTCGTATTGAAGTTTAAAAAGGAGGGTGGCTCTCACTTTCGGCACCTGAATTCTTCATTTGTTCCTTTGCTTTTGACATTAAACATATCTTCGATTGTAAGTTTGTTTAATGGCAAAATGTAGAAAAAAGTGACAATTTATTTTTCTATAGTCTTGAATATTTTTTCTCTTTTGTTACTGTATATAGTACCTGAAATTTCGTTTAAACTAAATCTTTGTGCCAAATGATTTTGATTTTCATCTTATTTTCCATTTTCTCTTGTCGTTTCATTTTTTAAGGGAATAAACACATATATATACTCTGGTCTAGCATCTTAATTAGGCAGATCTTCAAGGGAATATTTATCCGGTATTTCAAAATTCAAAATATTTCATTCTCATATTCAAAGTGTTTTATACTTTATAAATGATCAAATGCAAACAATTTCAAATGGCATTCCATTCTGATGTCTATATTTCTTGGGTGATTGATTGCTTTGATATATGTGTATTATATCAATTAAAAAAGAAGATTAAGATGGAAATCTACTTCAAAAGTTTTTGTAAGAAATTAATGTTGTCCTGAAAGCTTTTTTAAGTTTAATGTTCTCTCGAAAGTGTTAAAATGGAGCACTGTTACTTTTTACTATTAAAAAGCTAAAGTCAAAATCAATTTTTTAATAATCAATGTTAATTTTTTAACGGGTGTGAAAGCAAAATTTCTATATTTTGATATTTTTAGGATGACATTGAACCTAAAAAAACTATTGGAGTAATATTGATCCTCAGCAAAAAAATTGAAAATTTGCACCTTAACTCATTAAAAAATTACAAAATGGTAACATTTTTGTTCAAAAGTTAAAAAAAAAAATTAATGTCACCTTTTCTTAAGAGAAAAAGGCACCTAAATACCATCTCAACTTACAAAACTTTAAAAAGTCTGTTAACAAATGGAAATGACAGAAAGGGATGTGGTAGGAATATGAAATTTTAAAATTTATGTGTTTGTACCAAAATGCCCCCCAAATATTTTTATTTTTATTTTAAAAAAAAGCCACCCTCGCCGGAGGTCTGGCCGTCAGAGTTCCGACATTGGAGGCTATTTTTTTGGGTGGGGATTATTATTGTTATTTTTTAACAAAATGTGAAACCAAAGGTGCGACAAGGTGAGATTTGAACCCACCCTCATTAGTTCCCCAAAATGCTTGGTGACCGTTAGGCCATCAAGCCCTTTATAAACATATGCATAATATATATATATATATATATATATAATACAAATAAAGGTATAATGATATTTGACTAAATTAGTAATAAAAATGACTAAAAGTGTAATTGTATTAATTAGAGTCATAAATGTATTAACGAAATCAGTAATGATATTAATTAGAAGTGTAAATGTATTGACTAAAAGCGTAATAATATTGATTAAAGGTAGAGCCATAAAATATTAACTAAATGACTAAAGATATTAACTAAATGCGTAAACATATTGACTAAAAGCGTAATGGAAATGATTAATTGAGTAATGGTATTGACTAAAAGAGTAATGAGATTAACTAAATAAGTAAAGATATTTACTATAAATGTAAACGTATTAACTAAATGAGTAATAACAAAAAACCTAATAGTATTGACTAGAGTCATAAAAGTATTAACTAAAGGCGTAAACGTATTGACTAAAGGAGTAATGATATTGATTACAGGAGTTATATTATTGATTAAATGCATAAAAATATTCATTAAATGAGTAATGTACAATACTCATTTAGTGAATACCTTTACATTACTCCTTTAATGAATGTCTTTATGTCTTTAGTTAATGTCGTTACTTATACAGTGAATACCACAATTCACATTTAGTCAATACATTTACGCCATTAGTTAATATCATTAGTCTTTAATCAATACCATTGCTTATTTAGTCATTTTCATTACACTTTTAGTCAATACATTTACGCAGTTAGTTAACATCTTTAGTCATTTAGTTAACATTATTAGGCCTTTAATCAATATCATTATTTATTTAGTCAATATCATTAAGCTTTTAGTCAATACATTTACGCCTCTTGTTAATATCATTATTGATTTAGTTAATACCTTTATAACTTTAATCAATATCATTATGCCTTTAGTCATTATCATTACTTATTTAGTCAAATACCATTCATGTAATTATATTATACAAATATATTTTTATGCATATAAATACCAAAAAGGCTTGATGGCCCCATGGTCACCAAGCATTTTGGGGAACAAATTGGTGGTGGTCCAAATGGGTTTAAATCCCACCTTCCATCTGCATAAACAGTGAACAGTGAACGTTTGAAACTATCTCTGTTTTTTTTTACCGTTGTTCCTGCAACGGTCATCTGAACGGGCGACGGAATCTGCGACGAGCGACGGAGCTGATCTCTGGTGGTGGTCAGTTCGGTCTTAAACGGTCAGTTCGACGGTGGAGACGGATCTGAGAACTGGTTGTGCTTCATTTTCATTGTCGACGGACTTAGCTTCGACGGTGAGCTCTGTTTTTCCTCTGATTCTGACGGTGTTACGGTGATGTTTGGGGAGCTGTATTTGTTTCTGATATTTACGGATCTGAGTGTTGCATCATCGGTCGAGTGTCTCCCATCGTTTTAGGCGATCTTAGTTCGACGGTGGGTTCTGGTTTTATTCTGATTCTGAAGGTGTGTTACTGTGAACCTGAGACTGTTTTGCTTCGATGGATCTGGGTGGTGCTTCATTCATCCTATCCGACGGGTGATCTGGTCCAGTTTCAACGTGGTGCTTGTCTTCTTTTTTTATTCATTGCTTTTCATTGCAAATTCGAAGGTGTGAGAACGTGGTGCTTTGTTTTTTCTGTTTTGATCATATTTTCTGTCCTGGTTTATTCTGTCTATTGTTTTTTTTTGTTGATTAACTGATGGATAAGATGATGGTGAGGGAACGGGATAGAAGCCGTGAGAGAGTGCCTCCGGCGCCGACCTCGGAGGAACATGATGCTTTGCTATGGAGTCGTAAGAAAGTTAGAGAAGAGGGGGATAAGTTTTCTAGACACCAATCGCTGGTACCGAGGGTGGAAGATTGGATGACCAATGAAGAGGAGGGAAAAGAGGCTTCTTCACAACAGAAGAAATCATACAAGGAAGCATGTGTAGATATGCCAATGCATGAAGATTTGTCTGATGAGGAGGACGATTGGTGGAGTGGAGATGGATGGAAATCTAGAATTGAAGTTGAGCCTACTCCGAGGGGTCCAAATATAATAGTTTCACTGGAGTTCTGTAAAAAATTAGCAAAGAAATGGAGTACTTCCTTGATTGTAAGGCTCCTAGGGCGCATAGTTCGTGAGGAACAACTTGGTAGAAAGTTGCAGCAACTATGGGGTCGGAGAGGCGAGGTAACTACGATAGAAATCGGCTCTGGATATTTCTTGGTTCGGCTAACTAACGAAGAGGATTATGCGTTTGCTTTGACTGGTGGACCATGGTTATTTATGGAACATTACTTAGCTGTGCAACCATGGAAACCGGAGTTTGATCCTGATGCTGGAGAAGTACCGAAGATCACTGCATGGGTACGTATTCCTAAATTCCCTGTTGACTTTTATGATAAGGGTATCTTATATGTGGTCGGTAGTCAAGTAGGAAAGGTTCTTAAGGTGGATAATAATACATTGAAATAAACCAAGGGTCGCTTCGCTCGAATATGTGTTGAGGTAGATCTGAATTCTCCTTTGCTTCCATCATTAATGATTAATGGCAAGGAAAAACAAATAGTCTACGAGGGTTTACATTTGATATGTTTCTCATATGGGAGATATGGGCATGGGTCAGAACACTGTCCACACAAGAAAAAGTCTGGGGCTTCAGGTGTTCAAATGCCAGATAATGAGTGTGAAGAACAAATAGTGGATCCGACACAAACTAGTCACAACCCAGTAAAAACAACATATGGTGAATGGATGGTAGCACCAAGGAGGCGTCGGGTTCAACGAGGTCCTGGAGGAGAATTGAATAGTAGTCGAGAAGGAGGGCGACATTTGCGTAGTCAACATAATGCTGGAGGATCAAGATTTGCTGTATTGTCAGACGAGAATAGGGAAAAAAAGAGGAATGAAATCCCTTTGATGGTGCCTTATAATTCGGCTCTTGATACTACAAAGCAGGAATCTTCAATGACCAATACAATTAAATCACGCGGGCATTTAATTAGTAAGAAGAAGCAAGTGGAGATTAAATCTGGGAATGCAGCAATTGTGGTGGGTCGTAAGATTGATTTGGTGAGCCCAATGGATCATTATCAACAAGTTAAAAATAAAATGGTTGACCAGGGCAATTCTAGCTCGAACAAAGAATGTGATCAAGTGCAGAATGCGGGGGATTTGTCACAGGGGATTCATAAAGGAGGAAACGTTGTGGCAGGTTCCTCGAAATTTCAGCCAATAAAGGGGAGTTTGTGTAAGACTTCAAAATTTACAGGCGAGAAAACACAACTCCCAAAATCTATTCAAAACAGTGCTTCTGACCCTATAGATCCAGGTGCGCGTAGGGAGATTAAATTTTCAACATGTATAAGTCCTCTGGGAGAGGAAGATAATGTCGTTATGAAGGAGTCAGGTAAAGATGAATATGGGACTATGTCCCAGTAGTTTTGCCCATGTTTGGGAATCTTTAACCCTTATTTTATCTTTATGATAGTTATGACATGGAATACTAGGGGTGCCGGTGGTGCCTCATCTCGACGTTTAATCTGTGACATTGTAGAGAAACAAGGAGTAAATTTCTTTGCACTGTTGGAGCCTAGACAGATTGGCACAAAGGCTTCATTATTGGCTCGGAAGCTTGGATGGCCTAATATGTACGTTGTTGAAGCAAGGGGATTTAGTGGTGGTATTTGGCTTTTTTGGGATTCTGGTTGTAATTTTTCAGTAATCTCTGCTGGTGAACAATTTGTGCATGGAATTTTTAATGCAGGAAATGATAATGAATGGTCCATCACTGTGGTTTATGGACATCCTAATATAAACTCGAGACGATTGCTGTGGTCTTCCTTAAGAGACATTCGTCAGCTTGTTCGGGGGGGTTGGTTGATGGTTGGTGATTTCAATGCTGTTTTATGTCCTGAGGATAGATGGAGTTTGAAAGTTTGGGAAAGAAATGGAGTAGACAAATTTTTTAAGGAATGGATTGCTGATACTGATTTGCTTGATATCGGGTTCAGTGGCCCTAAGTTTACTTGGGGGAATTCGTCTAGTCAGAGCAGGATTGATAGAGCTTTGGTGGATCTCAGGTGGCATGTACAGTTTCCTAATGCTTCGGTGATTCATTTACCAAAATACAAATCAGATCATTGTCCTATTTTGGTCAATACTAATAAGTTGTAGCATGTTGAGAACAAACAGAGGCCTTTTCGATTCTTCGCTCCCTGGGTTATGCATGATAATTTCTTAGGTTTTGTTAAGGATCAATGGAATGTGAAGGAAGATTGGTGTGGATCTTTAGAGGTTTTTACTAAGCAACTGAGAAATTGGAACAAAAGGGTGTTCGGGAATTTGAAGTTCATGAAAAATAAGATCTACAGACGTCTTGATGGAATTAACAACAAAATTGCTATAGCTGGACCATCGGTGGCTTTGGAGAATTTGCAACGTGATTTGTGGAAGGATCTTGAAAAAATCCTGTCACAGGAGGAAATTATGTGGCTACAATACTCTCGGTTTACTTGGTATGTCCAGGGTGACCGTAATACCAGGTATTTTCACTCAAAGGCAAATGCTCGAAGAAGACGGAATCGGATTTTAGCTATTAAACGAGATTCGGGGGAATGGCTGTATGATGAAAAGGAAATACGGGATATTGGCAGTAAATATTTTGAAGAATTATATACGGATACTAACAAGCATCAGGGGCATTTGGTTTTTGGGTGCACCTACCCTGAGATTGATGCAACGAATAGAAGCAATTTGGGAAGACAGGTTGATGACATGGAGATTAAACGAGCTTTATTCGATATGGGATCACTCAAAGCTCCGGGATCGGACGGATTCAATCCTCTTTTTTATCAAAGCCAATGGGATACGGTTGGTCTTTCGGTGATATCTTTGGTTAAACGGGTATTCTCTTTTCCTCAATCGGTTCAGCATATTAATGGTACTTTAATTGTGCTTATTCCAAAAATTGATCATCCTCAATCTTTCCGAGATTTTCGCCCAATAAGTCTCTGTAATGTAGTGTATAAGATTGTTACAAAGATTATTTCTTTTAGGCTTAAATCTATTATGCCATTGGTTGTGGCCCCGAACCAATGTAGTTTTGTAAAGGGGCGCCAAAGTACTGATAATGTTATTCTAGTGCAGGAAATAATCCACTCTATGCGGAACATGAAAAAGAAGAAAGGATTTATGGCAATAAAGATTGACTTGGAGAAAGCATATGATCGAGTCAGATGGATTTTTCTATTTGAATGCTTGAATGAGCTTAAAATTCCTAAGTATCTTTGTGATGTGATCGAGGCTTGTGTATCTACACCGCAAATGGAACTACTTTGGAATGGGTGTACTGCAAATGTTTTTCACCCTTCTAGAGGAGTTCGTCAGGGCGATCCTATCTCACCGTATCTCTTTGTCATTATGATGGAGAGATTGGGACACTTAATTCAGACTGCTGTAGAAGACGGAGATTGGAAACCATTTAGATTGTCGAGACAAGGTACGCCTATCTCACATATCTTTTTCGCTGATGATCTTATTTTGTTTACAGAAACAGATATGGATCAAGCTGGAGTGGTGAAAGCTGTACTAGATGATTTTTGTGAGATATCCGGCCAGAAAATAAACGCGGCAAAATCATGGATTTATTTCTCAAAGAATGTAGGACGCACGAGAAGCCAAGAGATTAGTGAGTTCTTAAATTTTTCCCAGTCTTCCAATTTGGGAAAATATTTAGGAATGCCAGTCTTATGTGAACGAAGCACCAAGTCTTCATACAGGTTTATTCTTGACAAGATTGATGCTAGATTAGCAAGCTGGAAGCCTAACATGTTATCTATGGCGGCAAGACACACCCTTGTATCGTCCGTGGTGTCAGCCATGCCATCCTATGCCATGCAGTCTGTGCCTCTTCCTCTAGGTACCTGTGATGAGATAGATAGGAAGTGCAAGAATTTTCTCTGGGGAAGTACATCCATAAATCGTAAACCTCATATGGTGGCTTGGGGTTTGGTTTGTTCCTCAAAAAAGGATGGCGGATTGGGATTAAGGAAGGCAAGGATTCAGAACCAGGCTTACATGAATAAACTGGGATGGAACTTGATTCATAAACGAGATGCATTGTGGGTTCGTTTCCTTCGAGAAAAGTACAAGACAGGTAGTGATGTGGTGCCGAAAGTGGAAAAAAGACGTAATGAATCGAGCATATGGAAGGGAATTAGACAAAATTGGGAAAGTGTAAGTGAGAGTATTCTCTGGAGGATTACAGATGGAGTTTTAGTGTCCTTTTGGCATGATATATGGGTTCCCTATCTGGATAGATTGGAGAGCTTGATGACTCACCCATTATCTAATGATATCCGAGATTGGAAGGTAGCAGATTGTATTACTCCATCAGGTCAATGGGATCTTAATAAGTTTGGCCATTTATTACCAATTCAGGTTGTGTTAGCAATCCAAAAAGTGAATATTAACCGCAATACTTGTAGTGATATTCCGAGTTGGCGTTGGGCAGCTGATGGTAAATTTGCTTTAAAAGAGGCGTACAACAGATTAGCGGGTAACGGAGATAATCAAACTTTGTTCCGATGGAGGCTCATATGGAAGCTAAATGTTCCTCAACGATATAGAATGTTCATGTGGTTATGTGCCCACGGCCGTTTAATGACAAATTTGGAAAGGACTAAACGGAGAATCCATACAAATGAGATGTGCCCTTTTTGTGAAGACAAGACATAATCAATTCTTCATGCTATTAGAGATTGTGCTGTGGTTAAAGAACTATGGAGTGAGTTGCTGCCTAGTCAATGGTATCATCAATTTTTTGACTCAACCGATAGAAACATTTGGTTAACATGGTGCTTAAGGCGTCGGGATAAAGTATATGGATACGAGTTTCGCATTTGGTTTACTGTTTTATGTCGACACATCTGGTTGGCGAGGAATGACCGTATTTTCAACAATATTTAATGGTGTAAACAGAATTTACTAGTTCGTACTAGTTCAGTGTTGTCTTGGGGTTTCTCTAGTTCCATACAACCGAAGGCCTGTATCACATCAACTATGGCTTGGCGCCCTCCACCCGCTGGGATGGTTAAGGTTAATACAGATGGGTCTAGGAATGAAGCATCGGGAAGATGTACATGTGGTGGAGTGATACGGGATGATCAGGGCCGATTTGTTCAGGGTTTTATGTTTCAAATTGGAAGTGGGTCTGTGATCACAGCAGAAGCTTGGGGAATCCTGTGGGGTATAAAGCTGGCTTGGGAAGGAGGATTTAGAAATATTATTGTTGAAAATGATTGCACCGAGGTATTGGAGCTTATACAAGGAGCGGTCTCTGATGAACATCCTGATGCTACGTTAATTTTGGAAATTCAATCGATGCTGGAACGTGAGTGGGAAGTGGAGATGCTTCATTGTTGTTGGGAGGCGAATAGGGTGGCAGATTGTTTCGCTAGGAGAGTATGGAATATGGCGGTTGATTTCCTTATAGTTCACATAGAGCCCACTGAAGCTAAACATTTGCTTATAGAAGATGTTGTTAATCATAATTTTTGTAATGATTAGGGTAGAGCCCTTGTGGTTGTTGTTTTGATTCATTCTTTATCAAAAAAAAAAAATCCCACCTTCCCCTCTTGGTTCCACATTCTGTGAAGAAAAAAGTAGTCGCTCCAAAAAAAAAAACCCAACCATCGATGCAGGAGCTATGGTGGCCAGACATATGGCAACCGTCAACTAGTGGTGGTGCTCCGACTAGGGTGTCTTTTTTCTTTTTTAAATTAAAATACTTAGAGGCATTTTGGTAAAAACACACAAATTCAAAATTCTAAATCCCTACCACATCACATTTCTTTCATTTTCATGTGTTAACGGATTTTTTAAAGGTTTTATAAGTTCAAATGATATTTAAGTGTCTTATGAAAAACCAATTAGCACACAGTTTAGCTGGTTAAGTATTGAGCTAACTTAACCAAATAGCCTTAAGTTTGGTGCATAAGCAATATCATTATTGATTAATACCTTTACGGCTTTAGTCAATATCATTATGCCTCTAGTCATTTTCATTACTTCTTTAGTCAAATACCATTCATGTAATTATATTATACAAATATTTTTTTATGCATATAAATACCAAAAGGGCTTGATGGCCCAATGGTCACCAAGCATTTTGGGAAACAAATGGGGGGTGGTCCAAATGGGTTTAAATCGCACCTTCCCCTCTTGGTTCCACATTTTGTGAAGAAAAAAGTAGTCACTCCAAAGAAAAAAAAAACCAACCTCGGTGTAGGAGCTTTGGCGGCCAGACATATGGCAACCAGCAGTGGTGCTCCGACGAGGGTGTCTTTTTTCTTTTTTTAAATTAAAAGACTTAGGGGTATTTTGGTAAAAGCGCACAAACTTAAAATTCTAAATTCCTACCATATTACATTTCTATCATTTTCATGTGTTAACAGATTTTTTGAATGTTTTTTAAGTTTAAATGGTATTTAAGTGTCTTATGAAAAATCAATTAGCACACAATTTAGCTGGTTAAGTATTGAGCCAACTTAACCAATAGCCTTAAGTTTGGTATCTAACTCAACACAAATTAATTGGCCTCTTCAATATAACTACTATATAACTAAAAAAATATTACTATACATCATATGTTTTCTGTTTATTTTATTCTTTTTAATTTTTTAAGATCTTATGGAAAGGGGGCCATAGATTTCAATATCTTTCCAAATACTATAAATGTGATTGGACTTCAGTACAGTGAAATGTTGATGTTGCTTTTGAGCCTTTCTATTAGAAAAAAAAAAAAAAAAACCAAATCATCCGTAGATTCAGTAATTAAAATGACAGCTGGATCATTAGTATTATATTAATACTTTTTAATATCATAATTGGAATTGAAAAAATGAGGAAGAAAACAAAGATCATAGTGTTGATATGCGTAAACCTAATTACACTTCGACTTTAGTTGTAGTCACATGGAACTCAAAAGTCTCCTTGGAATATAATTTACTTAACGTCAAAGGAATATCCATGTGGATTAGACCATACATACACTAAATCCTTATTCTTTTTATCCGGAATTTCTATCTGCAAATTATATGAAATCTTTTCCTCTTTGATAAACTTTACTGTATGTAATGGAATGAGTGTATAGGCGGGTCCAAGCTATATTCTTAAGTAGATTTGGTTTTTGAAAAAAAAAAAATGGAAATAAAACCTAGTCAAATTTTTCCTAGGATTCTACCAATGCTCTTTAATTATCACTCATCTCCTTACTTTAATTTTATTTTTCTTTAATTCTTTTAGGATTTTCTTGTATGAATCTAGTTTAATTGTTTTTGTTTCTAGAGACTCCATCCTCTAATTAAAAAAAAAAGGATTAAAGTGCATTTTAGATCTCAATATTTTTGAAGGAACTTTAGGCATCCTGGTGAAAATAAGTGTTTTAGCTACTTAAACATTAAGTCTCAAATTAGAGTCTATGTAAATGAAGAAAATGCTTTTTATAAAAGATACCTCCCACTAAACCAGACAATATGTTCAAATATGATATAGAGTCTATTTGAGAAAACGGTGGAAAAACATATTCACGTAAGTCAAGGCAAAACTCATTTTATAAATTTACCTCATATACTATAAATTATATTGAAAAAACAGTTTTTATCGGTAATACAAACAATCACATAGTGACATAGTCATATCAAATATATTGGCCATTGGGGTAAAAATATGAATAAATAAAGGATTGGAAAGAGCTAGAAGGAAAAGTGAGTGGAAGAGGGGAGAGGAAAAAAGAAACAATCTGGGGTAGGAGACAAAAAGGATAAAGAAGAAGACATGTAGCCATCATTTTTTTTTTGTCCATTTCCCCTCTTTCTGTTTTGTCTATTCCTCCTCACCACTTCTTCATCTTTAATTCTCATCCTATGTTTATGTATCTCTTAGCCCTTTTCTTCATTTCTTTCGGTAAACTCAGAAAAGGCTTCTATACATTAAAGAGTAATTAATTAAAGATGGATGTATAAATTATATGTCAACACCCGCTTCCATTTTGATAATCGGAGAATAATAAAGACGGAATTCAATGGGCATACAGAAAGGTACAATTATACTGATAAAAATATTTATTTACAATACCGATATCATTCATCAACGAAATACAAAAAATACCGCGGAAACTTAATATTTACAGGATAACCCAAAATATCTAAGGCATAAACTAATTATAACCACTATATTGCCCTCGCCTTAAGACACGGGCTGATTACTTCTTGGCGTCCACGCCTTTTCCCTTTGATCCACTGGCACTAGCTAAGATATTTGTTTTTAAGAAAAGGGTGAGATTCCGAAGAATCCCCGTAGAGACATACGATCGACATATAAAATGTGAAAATTAAATATGCAATGCACTATATTAGGCAAAAATGAAAGTTCGATTCGATCCATATAAATTTACCTCAGCCGAGTCACCAACTACAGCTAGGATTTCCGATAATATACCTTAACTGAGTCATTAACCACAGCTAAGATTTTCCGATATACCGTTGTGGGGTAGCGAACCACAATTAGGTACTGTGCCTCTAGCACGCAATCAGATCATGAAATACAGTAATAAATATATATAATTATTCACATAGTATATGAAAGATGGAAGTCCCTACCTCGAAGTTTGTTAAATCCCTTTTTCAGTGTGCCTCGTAAAACGTGTAGTTTCTGGCATCTGACTCGGTCCTAAAATATTAAATGTACCAGAAATAGGTCATAACCTATCCAAGTATCATTTTAGACTCTTATATAGTGTTCCTTATGGTTATATTAGTCTATGGTGAAATTTTACCAAAATGCCCCCGGAACCCCGGCCCGGCCTCGCCGTACTCGGCCCGATGACACGTTTTCTCAAAATTTTGACTAAGGCTATTCTGAAGTACTTTTGCCCAAGAAATCCATTTTTGAGCTTGAAATCACCAAATTCACCGTCAAATTATGAAAATACTTTTGACAGCCCCTATTTAGGGATTTCAATGGCGTTTTCATAATTATGCTTTTTCGGCCTTTACCGAAAAAGTGCCCAACTGTAACCCTTACTATTTTTGCCCACTGAGTCCAATGAAACCATTTATTTCATGAAAATCCAACTCCTACCCCTTGGAACAGTGCTGGCCGAAAGATTGAAGAAAAATGGAAAAAAAAGTTTTGTGTTTTATCTTTCAACACTTATACTCTTCCACTTCTAATCCTTGATTAACTCACTTAAACACTTATTAATCATGATTTAAAAGATTTTGGGTAACATAACCCCTTAGGGTTATATCTTTTGCAAATTTACAAACTCAACAAAATAATCAACTCCAACCACAATCATCAACAACAATCACATACTAGCATAGTTTTAGGATTTGAGAAATTACCTCTTGAGTTCCTTTCCTCTCACTCTCTAAACGTCCTCCTCCCTCTCTCTTTGGTCTCAAGATGATCTTGCTAAACCATAGATTTCATAGAGAAAATAGAGATTAGAGAAGAAGCTTATGCTAGTTTAGAAGGAAATCTTAAGAAATCACAAATCTACCTTGATCCTTCTCTTCCTCCTTCTCTCTAAAGCTTGAGTTCCCTTAAGCTTCTCTTTCTCTCTTTTCTCTTGGCTCAAAATGAAAATGGACAAAGGAAGAGGAAGGGAATGACTTCATAAATTTCTTCCCTTAAATCTACACCATTGATCTCATCAAGGGTTGACATTGTGACACTTGTCAACCACCATACTTCCCTTCATGCTTCCACCCATACTTCTTCACTTTATGCCTTACTTGCCCCATTAATTCTTCCCTTGTCTTGCTCACAAAAAAACGTGCTCCCCCTTCTCATGCTTTAACCAAATCAAGTGTCCTTCCAACTAAACCAAACTTGCACTCAAGGTAGCATACCATTTCATCATTATTTGTCCATGTAGCATTATTTTAATAAAATTTGACATGTGCTCATACAAATCCATTATAATTTAATCCCCTCCTTATATGATCATGACACTTGGCATTTTAATTCCATTAATCAATTTCTAACACATTTTATTTTCAATTTTTGGAATATTGCCAACTCTGGCAGATTTTCTGCCCTAACTTTGAAAACTCAACTAATTTTGTAGACATCATTTTAGAGTGATTCCATAGGATATGGAACCCTTATTGAGTCTAGTTTCAAGGAAAAATATGGAATTTTACTAGCTGCGATCATATCATTCCCAGATTTTCAATCTTTGACTACTGCTCCAGAAACTTTCCAGATTTTCTGGGCTAACTTCAAAAATTCATATATTTTTGTACATAGCTTTAATTGATTCATATGACCTATCAAATTAAAGCTTAGGATGTCTAATTTCTCCCTGTAAAATTTCATAATTTTTTTCTCATTATTTGGTCTTCCAAAACCACATGACAATCTTACTGCCTTACAGGCGATTTTTCACTGAAAACACTATTCACTTTTCAATTTTCAATATTTAATTCCTTTTGCCTTAAATATTCACCATTTTATTGAATATATATAATGATCACAATATACTCTTGGTGAATAAAATTTGGGGTGTTACATTATACCGAACTCTATTTGTTCCTAATTATAAACAGCATTCTCTCTTATATGCTTGGTCTGATCCTATCCCACTTTCGTCTTATTTTTAGGAAAGATTTTGGTCTTTATTATAAGTCCACTTTTAAAGTAATAAATGCAAACTTTACAATTTTTATTCTATTAATTTCAATAAACAAAAAAATTATTTATGTTGATTCTTGAAACCATTCATAAATAAGGGCAAAATTGAAAATTTAACCCATAATGAATGGGTTAACTAACCTTCTTTAGTATGTGAGTGTTAGTTAATTGAGACTTGTAACACCTCAAATTTTATATTCTCCAAAAATATATTATAATTAATTGAGAAATTCATTAAAATGGTGAATATTCATGAAATTTGGATCTTGTGAATTTTGAAATATTCATGTTCATGAGGAAATGTGCAAATTAATTCAAGAAAGGGATTAAATTAAATTACAAAGGAGATAGCAAAATCATAATTTTTCAATTTAGCCCAAGATTAATTATTTTTCAATTAATTGGAGTTAATTTCAATTAATTAAGGAAAATAAAGAAAAATGTATAAATTGAATATTCTTTGTGGAATAAATTAAGATTTGTGGAATAAGGAAATAGGATGGAAAAATAATTATTTGGCTCATAAACATGCCAAGTGGCATCATCTTATGCCAAACAATAATTACTAAGATATGAGCACATGTGTTATTAGCAATAAAATAATAATTAGTTACACAATTGACCAAGGAAATTACATGAAACCCAATTTGGTGTGAAATGACCCTAAGTGGCGTCTTGCATGGGCCAAGAAAGGGGAAAGAGAATGGTTCAATCTCAGTTGGGTCATATGATACACGTTGTGGAGAGATAAGGCCAAGTACACAAATGATGTCATAAACCTAAGTTGCCACCATTTATTAATTAAGGGGAAAATGACAAGATATTTTATGAAGCTTGGCTTCATCTTTCTTGTCCCATTTTCGTTTTAACCCAAGAAAAGAAGAGAGAGAGAGAGAGAGAAAGAGAGCGCTTGAGAAGCTTCATACTCTAGAGAGAAGAGGAAGAAGAAATCTAAGGTAAGAAGTGATTTCTTAAGCTTCTCTTGTGATTTTTGTCATGAAATCCTTCTCTAAACCTTGTTTTTTCATGAATCCATGATCTTCAAGACTCATTGTTAGCTTAAGGAGAAGAGAGAGAGGATGCATAGAGAGAGAGGATCTAAGATGTCAACACCCGTTTCTATTTCGATAATCGAAGAGTAATAAAGATGGAATTCAATGGGCATACAAAAAGTACAATTATACTGATAAAAATATTGGTTTATAATACTGATGTCGTTTATCGACGAAATACAAAAATACAGCGGAAACTTAATATTTACAAATTTCTTCATAATATCCAAAACATAGACTAAATATATCCACTATTTTGTCCTTGTCTCGAGACATGTGCCGTTCACTTTCAGGTGTCTATGTCCTTGCCCTTTGGCCCACTGGTACCCGCTGAAGTGTTTATTTAAAAATAGGGTGAGATTCCGAAGAATCCCTGTAGAAACATGCCTTCGTTCATAGAGAAAGTGAAAAGTAATATGACATGCGCCAAGGTATGCACTAATTAATGAACAATATAAACACATCATCATCATGTATACATGAGTAGGGCCCAGCCCCACAATCTACATAGGTTGGACTTCCGCCAACTCCCAGTGTAAGTGCACACCGGCATTAACAGCCTCTCTCAAGGAAATTTATGTTAATTAATAAAGTGTATTTAAAAACAATGGTATCTACAAAATCATATAACTATGGCATAATGTATGAAGGATAATGTCCCTAGCTTAAAGTTTTATAACTATCTGTTCAGATGTGTCTCAAAAAACATGTCGTTTCGGTCTCTGACTCTGTCCTAAAATATTAAATGTACAAGAAATAGGTCATAACCTATTCAAGTATCATTTTAGACTCTTCCATAGTGTTTCTTATGGTTATATTAGTCTATGGAGAAATTTTACCAAAATGCCCCCGGGACCCCGGTCATACCTAGCCCGATGGCACGTTTTCCCAAAATTTTGACTACGGCTATTTTGATGTATTTCCGCCCAAGGAATCCATTTCCGGGCTCAAAATCACCAAATTCACTGTCAAATTATGAAAATACCCTTGACAGCCCATATTTAGGGATTTCAATGACGTTTTCGTAATTATGCTTTTTCGGCCTCTACCGAAAAAGTGCCCAACTGTAACCCTATCTATTTTTGCCCACTAAATCCAATGGAATCGTTTATTTCATGAAAATCCAAATCCTACTCCTTGGAACAGTGCTGGTCAAAATATTGAAGAAAATGGAAAAAAAATAGTTTTGTGTTTTATCTTCCAAAACTTGTACTCTTCCACTTCTAATCCTTGATTAACTTACTTAAAAACTTCTTAATCATGATCTAAAGGATTTTGGACAGCATAACCCCTTAGGATTATAGCTTTTCAAATTCCATAACTCAACCAAAAATCACATAAACCAAACAACAATTACCAACAATAACTTCATACTAATATAAAGTTGAGATTGGTATAATTACCTCTTAAACTTCTTGGATGCTCTTACTCTAGGCACCTCCTCCTTCTCTTCTTGATCTCAAAGTGTGACTTCACAACCATGGATTCATGAGAAACAAGAGTTTAGAGAAGAATTTCATGCATGCTTACAAGAAAAACACTTAAGAGACAATACTTACCTTAACTTCTTCTTCCTTGGGCTCTCCTCTTCTCTCTATTTCTCAAGCTCTCTCTTCTCTCTTTTTTCCTAAGACTTGGACGAAATGAGGCATGAAAGAGGAAGGAGGATGTTTTTATTAATTGGTCTTCTTCCTTTCTAGCCATTGATTTAATCAAGAGCTCATAATGTGACACTTGTCACAATCTTTTCGTCCCTCATAATTACTCTACTTAATTTCCATTAAATTGAATAAATTTCCTTCCCTTTCTTGCTCCTCAAATCCGTCCTCTCCCCCCTTTTTCTCCAACTAGCCTATGCTTTTTCCACTAGGTCCAAACTTACACTTTTCCATGCAATCATGTTTTTCATTCCTTCACTCAAGCTTATCCCATCATACATTACACCATCCTTACATGTTGAGTACACTTCATCATGGTTATCATTGATATGTGTATGTAGTATAGTCATCATAACCTTCTTCTTGTAGCATGTGATTATGAACTTAATATATATTTTTTCTTTACCTTCAAGCTTGGACGAAATTAAAGAGAGGAAGGGAAGAAAATTGTTTTTCACAACTTCATAATTCACATAATTGGTTTATGTATAAATCCCCCTAATTTCACAATTCTTGATTTATTCTACCAAGAATAATCCCATTATGCATTTTTCTTGATTAATTGAAATTAACTCCAATTAATTGGAAAATAATTAATCTTGGGCTAAATTGCAAAAATTATGATTTTGCTATCACCTTTGTAATTTAATTCATTTCTTGAATTTATTTGCCCATTTCCTTGTGAATATGAATATTTCAAAATTCACAAAATCTAAATTCATGAATATTCACCATTTTATTGGATTACTTAAAATAATTATAATATATTGTTGGTGAATAAAATTTGGGGTGTTACATAAGAAGCCTAAGAGATAACTACATCAAACTTAAATCTATACTGATATGAAGTTAGTTTTGAAGTTTGTTGTTAGTTTGGTGATTTTGGTTGAGTTGAAAAATTGGAAAAGCCATAGCCCTAAGGGGTTATGCTGCCCAAATTTCTTTGAATCATGGTTAAAATGTGCTTAAATAAGTTAATAAGGGATTAGAAGTGGAAAAGTATAAGTTTTGGAAGTTAAAACACAAAACTCCAATTTTTCCATTTTCTTTCAATATTTCGGCTAGCACTGTTATGAGGGGTAGGAGCTGGATTTTCGTGAAATAAATGGTTCCATAGATTCATTGGGCAAAAATAAGTGGGGTTACAGTTGGTCACTTTTTCGGAAAAGGCCGAAAAAGCATAATTACGAAAATACCCCTAAAATCCTTAAATCGGAGTTGTCAAGGGTATTTTCGTAATTTGATAGTGAATTTGGTGATTTCAAGCCCGGAAATAGATTCATTGGGCGAAAATACGTCAATATAGCCTTAGTCAAAATTTTGAAAAAACGTGCCATCGGGCTGGGTAGGCGGGGTCGGGCTAGGGTCCCGAGGGCATTTTGGTAAATTTTCATCATAGACTAATATAACTACAAGAAACATTATGGAATAGTCTAAAATGATACTTGGATAGGTTATGACCTATTTCTTATACATTTAATATTTTAGGGCCAAGTTGGAGATCAGACATGACACGTTTTTCGAGACACATCTAAAAAGGGGTTATAAAGCTTCGAGGTAGAAACATTATCCTTCATAAATCATGTCATAATTATATGATTGTGTGGTTGCCATTGTTCTAAATATATTTTATTAATCAACATATTTTGCCCAGAGATGGGCCAGTAGTGCCAAAGGCATTTACATTGGAGTTGGTGAGAACCCAACCAGTGCAGAATAGTGGGGCTGGGCCCTACTCATGTATACATGCAGATGATATGTTTATATTGTTCATTAATTGGTGCATATATGACGCATATTATATTTACTTTTCACATTTTCTATGAACGATAGCTTGTTTTTATTGGAATTCTTCGAAATCTCATTCTATTTTTAAATAAACATCTCAGCAGGTGCCAGTGGGTCAAAGGGCAAAGGCATAGACACTGGGAAGTAATTGGCACGTGTCGCGAGGCAAGGATATGATCGTGGTTATAATTAGTTTATGTTTGGATATTTTGTAGAATTCTGTAAATATTAAGTTTCCGCTATATTTTATGTATTCTGTTGATGAACGATAATGAGATTGTAAACGAATATTTTTATTAGTATAATTATACTTTTCTGTATGCCCATGAAATTTCATATTTATTAATCTTCGATTATCAAAATAGAAACACGTGTTGACAAGACTTATAAATAGGATCAAAACGGTATATATGCAATAATTTTGCTTTATCTAAAATATTTAATGCATTTTTTTTTTATTTTACCCACAATTAATTACATGTTTCCCTCATCTTTTTTCTCACTCATTCTCTTTATCACTCATCATTTTTATAACTAAGGGTATGTTTGGGAAAAAAATTATATCTCTTACATATTCATTGCTTTTAACCAACTTTAACAACCATTTCATTTTGTGTGATTTAATTAGTTATTATTTATAAAAGGACAGATAGAAAGTACATATAAATTAGTTTGAAGTCAGCCAAATTAATTAAAAGTTGAATGGAAAGGAGTGACAAATTCATATGAATTCGAGTTAGTGGATCTTTTGGTTAGTGAAATAAGCCGTGCCAATGATTGATCTTGTAAATGATGAGCGTGCACCGATTTTTTTTTGGTTCTCCTACTTTATAATTTCTTTTTTAATTTTAATTATTATAATGCCATTCATTTATTTAAATTGACTAGTGAAATTTTAATATTATATGATCAGAATTCAGAAAGATACCAAATATCGTGATTCATGAGTTATGCAACAAGTTCGACCAGAATCTTCATTGTCAAATGAGCTGCTAGTGCTGTGATCGTTTGAACTTTGAAGCAACATTTATGAGGGGAAAAAAACACTACATTGCTTCTTTGAATCATTCTTAATTTATATATTTCACTCCTTGTTTTGTATATAATCCACCCCTTGTCTACATGTTAAGCAAAAAATATTTAATTAATTAGTATTTGTACGTGTTTATTGTCTTCATTCATAGTTAATGACATGTAGTACCACACTCAGTGTGAATGCAAAAAAATATATATATGGGAGAATTATCCCTAATTAGACCTGACGATGTTTGAATTTAATCAGTCTCTGAAGTTTGATCCAATTTTGGTTTTGGTCCCTGAAGTTTGAAATATGTGATTTTGGTCCCTGAAGTTTCACTCGATTTTGGTTTTGGTCCCTGAAGTTTGAAATCGGTGGTTTTGGTCCCTGAAGTTTCACCCGATTTTGGTTTTGGTCCCTCAAATTTGAAAAGGACTTGGCGACCCAATTAAAAAACCCGACCCGACCCGGGAAAAAAACCAAGTCCTTTTCAAACTAGAGGGACCAAAACCAAAATCGGGTGAAACTTCAGGGACCAAAACCAAAATCGAGTGAAACTTCAGGGACCAAAGCCACCGATTTCAATCTTCAGGGACCAAAACCAAAATTGGATCAAACTTCAGGGACCAAAAGTTATATTAACCCAATTTAATCAAATCAGATAGCCAAATAAACAAAAAAAAAAAAAAGGCATGTTGTGCCACACTAGTATCCAACTTGATTGATTATGAATTGGGAGAATTAGAATAAATGACCTACAGCAAGTGATATTTATTTAAGAGGATCATAAAAATTATAATTATTTAAAGGGACCAAATATTAGTATGTAAATTACTAGATTGCCCCTATCCAACCACATGCCCTTTGACATCTATACGTGACGATGTTCCTAGCTCTGTTTAGCGTTGGGCTGCATAAGGATATATGGCCATAAGAACATATACGATTTTAACATGGGAAGGGTTTCGGATGGGTGATGGTTCGACTTCGGCCATGGAAGCCAACTTTGAGAGTGATTGTGAAAGCTAGTCCTCGTCATCGGCATCTATAACTTCATATCTCTTCTGAAATTTCCAATCTCCCTTGCCCTCACAGAAAGTCAAGCACTCCTTTGAATATTGTTTGATTTTTTGGTTCTGCATCGTTGTTAGAATTGGTTGACTCTTGTTATACGATTCTATATTTTAATGTTGATTTTTGCGTTTTTGACAGTAAGAATGATGGTGTCGTGGTGTGAGAACCAGTGAACGGAAGAGGGGAAAGAACAGGTAGAATGGCGTGGGAGAGGATAAGAGGATGAGGGCAATTTAGTATTTTTAGAATTTTATTTAGGTATTTGGTCCTTGCAAATAAATACACTTTTTAAACTCCTTCCTAATAAATATTTTTTTCTCTTGGTCCTTTGTTCTAATTCTCCCTTATGAACTTAAATCAGATTAGATACGCAAGTTCTATTTGAATTAATTAAGGGTAAAAATTGGCACACAGGTTTCTTGAAATTACATAGTTTCTGCTTAAATTACTAAAGGGAACTGTTTGAAAGGAACAGAAAAAATTCTTGTTCAAAAAATAAGGCTACTCACTATAGCATATTCCTTGCAATTTTATCCAGATTCAATTTATCTAGTAGAGATACGCCAAAGAGAGAATAATTAAATGAAAAGGTGCAAATTTATCAAAAACAGTGATTAATTCTCACAGCAAAAAAGATGCTTGATTGGAATATATATATATATATATATATATATATATGAGGCCTGTTTAAATAATTTTAATCATCAGAACCAACTTAATAGTACCAGAAGTTTTATTTCTCATTTATATTTGGAGAATGACATCACTCCCCCACTTAGAAAAACAGTGTGGTGCCTTCACTAGTAGTATATCCATAAACAGCACACACTTTGAACAAAACAGATAATTCCAAATTCTAAGATGATGAGTTAGATGCCATAATCATAATTTCACAGAATAAAGCTTCGCACGTTAAAGTCAATATCTAGCATCACAACCTCGTATAGGAAAAAGAATCAACCCTAAAAGCTTGTGCTCCCCTGGGTTTATATTTGAACAATATATATACATAAATATATATTCTTTCTTATGAATATTAAATATATAGATGTCCATTGACTCATATTATTCTTCCAGTCAACTTGACATAAAGAAGAAAAGAAGATTTGACACAAAGTAAAAGCAAAAGAAGACAATGACATAAAGAAGATATAAAGTAACCATGATCATGTAACCAGAGTTAAATATAACCATGGTCAGGTAACCAGGGTTAGATTTCTGACTCTATATAAAGGCCTATAATCGATTGTTTCAGTTGAACTAAATGAGAACTTTTCTCTAACTTCTCTCTAGAAATTCTATCAATCCTTTCTCTGAATTCTATCAATCTTCTCTCTTATCACATATACTTTTATAACACGTTATCAGCACGAAGCTCTAAAAGAAGGTATGATCTTCTTATGGTTTTTTTAATGATTATATATATCTTGTTTTATTTTATAGATCTGGGATAATCTGAGCCACTGTATGAAATTAGAGAGATATTTTTACCGATTGTTATATAACATCAGGTTCTATGGCTAAGATTGGAAATCATCATTATTTTTATATCATTTATATATATTATCAAGTTCTTTTATATTATTATTATTATTATTATTATTATTATTATTATTATTATGGCCAGAAGCCATACACATCTGATTCTTGAAATTATGACCAGAAGTCATAATGTTTTAATTTCTTATAATATGGTCAAAAGCCATATCCATTTGATTTTCTATTATATGGCCAGAAGCTATATACATTTTTCATCTTTTATCTTATTGTACGGCCAGAAGTCATGTACAACTTTTATCCTGAAGATAATAGTTAATTCCTCATCTTGAGATTAAATGGCCCGAAGCCATACATGGCCTGAAGTCATGAGATCAAATGGCCCGAAGCCATACATGGCCTGAAGTCATGAGATCAAATGGCCCGAAGCCATACATGTTTTAATTTTTTTATCTTGCCTTATGAATTATTTATTGTCTTTATGAATTTACAGTTATTATATTGCATATTTACATTTTAAATTTTAATTATTTTCATTTATTTCTTTAATTAGTTTGAACAATGGCAAACCTGGCAAAACTTGAAATTGTGGCTCTTGATATTACCGGGAAAAATTATTTATCTTGGAAGTTGGATGCGGAATTTCATCTGAATGCCAAAAGTCTGGAAGACACGATTAAAGAAGGGAATAAGGCATCCAACCAAGATAAAGTCATATCCATGATTTTTTTCCGCCACCATTTACATGAGGATTTAAAAACTGAATATTTGACAGTAATAGACTCACTTGTCCTTTGGAACAATTTGAAAGAAAGGTATGATCACTAGAAGATTATCATTCTTCCGAAAGCTCATTTTGACTGGATACATTTGCGCTTGCAAGATTTTAAATCTATAAGCGAATATAACTTAGCTATGTTCAAAATTACTTCTAAATTGAAATTATGTGGAGAAAATGTTACTGATGATGATATGTTAGAAAAGACATTTTCCACATTTCATGCATCCAATTTGCTCCTGCAGCAGCAATATCGTGAAAAAGGTTTCAAGAAATATTCTGAGTCGTGGTCGATATCATGGAGGTTCAAATTCCTACCAGAGTGTGAAAAGACTGATAAGAACCAAAAAGGGGAAAGCAATAGGCATAACAAATATGCTGATAATCCATGCTATCGATGTGGTGGAAAGGGTCATTGGTCTCGTACCTGTCGTACACCAAGGCACCTAGTTGATCTTTACCAAGAATCAATTAAAAATACTGGTAAAAGATCAAATGTTGGAGTTAATCATGTTGATCAGGGCGAGAATTCTGAGTATGGCGATATAGATAATAACTATTTGGATGTTGCAGATTTCTTAATATAATTTTAATTGTTATATTTTATTTAAAGTTGTTTCTATCATATGTATTAATTTTATTTATGTTTTTATGAAGAATGAATCCTATTGGCATCAATCCTGAAAATTTATGTTTCGTTGATAGTACAACAACCCACACCATACTCAGACATGATAAATATTTTTCTTTCCTGGTAATACGAGAAGCCAATGTTCAGACTATATCTAGTAGTATAAATTTAATTGAAGGCTCCGGAAGAGCTAATATTTTGTTACCTGAAAGAACAAAATTATGCATTGATAATGCATTTTATTCTACCAAGTCTAAAAGAAACTTACTGAGTTTCAAAGATATCCGTAAATATGGATATCATTTAGAAACAACAACTAAAAATAATCAGAAATATCTTGTCATTACAAATATAGTTGCTGGTAGAAAATGCATATTAGAAAGTTTTCCTATTTTTTCTTCTGATTTGTATTACACATGTATAAGCACAATTGAAACACATACTATTGAGAACCAGAAGTTCACTAATGCAAACTAGAAGTTTGCCAATTCAAACCAGCAGTTTGATAATGTAAACCAGAAGTTTACCAATGAATTTATTGTTTGGCATGACCGGTTAGGCCATCCCGGTTCAATCATGATGCGACAAATAATTGGGAATTCATGTGGACATACCCTGAAGTGTAAACAAATACCACAATCCCATGATTTCTCATGTGCTGCATGTTCCAAGGGAAAGTTAATTATTCGCCCCTCACCAAGCAAAGTAGAAAGTGAGTCTCTCACATTTCTAGAATGAATACAGGGAGATATTTGTGGGCCAATACACCCACCATCCGGACCATTTAGGTACTATATGGTTTTAATTGATGCATTAACTAAATGGTCGCATGTTTGCTTATTATTTTCTCACAACCTGGCGTTTGCGAGATTACTTGCTCAATTGATTAGATTAAGAGCACATTACCCAGATTATCCTATCAAGAAAATATGTCTTGATAATGTTGGTGAATTTACATCACAAGCTTTTAATGAATATTGTATGTCCCTTGGAATTGATGTTGAACATCCTGTAGCTTATGTTCACACGCAAAATGGACTTGCAGAATCATTGGTTAAAAGGTTGCAACTAATTGCAAGACTTTTACTTATGAAATCTAATCTACCAATTTTTGCTTGGGGCCATGCCATTTTGCATGCAGCAATGTTAATTCGCATTAGGCCAACAAGTTATTTAAATGTTTTCCCCTTACAAATGGTTTTTGGTCAGGAACCTAATATTTCCCATATAAGAACTTTCGGGTGTGCGGTATATGTGCTTGTAGCACTGCCACAACGCACCAAGATGGGTCCTCAAAGAAAGATGGGAATATATGTTGGGTATGAATCTCCATCAATTATAAAATGTTTAGAACTATCCACAGGAGATTTATTTACGGCGCGATTTGCCGATTGTCATTTTGATGAATCATTTTTCCCAACATTTGGGGGAGAAAACAAGCAGCTGGGTAAAGAAATTAGTTGGAATGAATTATCATTGGCTCATTTTGATCCTCGTACAAAACAATGTGAACTTGAAGTTCAAAAGATAATTCATTTACAGAATTTAGCTAATTAAATGCCAGAAGCATTTACTAACCCAAAGAAAGTGACAAAGTCACATATCCCAGCTGCTAATGCTCCTATTAAAATTGATGTCTCTGAAGGACAACCTGCTATGAATGAATCTAAAGCACGCCTGAAGCGTGGCATGCCCATCGGTTTCAAAGATAAAAATCCTCGAAAAAGAAAAGGAGCAAAGAATATAGATGATCAAGTCGAGGATAATGAAGAAAAATTAGTAACTCCAGAAGAGCTATCTCCTGAAGAAATATTATCTCCTGAAGAGAATGTTGTAGTCCCAGAAGAGACCCAGGTACCTGATATATGTGAAAATAATAAGATCTCAATAAATTATGTTATGAATGGAATCCGATGGGATAGAAATGAAGTCAACGTTGATGACATCTTTGCTTATCATATAGCATATGATGTAATGAATGATAATGAGGATCATGAGCCAAAATCCATTAGTGAGAGCCAACAAAGAAAAGATTGGTCCATATGGAAAGATGCCATTAATGTAGAATTAAAATCATTGGCAAAACAAAAAGTATTTGGACCTGTAGTCCTTACACCTGAAGATGTAAAACCAGTTGGATACAAATGGGTCTTTGTACGAAAAAGAAATGAAAAGGGCAAAATAACTAGATATAAGGCACGTCTGGTAGCCCAAGGTTTTACACAAAGACCTGGCATTGATTTTGAAGAAACGTATTCACCAGTAGTGGATGCGACTACTTTTCGTTATTTAATTAGTCTAGCAGTAGATGCAGGACTTGATTTACATCTAATGGATGTTGTGACTGCCTATTTATATGGATCACTTAATAATGATATTTATATGAAAGTCTCTGAAGGACTTAAGATGCCAGAAGTATCTAATTCAAGTTCTCGAGAACAATACTCAGTTAAGTTAAATAAGTCCCTATATGGCCTGAAGTAATCAGGGCGCATGTGGTATAATCGCCTTAATGAATATTTGTTGAAAGAATGATACAAAAATGATTCGATATGCCCATGCATCTTTATGAAAAGATCTAATAGTGAATTTGCTATAATTGCTGTTTATGTTGATGATATCAACATCATTGGAACTCCTGAAGAGCTTCAAAAGGCAATTAATTGTTTGAAGAAAGAATTTGAAATGAAGGACTTGGGAAGAACAAAATTCTGTCTTGGATTACAGATTGAGTACTTCAAGAAAGGGATCTTTGTATATCAAGAAACTTATACAAAGAAGTTCCTAGAGTGATTTTACATGGATAAATCTCATCCATTATGTACCCCAATGATTGTAAGATTTTTGAAGGTGGATAAAGACCTATTTCAACCCCGAGAAATCAGTAAAGAAGGTGATGAATAGCTAATTGGTCCAGAAGTACCATATCTTAGTGCTATTGGAGCACTAATGTATCTTGCTAATCACACACGTCTTGATATATCATTTGCTGTTAATTTATTAGTAAGATATAGTTCTTCACCAACACGAAGGCATTGGAATGGAATAAAGCATATTCTTCGTTATCTCAGAGGTACTACAGACATGGGGTTATACTACTCAAATGTATCCAAGCATGAACTGGTTGGTTATGCAGATGTTGGATTTTTGTCTGATCCATATGATGGTAAATCACAAACAGGCTATCTATTTACATGTGGAGGTGCAGCTATTTCATGGCGATCTATGAAACAGACTATATCAGCTACATCATCTAATCATGCAGAAATTCTAGCAATACATGAAGCAAGTCAAGAATGTATGTGGTTGAGGTCAGTAATACATCATATACGTATAACTTGTCATTTATCTTCCGGAAAAATGATCTCAACAATCCTCTATGAGGATAATGCTGCATGTATCGTTCAACTTAAAGAAGGCTATATCAAGGGCGATAGAACGAAGCATATTTCACCAAAATTTTTCTTCACTCGCGACCTTCAAAAGGATGGTGAAATAGATATCCAGCAAATCAGTTCAAGTGAAAATCTAGCAGATTTATTCACCAAGTCACTCCCAGGTACAATCTTTGAAAAACTTATTCATGATATTGGTCTTCGGAGATTTAGAGATTTCAACTGATATTATCAAGAGGGGGAGTCGATACACGCTATACTCTTTTTCCCTTATCTAGGTTTTGTCCCACTGGGTTTTCCTAGAAATGTTTTTAATGAGGCAGCACTCGATGGTATATCAATGAATGATGTACTCTTTTCTTTGGCTAGTTTTTTATCCCACTGGGTTTTTCCTAGTTAAAGTTTTTAATGAGGCATATTCATAATGGACATTTAAGGGGGAGTGTTATGAATATTAAATATGTGGATGTCCATTGACTCATATTACTCTTTCAGTCAACTTGACATAAAGAAGAAAAGAAGATTTGACACAAAGCAAAAGCAAAAGAAGACAAGGACATAAAGAAGATATAAAGTAACCATGGTCATGTAACCAGAGTTAAATATAACCATGGTCAGGCAACCAGGGTTAGATTTCTGACTCTATATAAAGGCCTATAATCGATTGTTTCAGTTGAACTGAATGAGAACTTCTCTCTAACTTCTCTTTAGAAATTCTATCAATCTTCTCTCTTATCACATATACTTTTATAACACTTTCCACTTCCACAAACCCATTGTTTGTTTCTTTCTAGAGTTAATATAACTTTTGGTTTCTGAGTTTTGACCTGATTTTGGTTTTAGTCCATGAAGTTTAACCCGATTTTGGTTTTGGTCCCTTAAGTTTGAAATTGGTGGTTTTGGTCCCTCAAATTTACTTCGTTTATAACTGTTGGTCCTTCAAATTTGAAAAGGGCTTGATGGCCAGGTTATGAAATCCGGACTGGACTAGAAAAAAAATCAAGTTCTTTTAAAACTTGAGGGACCAATAGTTATAAACGGAGTAAACTTGAGGAATCAAAACCACCGATTTCAAACTTAAGGAACCAAAACCATAATCGGGTCAAACTTCACGAACCAAAACCTCCGATTTCAAACTTAAGGGGTCAACACAAAAATCGGGTCAAACTTCAATTACCAAAAATTATATTTCTCTTGCTTTTTATTTTAGCTGTTTGCAGTCACAAGTCAAAAAGGTATATCAGAATTATTTTTGTTCTCTGGGATGATATAAGCCAAGAATTTACAAAGGCTATATCAATATCACAGCCTAAGCCACCTTTTTTACAATTCGCCACTTCTGCAAAAAAAAGTTGCATCCTATGCTATGCTTTATATTCCATTTAATCTCTCCCTCTCTCATCACCCACTTAAGTCTAATAAGTAAGTGGTCACCAACCATTGAAAAAGCTGAAGTCACCTTGAGATTCCTGACTTGGATAAACAAAAAGAAACTAAACTATACCATTCGAATCTTTAGGGAAAAAACAGAAAATGTTTTATCCATTTAGTCATTAGAAGATAATCATCATCATTACAAACTTATGGAGTCAAACTAGTGATAATTACTTTCCAAAAGCTAAATTGATAGAACATCTAACATTTTTTTTTTCAAAGCTCAAATGATAGCTAGTGTACTTAACGACATTAAGTTATTATCTAAACTTTGTTTAGTTCTTTTTCTACACTTTGAAAACCTGGTCCTCCCTTTCTTTGGATTCCATATGATGATCACTCTCACCACTCTTTTGAATGAGAGAACCGTGTCCTTCTGCATCAAAGCTAGCATGAACGCTGTAGAGAACATATACAAGCACCACGAAAACCGAGAAGCAACCGAACCGGACATAGGAAGCGCAGTCTAGTGAGCCAAGCAGGAACACATTGAGGAATTTGGAGACAGGGGGAATCCACGGCATGAGCGGTATGCTCCAGAATTCGGGCTTTCGAGCTTGAGGGACCATACAGTAGAAAATGTTCTATCTTGCGATTGTGATGACACCGAAAGCAATGAGAAGTCCTAGCTTGGCCCTCCCATGGGGTACAAATATCCAAATGAGGGTGAACAAGAGAGAAGACAAGGACAGTAAACAGAGGAAGGACAATGTAGGCCATGGATTTGTCGTGCCAGAAATCGTCTATAGATAAGAGCATTTGCCACCATGTAAAAAACAAAGAGTGTTCCAATGGACACCATGTTGAGAAGGACATTGATATCAGTGAAAAGGGCAATGGCAGCTGTTAAGATGCCTGAAAAAGCAGATTTTGTGCCAAGAATAATAATATATGAGCAAAATCTGTGACTCCTGAATGCTCAATTATTGTGTATTCAAACTATATTCAATGGCCTAGAGAGATAAGGAATTTCTTGCAAAGGCGATGTGGGAAGTCAAAATGTGCAGAGAGCATAAAGAAGATGACAAAGATCACATCATTCGAGGCTAATAACTTTAGTAGGAAGCACAAGGTGATGAACATGAGACAGTGATTCCAAATTCCAATCAGGAGGAATATTTAACTCAGCCCAAAAGTGGTGGTAGAACCAATACCAACCACTAATCTCATCCCCCGCATGTGAGATTCTTTTTTATAGTTCATATAGATTGACATATTCGGCACCCTACTTTTAAACCTTTGTTATAGATTAGAGCTTTAGTCCTTTCTAAGCTACGCTTATGCCAT
This sequence comes from Inga oerstediana, assembly GCA_963210345.1. Classification (NCBI taxonomy): domain Eukaryota; kingdom Viridiplantae; phylum Streptophyta; class Magnoliopsida; order Fabales; family Fabaceae; genus Inga; species Inga oerstediana. The sequence goes on along the minus strand of OY723401.1, from coordinate 84,844,737 downwards.
ACATACGTTTAATCTTAGTTGTCACCGTCCTCTGCATCTATATCCCCAAGAATACAAACCTTTTAGGGTCTGGTTGGTACCGGGGATTTAGGGGGAGGAAAATTTTTTATGAATTGAGTTTAAAAAAATTAGAAAAGTAGAATTACAAAATTTTAATATAGAGATTATGCAAGATAAAAGAGTAAAAAAAATCAATTAAAAATTTTATACCCCACTTTTCTTATTTTTTTAAATCCAATTCAAAATTTTTTTCTTTCTACCCACTTTCCCTCCCCTCCCTCCATATCAAACAAGCCCTTAGTGTTTTTAATTATCGTATCTTTTAACAAAAGGTGACAGTAATTAAAGGCTGTAGTCAAAAAAAATTCAGATAATTACTTCTTTCGATAATATATTAAGACACCAATTGCTGAATATCGTATTATGCCACCCATATGAAGTAATCTGAGGGGACCATCCCACAGAGTATTGGAATATGAAATGCATTCACATGATATAAGCACTAACATCAAGCAGCGGCGTTTACTTAATTAATTTTTTTAATATCTGTAAATTAATTATCTAATTTCTATATTATTCAAACAACAACCATAAGAAATCAGATAAAACAGCGATACATTGGGAGTGTACAGGTGAACAAATGAGAGGACACCCACAAATAAGTGATAAGCAACAGCATCATTATCAATTTTGACAGGAAGCATGATAATGATATCTATATATATCAAGCTACTGAAAACCGGACCGGGCATTGAACTGGTCGAGGCACTGGATTAAGGGTCAGTGGTTCAGATCGGGGTCAATCCGGGGGTCAGACCGGGGTCAATTTAAAAAATATATATAATTTAAATGTTCATACATACCTTTCAAAATACCTTTCAAAAAACTATATGAGAGTTATTTTTCAACTAATAATCCAATATAACCTCCTAAACCTAATACCTACAAAAATATCATTAAATATATAAGGATTTTTCCCCAACCAATGCTAAAAGTATTCCACAATCCTTTTAAAGCTCTTTATAAATAAAAAACTGTTAGGAATTTTTTTTTTAAAAAAAAAAAGCCAAAATGACTTCATTTGAAGTGTAAAAAAGTAAAAAAAAAAAAAAAAAAGGGATCAAACCGTGACTAGTCCGGGTCAGGCCGGTTCACCCCGGTTCAGGCCGGTTCACACCGGGTCAGACCGGGTTGACTGGTTCACCAGTTCACCGGTTTTTTCCCCTCACCCGGACCGGACTAGTGATCGGTTCACCGGTTTCCGGTCTGAACCGGCCGGTCCGGTCCGGTTTTCCATACATTGATATATATCTGTTGGCATTGGCATTAATGACCAAAAACCTTGGCCTTATCATTACCCACAAACCAAAACCAACTTTCAGATCACACAGGGGAGATCCTTCAAGTGGGTCCCACTTGATCACAAAATCAAGAACCATGGGTAAGCATTCAATGGCCACTAACAAACACAGAGCACAAAGCTTCTTCCGTAAAGAGCACGGTTACAAAGGAAACCATAGTATTTCGAAAAACTCTTTCACAATATCCTTGGACCATCCTCAATCCGAAATTGCACCACTTACTGCCTTCAGGTAGTCTCTAATCTTTCGGGGCTGATTCACATAAAAAGGGTAGTTCATTTCTCTAGTACCCCATTCGGTGCGTATTTCCTTTTACCATGTAATAAATACCTCATCAGTATACTATCCTATTGTCAGAACTGTCGCTCTTCCAGAACTTCTTTGGGCTCCTCTAGAACCACTTTGGGGTATTCCAGAACCACTTTCGGCTTTGATAACAAAATGTCACGCCCTTATCTTATTTTCACATTTTTCAAAATATTCACAGAAAATGATATGCGGTTCGGTAGGCAATACAAGAATAGCATGAAAATACTAATAAAAAGTGCTCGATTACAGAAAATTTCCCATAAGGGTTCGTACATGATACTTACAATTAAGGTAGCCGCACAGGACTACTAAGATGTCTAAACCCATCCTAGTAAAATGGAGACATCTTCATGTCTTCGTTCCACCACTGCAATCTCATCGTACGGTTCTCTTCTTTGTTCTCGGCACATCTTCTGTATTCACCTATCTAAATTGTTGGTAGGGGAGGGTGAGATTAGAGAAAATCTCAGTATGAACCAAATACCATAATGCATGCATGAAATATGTTATGTGTATGACATGTTAGCTTTAACTATATGTATACTCCATAATGATATTTCTGCATGCTCAATGTTTCATGTAACAAAACTATGGCGACAACAAAAACAAAAATAGAGCTTCATTTATTCAAATATGCTCTACACAATCAAGAAAACCAATCACATGCATCACTACACAAGCAGAGATATCAAATACATGCAAATAAGATAAGTCCCCTACCTTGTGCCCCTTTTACTAAATATCAATTGTTCCTTGATTTACATCCAAACAGCTAGGGCTCCATATGCAATCCTACAATGCCAAATGTACCTTTTAGACACTTCCATGGTGTTTCTGGGGGTTATACGAGTCTATATTGAAAAATTACTAAAAAGCCCCCGGGCACCTGGCTCGGCCCCGTCGTACTCGGTCTAATTGTACTTTTCCCGAAATTTTGACTAGGGCTATTCTGATATATTTTCACCCAAGGAATCCAATTCTGGAATCAAAATTACCAAATTCACTGCCAAAAGACGAAATTGCCCTTGACAACCCCGCTTTAAGGGTTTCAGGGGCGTTTTCGTAATTATGCTTTTTAGACCTTTTCCGAAAAAGTGACCAACTGTAACTCCACCTAATTTTCCCTCCTGAACTCAATAGACCATCAAATCATTGAAATTCCAACTCTAACCCCAAGATATAGCTCTGGCCAAAATATGGAATACTTCGGGGAAAATCGGGGTTTTTCAATTTTGGCTCCGTAAACGCATTCCTTTATACTCCTAACCACTTTATTAACAATTACCTTAGGTTATAACTACCATTTGAACCAAATTTGGGCAGCATAACTCTTAGGCAACTTAATTTCTAAAATTTAAAATCAATGACAATTCGGCGAAATTTCACCGATTAAAGTGCACACAGCAGCCAGAATAGTTAATATACAAGAGTTTGAAAGTTACCTCTAACTCCCACTAGCTTTCTCGACTTGGCTAAAACCCTAAGCTCCCAATACTGAAATTTGAGCTTCAAAACCTTAATCCACATAAAAGAATAGCTTAAGAGTGGAGTTATACATGTTAGGTAGAGATTTACCAAAGAAATCAACATACCGTACAAGTTTCTCTTCCCTTTCTCTCTCTAGAAAATTGATGTACTTCCTCTCTCCTCCAGCTGAACTTCACGTCAGATATAGACTGAAGAAGGAGGATGATGATTTTAATAATCTAACCCAATTTAATTAATTAATTTTCCCAATTTCGGATTTTTACAAAATTTTGATAGATTTATGCCCAAACTTTGAAAAATCATAATTAATTCTAGAAAACTCGAATTGGAGTAATTCCAAAGGCTATAAAACCCTTATTGAGTCTAGTTTCAGGTAAAAATATATAATTTAGCCAAATGGAAGACAAAAATCCCAGAATTTAAATATTTGAATGTTGTTCCAGAAACTTTTCAGTTTTTCTGGGCTAACTTCAAAAATTCATAACTTTTTGTATATAGCTCTAATTGAGTTATATGGGCATATCAAATTAAAGCTTAGGATGTCTACTTTCACATTTTAAAATGTCATAATTTTTGCTCATAATTTGATCATACAAAATCACATGACAATCTGACTGCCTCACGGCAAATTTCACTGGAAGCATAATCACCTTCTTCAAAATTCACCATTTTACTTTATTTAATACCCCAAAGATATAAGAAACATTAGGGAATAAATTTGGGGCACCTACTAAATCGGGACTTAGCAGTCCACTTAATTCAAGCTTATTCCCAAGTCTCCGATCCCAAAATTTGGGATATTACATTAACATTTTTTAAAAAAAAAGTTATAACACAGAATATATTATTCAAATTCAATTTTTTAAACATTAATATTGTACGCTTCTCAATACAAACTCGAATAATTTTAAAAAATGTGCACCCAATTTATGAATTATAGAAAAATGTTTGGTAAATACTAAATAAGAGAAGTTGGGTCTGTTCTCAGCTCACAAATGAGAATATGGAAATCTGCAAATTGAACAAAGTCAGCCAACGGAGGATATGCCTTTATGGATGCAGTGAGATTCACAGTTTCAGAAGAATACAAAATCATAATTTGTGGACCAACCAGAGATTGTCCCTTTTGAGATTGAGAAGACATATGACATCAAACCATTTATTATCAAATTGTCATATTCACAATTTTCAAGTGGCCTTTTTTTATTTGTTACTTTTGATTCTGATATATAAACTTTCAAAATTTGCTTTCAATTGTGTTGGGGGAAGGATCTCCCACTATGATTCATTCATATCTTAACTCCCCAAAAGCTGAAACTCTAACAAATACACTAATCCCCTCAACTGCTTAATATATTATACTACTTTTTATATTTTAAAATAAAAAATTTAAACCAAGCCCAATTTAAAATCCAAGTAAAAATATTTTAGGAGAATTATTGTACAGTCCCATATAAATATTTTAATTACTAAAAAAAATCTCGAGTTGTCAATATGTCATGATCCTGAGCTGTTGTCATTATGGGCGCTAAATCTTGTTATTACATGCTCCCCATTTGTTTTGAAACTTTTTTTTGTGATTAAATTCCTTATATTAGATTGCTAGATAATTCTTCCAAATATGTTTAAAATTTTCAAATGTCTAGCTATAATTTTCTTGTGTTACAAGTTGGGGCAGGAGTTGTGTGTTGTTTGTGGGTAACTCCCTATAGTTTCCCTTAATTTTTAATTAGGTCTCTGTAATTTTTTAAAAAATTTTTAATCAGTCACTTAAAACTATAAGGACATGATTAAAAATAAAATGAAATTATAAGGATATGATAAAGAAGAAAATATAGAAACATGATTAAAAATTAGGTGAAATTTTAGAAAGTTGCATATTAGCTCTCGCTAATTTTGTTAGTAAAAATTGTTAGTTCAATCTTAGGCTTTATTAGTGTATAGACATGCATGGTTCATGGACTCGAACCGGCCAATCCAGCCCGAAAACAGGTGAACTGGCCGATAATTCGGTCCGGCATCTGATCCGATTTACTTTTTTTTTTTTAAAATTTTCTTTAGGATCTCATCTTAATAATCCTGAAATTTTCCACTCACCAGTTTGGCCCCGATCTGATTCACTAACCCTTAACCCAATATCCTGGCCGATTCAATGCCCAATCCTGTTTCATGAACCTTGTAGACATGCATGAATATGACATGTCGTGTCTCATGTAATACCCCAAATTTTATATTCACCAAAAATATATTATAATTAATTGAGAAATTCAATAAACTGGTGAATATTCATGAATTTGGAAATTGTGAATTTTGAAATATTCATATGCATGAGGAAATGAGTAAATTAATTCAAGAAAGGAATTAACTTACAAAGGTGATAGCAAAATCATAATTTTGCCAATTTAGCCTAAGATTAATTATTTTCCAATTAATTGGAGTTAATTTCAATTAATCAAGGAAAATAAAGAAAAATGTATAATTGGATTATTCTTGATGGAATAAATCAAGAATTTTGAAATTAGAGGGAATTATACATAATTCATTTAATTGAATTATGGAATTATTAAAACACATATTATTCCCTTTCTCTTCCATAATTTTCGTCCAACATATAAAATGAGGGGTGAAAATGAGTGTTAGTTGGTTAGTTGGGAGAGAAAATTGGTTGGTTAGAGTAAGGGAGAAGGGGACGGTTTTGTGAACCAAATCAAGGGGAGAATTTGGTTCAATCCTAAGTGAAAGCTAATAGAGCAAGTAGGTCAAATTATGGTGGAAGCATGGAGGCAAGTAAGGCATAAAGTGAGTCAAAGTATGGGTGAAGGTATGGAGGGAGGTATGGTGGGAAATATGTGTCACCTTAACAACCCTTGATGAGATCAATGGTGTAGAATCAAGGGAGCATTTTTATGAAGCTTTTCTCTTCCCTTCCTTTAATTCATTTCATCCAAGCCACAAGAGAAGAGAGAGAAAAAGCGCCTTGGAGACTTTGAGAGCTAGAGAGAAGAGAAAGAAGAAATCTTAAGGTAAGAAGCTAAACTCTTAAGGTTTCTTGTGATTTGTCCTAGATCCTTCTCTAAACCTTTCTTTTTCATGGCATCCATGAATTTGAAGACACATTCTTAGCTCAAGGATAGAGAGAGGAGACACCTAGAGAGAAAGGATTCAAGATCTCAAGAGGTAACCTCACAAACCTTAGATCTAAATTAATATGGTGGTGTTGTTGAAGTTTGTTGTTAGTTGGTGACTTTTTTTGGTTGAGTTGAAAAATTGGAAAAACTATAACCCTAAGGGGTTATGCTGCCCAAATTTTGTTAAATCATGATTAAAATGTGATTAAATAAGTTAATAAGGGATTAAAAGTGGAAAAGTATAAGTTTTGGAAGTTAAAACACAAAAACTCCATTTTTCCATTTTTTTACCAATATTTCGGCCAAGACCAGATCTGAGGGAAGGAGCTGGATTTTCATAAAATAGATGGTTTCATTGGATTCAGTAGGCGAAAATATGTGGGGTTACAGTTGGTTACTTTTTCGGTAGAGGCCGAAAAAGCGTAATTATGAAAATGCCATTTAAACATGAAATAAGGGCTGTCAAGGGTATTTTCATAATTTCATAGTAAATTTGGTAATTTCGAGCCTAGAAATGAATTCTTTGGGCGAAAATAAGTCAGGATAGACCTAGTCAAAATTTTGGGAAAACGTGCGGCTGGGCTAGGGTCCTGGGCTCATGTTGGTAAATTTTTACCATAGACTAATATAATCACAAAAAATACTATGGAAGTGTCTAAACGGTATGTTTGATGTTTTAGGACCAAGTAGAGAGCCTGAGGGATTGGCACGGAAATCGAGGCACGTTATTCGAAGATCAGGGAAGGGCGATTAAGGTAGGGAACTTACCTCTCCTACATGTATTTGATATTTGTGCTGGTGTATTGATGCATGTTGTTGCTTTGCTTGATTATGTGAAACATATATGAATGATTGAAGCTCTGTTTCTGTTTATGCTACGGCCATACGTATGTTGTTTGAAACATTGAGTACGCAGATATGCCATTGTGTGAGCATGAGTCATGTAATGCAAGCACGTCATGCATTAAGCACTCATCTTGCATGGATATTGATATTGTTTTCCTACTGAGATTCACCAGAATCTCACTTTCCCCTACCAACAATTTAGACAGGAGAAGACAAAACGTATGCTGAGAACAAAGAAGAGAACTGTACGAAGGGATTGCAGTGGTGGAATGAAGACGGAAAGATGTTTCCGTTTCAATGGGACGGGTTCAGACACCTACGTAGCGCTGTGAGGCTACGTTAATTGTAATTATCAAGTATGAACCCCTATGGAGAATTTCCGTAATCGTGTATGTAATATCAGTATATTTATACTTTTCCTATGTTGCCCACTAAACTGCATATCGTTTTCCGCAAATACTCTGAAATAGGTGAAAATATGATGAGGGTGTGACATCTCAAAATTTTAATTTAATCTAAATACACACCCCTTTTTGTCTGTCATGGCATGGTGGATGAGAAAAGAAACGTAAACAATGAATAAGTGCATAATTTTAAAAAATAAAAAAGAAAGAAAAAAAATTGGAAAGAAAAATAGAAGGGTGAGAATTAACTAACACGATAGGAAAAGAGAAAGCTGAGCAATATATATGGCAAAAGTTAGGCGAAATTCCTTACACAATGCAACATTGTTTAGTATATACACATTTTATTATTATGTTGATTAATTAATATTGACATCTATGAAAGATAACATTAAATAAACATATTGATACGGAAACACAAAAGTAATCAGGATTGGATATAAGTTAACCGAAAGATGTTTAAAATATTACTCTTTTTTTTTTTTTTTACAGCATAAAAACATTAGTCTGTTATAGTTGTGTGTGTGTGTGTGTGTGTGTGTGTGAAGAATATTAAGAATAAATGCCATTTTTAACTTTTATAGGTTCGTATTGAAGTTTAAAACGGAGGGTGGCTCTCACTTCGGCACCTGAATTCTTCATTTGTTCCTTTGCTTTTGACATTAAACATATCTTCAATTGTAAGTTTGTTTAATTGCAAAATGTAGAAAAAATTGACAATTTAATTTTCTATAGTCTTGAATATTTTTTTTTTCTTTTGGCACGATATATAGTACCTGAAATTTTGTTTAAACTAAATATTTGTGCCCAATGATTTTGATTTTCATCTTATTTTCCATTTTCTCTTGTCGTCTCATTTAAGGGAATAAACACACATATATACTCTGGTCTAGTATCTTAATTAGGCAGATCTTCAAGGGAATATTTATCCGGTATTTCAAAATTCAAAATATTTCGTTCTCATATTCAAAGTGTTTTATACTTTATAAATGATCACATGCAAACAATTTCAAATGGCATTCCATTCTGATGTCTATATTTCTTGGGTGATTGATTGTTTTGATATATGTGTATTATATCAATTAAAAAAAAGCGTTAAGGTGTAAATCTGCTTCAGAAGTTTTTGCAAAAGAGTAATGTTGTTCTAATAGTTTTTTTAAGTTCAATATTACTCTGGAAGTGTTAAAATGGAGCACTGTTACTTTTTACCATTAAAAAGTTAAAGTCAAAATCAATTTTTTAATTATCAATGTTAGTTTTTTAATGGGTATGGGGCAAAATTGCTATATTTTGATATTTTTAGGATGACATTAAATAAAAAAAAAGCTATTGGAGCAATATTACTCCTCGTTGAAAACTTTGAAAATGTACACCTTTACTCATTAAAAATTTACAAAATGGTAACATTTTTTTTTCAAAAGTTAAAAAAAAAAATTAATGTACCCTTTAGTTAAGGGAAAAATGTACTTAAATACCGTCTCAATTTAAAAAACCCCAAAAAATCTGTTAACAAATGAAAATGATAGAAAGATGATGTGGTAGGCATCTGGAATTTTGAAGTTTGTGTATTTTTACCAAAATGCTCCCCAAATATTTTAATTTAAAAAAAAACCAACCCTCACTGGAGGTCTGGCCGCCGGAGCTCTGGCGCTGGTGGCTGTTTTTTTGGGAAAGGATTAATTAATTTATTTATTTATTTTAACAAAATGTGGAACCAAAGGGGCAAAAGGGTGAGAATTAAAACCAACCCCCGTTAGTTCCTCAAAATGCTTGAGGAGCATTGGGCCACCAAGCCCTTTTGTTATATATATATATATATATATATAATACAAATAAAGGTGTAATGATATTTGACTAAATTAGTAATAGAAATGATTAAAAGCGTAATTGTATTGATTAGAGTTGTAAAGGTATTAACTAAATCAGTAATAATATTAACTAGAGGCGAAAATGTATTGACTAAAAACGTAATGGTATTGACTAAATGAGTAATTATATTGACTAAAGGTAGAGCCGTAAAGTATTAACTAAATGACTAAAGATGTCAATTAAATGCGTAAACGTATTGACTAAAAGCGTACTGGAAATGTCTACATGAGTGATGTGATGTGATGGTATTTATTAAATGTGTAATGATATTAACTAAATGAGTAAAGATATTAATTAAAAATGTAAACGCATTAACTAAATGAGTAATAAAAGTGACCAAAAGGCTAATGGTATTGACTAAAGTCGTAAAAAATTAACTAAATCATTAATGATATTAACTAAAGACGTAAATGTATTGACTAAATGGGCAATTATATTGACTAAATGAATAATGATGTTGATTAAAAAGGCGTAAATATATTCATTAAATGAGTAATGTACAATATTCATTTAGCGAATACCCTCACATTACTTATTTAGTGAATACTTTTATATCTTTAGTTAATACCATTACTTATTAAGTGAATCCCATAATTTGCATTTAGTCAATACGTTTACTCTATTAGTTAATATCATTAGCCTTTAATTAATATCATTACTCATTTAATCATTTTCATTACGCTTTTAGTAAAAATGTTTACGCATTGAGTTAATATCTTTTGTCATTTAGTTAATATTATTAGGCCTTTAGTTAACAGCATTACTCATTTAGTCAGTATCATTAAACTTTTATTCAATACATTTAAGCCTCTAATTAATATCATTATTGATTTAGTTAGTACCTTTACGGCTTTAATCAATCTCATTAGGTCTTTAACATTTCTATTACTTATGTAGCCAAATACCATTACGTATTTAATTATATTATATAAATATATTTTTATGTATATAAATATCAAAAGGGCTTTGATGGCCTAATGTTCACCAAGCATTTTGGGCAACAAATAGGGGTGGGTCAAAATGGGTTTAAATCCCACCTCCACCCCTTTGGAACCACATTTTGTGAAGAAAAAAATAGTCCCTCCAAAAAAACACAATTATCGGTGTCAGAGCTTTAGTGGCCATACGTATGGCAACTAGTAGTGGTGTTCCGATGAGGGTGTCTTTTTTCTTTTGTTTTTTTTAAAGTAGAATACTTAGGGGCATTATGTTAAAAACATACAAATTTCAAAATTCTAAATTCCTACCACATCACATTTCTGTCATTTTCCTATGTTAACGGATTTTTTGAGGGTTTTATAAGTTCAAATGGTATTTAAGTGTCTTATAAAGAAAACCAATTATCACACAGTTTAGTTGGTAAAGTATTGAACTAACTTAATCAATAGCCTTAAGTTTGGTGTCTAACTCAACAAAAATCAATTGGCTTTTTTTTTTTGGATTACATAGGCAAGCCGAGGCTTGAGAATTACAAAAAACCTAGGAAGTAGGCATCACAACAAGTTCTACTGGCAATAGACCACATTCTAACGCAAACAGCTTCTCACACTTAGCTGGGGATATCCCTATTTCCATATATTCTTGATTGCTCTTTTGAGCCCTACCAGCTAGATAGTCTGAACACCGGAGATTTTCCCTGTAAGAATGGGAAATCTCCAAATCCCATCCCGGATAGATAAGGGATCTGGTCGTCAAGATGTCCTCATATAATGGGTGTTCAAGCCCATAGTCTACAAGCAATAAATGAATAGCCTGTATCGAATCGGTGAGCAATATGATCTTGGTAAATCCCATCTATCTACATAACTGAAGACCTCTGCCTTTTGCATGGATCTCCATAGCAGTGGATGAATGGTGTCCTGGTCTCTGTTGAAAACCATGTATCCAGTTACCCTGGTGATCCCGTATGACGCCCCCTATAACACCCCAAATTTTATATTCACCAAATATATTGTAATTATTTGGGAAATTCAATAAAATGGTGAATATTCATGAATTTGGAATTTATGAAATTCATAAATGTTCAATTTCAGGGAAATTGGGCAAAAATAATTAAGGAATAAATTTGGGTAATTTAAAAAGGCCAATATTAAGGTCCAAAAATGAAGGAATATTAGAGAAAATATTTGGTCCAAAAATAGATGGAAATTGGCCAAAGAAAAATAAGAAAAGAAATTGGATTAGAAAGGTAATGGCAAAATCGTAATTTTGCCAAAATAGCACAAAATAAATTATTTTCCAATTAATTGAAGTTAATTTCAATTAATTAAGGAAAATAAAGGTTAAAAATATATTTAGAATATATTTTTCAGTTTAATATGAATTTATGAAAGATTTGAGTAAAAAGTGCAATTTTGACCAAAATTGAGATTTTACGTGTATACGTAACCGGAACAAGTTGTGAAGCCAATTGAGACCATAGGGAGGGACCCCTAGGTGTCTCCTACACATTGCAAGAGGAAGGAAATATTGGTTAGGCTTAATGAGCTTAGTTACATGTACATAGGGTTTTGTACATAAAATTGATTTTGGAATTTTTGGAAATTCCATAAATCATTAAAAAAATCATATAATATAATAAAAACACTTTACCATCATCTTCCTCAGCTCATTTTCGTGCCCAACCAGATCTGAACTAGTGAGAGAAAGGGTGAAATTCTAGAGAGAGAGAAAGAAGAAAAACTTACAAAGGTAAGTGATTTATTCGGTAAATCGGTTCCTAATACGTATAATTTCGTTCCTAAGCTACTCTACTATGTTATTCAAGGTTTGGAAAGCTCAAATTTGGTGTTCTAAAGGTTAGGGTTTCAGCCATTTTTGGGAAAAGCTTGTGGGAGCTTGAGGTAACTTCCAAACCTTCATATATTAACTATTCTGGCTGCTGTGGGCAATTTAATCGGTGAAATTTCGCCGGATTGCCATTGGTTTTAAATTTTGGAAAAGTGTGTGCCTAAGGGTTATGCTGCCCAATTTTAGTTCAAATGGTTGTTATAACTCAATTATATGGTTAATAAAGTAGTTAGGAGTAGAAAGGAACGTGTTTACGGAGCCGAAATCGTAAAACCCCGATTTTTCCCCGAGAACACCATTATTTCGTCTAGGGATGTTTGAGGGCCTTATAGTTGGATTTTCAATGATTTGATGGTTCCATTGGGTTCAGGAGGGAAAATTAGGTGGGGTTACAGTTGGGCACTTTTTTTAGAAAAGGCTGAGAAAGCATAATTACGGAAACGCTCCTAAAATCCTAAAAGTAGGGCTACCAAGGGCAATTTTGTAATTTGACATTGAATTTGGTAATTTTGAATCCAGAAATGGATTCCTTGGACAAAAATACGTCAGGATAGCCCTAGTCAAAATTTTGAGAAAAACGAGCCATCGGGCCGGGTACGACTGGGTCGGGTCGGGGTCCCGGGGGCATTTTGGTAAATTTTCACCATAGGCTAATATAACCACAAGAAACACTATGGAAGTGTCTAAAATGATACTTGAATAGGTTATAACCTATTTCTTGTACATTTGATGTTTTAGGACCGAGTTGGACGCCTATATTTGACACGTTTTACGAGGCGGACCCTTTAAGACAGGAAAGAGGTTAAGGTAGAAACTACTATCTCTCATATACTATGTGACTATTTGTATGATGCGTGTTACTGTATTTTGTGATGTGAACACGTGCTGGAGACACATTACCTAGCTATGGTCTAGGACCTAGCTGAGGTACACTAGTCTTACCTAGCTGTAGTCATGGACTCGGTTGAGGTACATGTAGGGGTTTCAACGGGTTAGTTGGCCCTGAATTTTGTGTACACACACGGATGATATGAGTTATCATTTTACTTGATACGGTGCATTGTATATTTAATTTTCACATTTTATGTGTTGATCATATGTTTCTATTGAGATTCTTTGGAATCCCACCCTTTTTTCTGAACCAAACATCTCAGCGGGTGCTAGCGGATCAAAAGGCAAGGACGTGGATAAACGAAAGTGAATGGCACGTGTCTTGAGGTGAAGTTAAAGTCTATGGTTATATATAGCTTATGTTGTAAATATTGTCACCTTTTGTATCTTAACTTTGGACCGTAAACAAATACTTTTATCAGTATATATGTACTTTTCTGTATATCTGTGGAACTTGGTCTCTATCACTCTATGAATATCGAAATGGAAACGGGTGTTGACACCCCCGCAAGCCACCTAGCCTCTACTATCCATAGCTCCATCTACATCCACCTGTACGAAACCTAGATCTGGAGGATGCCAACATACTTCTCCTCTCTATGGTATTCTAAATATTTGATGTCGAAATTGCCTATTGAGTGTTTCTTCCGAGAGATTATGTATACACCTGTGAATTATCTCCCTTGGCTGATCAGCTCTTCTTTCAAGGACTTGTCTACATTAATTCTTCCATAAGAGCCAGCAAATGGAGCAGAACACTCATCGCCATTACCATCTCGCCAGTCTCCTATTCCCTGGGGACTTCTGTAGATTCCAGTTGTAACCCCCTTGCCGTAATTATATCCGAATTAGGAAATTAAGTGAAATAGAGACAAATAAGAAATAAAACTTATTTAAAATCCTATCTTCACGGTAGGGTTTTCACGAATACATTTCAAAATCATTTATAACCTGGTCTCACATTCACATTTCGAATACAATTACTACACAAAGATAAATCACATTTATACGAATATTAGAGTATGCAAAATAATTCCTGGCCAATTCTGGGTTCCATACATTAATCAAAGCCTTACTAGGCACAATCGCCCATACAAGCCCTCACACGGGGATTACACAATCTATCTCAAATACATAATCAATTTCAAATACCAATATCCCAACTATAATGATAACCAACTACCAAATGCTCTTCCCGAAGGAAATCCTCACCGCCCTTGGCTGCTTGCTCCATCCTCGATCCACTACCCTGTCTGAAAGGTTAGTAGGGGAGGGTAAGATTCTAAAGAATCTCAGTAGGACAACAATATCAATATGCATGTACGATAAATGTTTAATACATGACATGCTTGCATCACATAACTCATGTTAACACAATGACAAATTTGTAAGCTCAATGCTTCGAACAGTATATTGATGGCCATAGCATAAATTGAAACATAGCTTCAAATCACACATAATCATGCAAAGCTAATACATGCAGAAAAGATATGTTCCCTACACTCTTTCCACGTAAGCTCCAGCTCTGGCTGGTCACGATCAGGGCAATCATCAAACCCTATAACCAAAACAAGGACATAGGGTTAATCCCTTTTTCCAATTCCTTAACTTTCAAATACTTAAGTTGATTATCATTCAAGACCTTTAGGTGGCTACTCAAAGCCTAAAGGGTTGGGAGAAACTTGACAAATGTCCATTTTTTGAATCCTCAAAATCCCCTTTTTGACTGTAACACTCGAGTGAAGATGACCTCACTAGAGTGATGAATGCCTATCACTCGAGTGATACCTCCCCAAGCACCCAAGTCCTACCAAGTAAAGCTCCAAAAGTGCTTACCCGAGAGCACTGAACCCTTAAAATTGCAAGCTCACTCGAGTACTACCCTCAGCACTCGAGTGATGTCACAACACTTTCGAGTGCATATTCACACTCTTGCCAAATTGCCCACGAGTGTTAACCCGAGACGCGGCTCCAAGTGCTAAAATGCATGCTCACTCGAGTGACACAAGGTGCACTCGAGTGATAACCCTCATCACTCGCGGGTGAACCAATGCACTCTCTTACTTTCCACATGCAAGCATGACCAAAACAAAAGGGAAAAAGGAAAATACCATGCTGCACTCGAGTGAGACCCTCGTTTACTCGAGTAATGCTATCTGAACCCAGAAAAACGTAGCAGATATCAGCACTTTCCCAAACTTCCAACATATGTTCCCAATGGTTCCCAAATTCTAACACAAGGCTATTTCCACATACTTTCACTCAAGGAACCCATTATAAACCTCAAAACATCCAAAATCCTATCACAATAACATTTTCCTCCTATGGTCACATTTATGGTATCCACACATTACCCAAATTTCACTAACTTTACTTCCAAAATTCTAAATCAATCCTAATGGTATCAAAACACACTATGACACCATTTTAACCACAATACCACATTCAAATCATCCATTTTGCAATTATACCAAAATTAGGGCAAATTCCACAAATCAAAAAACTTAACCAAATATCACAAATAATATATCAAAAGGGAGCAAACACTCACCTTTTCCTCTTTCCCAAGCTACATCCTTGATTCTTCATCTTCCAAGATTCCTCAAGCTCCTAAAACACCTTCTTTCCCAAATCTAAAATCATAGAAATGAAGCTCTCATAACTATAAACAACTTTAAAGAAGATGATTTAAGCAAAAGAGGGCAAGAAGCTAACCAAATCTCACCTTTACACTTTCTCTTTCCTCCCTCAAGCTCAACGAAAATGGAGGAAGAAGAGAGAGAAAGAAAAGCATGAAGAAGACAGATTTTGGCTTCCACACACACACCCACAACCGACTTGAGGGAGAGAGAAGAGAGGAATGAGTTGAAATCTTGACCCAAATCCAAGGGTCCTCAATTTGCCAAGTGTCACCATCTTGACCAGGCTCCCATGAGCTCACATACACATCTATACATGAGATTCCACCCCCCTTTGATCTCTACACAAATCAATCCTAGCCATTGATCTTGACGTTACCAATGAGTTTCCTCCTCGGTAACTGATCAATTGATCAGTAACTTTACCGTTTTGCCCCTGATTATGGTGATTCCCTTGGAATCACCATCAAACTCAATTTCATATTTCTTAATTCAATTTGGGATCCTGCTAAATCAGGGCTTAACAGTCCACTTAATCCAAGCCTAATCTCTAAGTTCAAGTCTCAAAATTCGGGGTATTACACCAGTTAAGCCATTCCTACAAATTACCACAAAAAAACATACTATATATAGATAGTTAGTTATGGATAACCACACTCTCTTGGCTTGCTCACAATCTCTCAATATGTGAAGTATACTCTCCTCACTCTGACACTCAAAAGGACATGTGTTTAGCACACTCAGATTATGCCTCGCTCTGATTTCATTTGTAATCAACTGGCTTTTTCAATATAACTAGTACTGCTATATAACTAAAAAAAATAATACTATATATCATAAGTTTTCTGTTTATTTTATTATTTTTAATTTTTTAAGATCTTATGGAAAGGGAGCCATAGATTTCAATATCTTTCAAAATATTGTAAATGTCATTGGACTTCAGTACAGGGAAATGTTGATGTTGCTTTGGAGCCTTTCTATTAGGCAAAAAACAAAACCAAAATCATCCGTTGATTCAGTAATTAAAATGACAGCTGGATCATTAGTATTATATTAATACTTTTTAATGTCATAATTTGAATTGTAAAAATGAAGAAGAAAGCAAAGATCAGAGTGTTGATATGCGTGAACCTAATTACACTTTAACTTTAGTTTGATGATTTTATTTATAAATATTTTTTTATTAAAAAATTTGGTTCTATTTATAAGTCCAGTTTCAGTGTAATAAATGAAATTGTGACAATTTTGCCCCTATTTATTGTTCCAATAAAGAAATAATTTAAAAATAGATAGAGAAGAAAGAGTTGAAAAGTATTCATTCATAAATAAGGGCATAGTTGGAAATTTACCCCATAATCATTGAGTTAACTATCTCTCATTAGTATGTGAGATTTAGTTAAAACAGATTTATAAATAGGATTAGAGTGGTAGTCACATGAAACTCAAAATCTCCTTTGAATATAATTTTATTAACGTCAATGGAACATCCATGTGGATTAGACCATATATACACTAATCCCTTATTCTTTTTATCCGGAATTTGTGTCTGCAAATTATATGAAATCTTTTCCTTCTTTGATAAATTTTACTGTATGTAATGGAATGTATCCATTTTCTCATCATCCCTCATTATCTCTAAATCATGTCCGTCCAATCAATCTAAAAGATAAAAGATGAACCACGTCATCAAGTTATCACTCCTTTCACTTTTCTCTCCCCTTCTTAATCAACGGTCCAAATGGCTCCTCTTCTAAATCAACGATTCAGATGGACTCATGAGGGATGATGAGAAAATGAGATGATGAGAGGATCTGTTTTGGGTCCAAGCTATATTCTTGAGTAAATTTTGGTTTTTGAAAAAGAAATGGAAATAAAACCTATTCAAATTTTTCCTAGGATTCTACCAATGCTTTTTAATTATCACTCATCTTTAGGGATGGAAATAGGCCAGGCCCCTAACAGAGGCCTACGGCCTAGCCTACATAAAGCCTATCCTAGCCTATTTAGTAAATAGGCCAGGCTCAGGCTCAGGCATATTGCTAGGCCTATTTAGATAAACAGGCCATACTTACTTTTATAAGGCCTAGCCTACAAGCCTACAGGCCTGGCCTATTTAATTTTTTATTTTAAAAAATATATTATTATATAAGTATATATAATATCATCTAAATAATTTTATAAATTTACCAACTTAATCTTAATTCTAAATTCTAAGTTTCATATTTCATCGTCATTATACTCATCCATTGTTTTCGCATAAATCATTCACCTCTACATCTCTTCTCTTCAATCGCTCGAGATAGCAATACTAACTCACTCTCTCCCCTAATTTGTGCCCTCCACTAAAGCATAAAAAATGTTATGAGTTTATTTTAGTGTCAAATGAAATATTTTAATCTTAACAAGAGGAGTTTGTCCTGATTTATGTGGAAAGAATAAAATAGGTAAAAATATAGTTTTACATGTTATTTGTTATGCTTGGTCGATTTTAAAAAATATATCTCATTAGTCAACAGTCGATTAGTTTTTCTTATTTCTATTTGCTCGAACAAGTGTTGTCACTAAACATTATTTTCTTTTCCTTACTAAGCCTTAATATTACTACAAGAATAGATGTTAGGCTTTTAAGACATAATGTAGGATTGTATATAAGCATGAAGGGTTATATATGAATTTGGCAGCATAGGCTTTAAAGGCTATTTAAAGTCCTACATTTTAAGTAGGCTTTTAAACAGGCTTCAGGCCTTGTTAGGCCTTCTGAAGGCCCAGGCTCAGGCTTTGAATCTTTGTTACAAGCCCAGGCCTATTTAGGCAAAGCCTAGCCTATTTCCACCCCTACTCATCTCCTTGCTGTAATTTTATTTTTCTCTAATTTTGTTAGGATTTTCTTGTATGAATCTAGTTTAATTGTTTTTGTTTCTAGAGACTCCATCCTCTAATTAAAAAAAAAGGGATTAAAGTACATTTTAGCACTCAATATTTTTGAAGGAACTTTAGGCATCTAGGTGAAAATAAGTGCTTTGGCTACTTAATCATTAAGGGTCTATTTGGTTCAAAGGTAGGAGATGAAAAAGGAGGGGTGCATTTTTCATCTCCTCCAAAACCCCCCAATTTAGAGGGAATAAAAAAGAGGGATTGTGATAGATTTGGAACCCCTTCTTTGAGATCCCTTCTCTCGAATTTTTCATACTAAACAAGGGGAGGGGCTAATTTTTTATTCCCTCCCCTCTAACGACATAGGCCTTAAGTTCTCAAATTTGAGTCTATGTAAATGAAGAAAATGCTTTTTAAAAAAGATACCCCCACTAAACCTGACAATATGTTTGTAACACCCCAAATTTTATATCCACCAAATATATTGTAATTATTTGAGAAATTCAATAAAATGGTGAATATTCATGAATTTAGAATTTATGAATTTCATAAATGTTCGATTTCATGGGAAATTGGGCACAAATAATTATGGAATTAATTTGGGTAATTTAAAAAGCCCAATATTAAGGTCCAAAAATGAAGGAATATTAGAGAAAATATTTGGACCAAAAATAGATGGAAATTGGCCAAAGAAAAATAAGAAAAGAAATTGGATTAGAAAGGTAACGGCGAAATCGTAATTTTGCCAAAATAGCACAAAATAAATTATTTTTCAATTAATTGAAGTTAATTTCAATTAATTAAGGAAAATAAAGGTTAAAAATATATTTAGAATATTTTGGTCAATTTAATATGAATTTATGGAAAATTTGAGCAAAGAGTGCAATTTTGACCAAAATTGAGACTTTACGTGTATACGTAACCGAAACAAGTTGTGAAGCCAATTGAGACCATAGGGAGGGACCCCTAGGTGTCTCCTACATGTGGCATAAAGAAGAAAATATTGGTTGGACATGATGGCATGGTTACGTGAATGTAGGAAGTTATGTACATAAATTGGATTTTAGTAATTTTGGAAAATTAAACAAATTATTATAATATTATGAAATATGATAATATAAACTTCATCATCCTCTTCAGCCCCATTTCGTGCTCAACAGACCTGAACCATAGAGAGAGAAGGTTGAGAGAGTTTTGAGAGAGAAAGAGAAGAAAAATCACAAGGTAAGCCGATTTCTCCGACGATTTCACTCCTAACGCGTATATCTCCGACTCTAAGCTACTCCTCTTTGTTCTTTAGGGTTTGGAGGCTCAAAAATCTGTTCTCTAAAGGTTAGGGTTTCAGCCATTTTTGGGAAAAGCTTGTTAGAGCTTGAGGTAACTTCCAAACCTTCGTATATTAACTATTCTGGCTGTTATGGGCAATTTAATCGGTGAAATTTCGCCGGATTGCCATTGGTTTTAAATTTTGGAAAAGTGTATATCTAAGGGATATGCTGCCCAATTTTAGTTCAAATGGTTGTTATAACTCAATTAGATTGTTAATAAAGTGGTTAGGAGTAGAAAGGAACGTGTTTACGGAGCCGAAATCGTAAAACCCCAATTTTTCCCGGAGAACACAATTATTTCGGCCAGGGATGTTTGAGGGCCTTAGAGTTGGATTTTCAATGATTTTATGGTTCCATTGGATTCAGTGGGCGAAAATAGGTGGGGTTACAGTTGGGCACTTTTTCAGAAAAGGCTGAGAAAGCATAATTACGGAAACCCCCCTAAAACCCTAAAAGTAGGGCTGCCAAGGGCAATTTCGTAATTTGAAATTGAATTTGGTAATTTTGAGTCCGGAAATGGATTCCTTGGATGGAAATACGTCAGGATAGCCTTAGTCAAAAATTTGGAAAAATGTGTCATCAGGCCAGGTACGGCAGGGCCGGGGTCCCGGGGGCATTTTGGTAAATTTTCACCATAGGCTAATATAACCACAAGAAACACTATGGAAGTGTCTAAAATGATACTTGGATAGGTTATGACCTATTTCTTGTACATTTGATTTTTAGGACCGAGTTGGACGCCTATAGTTGACACGTCTTACGAGGCGGACCCTTTGAGACAGGAAAGAGGTTAAGGTAGGGACTACTATCTCTCATATACTATGTGACTATTTGTATGATGCATGTTACTGTATTTTGTGATATGAACACGTGCTGGAAGCACATTACCTAGCTGTGGTCTAGGACCTAGCTGAGGTACACTGGTCTTACCTAGCTGTAGTCAAGGACTCGGCTGAGGTACATGCAGGGGTTTCAACGGGTTTGTTGGCCCTGAATTTTGTGTACACACACGGATGATATGAATTTTCATTTTACTTGATACGGTGCATTGCATATGCTATGTGACTATTTGTATGATGCATGTTACTGTATTTTGTGTTCTGAACACGTGCTGGAGGCACATTACCTAGCTGTGGTCTAGGACCTAGCTGAGGTACACTGGTCTTACCTAGCTGTAGTCAAGGACTCGGCTGAGGTACATGCAGGGGTTTCAACGGGTTTGTTGGCCCTGAATTTTGTGTACGCACACGGATGATATGAATTTTCATTTTACTTGATACGGTGCATTCCATATTTAATTTTCGCATTTTATATATTGATCGTGTGTTTCTACTGAGATTCCTTGGAATCTCACCCCTTTTTCTAATCAAAATGTCTCAGCGGGTGCCAGTGGCTCGAAAGCCAAGGATGCAGAGAAGGGAAACTGACGGACACGTTTCCCAAGATGAATACAGTGGTTGTATAGTCTGTATGTGAAATAGTTTTGGGAACATACTGTACATATTTGTCATTATTATCGACTTCTGCTCTGTTAATAACTGTCTGTAAACAAATACTTATTATCAGTATAACTGTACTTTTCTGTTTGCCTATGGAACTTGTTCATTATTGCCCTGCGCATATCAAAATAGAAACGGGTGTTGACAATGTTCAAATATGATATGGAGCCTGTTTGAGAAAGCAGTGGAAAAGAACATTTACGTAAGTTAATATAAAACTCCTTTCACAAATTTACCTCATATACTGTAAATTATATTGAAGAAACAACTTTTACCGCTAATCTAATCAGACACATAATCACGTAGTCATATCAAATATATTACCAAAAAAAATGCGAATAAATAAAGGATTGGAAAGAGATAGAAGGAAAAGTGAGTGAAAGAGGGAAAGAGGAAAAAAGAAACAAGGTGGGGTTGGAGACAAAAAGGATAAAGAAGAAGACATGTTGCCAACATATTGACCCATCATTTTTTTGTCCATTTCCCTTCTTTCTATTTTGTCTATTCCTCCTCACCACTTCTTCATCTTTAATTCTCATCCTATGTTTATGTATCTCTTTCCCCTTTTCTTCATTTCTTTCGGTAAACTCAGAAAAGGCTTGTATACCTTAAAGAGTAATTAATTAAAGATGGATGTACAAATTAAACCGTGCTCCATCTGGTCCTAATTACAAGTAATATTCTCTCTTATAAGCTTGATCCTATATCACTTTGGTTTTATTTATAAGTTCTTTTTGAGGAAAAATTTTGATCCTTATTATAAGTTCACTTTCAGAGTAATGAACGCGGCTTTATAATTTTATTCCTATTAATTGCAATAAACAAACAAAAAAGACTATTCATGTTGTCTCTTGAAACCATTTATAAATAAGAGCAAAATTGTAAATTTAGCTCACAATTAATGAGTTGACTAACCCTCCTGAGTATGTGAGAGTTAGTTAATTGAGACTTATAAATATGATCAAAGTGATATATAAGCAACAATTTTACTTTGTCTAAAATATTTAATGCATTTTTTTCATTTTACCCCCATTAATTGCATGTTCCCCTTGTCTATTTTTCTCACTCATTCTCTTTATCATTTATCATCTTTACAAATAAGGGTAAGTTTGGAAAAAAAATCATATCTCTTAGATATTCATTGCTTTTGACGAATTTTAAAAACCGGTTGTTTTGTGTGATTTAATTAGTTGTTGCTTATAAAAAAAGACCAAAAGAGTGTATATATAAATTAGTTTGAAGTCGGCCAAATTAATTAAAAGTTGAATGGAAAGGAGTGACAAATTCATATGAATTCGAGCTAGTGGATCTTTTGGTGAATGAAATAAGCAGTGCCAATTATTCATCTTGTAAATGATGAGCGTGCACCGATTTTTTTTGGTTCTCGTACCTTTTAATTTAATTTTAATTTTAATTATTATAATGCCATTCATTTATTTAAATTGACTAGTGAAATTTTAATATTATAGGATCAGAATTCAGAAAGAAGCCAAATATCGTGATTCATGGGTTATGCAACAAGTTCGACCAGAATCTTCTTTGTCAAATGAGCTGCTAGTGTTGTGATCGTTTGAACTTTGAAAAAACATTTATGAGGAGAAAAAAAAAAACACTACATTGCTTCTTTGAATCATTCTTAATTTATATATTTCACTACTTGTTTTGTATATAATCCACCCCTTGTCTACATGTTAAGCAAAAAATATTTAATTAATTAGTATTTGTACGTGTTTATTGTCTTCACTCATAATTAATGACATGTAGTACCACACTTGGTGTGAATGCAAAAAAAAAAAAATATATTTGTGAGATTTATTCCTAATTAAGTCCAACAATATTTAAATCTAATCAAGTCAGATAGCCAAATAAACAAAAAAAAAATGGCATGTTGTGCCAGCCCAGTACCCAACTTGATTGATTATGAATTTAAATCAAATTAGATACACATGTTCTAATTGAATAATTAAGGATAAAAAATTGGCAGACAGGTTTCTTGAAATTACATAGTTTCTGCTCAAATTCCTAAAGGGAACTGTTTGAAAGGAACAGAAAAAACTCTTGTTCAAAAAATAAGGCTACTCATTATAGCATATTCCTTGCAATTTTGTGCAGATTCAATTTATCTAGTAGAGATAAGCCAAAGAGAATAATTAAATGAAAAGGTACAAATTTATCAAAAAGAGTGATTAATTCTCACAGCAAAAGATGCTTCATTGGAATGCTTATACAAGGCCTGTTTAAATTATTTTAATCATCATAACCAACTTAACAGTACCAGAAGTTTTATTTCTTATTTATATTTGGAGAATGACATTACTCCCCCACTTGGAACAACAGTAAGGTGGCTTCACATACAGTAGATCCATAAACAGCACACACTTTGAACAAACAGATAATTCCAAATTCTAAGATGATGAGTTAGATGCCATAATCATAATCATTCCCACAACTTAATTCACAATCACAGATAATTTCACAGAAAAAACCTTCGCACTTTAAAGTCAATATAGAACAAAGAATCAACCCTAAAAGCTTGTGCTCCACTGGGTTTATATTTGGATAATATATATACATGAATATATATCCTTTCCACTTTCACACACCCATGGTTTCTTTCTTTTTAGGGTTAATATAACTTTTGGTCCTGAAGTTTGACCTGATTTTGGTTTTGATCCCTTAAGTTGAAATCGGTGGTTTTAATCCCTAAAATTTGATCCGATTTTGATTTTGGTCCTTTAAGTTTGAAATCGGTAGTTTTGATCTCTTAACTTTACTCCATTTATAAGTGTTGGTCACTTGAGTTTGAAAAGGATTTGGTAACCAGGTTATGAAACCCGGACTAGACCGGAAAAAAACCAAGTCATTTTCGAACTTAAAGAACCAACAGTTATAAACTGAATAAACTTGAGGAACCAAAACCAAAATTTGGTTAAACTTCAGGGACCAAACCTTCGATTTCAAACTTAAAAGACTAAAACAAAAATTGGATCAAATTTCAAGAAACAAAAGTTATAGTTACCCTTCTTTTTATTTTAGCTGTTTGAAGTCACAAGTCAAAAAGGTGTATCAGAATTATTTTTGTTCTTTGGGATAATATAAGCCAAGAATTTACAAAGGCTATAGGAATATCACAGCGTAAGCCACCTTTTTAACAATACAATTCGCCACGTCTGCAAAAAAGTTGCAGCCTATGCTATGCTTTGTATTCCATTTAGTCTTTCTCTCTCATCACCCACTTAAGTCTAATAAGTAAGTGGTCACCATTGAAAAAGCTGAAGTCACCTTGAGATTCATGACTTGGATAAACATTAAAAAAGACTAAACTATACCATTCGAATCTTTAGGGAAAAAACAGAAAATGTTTTATCAATTTAGTCATTAGAAGAAAATCATCATCATTACAAACTTATGGAATCAAATTTGTGATAATTACTTTCTAAAAGCTAAATTGATAGAACATGTAATATGTTTTTTTCAAAGCTCAAATGATAGCTTTGAAAAAAAAAAAAAAAGCTCAAATGATAGCTAATGTACTTAACGACATTAAGTTATTATCTAAACTTTGCTTAGTTCTTTTTCTACACTTTGAAAACCTGGTCCTCCCTTTCTTTGGATTCCACATGATCACTCTCACCACTCTTTTGAATGAGAGAACTGTGTCGTTATGTGTCAACACCCGTTTCCATTTTGATATATGTAGGGTAATAATGAACAAGTTCTATAGGCAAACAGAAAAGTACAATTATAATGATAATAACTATTTGTTTATAGATAGTCATTAACAGAGCAGACATCGATAATAATGACAAATATGTACATAATGTTCCAAAACTATTTCACATACAGACTATATACAACCACTGTATTCATCTTAGGAAACGTGCCCGTCAGTTTCCCTTCTCTGCATCCTTGGCTTTTGAGCCATTGGCACCTGCTGAGACATTTGGATTAGAAAAAGGGGTGAGATTTCAAGAAATCTCAGTAGAAACATACGATCAACACATAAAATGCGAAAATTAAATATGCAATGCACCGTATCTAGTAAAATGAAAACTCATATCATCCGTGTGTGTACACAAATTCAAGGCCAACTAACCCGTTGAAACCCCTACATGTACCTCAGCTGAGTCCTTGACTACAGCTAGGTAAGACTAGTGTACCTCAGCTAGGTAATGTGCCTTTAGCACTTGTTCAAGTCACAAAATACAGTAACACGCATCATACAAATAATCACATAGTATATGAGAGATAGTAGTTCCTACCTCAAAGTTCTATCAACCCCTTTTTGTGTGCCTCGTGAAACATGTCGATTTTCGACTTCCGATTCGGTCCTAAAATATTAAAGGGCTAAGGTGCAAAAATAGCCATGAACTTTGGTCAAAAGTGCAAAAATAACCATGAACTATTTTTGGTAGCAAAAGTAACTATGAACTATGTAAAATGGGGCAAAACCGTTAAATATGACCGTTGACCGTTAACATATTTAACGGTTTTGCCCCATTTTACATAGTTCATGGTTACTTTTGCTACCAAAAATAGTTCATGGTTATTTTTGCACTTTTGATCAAAGTTCATGGCTATTTTGCACCTTTACCCATATTTAAATATACAAGAAATATGCCATAACCTATCCAAGTATCATTTTAGACACTTCAATAGTGTTTCTTGTGGTTATATTAGCCTATGGTGAAAATTTACCAAAATGCCCTCGGGACTCCGACCCGACCTCACCGTACCCAACCTGATGGCATGTTTTCCCAAATTTTTGACTAGGGCTATCCTGACATATTTTCGTCCAAAGAATTCATTTCTGGACTCAAAATTACTAAATTCAATGTCAAATTACGAAATTGCCCTTGGCAGCCATACTTTTAGGGTTTTAGGGGCGTTTCCGTAATTATGCTTTCTCGGCCTTTTCTGAAAAAAGTGCCCAACTGCAACCCCACATATTGTTGCCCACTGAATCCAATGGAATCATCAAATCATTGAAAATCCAACTCTAAGGCCCTCAAACATCCATGGCCGAAATAATGGTGTTCTCCGGGGAAAATCGGGGTTTTACGATTTCGGCTCCGTAAACGCATTCCTTTCTACTCCTAACCACTTTATTAACCATTTAATTGAGTTACAACAACCATTTGAATTGAAATTGGGCAGCATAACCCTTAGGCAAACAATTTTCCAAAATTTAAAATCAATGGCAATCCGACGAAATTTCACCGATTAAATTGCCCACAGCAGCCAAAATAGTTAATATACGAAGGTTTGGAAGTTACCTCAAGCTCTCACTAGCTTTTCTTGCTCTTGGCTGAAAACCCTAACTTTTAGAACACCAAATTTGAGCTTTCCAAACCTTAAAGAACAAAGAGGAATAGCTTAGGATCGAAGTTATACGCGTTAGGAGCTAAATCGTCAGAGAAATCGGCTTACCTTGTGAGATTTCTTCTTCTCTCTCTCTAAAACTTGAACATCTCTCTCTCACTTTCAGTTCTGTTCTGTGCGTGAAAATGGGCTGAAGATGAAGATGCAACATATGTTTTATAATATATAACAATATGCTTTAATTGTTTAACAATTTTTCCAAAATTCCAAAAATGAAGTTTTATGTACATAAACCTTATATACATGTAACCATACTCATTAAGCCCAACTAATATTTCCTTATTTATGTCACATGTAGGAGACACCTAGAGATCCCTTCCTATGGTCTCAATTGGCTTCACAACTTGTTCCGGTTACGTATACACGTATAGTCTCAATTTTGGTCAAAATTGCACTTTTTTCTCAAATTTTTCATAAATTCATATTAAATTGACTAAAATATTCTAAATATATTTTTAACCTTTATTTTCCTTAATTAATTGAAATTAACTTTAATTAATTGAAAAATAATTTATTTTGTGCTATTTTGACAAAATTACGATTTTGCCATTACCTTTCTAATCCAATTTCTTTTCTTATTTTTTTTTGGCCAATTTCCATATATTTTTGGACCAAATACTTTCTCTAATATTTATTCATTTTTTAATCTTAATATTGGGCTTTTTAAATTACCCAAATTAATTCCATAATTATTTTACCCATTTTCTCATGAAAATGAACATTTATAAAATTCATAAATTCCAAATTTACGAATATTCACCGTTTTATTGAATTTCTCAAATATTTACAATATTTTTTGTGAATATAAATTTTGGGTGTTACATTCTGCATCAAAGCTAGCATGATCAAAGCTAGCATGAACACTGTAGAGAACATATACAAGCACCGCGAAAGCCGAGAAGCAACCGAACCGGACATAGGAAGCGCCGTCGAGTGAGCCAAGCAGGAACACATTGAGGAATATGGAGACAGAGGGAATCCACGGCATGAGCGGTACGCCCCAGAATTCAGGCTTTCGAGCTTGTGGGACCATACAGTAGAAAATGTTCAATATTGCGATTGTGATGACACCGAAAGCAATGAGAAGTCCAAGCTTGGCCCTCCCATGGGGTACAAATATCCAAATGAGGGTGAACAAGAGAGAAGACAAGGAGAGTGAACAGAGGAAGGACAATGTAGGCCATGGATTTGTTGTGCCAGAAACCACATATCGTCTATAGATAACAGCATTTGCCAAACAAAGAGTGTTCCAATGGACACCATGTTGAGAAGGACACTGAGATCAGTGAAAAGGGCAATGGCAGCTGTTAAGATCCCTGAAAAAGCAGATTTTGTGCCAAGAATAATAATATATGAGCAAAATCTGAGACACCGGAATGCTCCATTATTGTGTATTCAAAGTACATTCAATGGCCTAGAGAGCCCAGGGGGGCTTGGTCCGGTGGTTGAAATAAGGGAGGCAAAGATTCCCTCCCGTCACCTGGGCTCGATTCTTGGGAAGTCCCTCTCAGGGGGCGACTCCGGATTAGTCTGCACCTTCGGGTGTGGGATATCGGAGGAAGAAATTAAAAATAAAAAAAAAAAGAGCCTAGAGAGATAAGGAATTTCTAGCAAAGGGGATGTCGGAAGTCAAAATGTGCGGAGAGCATAAAGAAAATGACAAGGAACACATCGTTCGAGGCTAATAACTTTAGTACGAAGCTAGAGGAAGAGAAGAGATATATAAGGTGATGAACATGAGACCCAATCAGGAGGAATATTTAACTCAGCACAAAAGTGGTGGTAACCAATACAAACCACTAATCCCATCCCCTGCATGTGAGATTCTTTTTTATTGTTCATATAGGTTGACATATTCGACACCCTACTTTTCCACCTATAAGTCCTTTTTATAAATTAGAGCTTATTCCTTTCTAAGCTACGCTTAAGCTATACATACATTTAGTGAGTACTACCTCCAATCCTAAATATAGGATAAAGTTTGTGGTGTAATGATCGGAGGGAGTACTTGGGAAGATCCTAAATCTACGTTTGCACTACCCGAGATAAAACTCCTCTCACATACTTACTTTATAAATCGTAAAAGCTATTCTCAAAAGTTAATCCAAACACACACTTAATCTTAGTTGTCACTGTCCTTTGCATCTTTATTCCATGAATACTAATAGCATATTTAGATTAATTTATTTTTTTAATAATAAACACTTATTACGTAAGTCGAGATAAAACTTCTTTCACATACTTACCTCGTATACCGTAAATCACAATTTATAATCACTTATTACCAAAAAAAATATCTCAAACTAATATTAACACTTCAATGTTTTCAATTATCATGTCTTTTAACAAAATGTAACAGTAATTAAAGACTGTTGTTAATAAAAATTCAGATAATTCCCTCTTTCTATTATATATTAAGACACCGATTGCTGAATATCATATTATGCCACCCATATGAAGCTATCCGAGGGGACCATCCCACAGAGTATTGGAATGTGATATGCATCCACATGATACAAGCACCAACATTAGGCAGTGTTCGTTAGTTAACTAATTTTTTTAATATCTATAAATTTATTATCTAAATCTTATATTTAAAATCGATAATCAGATAAAATAACATACAAAGAAGAATGATGATACCCACAAATAAGCGATAAGCATCCGCATCAGCATCAGCATCATTATCAATTTTGAGAGGAAGCATGATGATGATATCTATATATATCTATTGGCATTGGCATTAATGACCAAAAACCTGGGTCTTATCATTACCAACAAACCAAAACCAACTTCCTGGATCACACAGTGGATATCCTTCAAGTGGGTCCCACTTGACCATAAAATCAATAACCATCGGTAAGCATTCAATGGCCACTAACAAACACTAAGCACAGAGCTTCTTCCGTAAAGAGCACGATGATAAAGGCAACCTTAATAAGGCATACTGCAGCATTTGGAAAAACTCTTTCAGCTGATCAAACACATGTAGCGAGAAAAGCGGAGGTGTTGACAGGCGTGGAGGTCTTCGGGTGGACCCTAGCGAACCACGGAGGGACCACGTTGGACCGTCCGATCACGCACATGTACCTAGCCTGACCCAGCATCGCCACCAACAACGACGCCAAGATCCCGAAGCTCGCTCCCAGACCTATCACTTTCGAAACCCATCCCCATCCGTCCGATTTCCCGCTGAACGCCGCAGAAAACGGCGCATCTGGGTCGATATGCATTCGGATCCGGTTCCGGATCAGGCATATGCTCATTCGGATCATCCATTCATATTCCACTAAATATCTTAAAAGCAAATGTAAATTTTGTCTGTTATAAGCTTTTTTACATTTTGAAAGCTGAAATTATGACAAAAGCTTAATTAACTTTTTCTTTTCAAAGGACTAAACCTCATAAAGGCGAGATTATATTACATAACCGAATACTTAAAGTACAAATAGTATATTTTCTGTCTGTTGGCCAAAAAAAAAAAATCTGTCAACAAGTACAAATATTTCAAGATTAACATTTATGTGTTGCATATAATTATTTTAAAAAGATAAATAAATAAATAAAATTACTATATTGTAAGGAAGGAGCATGGACATGTAAATCGAGTAGCCGACTATTTTACATAATAGACGTTATCAATTGTAATGGGGTTTTATCTAATTTTGTATTCAACGTCGGAGTTAACGGATGTTTTAGAACTGAATCAGTATAATATAGGTTGAGTTTTGAGAATTTTCTCCCGTATATATAAAAAAAAGCATGGACATTGAAGCGGCCATAAGACAGTACAGAATGGTGACGATGACAACAGATCCTGATACGCCGATGGGGATATCTTTAACGGGGTTTTGAACATCTTCGGCCATAGTCGTAACGGCATCGTATCCTACGTAACTAAGGTAAACCATGGCTGCCCCGTGGAACACACCCGAATCTCCGTACGGGAAAAACCCGGATGGGTTTTCCTGGTTACCCGGCTCCGTAAGATTCTTCCAGCTCCCTCTCCAAAAGCCCATCAGGATCACAAACGCTATGAACAGAATGTGCAGCGCCGTCAATAGCATGTTCAGTACTGAACTCTCTCTCGTGCTGAACAAACAATCAAAATCAAATTCATAATATGAAAGTGACGATAAGGCGAAGGAGAGCTTCATTGCGCTATAATTGTATATTCATGTTCTGTATTTATTTCGTTGTGTCGCGTTTCGTGTTGGTGTTAATAACGTGATGTGTTTTGGTGAGAGGAATGTAATTACCTGTAGGAGATAATCACGGTGAGGATTAAAACGTTTTTCAGGAGCAAAAATATCGTTAAACGTTTTTTAAAAATGCACTTACTACCATAAAATTTTTTTAGGTGTAAAAGTAATCATAAATTTTTAAAAAATGGGTAAAAGTGATTGTTCTTTTATTAAGTTCAAATGTCATCTTTTGATTGTTCGAAGTCCATGAAAAGAATATCCCGACTTATCCATCATAATTTTTCCAAACCAAAAATTGAAAAATCGATCTTCAATGAAGATGACGTTGCCATCCTATTTTCATCGACATACCGTAAATAGAATTGTTAAGATCGAAACGCAGTTGCCAAAATTAAAGAACAACTAAAAGAGGTGAAAAGCAAGATTGAAAAAAAAGAATGAGAGAAGACAAAAAAAAAAAAAAACAGAGAGGAGAGAAATGGAGGGAGGAGGTTGTCACCTTCTCTTTTCCCCCACCACGTCGTGGATCTTGCCTCTTCCAATAAAGATAATATCGCTATCATACTCTCACCAATTGCGATGATGATGGGGAAGGATCTCAATAATTCCATTTAAGGCACGTTGGCAAAAGTAGGACGGCGATGTCATCTTCATTGAAGATGATTTTTTAATTTTTGGTTTGGAAAAATTATAATGGACAAGTCGAGGTGTTTTTTTTTTTTGGATTTAAAACAATGAAAAGATGACATTTGAATCCAAGAAAAGAACAGTCACTTTTTCCCCCTTTTTTGAAAGTTTATGTTACTTTTACACCCCAAAAAAATGTTTATAGTGATTAGTGCACTTTTGAGAAATGTTTATGAGTATTTTTATCCCTTAAACACTTTTGAGTAAACGACCGTTAACGGTAGTGTCACTTTTACCCTATTTTTTAAAATTCATGATTACTTTTATACTAAAAAAAGATTTACGGTGGTGAATACACATTTAAACAAATTTAAAGGTAGTTTTACCCCTTAACCTATAAATGTATGTCCACAACAGCAATATATGTCTCGTATCATATTATGTGATCAACGTGGATCAGTTGTATTTTATTGAAATACCGGTAATTATTATGTTTCACCAAAATTTTTCATCTTCCTACCATTTAATTATAAGTATATAATTTAAAACTCTTAAAATTTAATATGTAGTATTCTTAAATTTTGGTCATAATTTTATTTTATTTTTTTCCCATTTTCAAATTCAAAAATACCTATCAGCAATTGGAGAATAAATAATATCTGTAGCGGTGTAGCCCAAAGGATATTCCATCATAAAGGCAACACAATTTCAAAGAATTCGTCAGGGGTTGACTTCCGGAGCCCACAGCAAACTACATCTGAGCAAGTCTTGCATAATGACATTCCTTTTACATACCCTATAGAATGGGTACTTTAACATTTTTTTTTATAAAAAAAAAGTTATAACACAGAATATATTATTCAAATTCAATTTTTTAAACATTAATATTGTACGCTTCTCAGTACAAACTCGAATAATTTTAAAAAAAGTGCACCCAATTCATGGATTATATAATGTTTGGTAAGTAATAGAAGTTGGGTCTGTTCTCAGCTCACAAATGAGAATACGGAAATCTGCAAATTGAACAAAGTCAGCCAATGGAGGATACGCCTTTATGGATGCAGTGAGATTCACAGTTTCAGAAGAATATAAAGTCATAATTTGTGGCCCAACCAGAGATGGTCCCTTTTGAGATTGAGAAGACATATGATATCAAACCATTTATTGTCATATTGTCATATTCAAAATTTTCAAGTGGCCTTTTTTTATTGGTTGCTTTCGATTCTTATATATAGACTTTCAAAATTTGCTTTCAATTGTGTTGGGGGAAGGATCTTCCACTATGATTCATTCATATCTCAACTCCCCAAAACCTGAAACACTAACAAATACACTAAGGGTCTGTTTGTTACGCGGACAATGGAGGAGGAAAAGGGAAGATGACCAAATTCCATAGGCAAAAACATGTTTGGCTGGCGAAAGTTACTGTAACCCACATTCCTGCCAACTTCAATCTTCCTTTAAATATGGGAAAATGGGTTCCCACCAAAAGTGAGATTAACTTGAAATTGTTCCCGGGAAGCATAAAATGTGGGATAAAAATGCCTCTGAAAACATTAAAATAGATTTAAAAGGGAGGCAAAACGCGCGAAACCAGATTGGTGTATCGAAGACTTGTCTGGAAAAGGGAAGAGGGAAGAATAGCGTGCAAAATTGAACTCGGAATCAAGGTAATGTGTCAAAGACTGAGGAGTGCTTCTTTTTATCCGGTGAAGATTCAAAACAAATACATTGTGGCATGTTGTTTGTTACATAATCTAATTCTTCAGGAAAGAATTCAAGATCCACTAGATGAGCAACTTGAGACCTTCAAACCACCACCACCAACAGTTGACAACACTCCCATGATGATTATGGAAAGTAGTGATATGTGGACAAACTTTAGGGAAGAGCTGGTAAATGAGATGCTTGCTTTCTATGTGGCTCATAGGGATGACATTTGATGATGTTGTAGAATTATGTTTGAAATATCATGAACATTGACTTGTTTATGTTTGTGTGTATAGATAAAGTTTGTGTTATGTGCATTTCAATTTAATTTAAGTGCAAATTGTTGCCCGATGTGCGTATGATTTATTGTTGGATTTAATTTACGTTAACAACCATTTACTTTATGCTTGAGTCTTAATAGATAGACCAGAGTGAAGAGTCAAACAAGTTAAAGCTTAAAATATGGTCGTCCGAGGAGGACAAGGTCCTGGTGGAATGGCTTGTAACTCTGGGGATAGAGCAAAAGTTCATGGCGGACAATGGTTTCAAGCCTGGATTTGTTAATGCTCTGCAGGCAATGATGGAAGAGAAGCTGCCTAGATGTGGGATCAAAGTATGCCCTCACATTACCTCCAGGATCAAGACCTTGAAACGTCTGTGGCAGGCGGCTTACGATATGGTTTATGGCACCAACACTTCAGGCTTTGGTTGAGATCCTGATAAACAAATTGTGACTACTGAAAAAGAAGTGTGGGATGAGTATGTGAAGGCATGTGAAATTGCTGAGGAGTTAATTCCATTGAACTGAGTTTAAAAGTGATAGGTGTAGGGTTAAGCTACATGTCCTTACAAATATTTTTGTTGCACATTTAGGTTTACCCCAGGTCAAGACAGTTTAAGATCAAATCTTTCTCAAACTTTGAAAATTTGTTCTTTGTGTGGGCTAGGGACAGGGCAGTTGGGGAAGAAGGAATATCCCCTGGTGCAATGGAAGAGGAAGTTAATGTTGAAGTTGATGACCTTCCAGAATCGCCTCAGATTGTACGGGCTGAAGTGGACTTGTCACAAATCATGGGAGAAATTCCTTCAAACACTACCCACATCAATGATACCTCTTCCTGTCCAAGGAAGAAGCGCAAAGTGAAACTGTGACATCGTTGGACAAAACCATCGTTCATGTCTTTGAGAAACTAGGCAACCAACTGTCAGTTCAGGAAAGACAAGCACAATGATGCAAAAGGTGCTAATCTGTTCATGGAAATTGTTCACCTTGAAGGCTTGTCACAGTCTGAAAAAAATGCAGCTCATATCAAGATTGTGGGTTCTGAGCAACTACTGAATGTGTTTGGAAAAATACCAATGATGTACAAAGCCTCATGGATCCGTAACTTACTGGAAAAGTAGTTATGTTATACAGACGTACCTTTTATGGACTAGTATGTATGTAATGCCTGTACAGTATGTTTTGGTATAACATAATCCACAAACACAAGTGTCAATCTCTTTTGGTGTAATATAGTGCAGAGGCACAAGTGTCTATATGTTTTAGGTCATATAAATGGTCTGTAAACTTTGGAGCATGTTAAATCAAGGAAATGCACACATGGCACAAAGTTTGTGTCCACTGCAATGTGATTGTATAATTATGGTATGTAAACTTTGGATATGTAATTATGCTACACAAACATGTGAGGTATGACAGCTTGTCACTTTTTTGGATAAAATATAATGTTCCCAACTTTGTTCTCAGTTTGAAAAAATATGTTGTTGCACATGGTTGTTATTGTCTTCTTGTATCTAAGTGCTTCAACCTGAAATACACAGATTGCATGTTTACATAGCAGGGGTTGCTAATGTAGTACCTGATATGTTCATTCGAATGGTTTGATTTACAGGGATATGAAGTTCGAATTCGTCATGTAAGTTGGAACATACAAAAGTCATTAGCAATTTGAACCTGACAAGTACTATGTGCCATTCACATATGTGTGAAATCTGGTTCTGTGTTTGCTAAATTGGTTCGAATGTATTACCTAAAATGGGTATGAAGTTCGAATTTACTCTGTAAGTTCGAACTAGCAAATGTAATGCACAATTAGAACCTGACATGCATTTGTTCCCATTCACATATGTGTGAAATCTTCTTTATTGTCTGATAAGTTGGTTCGAATTGTTTGTATAAATTGGCAAGAAAGTTCGGAGGCGACATGTAAGTTCAAACTTCTTATCCAAGGGTAATATGATCCTAGCCAGCACAGTTGATACCCAAGTTCGAACTTAGGTTTATGGTTCGAACTTCTAACAGAGTCCATGTGAACAAGTTACTAAAAAATTATTTTAATAATTTAAAGATGCCACGCATGTCGAGCTCAGTAAAGTTGCGGTTTAAATTTTAGGTCAACCGTTCCAAAGACGGTTCGTATTCTCTGATTAATCACCACAACTACCTTTGCCCTGTCTACAGATATCTCTGTTTCTCTCTCCCTCTATGCTTCTCCCTGTCTCGCATTGCTCTCATTGCGAGTTGTAATGGCTAGGACCAAGATGACAGACGTGCAACTGCAGGAAATGGGCATAACAATGGATGATGTTGAGAATTTTAGAAAGCAAAAGGCAACATTACACCATTGTAATCAGTCTGGGCATTCAAAATACAAAACCCAACAAGGCAACTGGTACGACGACTATGAGGCAGCTGCAAAGTGGAAATGTGATAATGATGTAAAGGAAGAGAAGAAGAGACAATGGGAAGAGTAACTACAACAGAAGGGAAAAGTAACAGGTCAGAGAAAGCAGTATTTGGAAGAGGAGGCGGAGGAGGATTCATCGGCAGAGTCCTCTGAATCCCAAAAACGACGTAAGATAGAGGAAGTGAGGCAAGGGAAAAAGGTTGTGGTTAAGAGTGGGGGGTCGTTGACCTCTGAAAAACAAACATCTATCTCAGCCTCAGATGAAGACGCTTCAGTGGCTACAAATACTGAAGACAGCAACAATGTGGTGCTTGATGACGTTAGACGAAAGTTGTTGAAGAAGCTTCGGTTGAAACAGAGGAGCAATATTGCACCTCAGGCAAAGGAGGATTTGAACAAGTCAGCCCTAGAATAATACGATATCAGGTTAGTTGGCTGCACATACTGCAAAATGAGTAGGATAAAATTGGACACTTTTGACTTTGAATTTAGGTTTCGATTAGGAACAATATTGCAGCCTTTCAGAGGCCTTTTAGAATTGTTATTGCCTTATTCTGAATCAGTGGTAAAAGTTTTCTACACCAACCTGAAAAATGTCTAGAAAGTGGGTAGTGTCTGCTTGTGTTAGAGGCCAGACCATAGCAATCGCTAAAGAAAACATTCTGACCTGGTTAGATGTCACCTGCCCACAGTCCATAAACACTGATTTATCACAAGCACAAATTGATGCAACACTACTTAAGGGGAACAAACTTGGTGACACTCCTCTGTGTAGACCAAAGCAACTGCCTCATAGGTTTCAGGTCTTACATTACTTATATAGTAAGAACTTTTTTAACAAAGGCAAGCACTACACTTCACTGACCCCTGAAGACAAACACATCCTCACATGTATGATCAAGGGCAAGCCTTTTCATATGGGCAAGAGGATTGTGGATAAAATGTTAAGGGCTGCTACTCTAGGAAAGATAAATTCAGAACTGACCTATTCCTCCCTTGTGTCTCTAATACTATAAAAGAATAAAATGTTAAGCTCCTATTTGGACTGAGGAATTTGGTGAGCAGGCCTTGAATTGAATGCAAATACCCATAGGAAACGAAGCAAGGACAAAGGCATCATATGACATAAACAAGGCTGCTGCTAGTACCCATCTAGATGATACAGCTGCTACTTCTTCCCATACTCAAAGATCAACTACTTTAGATCAGCCTGAAGCGTTCACAAAAGCCATGGAAAAAATAGTTGACCAAACAATGATGAAGTTGCAAGCACAGTTGGAGGCAAGGATTGGCCAACATGAGGAACATGTAGTGAAATTGTAAGGCGATGTGAAAGAGCTATTTGAGGAACATGTGGTCAAGTTGCACAGTTATGTTAAGGACAAGTATGAGGAATGTGGTGCACAAATTTGACAAATGGATTCAACCATTGCTTACATGGACTCACAGGTGTTTGAGCTTGTACTAGATGTCAAGGACCTACGCGAATTCATTCACTTCTATTATATTGAGTTCAAGGAATTTGCTTCATACAAGGCTTCATATCATGAGGAAGCAGGCTATTCTACCATCCTGGAAATGAATCTCATTCCCCTGTATAGGATAATGTTCCATCTCCAAAGAAAGGTGATCCTGACCCCAACGTGCCTGAACCAAGCAGCCTAGTCAACATACATGATGCTATCCAATAACCCCATTATCAATCGTGCCTCTGCCTGAACCTACCAACCCTCCTCATGCGCCCTCAAGACCAATACTTGACCCTCGGCCATTATGTTTCATACTAGCATAGGCTTTCATGTCTGGCCTTGCTGCTGAGAATATACCCTATTTATTCACAATTGCCGCATCTTCTCCTCCTTAACCTGAAACATTTGGTGGCCCTAAGTTTATCCCTGTCAATCTCCTTGGATCGTGGTCACCATCCCAAACCAGGTCCCAATCCAAAAGGTCCCCAACTAAGAGGAAGAAGAAGAATTAAGGCTGCATTGCTTATTTTTTATCTTTCTATTTTGTGATGCTACTGCCAAGACATCAATGTGCATGCGTTTTGTTGCTGTTCCATTCTGTTATCACTGATTAACCGAGTTCTAACTTATCTGTTTGGTTCGAATTTTAACTACTGTCATTTTGAAACAATTGTTGTTATTATGTTGTGTTCGAACTTATATGTTTAGTTCGAACTTTATTGTTTATAATTATATTTATCAGTGCTTAATGGTAGTAGCAAATGTGCCACTATGTCAAAAATTAACATTTTGTTTTCTCCATGTACTGTCGCAACCATTTTGTTGTTGCTATTTAAATTTTTTTTTGCCCAATTGAACTAAGTTCTGTTTTTAATTCCCTATGCACTTTAAGCACACTTTAAAACATTATTGTTCTCCTTTATAGAAAACACAATTTAAAACAAATTTTTAGAAGCAATGACATCAGCAAATGTCAAATAGCTTTTGGAACTGTTTGGTAGTAGTTTTACTACTGCTGTTTCAATTTCAAGACCAACATATTGAATGCATTATAATCAATTAGCAGCCAAAAGTGATATACAAAAAGTGGTTATAAAATTTTCCCCCAAAAAATTTGATTGCAAATATTCAAAAGCTGTTTAACTTTTGTCTAGGTGTTTTTGGAGGAATAGTTTTGGTGATTTTTCTTATATAAACTTTAAACATAAAGATATATGCAAGGCACGCTTGCTGGTTTTAATAACTACCTATCTTACATTGCAAAGCATTAATACATATTGTTGGTATTTTGGTATATTGTTTGCATTGTTGTTGCTGTCCTGATCCTTCTTTCAATAATTAGCCCCAATAGAAGAATAAAGATAAGCCGCCAAATGAGGAGGAAAAGAAATAAAGCTGTGGGTCATCTTGTCCATGTCAGCCTTTATGTGTTGTTCCTTTGATAGACAAGTTTATTAGTATGTTGGAAAGTGGTTCAAAATAGAACACTATTATAAACTGATGTTTGGTCCTATGGCGAAGTTGACAGATACAAAATGAAAAAAAAAACATTTTGACAAGTCGCCATGGAACATACATAAAGCAACACTTCTACATTGAAGAGATAATTATATATGTTATACATTAACTTACATGATTACATAAAAAGTCCTATATATGATTACCCATATGGTTAGCAAGCTTAACAAGTCCTACATATGAATAGACTAACAAAATTAAACAAGACAAGTTGCAATGTTCCTCAAGTCACATTTTCAGTCTTGGCTCCTAAATCGCCTCCGAATATCAGTCTTAGCCTTCAACCCACACCCTGGCAACCTCTCCTCCATCCTCCAATCCAAACGAATTAGATATGCTCCCAACCACGCTCATTTAGCCATGTTATGCCCTGCTTTTCTCCTCTACAATTTGACTAGCATCTTCTCTTCTTCACTTGTCCACACACGTTTAGTAGGGGTGGAAACAGGCCAGGTTTTTGCCTTAACAGGCCTGGCCTGTTAAGGCACAAAATGGCCTTAGCCTGGCCTGTGGCCTATTGGAGGCCAATTTTTAGGCCTAGGCCTGGCCTGTTCACAGGCCTAGCCTGGCATGAAGCTTATTAAGGAGGCCTGAATTTTTAAAATTTTTTAAGCAAACGACAGGCCTACAGGCCACAGGCCGAAAACAGGCCTCCTTAAACAGGATAAAAC
The DNA here is from genome assembly GCA_963210345.1 of Inga oerstediana. Taxonomy (NCBI): domain Eukaryota; kingdom Viridiplantae; phylum Streptophyta; class Magnoliopsida; order Fabales; family Fabaceae; genus Inga; species Inga oerstediana. The sequence continues at coordinate 84,805,039 of OY723401.1, read as the reverse complement.
TTACAGGCTCAGGCGAAATTATCCTTTAACCCTTATCTGATTTTTTAAAAAAATATTTTAACAGGCTCAGGCCGGCCTGATAGGCCTAATAGGCCTGTCAATAAGCCTTAACTTGGCCTATTAAGCAAAACAGGCTTTTGTTTTGGCCTTGGTCTGGCCTTTTAGCCTGACAGGCCAGGCCTGAACAGGCCAATCATAGGCCAGGCTACAGGCCCTTGACAGGCCGTCTGGCCTATTTCCACCCCTAACGTTCAATCTTTCCTGACTCCAAAAAAAATTAACAACATTATAACACTAACCCACATTACCAACACACGCACTCACCATTTTTTCCCTCCGTCATCCTTTCCACACTAACCTGTGTCTTTAAACAATGTCCTGCTGTATCCATAACCTCTGCCATCTGCGTCTTCATTCTCATCTCCAGCTCCCCTCCTGCTCCTCACCGTCACAAATGCCATCCACACCACCTTTGATTTCCCTTCTTCCCCAACACACAGACCCACTTCGGCCAAGCCTCTGTTTCTCTCCGATGACAATTTCGTAACATTTTGCAGTTTTTTTATCACTTTATGCCAGGGGCATTATGGTCTTTTACCCATTGCTTCCCACTTAACCCAATTCTTTTTCTTCCTACCAAACACTTTATTTTCCCTCAACCTATGTTCCATTCTTATGTCTACCAAACAACTCACTCTTTTAAGTTCTCTCTCAATCTTCCGTTCCCTCCTAAAATGTTCCTTGTATCAAATAGGCCTTAATCCTCTCAACTCCTTAATATATTATACCACTTTATATATTTTAAAATAAAAAATTTAAACCAAGCGTAATTTAAAATCCAAGTAAAAATATTCTAGGAGAATTATTGTGCAGTCCCACATAAGTAATTTAATTACTAAAAAAATCTCTTGAGTTATCAATATGTCATGATTCTGAGCTGTTGTCATTTCAGGTACCAAATCTTGTTATTACATACTCCCCATTTGTTTTGAAACTTTTTTGTGATTAAATTCCTTATATTACGTTGCACGATAAGTTTTCTTAATATGTTTCAAATTTTCAAGTCTCTTGCCATAATTTTCTTGTGGTACAAGTTGAACCAAGAGTTGTGCGTTGTCTGTGTGTAAATCCCTATAGTTTTCCTTAATTTTTAATTAGGTCTCTGTAATTTTTTTAAAAATTTTTTAATCAGTAAATTAAAATTATAAGGACATGATTAAAAATAAAATGAAATTATAAGGATTTGATAAAGAAGAAAATATAGAAACATGATTAAAAATTAGGTGAAATTTTAGAAAGTTGCATATTAGCTCTCCCTAATTTTGTTAATAATAATTGTTAGTTCAATGTTAGGCTTTATTAGTGTATACATATACATGAATATGACATGTCGCGTCTCAAAAGTTTAATCTAACTACACACCCCTTTCTGTCTGTCATGGCATGGTGGATGAGAAAAGAAAATAAAACAATGTATAAGTATATAATTAGATGGCTAAAATATACAAAACCCCATGAACTATAGGATAGTTGCATATAACCCCTCCCCCCCCCCCCCTCGATATTTTGATGTTTCAATTTAACCCCCCTGAACTTTGATTTTTTAAATTCGGATCCCTTGCCGTTAACATGCTATTATCTTTTTGACATAATTTACCACGTCAGATTTATAGAAGACACTTCATCATATCTTACCTGGCACCCTATTAAGCTTATAATTGTATAAAACCCCCTTAAACTTTAGTCTAATTGTACATAACCTCCTCCACATTTTAAACTTTAAACTTAACCCCCTTGAAGTTTTATTTTTTTAATATTAAACCCATACCTTTACTTTTTTATCTAATTCTTATTAGAGCGAGCTCATTACTTCCAAATAATCCTATCGACTACTTCATATATTAAAGACTAAATTATACAAAAACTCCCTGAACTTTGGGGCAGTTGTATATAACCCCCTTGATATTTCAAAGTTTAATGTTAACCCCCCTGAACTTTGATTTTTTAATTTGGACCCCTTACCGTTAATTTTCCGTTATCTTTTTGATAGAATTTGTCATGCCAGCTTAATAGAAGACACCTCATCACATCTTACATGGCATCCTATTAAGCTTATAGTTGTATAAAACCCCCCTTGAACTTCAATCTAATTGTACATAACATCCTTCACATTTTAACCTTTAAACTTAACCCCCTTGAAGTTTTATTTTTTTTAATATTAAATCACTGCCTTTACTTTTTATCTAATTCTTATCAGAGTGAGCTCATTACTTCCAAATAATCATATCAGCTTCTTCATATATTAAAATAGAATTTTTATAATTTTATTATCTTAATTTATAATGTTAATAAATTCATTAATTTTTGTTTGCTATGTATCATTTGTTAATTATAATAGTATTTGTTGCATGGAGGAAAATAGAAAAATAATATTTCAAAGTTCACATAAGCAAAAAACATAAGGATAGAAATTCAACCTCTAATTCAACCAAAAAACTAACAAATACTATTTTAACTAACAAATATGATATATAGAAAACAACAATTGATGAATTTATTAATATTATAAATTAAGACAATAAAATTGTAAAAGTGCTATTTTAATATATGAAGAAACCGATAAGATCATTTGGAAGTTTTAACACCCCAAATTTTATATTCACCAAAAATATATTGTAATTAATTGAGAAATTCAATAAAATGGTGAATATTCATGAAATTTGGATCTTATGAATTTTGAAATATTCATATTCAGGAGGAAATGGGAAACTTAATTCAAGAAAGGAATTAAATTACAAAGATTATAGCAAAATCATAATTTTACTAATTTAGCCCAAGATTAATTATTTTCCAATTAATTGGAGTTAATTTCAATTAATCAAGAAACATAAAGGAAAATGTATAAATTGAATATTCTTGGTGGAATAAATTAAGATTTGTGGAAGTGTGAGGAACTTGTGCATAGAACAATTAAGGGAATTATGGAAAATGTTGGAACAATTTGTATTTCCCTTTTTCCTCATAAATTTAGCCTAGCTTAAGGAAATGGGAGGGAAAAATAATTGTTGAGACTAAGATACGCCAAGTGTCATTAATCCAAGTCAAGAGGAATAAATAATACTTGTTGAAAATGAGCACATGTGTAAATACCTTAAGAAATTAGTCATGGAACAAGAAAGCTTAAGATAAAGGGAATGAAGGCCCATTTGGTTTCTAAAGGACCTTAAGGACTTTGGACTAGAGAGAAAAGAGAAGAGAATTGGTTCAAACCTACTTGAACTTAATGACACACATTAGAAGGAAATGCCAATGTGTGGATGCCAATGTTTGTAAATGCACTTTATTAATTAACATGGTTTGCCTAGAGAGGGGCATTTAGTGTCGGGGTGCACTTACACTGGGAGTTCGCGGAAGACCAACCGTTGTAGATCGTGGGGCTGGGCTCTACTCATGTATACATGACGATGCTATGTTTATATTGTTCATTAATTAGAGCATACCTTGGAGCATGTCATATTTACTTTTCGCATTTTCTATGAACGATAGCATGTTTCTACTAGGGTTCTTCATAATCTTACCCTATTTTTAAATAAACATCTCAGCAGGTGCTAGTGGGGTCAAAGGGCAAAGGCGTAGCCACCAAGAAGTAATTGGCACATGTCGCGAGGCAAGGACATGATTGTGGTTATAATTAGTTTATGTTTAGATATTTTGGAGAATGTTGTAATTATTAAGTTTCCGCTGTATTTTCTGTATTTCGTTGACGAACGACGATGAGATTGTAAATGAATATTTTTATCAGTATAATTGTACTTTTCTGTATGCCTATAGAATTCCGTCTTTATTACTCTTCGATTATCGAAATGGAAACGGGTGTTGACAGAAGTAATGAGCTCACTTTGATAATAATTAGATAAAAAAGTAAAGACAGGGTTTAATATTAAAAAAAACTTCAAGGGGGTTAAGTTTAAAATTTAAAATGTCGAGAGGGTTATATGCAACTAGACTAAAGTTCATAAGGGTTCTACACAAATATAAACTTAATAGAATGTCATGTAAGATGTGATGAGATGTCTTCTATTAATTTGACGTGGCAAATTTTATCAAAAAGATAACGACGTGTTAACGGTAGGGGCTCCAAAAGAAAAAAAACCAAAGTTCAGGGGGGTTATATTTAAATATCTAAATATCAGGGAGGTTATATGTAACTACCCCAAAATTAAGGGGAATTTTGTATAATTTAATATTTTAAAAAAGAAAAAAGAAAAAAAATTAGAAAAGAAAAGTAGACGAGTGAGAATTAACTAACACGATGGGAAAAGAGAAAGCTGAGCAATATATATAACAAAAGTTAGGCGAACTTCCTTACATAATGCAACATTGTTTAGTGTATGCACATTTTATTATTATGTTGATTAATTAATATTGATATCTATGAAAGATAACATTAAATATACATATTGATACGCAAACACAAAAGGAATCAGGATTGGATATAAGTTAACCGAAAGATGTTTAAAATATTACTCTCTTTTTTTACAGCATAAAAATATTAGTTTGAGTTATAGTAAAATATTAGTCAGTATTTTAGTTATATATATATATATATATATACAGAATATTAAGAATCAATGCCATTCGTATTGAAGTTTAAAAAGGAGGGTGGCTCTCACTTTCGGCACCTGAATTCTTCATTTGTTCCTTTGCTTTTGACATTAAACATATCTTCGATTGTAAGTTTGTTTAATTGCAAAATGTAGAAAAAATTGACAATTTATTTTTCTATAGTCTGGAATATTTTTTTCCTTTTGGTACGGTATATAGTACCTGAAATTTTGTTTAAACTAAATATTTGTGCCCAATGATTTTGATTTTCATCTTATTTATCCGGTATTTCAAAATTCAAAATATTTCATTCTCATATTCAAAGTGTTTTATGCATTATAAATTATCACATGCAAACAATTTCAAATGGCATTCCATTCTGATGTCTATATTTCTTGGGTGATTGATTATTTTGATACATGTGTATTATATCAATTAAAAAAAAGGTTAAGGTGTAAATCTACTTTAGAGGATTTTGCAGAAAAATAATATTGTCCCAAAATTTTTTTTAAGTTCAATACTACCCCGGAAGTGTTAAAACAGAGTACTGTTGCTTTTTACTATTAAAAAGTTAAAGTCAAAATCAATTTTTTAATTATCAATGTTAGTTTTTTAACAGGTATAGAGCAAAATTGCTACATTTTGATATTTTTAGGATGACATTGAATTAAAAAAACCTATTTGGGCAATATTACTCCTCAACGAAAATTTTGAAAATTTGCACCTTAACTCATTAAAAAAATTACAAAATGGTAACATTTTTTTTTCAAAAGTTAAAAAAAATAAAAATAAATTTAATGTCACCTTTAGTTAAGGGAAAAATGCACTTAAATACCATCTTAATTTACAAAACCCCAAAAAGTTTGTTAACAAATGAAAATGACAAAGATAATGTGGTAGGCATCTGGAATTTTGAAGTTTGTGTGCTTTTACCAAAATACTCCTCAAATATTTTAATTAAAAAAAACCCACCCTCGTCGGAGGTCTGGCACTGGTGGTTGTTGTTTTGGGAGGGGAATAATGTTTTTATTTATTTTTTTAACAAAATGTGGAAACAAAGAAGCAAAAATGTGAGAATTAAACCCAACCCTCATTAGTTCCCCAAAATGCTTTGGGACCATTGAGCCACCAAGGCATTTTGCTATATATATGCATAAATATATATATATACACACACACACACACACACAAATAAAGACATAATGGTATTTGACTAAATTAGTAATGGAAATAACTAAAAGTGTAATTATATTGATTAGAGTTAACTAAATCAATAATGATATTAATTGGAGGCGTAAATGTATTGACTAAAAATATAATGGTATTGACTAAATGAGTAATTATATTAACTAAATGTAGAGCCATAAAGTATTAACTAAATGACTAAAGATGTTAACTAAATGCGTAAACATATTGATTAAAAGCGTAATGGAAAATAACTAAATGAGTAATGGTATTTATCACGCCCTTATTTTAATTTCACCTTTACAGAGTATTCACGAAAAACGATATGCGGTTCGATGGACAACATAAAAATAACATAAATATACTGATAATATGTATATGATTACAAAAAATCCTCATAGTGTTCGTACATGATACTTACAATTAAGGTAGACGCACAGGGCTACTAGGGTGTCTAAACCCACCCAGTGAAACGGAGATTTCTTCTCATCTTCACTCCATCACTGCAACTCTCTCTCATGCAGTTCTCTTCTCTGATTTTCGCCTACCTTTGTATTCATATGTCTAAATTGTTGATAGGGGAGAGTGAGATTCGAGAGAATCTTAGTAGGAAAACAGTACCAATATGCATACAGGATAAATGCTTAATACATGACATGCTTGCAATACATAAACTCATACTAAGACAATGACATATTTGTGTGCTCAATGTTCAAACAACATACTTATGGCCATAACATAATTAGAAATATAACTTCAAAAATTCAAATATGTTTCACATAACCATACAAAACAGTAACATGCATCAATACACCACCAGAAATATCAAAAACATGTAGGAGAAGTAAGTTCCCTACCTTGTGTCCTTTTTGCTAAACAGAAATAGTTCCTCGATCTACATGCAAACAGTTCGGGCTCTATATTCTATCTTACAATTCCAAATGTACCGTTTAGACACTCCCATAGCATTTCTGGGGGTTATATCAGTCTAAATTGAAAAATTACTAAAATGCCCCGGGGGACCTAGCCTGACCCCGCCGTACCTGGGGTTTTGCGATTTCGGCTCCATAAATCCGTTCATTTCTACTCCTAACCACTTTATTAACTATTACATTAGGTTATAACTACCATTTGAACCAAAATTGGGTAGCATAACTCTTAGGATACTCAATTTCCAAAATTTAAAACCAACGGCAATTAGCAAAATTTCACCGATTAAATTGCCCACAGCAGCCAGAATAATTAATATACGAAGGTTTAGAAGTTACCTTTCGCTTCCCTCTGACTTTTCTCAATAAGGCTGAAACCCTAAGTCCTCCAACACCAAATTTGAGCCTCCAAACCTTAAATCACATGAATATGAAGCTTAGGAATGGAGTTATACGCATTAGAAACCGATTTACCGAAGAGAACACTTACCTTTGCAAGCTTTTTCCTCCCCTTTTTTCTCTCTAAAATCTCACACTTCCTCTCTCTTATTGCCACTGGTTCACATCGGAAGTGAGCACATGAGGAAGAAGGAGATGATATATTATGATAACTTATGTCATCTTTTATTATAATGATGTGATAATTCCCATTTTCGGATTTTTGGCAGTTTTTCTGCCCAAAATTTGAAAACCATAACTAATTTTGTAGACATATATATCAGAGTGATTCCAAAGACCATAGAACCCTTATTGAGTCTAGTTTCAAGAAAAAATATATCCCTTAGCCAATTGGAATCACACAATTCCCAAAATTTCAATCTTTGCGTGCTATTCCAAAAAATAATCAATTTCGCTCGGTAAACTTCAAAAATCCATAACTTTTTGTATAAAAATCCAAAAATTACCCACTACCTGTCAAATTAAAGCTTAGGATGTCTACTTTCACCCTGTAAAATCTCATAATTTTTCTTATCATTTGATCATACAAAATCACATGACAATCTCACTACCTCACAAGAGATTTCACTGGAAGCATTATTCACCTTTCAATTTTCAATATTTAATTCCTATGATAATAAATATTCACCATTTTATTGAATATATTAAATAATTACAATACATTCTTGGTGAATACAATTTGGGGTGTCATATTTCTTCCCCCACTTAAATAAATTCTATCCCCAAAATTCGCTACACCTATATAGCTATAAACTCTGGGTAACACTTTCTCTTATTCAATTCGTTTTGATTATCACCATACTTTAAATCCTGGTGGTCGCAGTACAACGCTACAATCACACCATAAAGATATGTTTCTAGATTTTCAGTACAACACAATGGCTGCTAACTCAAGATCATGTGTGAGATAATAATTAAATTTTTTTTATTAGGCTTCCACTATCTACATGCGTAAGCCAATACATGGCCATGCCTCATTAAAACACTTTCCAATCCTACCTACTAGCATCAATATGGAAGACAAAGGTCCACAGTGGATTTGGGATTATCAATATTAGTGTTGACATTGATTTTCATCTCAGTTCAGTAAAGCCCTCCTCCGAGTTACATTCTCACAGATAATGTTGAGTGTCTAAAACTATTCTAGAGAAATTCAGTATAAATTTTCAGTAATATTCGGTAAGACCCAAAAAACTGCGTATTTCAGAAACAGTCCCTTGCCTTTTTCTGTTCAGTACTGCTTCCAACTTTTAAGGATCCCTTGAGACTCCTTGTGTAACACCCCAAATTTTATTCACCAAGAATATATTGTGATTATTCTATATGTTCAATAAAATGGTGAAAATTTAAGGCCAAAGGAATTAAATATTGAAAATGGAAAGGTGAACAGTGTTTTGAGTGAAGTCGTCTGTGAGGCAGTGAGTTTGCCATGTGGTTTTGAAAGACCATATGCTGAGCAAAAATTATGAAATTTTACAGAGAAAAAGTAGACATCCTAAACTTTAATTTGATAGGTCATATGAATCAACTAAAGCTATGGACAAAGAGTTATGAATTTTTGAATTTAGTCCAAAAAATCTGGAAAGTTTCTGGAGCAGCGGTTAAATAAATGAAATCTGGGAATGATATGATTCCAGCTAGTAAAAGTTCATATTTATCCTTGACACTTGACTCAATAAGAGTTTCATAGCATTTGGAATCACTCCAAAATGATATCTACAAAATTAGTTATGATTTTTCAAAGTTAAGGCAGAAAATTTTCCAAAATTGGCATTATTCCGAAAATTGAAAATAAAATGTGTTATAAATTGATTAATGGAATTAAAGATGCCAAGTTCCATTATCATATGAATAGGGGATTATATTATGATTTATGAAGATGAGTACATGTCCAATTGCATTAAAATAATGCTACATGAACATAGCAATCAAGATTGATGATAGTAAGGATTATCTTGAGTGTCAAGTTGGTCTAGTTGGAAGACTTTTATGAAGCAAAATTGCTTTATATTTCTTACTCATTTCATGTCAAGAGAGAGAGAGAGAGAGAGAGAGAGAGAGAAACCTTAAGAAATATAGAGAGAAGAAGGAGAGCTCAACCAAGAAAGATCAAAGGTAAGCTTGTAAGTTTATGTGATCAAGCTTCCTCTTTTGTATGATCTCCTCTCTAATCTCTTCTTCTCTATGAAACACTATGTTTAGCAAGCAAATCTCAAGGGAGAGAGAAAGAAGGTGGTAGGCCTTGAAGAGAGAAAGTGAAGAAAACCAAGATAACTTCAAGAACACAAAACTTGAGATTAAAAGTGGAAAAGTATAAGTTTTGGAAGCTAAAACACAAAACTTTATTTTTCCATTATTTTGTGAAACTTTCAGCCAGAACCAGAATAGGGGCTAGGAGCTGGATATTCATAAAATAGATGGTTCCATTGGATTCAGTGGGCGAAAATAGGTGGGGTTACAGTCGGTCACTTTTTCAGTAGAGACCGAAAAAGCATAATTACGAAAACGCCATTAAAACTTGAAATAGGGGCTGTCAAGGGTATTTTCATAATTTGATAGTGAATTTAGTGATTTCGAGCCCGGAAATGGATTCCTTAGGTAAAAATACATTAGAATAACCCTAGTCAATTTTTTGGGAAAATGTGCCATCGGGCCGGGAACGGCGGGGTCAGATCGGGCCGACGTCCTGGGGGCATTTTGATAAAATTTCACCATAGACTAATATAATCACCAAAAACACTATGAAAGTGTCTAATTTGTACATTTGACATTCTAGAACTGAGTAGAGAACCCGAGGGATTGGCACACAAATCGAGGCATGTTATTCGAAGATCAGGGAAGGGCGATTAAGATAGGAAACTTACCTCTCCTGCATGTATTTGATATTTGTGCTGGAGTATTGATGAATGTTATTGCTTTGCTTGATTATGTGAAACACATATGAATAATTAAAGCTCTATTTCTGTTTATACTATGGCTATACATATGTTGTTTGAACATTGGGCACGCAAATATGTCATTGTGTGAGCATGGGTTTTGTAATGCAAGCACGTCATACGTTAAGCACTTATCTTGCATGCATATTAGTATTGCTTTCTTACTGAGATTTTCCAGAATCTTATCCTCCCCTACCAATAATTTAAATAGAAGAAGATAGAACGTATACTGAGAACAAAGAAGAGAACCGTATGAGGGCATTGCAGTGGTGGAATGAAGACTGGAAGATGTCTCAGTTTCATTGGGACGGGTGTAGACACCAACGTAGCGTTGCGAGGCTACATTAATTTTAATTATCAAGTACGAACCCCTATGGGGAATTTCCGTAATCGGCACGTAATATCAGTATATTTATGCTATTCCTGTGTTGCCCACCGAACTGCGTATCATTTTCCGCAAATACTCTGAAATAGGTGAAAATAAGATGAGGGTGTGACACCTTACTGTGAGACTGCATGGCATAAAAACTTAACCTCTGAAAGTCAGCACTCACATTTGCATCAACTTGGCGTGGAGTTGCTTGATTTTCAGTGTATTCAATACAGTTCTCAGTTGCTATTCATGATCTGATCTACTCCGTGAATATACCAGTATGTCATTAATAAATACTACCACACTTCTGTTGCCCACTCTGATGTTTCATACTATCAAATGTAATATAGGTGGGGCTACACTGTCTGCCCACATTTGGCTTATCGCCTTAGTTGGATTCCACTTGACCACCATAATAACACACAATCATTCATAAAGAATGTGAGAATATTTATATGCCAAATACTAGATAATGTAATATTATACTAACACAAAACTCAGTTCAGTTAGAAATGTGTTTAAAGGCAACCACTGTTCCAACCCCTACACATTCTACACCTCAATCCTTGACCGATCATATAAGTGTACCCGTAGCACTATTCATCTTAGTACCCAAAGGCACTACCCGCAGGTATTATTCATCAGCGTACCCGAAGGGGCCACCCGTAGGCATTGTTCATCAGTGTACCCGAAGGCACTGTGTATCATACATATTACAGAAGATGGCATATTCAAAGCAAATAAACATTCATATAGTGTATGAAGAATAAAGTTACTACATTAGCCTTTCCTGGATAATACTGAATTTCTAATCTTCCCCTGGTCTATGTTCTGCTACATCTCTCACAGCTTATTACTATGATCCTTGATCATTGATCCGTGTTTGACATTCTACTAACATGCCGAAGATTTACTATATTGGGTCAGGATCTAGCTTCTTGACCCAGCCCAACATCTATACCTCTTAGCCTTACCATCTTTGTATTTCACATAAACCAAGGGTATATCCATCATTTCACAATGTTTTGGGTACACAGGTACCCTATAACAACATATCACAAATGTTTACAGTAGTCAGGGAAAGCCTATAATGACATACAGCCACTGAATTACAGTACAACATGTTCTTGTCTTTTTTTTATAACACGACATAACATGTGCAACAACTTCCAAGGGGGTCACCCATCATGGCATTTCCATCGGCTGAACACGCTTAACATTCATGTACCCGTGTCAAAACGCAGATATCGGCTCTATCTGCTCTTAACCACCGGTACCTTGAGACTACCATTATCTCAAACGTCATGCCAACTACCTCCAGCTAACTAAATACTGTGTCTATACTTTGGCCTTGACCGTACCTGCTTCCTCAGGTTTCACAATATCCTTAGACTATCCTCAGTCTGGAATTGCACCACTTACTGCCTTCAAGTATTCTCTAACCATTCGAGGCTGATCTACAGAAAAGGGGTAGTTCACTTTTGTAGTACCCCATTTTGTACATATCTCCTTTTATCATGTAATCAGGACCTTATCAGTATACTATCCTATTGTCAAAACCACCACTTTGCCAGAGTCGCTTTGTGTCACACCCTTATTTTAATTTCACCTTTACCAGAGTATTCGCGGAAAACGATATGCGGTTGGGTAGGCAACACAGGAATAGCATAACTATCCTGATAATATATGCATGATTATATAGATTCCCCATAGGGGTTTATACATGATACTTATGACTAAGGTAGCCACAGAAAGCTACTAGGGTGTCTAAACTCATCCCAATGAAATGGAGACTTCTTCCCGTCTTCGTTCCACTACTGTAATCCCCTTGTATGGTACTCTGCATTGTTGTTTGCATATCTTCTGTCATCTCCTATCTAAATTGTTGGTAGGGGAGAGTGAGATTTGAGAGAATCTCAGTAGGAAACAGATACCATAATGCTTGCATGATTGATGCTATGTGTATGACATGTTAGCTTTATCTAGATATATGCCTCATAATGACATTTCTGCATGCTCAATATTTCATACAACAAGACTATGACCACAGCAAAAACAGAAACAGAGCTTCATTTATTCAAATATGCTCTATACAATCAAGTAAAGCAATCACATATATCGCTACACAAGCAAAGATATCAAATACATGGAAGTAAAGTACGTCCCCTACCTCCAATCTTTTCTCCTCGATTTGCGTGCCTTGATCTATGTGCAAACAGCTTGGGGCTCCATATTTGATCCTACAATGTCAAATATACTATTCAGACACTTTCATAGTGTTTCTAGGGGTTATATGAGTCTATCTTGAAAAATAACTAAAATACCCCCGGGGACCCGGCCCGGCCCCGCGGTACCCAATCAGGCTGTACTTTTCCTGACATATTTCTGCCCAAGGAATTCATTTTCGGACTCAGAATTACCAAATTCACTGTCAAATTACAAAATGCCCTTGACAGCCCACCTTTAAGGGTTTCAAGGGTGTTTCCGTAATTATGCTTTCTCGGCCTTTTCCTAAAAAGTGCCCAACTGTAACCGCACCAAATTTTCCCTCCTAAACTCAATGGAACCATCAAATTATTAAAAATCCAACTCTAAGACCCATTTACAATGCTGGCCGAAATATATGGGTTTTAAGGGGAAAATCGGGGTTTTTTGGTTTCAGCTGTGTAAACGCGTTCCTTTCTACTCCTAATCACTTTATTGACTATTCCATTAGGTTACAACTACCATTTAGTATCAATTTGGGCAGCATAACACCTAGGCCAACCCATTTCCATAAATTGAAACAAAGGACAATCCGGCAAAATTTCACTGATTAAATTGTCCACAGCAGCCAGAATAGTCAATATACGAAGGTTTGGAAGTTACCTTAAGCTCCCACTAGCTTTTCCTCTTCTTGGCTGAAACCCTAACCTTCCCAAGGGCTGAATTGAGCTTCCAAAACCTTACATCACATAGAAGAGAAGCTTAGGAGAAGGATTATACACGTTAGTTACGAATTCACCGAAGAAATCGACCTATCTCGTGAGTTTTCTCCTCTCCTTCTCTCTCTAAAAATCTCAACTCTTCTCTCTCTATTTCAGACCTGTGCTGCACGGTTTTGGCTGAAGGAAGGAGAAGAATGATATTTATTATATGATATTTACTTTATTACACCATTTTTCCAAAATTCAGATTTTACAAAATTCTGGCAGATTTCTACCCAAATTTTGAAAAATCATAACTAATTCTAGAAAAATATTATTGGAGTGATTCCAAAGCCTATAGAACCCTTATTGAGTCTAGTTTCAAGGAAAAATATATAATTTTGCTGAATGGAATCACAAAATTCCCAGAATTTCAATCTTTGCATATTGTTCCAGAAATTTCATAGTTTTTCTGTGCTGACTTCAAAAATTCATATATTTTTGTATATAGCTCTAATTGAGTCATATGACCTATCAAATTAAAGCTTAGGATGTCTACTTTCATCTTGTAAAATTTCATAATTGTTTATCATAATTTGACTTTTCAAAACCTCATGACAAGCTCACTACCTCATAGGCGATTTCACCGTAAGCATAATCACTTTCTTCAAAATTAACCATTTTATTTTCTTTAATGCCCCAAAGATATAAGAAATACTAGAGAATAGATATAGGACACTTGATAAACTGGGGCTTAGCAGTTCACTTAATTTATGCTTATTCACAAGCCTCTAATCCCAAATTTCGGGGTATTACACTTTGGGCTCCTCAAGAACTGCTTTCAGCTCTGATACCAAAATATCATGCCCTTATTTCAATTTCATCTTTACTAGAGTATTCGCAAAAAATGATATGCAGTTCGATAGACAACATAAGAATAACATAAATATACTGACAATATGTGCATGATTACAGAAAATCCTCATAAGGGTTTGTACATGATACTTACAATTAAGGTAGCCGCATAGGGCTATTACAATGTCTAAACCCATCCCAATGAAATGGAGACTTTTTCCCGTCTTCACTCCACCACTGCAAGCCTCTCTCATGTAGTTCTTTTCTCTGATTTTTGCGTACCTTATGTATTCACCAGTCTAAATTGTTGGTAGAGGAGGGTGAGATTCGAGAGAATCTCAGAAGGAAAAACAGTACCAATATGCAGAATAAGTGTTTAATGCATGACATGCTTGCAATACATAAACTTATGCTAACACAATGATATATTTGTGTGCTCAATGTTTAAACAATATACTTATGGCCATAGCATATTAAGAAACAGAGCTTCAATAATTCATATATGTTTCACATAATAATCCAAAACAATAACATATATCAATACACCAGCACAAATATCAAATACATGTAGGAAAGGTAAGTTCCCTACCTTGTGTCCCTTTTATTAAACAAAAATAATTTCTCGATCTACGTGCAAATAGCTCAAGCTCCATATTCGATCCTACAATTCCAAATGTACCGTTTAGACACTTTCATAGTGTTTCTAGGGGTTTTATGAGTCTATATTAAAAAATTACTAAAATGCCCCCGGGGACCTAGCCCTGCCCACCGTACCAGGTCCAACCATACAATTTTTTGAAATTTTAACTAGGGCTTTTCTAACATATTTTCATCCAAGGAATCCATTTCTAGAATCAAAATTACCAAATTAATTGTTAAATTACAAAAATACCCTTGATAGCCCCGCTTTAAGGGTTTCAGGGCCGTTTTTGTAATTATGCTTTTTCAGGTTTTTTCAAACAAACGATCAACTATAACCCCACCTAACTTTTCCTCCTGAACTCAATGCAACCATAAAACCATTGAAAATCCAACACTAAGGCCCATTTACATTCCTAGCCAAAATATAAGCGTTTTTTAGGGAAAATCGTGGTTTTGCAATTTCGATTCCGTAAGCGTGTTCCTTTATACTCCTAACCACTTTATTAACTATTACATTAGGTTATAACTACCATTTGAACCAAAATTGGCCAACATAACCCTTAGGAATCTCAATTTCCAAAATTTAAAACCAACGGTAATCGAGCGAAATTTCACCGATTAAATTGCCGACAGCAGCCAGAATAGTTAATATACGAAGGTTTGGATGTTATCTTTCACTTCCCTCTGGCTTTTATCAACAAGGATGAAACCCTAAGTCCTCCAACACCAAATTTGAGCCTCTAAACCTTAAATCACATGAATAGGAAGCTTAGGATCTGAGTTATACGCATTAAAAACCGATTTACTGAAGAAAACACTTACCTTTGCAAGCTTTTTCCTCCCCTTTTCTCTCTCTAAAATTTCATACTTCCTCTCTCTTGTTGCAGCTGGTTCACGTCGGAAGTGATCACATAAGGAAGAAGGAGATGATTACTATGATAGCTTATGTCATCTTTTATTATGATGATGTGATAATTCCCATTTTCAGATTTTTGGCAGTTTTTCTGCCCAAACTTTGAAAACCATAACTAATTTTGTAGACATATATGTCAAAGTGATTCTAAAGGCTATAGAACCCTTATTGAATCTAGTTTCAAGGAAAAGTATATCCTTTAGCCAATTGGAAGCACACAATTCCCAGAATTTCAATCTTTGCATGTTGTTCCAGAAAATAATCAATTTAGCTGGGTAAACTTCAAAAATCCATAATTTTTTATATACAACTCCAAAAATTACCTATTACCTATGAAATTAAATCTTAGGATGTCTACTTTCACCCTGTAAAATCTCATAATTTTTTCCTATCATTTGTTCATACAAAATCACATGACAAGCTCACTGTCTTACAGGAGATTTCATTGGAAGCATTATTCACCTTTCAATTTTCAATAATTAATTCCTATGACAATAAATATTCACCATTTTATTGAATATATTAAATAATTATAATACATTCTTGGTGAATAAAATTTGAAGTGTTACAGTATTAACTAAAGACGTAATAATATTAACTAAATAAGTAAAGATATTCACTAAAAATGTGAACGCATTAACTAAATGAGTAATAAAAATGACTAAAAAGTTAACGGTATTGATTAGAGTCATAAAAGTTTTAACTAAATCATTAATGATATTAACTAAAGGCGTAAACGTATTGACTAAAAGGGTAATAATATTGACTAAATGAGTAATGATATTAATTAAAGGCGTAAATATATTCATTAAATGAGTAATGTACAATACTTATTTAGTGAATACTTTTATACCTTTAGTTAATACCGTTACTTGTTAAGTGAATACTATAATTCGCATTTAGTCAATACATTTACGCTATTAGTTAATATCATTAGCCTTTAATCAATACCATTACTTATTTAATCACTTTGATTACGCTTTTAGTCAATATGTTTACGCATTTAGTTAATATCTTTAGTCATTTAGTTAATATTATTAGGCCTTTAATCAATATCATTACTCATTTAGTAAATATCATTAAACTTTTAGTCAATCCATTTAAGCCTCTAATTAATATCATTATTGATTTAGTTAGTACCTTTATGGCTTTTGTCAACACCCGTTTCCATTTCGATAATCGAAAAGTAATAAAGATGGAATTCAATGGGCATACAGAAAAGTATAATTATACTGATAAAAATATTCGTTTACAATGCCGATATCGTTCATCGACGGAAACAGAAAATACAGCGGAAACTTAATATTCACAATTTCCTCAAAATGACAAAACATAGGCTAAATTATAACCACGCTCTTGACCTCGCCTCGAAACACATGCCACTCACTTTTCAACATCAACGTCTTTGCCCTTTTCCCCACTAGACCTATTGAGGTATTTATTTAAAATTAGGGTGAGATTCCGAAGAATCCCCGTAGAGACATGCTATCGTTAATAGAGAATGTGAAAAGTAAATATGATATATGTCATATATGCACCAATTAATGAACATTATAAACATATCATCTGCATGTATACATGAGTACTATTCTGCATCGGTTGGATTTTCACAAACTCCAGTGTAAGTGCCTCTGGCACTACTGGCCTCTCTCTGGGCAAAACATGTTTATTAATAAAGTGCATTTACAAACAATGGCAACTACACAATCACATAACTATGGCATAGTGTATGAAGGATAAAGTCCCTACCTCAACGCTTTATAATCATCTGTTTACGGTGTCTCGTAAAACGTGTTGTTCCGGCTCTCGACTCAGTCCTAAAATATTAAATGTACAAGAAATAGGTCATAACCTATCCAAGTATTATTTTAGACTCTTCCTTAATATTTCTTGTGATTATATTAGTCTATGGTGAAAATTTACTAAAATACCCCCGGGACCCCGGCTTGGCCTTGCCAACCCGGCCCGATGGCACGTTTTTCCAAAATTCTGACTAAAGCAATTCTGACTTATTTTCCTCTAAGGAATTCATTTTCGGGCTCGAAATCATCAAATTCACTTTCAAATTACCAAAATACCCTTGACAGCCCCTATTTAGGGATTTCAATGACGTTTTCGTAATTATGCTTTTTGGCCTCTACTGCAAAAGTACCCAACTGTAACCCCATCTATTTTTGCCTACTGAATCCAATGGAACCATTTATTTCATGAAAATCCAACTCCTAGTACCAGTTCTAGTTCTGGCCAAAATTTAAGGGAAAAAATGGAAAATGGAGCTTTGTGTTTTAGCTTCCAAAACTTGTACTTTTTCACTTTTAATCCTTGATTAACTTACTTAAACATGTAATACCCCGAATTTTGGGATTGTAGGCTTGGGAATAAGCCTAAATTGAGTGGACTACTAAGCCCTGATTTAGTAGATGACCCAAATCTATTCTCTAATGCTCCTTATATCTTTGGGGCATTAAAGAAAATAAAATGGTAAATTTTGAAGAAAGTGATTATGCTTACGGTGAAATCGCCTATGAGGTAGTGATCTTGTCATGTGATTTTGAATGACCAAATGATGAGCAAAAATTATGAAATTTTACAGGATGAAATTAGACATCCTAAGCTTTAATTTGATAGGTTATATGACTCAATTAGAGCTATACACAAAAAGATATGAATTTTTGAAGTCAGCACAGAAAAACTGTGAAGTTTCTGAAACAACATGCAAAGATTGAAATTCTAGGAATTTTATGATTCTATTCAGCAAAAGTCTATATTTTTCCTTGAAATTAGACTCAATAAGGGTTCCATAGGCTTTGGAATCACTCCAATTCGATTTTTCTAGAATTAGTTATGATTTTTCAAAGTTTGGGCAGAAATCTGCCAGAATTTTGTAAAAATCCGAAAATTTGGAAAATTAAAGGAAATTATGATATAATAATATATCATCATCATCTTCCTCTTGAGCTCATTTCAGACGTGAGCTGCAGCCAAGGAGGGAGAGAGAGAGTTGTGTTCTTTTAGAGAGAGAGAAGGAGAGGAGAAAACTCACAAGATAGGTCGATTTCTTCAATGAATTCGTACCTAATGTGTATAATCCTTCTTCTAAGCTTATCTCCTATGTTGTTTGAGATGTTTGAAGCAAGATTTTGGAGTTAGGAGGACTAGGGTTTTCAGCCATATTTGGGAAAAGCCAGAAGGAACTTGAGGTAACTTCCAAACTTTCATATATTGCTTATTCTGGCTGCTGTGAACAATTTAATCGGTGAAATTTCGCCGGATTATCTTTGTTTGTGATTTTTGGAAATGGGTTTTCTTAGGGGTTATGCTGCCCAAATTGAGTCTAAATGGTAGTTATAACCTAATGGAATAGTCAATAAAGTGGTTAGGAGTACGAAGGAACATGTTTACGGAGCCGAAACTGAAAAACCCCGATTTTCCCCTGAAAACCTATATATTTCGGCCAGCATTGTAAATGGGTCTTAGAGTTGGATTTTCAATGATTTGATGGTTCCATTGAGTTCAGGAGCGAAAATTAGGTAGGGTTACAGTTGGGCGCTTTTTCGGAAAAGGCCGAGAAAGCATAACTACAGAAACGCCTCTAAAACCCTAAAAGTAGGGCTGCCAAGGGCAATTTTGTAATTTGACATTGAATTTGATAATTTTGAGTATGGAAATGGATTCCTTGGATGAAAATACTTCAGGATAGGCTTAGTCAAAAATTTGGGAAAACGTGCCATCGAGCCGGGTACAGCGGGGCCGGGCCAGGTCCCCGGGGGTATTTTAGTAATTTTTCAAGATAGACTCATATAACCCCTAGAAACACTATGAAAGTGTCTGAACAGTACCTTTGGCGTTGTAGGATCAAATATGGGGCCCGAACTGTTGCCACGTGTTACGAGGTACACGTTTCGAGGCAGAGAAAAGACTGGAGGTAGGGGACTTACCTTACTTGCATGTATTTGATATATTTGCTTGTGTAATGATGTATGTGATTGCTTTACTTGATTGTGTAGAGCATATTTGAATAAATAAAGCTCTGTTTCTGTTTTCACTGTGGCCATAGTCTTGTTGTATGAAACATTGAACATGCAGAAATGTCATTATGGGGCATATATCTAGATAAAGCTAACATGTCATACACATATCATCAATCATGTATGCATTATGGTATCTATTTCCTACTGAGATTCTCTCGAATCTCACCCTTCCCTACCAACAATTTAGACAGGAGACGACAGAAGATATGCAAACAACAATGCAGAATACTGTACGAGGGGATTACAGTAGTGGAACGAAGACGAGAAGAAGTCTCTGTTTCACTGGGATGAGTTTAGATACCCTAGTAGCCTTGTGCGGCTACCTTAATCGTAAGTATCATGTACAAACCCCTATGGGGAATTTATGTAATCATGCACTTATTATCAGTATATTTATGCTATTCCTGTGTTGCCTATCGAACTGCATATCGTTTTCCGCGAATACTCTGGTAAATGTGAAATTAAAATAAGGGCGTGATAAAACACTTCTTAATCATGATTTAAAGGATTTTGGACAGAATAACCCCTTAGGATTAGGGCTTTGTCCAATTTCATAACTCAACCAAAAATCACAAAAACCAAACAACAATTATGAGCAACAACTTCATACCAACATAAAGTTGATATTGGTATAATTACCTCTTAAACTTCTTGGATTCTCTTACTTTAAGCACCTCCTCCTTCTCTTCTTGCTCTCAAAGTGTGACTTCACCACCATGGACTCATGAGAAACAAGAGTTTAGAGAAGGATTCTAAGGAAATGTGATGAGAAAAACGAAAAAAAAACCATACCTACCTTAGTTTCTTCTTCCTTGAGCTCTCCTCTTCTCTCTTTTTTTCTAAGTCTTGGACGAAAATGAGGCATGAAAGAGGAAGGAGGTTGTTTTTATTTATTTTTCTTCTTCCTTCCTAGCCATGGATTTAATCAAGAGCTCCCAATGTGACACTTGTCATACTCCCTTCTTCCTCATAATAACTCCACCTAATTTCCATTAAATTGAATCAATGGTCTCCCTTTGCTTGCCCCTAAAATCCGTCCCCCCCTCTCTCCTCTTACAAGACAAGTAAGCCCCTTCCCATGTAATCAATTTTGTCCTCTTCCAAGCACTCAAGTATATCACTCATTCACTCAAACTTCTCCCATCATGCATTACACCATCCTTCATGTTGTGTACACTCCATCTTTGCCATCATTGATATGTGCATGTAGTATAGTCGTCATCACCTTCTTCTTGTAACATGTGATCATGGATTTAATATTTTTCCCTTTACTTTCTTGCTTGGACGAAAATTAAAGAGAGGAAGAGAAGGAAAATTGTTTTTTCACAATTCCATAATTCACATATTTGGTTTATGTATAATACCTTCTTAATTTCATAATTCTTGATTTATTCCACCAAGAATAATCCCATTATGAATTTTCCTTTATTTTCCTTAATTAATTGAAATTAACTCCAATTAATTGGAAAATAATTAATCTTGGGCTAAATTGGCAAAATTCTTATTTTACTATCACATTTGTAATTTAATTCATTTCTTGAATTAATTTGGCCATTTCCTTATGAATATGAATATTTCAAGATTCATAATATCCAAATTCATGAATATTCATCATTTTATTGAATTACTCAAAATAATTACAATATATTTTTTATGAATAAAATTTAGGGTGTTATAGCTTTAGTCAATATCATTACGTCTTTAATAATTTCCATTACTCATTTAGTTAAATACCATTACTCATTTAATTATATTATATAAATATATTTTTATGCATATAAATATCAAAAGGTTTTGATGGTCCAATGGTCACCAAGCATTTTGGGAAACAAATGGGAGTGGGTCCAAATGGGTTCAAATCCCACCTTCACTCCTTTGGTTCCACATTTTGTGAAGAAAAAAAATGGTCCCTCCAAAAAAAAACAATCATCGGTGCCGGAGCTTTGGTAGCCAGACGTATGGCAGCTAGTAGTGGTGCTTCGATGAGGGTGTCTTTTTTCTTTTTTTTAAAGTAAAATACTTAGGGACATTTTGGTAAAAACATACAAACTTCAAAATTCTAAATTCCTACCACATCATATTTCTGTCATTTTCATATGCTAACGGATTTTTTGAGGATTTTATAAGTTCAAATGACATTTAAATGTCTTATAAAAAACCAATTAGCACACAATTTAGGTGGTAAAATATTGAACTAACTTAACCAATAGACTTAATTTTGGTGTCTAACTCAGTAGAAATCAATTGACTTTTTCAATATAACTAGTACTACTGTATAACTAAAAAAATATTGCTATATATCATATGTTTTCTGTTTATTTATTCTTTTTAATTGTTTTTTTTTTACCTGGATTCTTTTTAATTTTTTAAGATCTTAGGGAAAGGGGGCCATAGATTTCAATATCTTTCCAAATAGTATAAATGTGATTGGACTTCAGTACAGTGAAATGTTGATGTTGCTTTGGAGCCTTTCTATTAGAAAAAAACAAAACCAAATCATCTGTTGATTCAGTAATTAAAATGACAGCTGGATCATTAGTATCATGTTAATACTTTTTAATATCATAATTGGAGAAAAAATGAAGAAGAAAACAAAGATAAGAGTGTTGATATGCGTGAACCTAATTACACTTTAACTTTAGTTGTAGCCACATGGAACTCAAAAGTCTCCTTTGAATATAATTTTATTAACATCAATGGAACATCCACGTTGATTAGACCATATATACACTAATCCCTTATTCTTTTTATCCGGAATTTGTATCTGCAAATTATGTGAAATCTTTTCCTTCTTTGATAAATTTTAATGTATGTAATGGAATGAGTGTATAGGTGGGTCCAAGCTATATTCTTAAGTTGATTTGGTTTTTGAAAAAAAAATGGAAATAAAACCTATTCAATTTTTTCCTAGGATTCTACTTATGCTCTTTAATTATCACTCATCTCCTTACTTTTATTTTATTTTTCTTTAATTTTTTCTGGAATTTTGTAACACCCCAAATTTTATATTCACCAAAAATATATTGTAATTATTTGAGTAATTCAATAAAATGGTGAATATTCATGAAAATTGAATCTTGTGAGAAATGGGAAAATTAATTCAAGAAATGAATTAAATTACAAAGGTGATAGCAAAATCATAATTTTGCCAATATAGCCCAAGATTAATTATTTTCCAATTAATTGGAGTTAATTTCAATTAATCAAGGAAAATAAAGGAAAATGTATAATTGAATTATTCTTGGTAAAATAAATCAAGAATTGTGAAATTAGAGGGAATTATACATAATTCAATTATGTGAATTATGAAATTAGTGAAAAGCAATTTTTCTTCTCTTCTCCTCTCTCTATTTTCCTCCAACCATGAAAATAAGGGAAAAAAATTCAATTTCATGATCACATGCTACATGAATAAAGTTATGATGGCTATGCTACATAAACATTTCAATGATGACAAAGGTGGAGTGTACACAACATGGAAGTATGGTGAAGTGCATGATGGGAAAAGCTTGAATAAAGGAAGAGATAAACTTGATTGCATGGAAGAGAACTTACTTGTCTTGTAAGAGGAGAAAAATTTGTACAATGCCAATGCGAATTAAGTGGAGTAATAATTGGTAAATAGGAAGGAGGTATGGGTGGATGTATGCTTGTGACAAATATTGAAATCTCAACCCTTGATGAGATCAAGGGCTAAGAGGCAAGAAGACTCAAATGATAAAACACATTTTCTCCCTCCTCTTGAACACATTTCGGCCAAAGCAAAGAGAAGAGAGAGAGAGAGAGAGAACTGGGAGAAACTTCAAGAGTTAGAGAGAAGGAAGAAGAAGAGGTTAAGGTAAGTATGGTTTCTTTGGTTTTTCTTATAGCATTTCCTTAGAATCCTTCTCTAAACTCTTGTTTCTCATGAATTCATGGTGGTGAAGACACACTTTGAGATCAAGAAGAGAGGGAGGAGGAGCCTAGAGTAAGAAAAAACCAAGAAGCCAAATAGGGTAACTTCATGAAGTTGCTTTCTTGTGGTGTTGTTTTTGTTGTTTCTTAACTTTTCAAGTTTCTTGGTTGGGTTGAAGAATGGGAAAAGTTATAACACTAAGGGGTTATGCTGCCCAAATTTCTTTAAATCATCGTTAAGAAGTGTTTAAATGAATTAATAAAGGATTAGAAGTGGAAAAGTACAAGTTTTGGAAGCTAAAACATAAAACTACATTTTTCCATTTTTCTTAAAATATTTTGGCCAGCACTGCTTCAAGGGGTAGGATTTATATTTTCATGAAATAAATGGTTTCATTGGATTTAGTGGGAAAAAATAGGTGGGGTTACAGTTAGGCACTTTTTCGGTAGAGGCCGCAAAAGCATAATTTCGAAAACGCCACTAAAATCCCTAAATGGAGGCTGTCAAGGGTATTTTCATAATTTGAAAGTAAATTTGGTGATTTCAAACTCGGAAATGGATTCCTTGGGCGAAAATACGTCAGAATAGCCTTAATCAAAATTTTGGGAAAACGTGCCATCGGGCCGGGTACGGTGGGCCTAGGCCGGAGTCCTGGGGGCATTTAGGTAAATTTTCACCATAGAATAATATAATCACAAGAAATACTATGGCAGAGTCTAAAATGATACTTTGATAGGTTATGACTTATTTCTTGTACATTTAATATTTTAGGACGGAATCAAAAGCCGGAACGACACGTTTTACGAGACGCATATAAACAGAGAGTTATAAAGCTTTGAGGTAGGGACATTATCCTTCATATATTATACCATAGTTATGTGATTGTGTGGATGCCATTATTTGTAAATACATTTTATTAATCAACATGATTTACCTAGAAATGGGCAGTTAGTGCCAGAGGTGCACTTACACTAGGAGTTGGCAGAAGTCCAACCGGTGTGATTGTGGGGCTAGGCCCTACTCATGTATATATGATGATGATATGTTTAAAATGTTCATTAATTGGTGCATACCTTGGCGCATGTCATATTTACTTTTCGCATTCTCTACGAACGATAGCATGTTTCAACTGGAGTTCATCAGAATCTTATCCTATTTTCAAACTGTAACACCCCAAATTTTATTCACCAAAAATATATTGTAATTATTTGAATAATTCAATAAAATGGTGAATATTCATGAATTTGGATCTTGTGAATTTTGGAATATTCATATTCATAAGGAAATGGGCAAATTAATTCAAAAATTGAATTAAATTACTAAGTGGATAGCAAAATTATATTTTTGCCAATTTAGCCCAAGATTAATTATTTTCCAATTAATTGGAATTAATTTCAATTAATCAAGGAAAAATACAAGAAAAAGCATAAATGGGATTATTCTTGGTAGAATAAATCAAGAATTTGGGGAATTAGGGGGAATTATACATTAGTCAATTATATGAATTATGGAATATAGGAAAAACATTTTTCTTTCTCCTTTACCTTCCCTAAAATTCGTCCCATACATAGAAAAAGAAGGGAAAAGGAAATGGTTCAATTTTAATTAAATTATAGGGTTAATATAATTTTTGGTCCTTGAAGTTTGATCCAATTTTGGTTTTGGTCCCTCAAGTTTGAAATCTGTGGTTTTGGTCCCTGAAGTTTCACCCGATTTTGGTTTTGGTCCCTGAAGTTTGAAATCGGTGGTTTTAGTCCCTAAAGTTTTATCCGATTTTGGTTTTGGTCCCTCAAGTTTGAAAATGACTTGGCGACCCAATTAAAAAACCCGACCCGACCCAGAAAAAAAACCAAGTCCTTTTCAAACTTGAGGGACCAAAACCAAAATCAGGTGAAACTTCAGGGACCAAAACTACCGATTTCAAACTTCAAGGACCAAAACCACCGATTTCAAACTTGAGGGACCAAAACCAAAATTAGATCAAACTTTAGGGACCAAAAGTTATTTTAACCCTAAATTATATGACATAAGTTTTGGAAGGAGATAAGACCCAAGTACACACATGATTACAAGGTATGGCATAAAGCAAGATATAATGATGGAAGGTAAGGTGTTCATGAAAGGTGGAAAGATCTTAACCATTAGCTAGATCAAGGGCTAGGATTAAAGATGAAAGATGACAAGTAATACATATTTTCCCTTCCTCCTTTCATGCCCATTCACACACAAAGAATAGAGAAAAGAGAGAGTGTGTGAGTTTGGGAGTTCTTGGTGATTTAGAGAGCAAAAGGAAGCAAGAGTTAAGGTAAGTTATGATTTCTTAAGGTTTTTTCTTCTAATCTTCCATAAATCTCTTCTCTAATCTCTTCCTTTCCATAAATCCCATGGGTTAGCAAGCAAATCTTGAGCCCAAAGAGAGAGAGAGAGGAGAACTTCTAGAGAAAGGAAAAGAACTCAAGAAGGTAACTTCACAAATCCTAAAATTATGTTAGATGTGGTTGTTGTTGATGATTATGGTTGGTTTGGTTATTTTGTTAAGTTTGTAAATTTGGAAAGTCCTAATCCTAAGGGGTTATGCTGCCCAAATTTCTTTGAATCATGGTTAAGAAGTGTTTAAGTGAGTTGATCAAGGATTAGAAGTGGAAAAGTACAAGTTTTAGAAGTTAAAACACAAAACTCCATTTTTCCAATTTTAGACCAATATTTCGGCCAGACCAGATCTGGTAGTAGGAATTGGATTTTCATGAAATAAATGGTTTCACTGGACTCAGTGGGCAAAAATAGGTGGGATTACAGTTGGGCACTTTTTCGGTAGAGGCCGAAAAAGCATAATTACGAAAACGCCACTAAATCCCTAAATAGGGACTGTCAAGGGTATTTTCGTAATTTTACCATGAATTTGGCGATTTCGAGCCCGGAAATGGATTCCTTGGGCAAAAATAAGTCAGAATAGCCTTAGTCAAAATTTTGGAAAAACGTGCCATCAGGCCGGGTACGGCGGGGTCGGGCCGGGTTCCCGGGGGCATTTTTGTAAATTTTCACCATAGACTAATATAACCACAATAAACGCTATGGAATAGTCTAAAATGATACTTGGATAGGTTATGACCTATTTCTGGTACCTTTAATATTTTAGGACTGAGTAGGACGTCGGGACAGCACGCTTTACGAGACACGATTAAATAGGGGATATCAAAGCTTTGAGGTAGGGACATTATCCTTCATACACTATGCCATAAGTTATGTGATTGTGTGGATGCCATTGTTTTGTAAATGCACTTTATTAATCAACATGATTTGCCTAGAGAGGGGCAGTTAGTGCCAGAGGTGCACTTACACTGGGAGTTGGCAGAAGTCCAACCGGTGTAGATTGTGGGGCTGGGCCCTACTCATGTATACATGACGATGATGTGTTTATATTGTTCATTAATTTGTGCATACCTTGGCGCATGTCATATTTACTTTTCGCATTTTCTATGAATGATATTATGTCTCTACGGAGATTCTTCGGAATCTCACCCTATTTTTAAACAAATACCTCAGCGGGTACCAGTGGGCCAAAGGACAAAGACATTGACGTCGGAAAGTGAGCAGCGTATGTCTCGAGGCGAGGTCAAGAGCGTGGGCATAATTAGTCTATTTTGTGATATTTTGGTGAAATTTGTAAATATTAAAACTTCTGTTGTATTTTTCGTTTCCGTCGACGAACAATATCAGAATTGTAAACGAACGACGTTGGGATCGTAAACGAATATTTCTATCAGTATAATTGTACTTTTCTGTATGCCCATTGAATTATGTTGTTATTACTCTTTGATTATCGAAATGGAAACGGGTGTTGACACAAACAAACACCTCAACAGGTACCAGTGGGTCAAAGGGCTAGGACGTAGATGCCGGAAAGTGGGCGGCACGTGTCTCGAAGCGAGGATGAGATAGTAGTTATATTTAGTCTATGTTTTGGATATTTTGAAGAAATTTGTAAATATTAAGTTTCCGCTGTATTTTCTGTATGCCCATTAAATTCTGTCTTTATTACTCTTCGATTATCAAAATGAAAACTGATGTTGACAATTTTCTTGTATGAATCTAGTTTAATTGTTTTTGTTTCTAGTGACTCCATTCTCTAATTAAAAAAAAGGGATTAAAATGCATTTTAACTCTCAATATTTTTGAAGAAACTTTAGGCATCCAAGTGAAAATAAGTGCTTTGGCTACTTAAACATTAAGAACCTGTTTGGTTCAAAGGGAGGGGATGGAAGGGGAGGCGTTCAATTTTCATCCCCTCCAAAAACCCCCAATTTGGAGGGATAAAAAATGAAGGGATGAGAGAGATTTGGAACCCCTTCTTTGAGGCCCCTTCTCTCCAATTTTTCATATCAAACAAGAAAATGGGCTAATTTTTCATCCCTTCTCATCCCTTTCCCTCCAACCAAATAGACCTTAAGTCTCAAATTAAAGTCAATGTAAATGAAGAAAACGCTTTTTAGAAAAGATACCTCCCACTAAACCTAACAATATGTTCAAATATGATATGGAGCCTGTTTGAGAAAGCGGTGAAAAAATACATTTACGCAAGTCAGGATAAAACTTTTTTCACAAATTTATCTCGTATACTATAAATTACGTTTTTTAACCGCTAATCTAAATAGACATATAGTCACGTAGTCATATCAAATATATTGACCATTGGGATGAAAATGCGAATAAATAAAGGATTGGAAAGAGATAGAAGGAAAAGTGAGTGGAAGAGGGAAAGAGGAAAAAGGAAACAAGGTGGGGTTGGAGACAAAAAGGATAAAGAAGAAGACATGTTGCCAACATATTGACCCATCATTTTTTTGTCCATTTCCCTTCTTTCTATTTTGTCTATTCCTGCTCACCACTTCTTCATCTTTAATTCTCATCCTATGTTTATATATCTCTTTCCCCTTTTCTTCATTTCTTTCGGTAAACTCAGAAAAGGCTTGTGTACATTAAAGAGTAGATAATTAAAGATGGATGTACAAATTAAACCGTACTCCATCTTTTCCTAATTATAAGTAATATTTTCCCTTATAGGCTTAGTCCTATACGATTTTGGTCTTATTTACAAGTTTTTTTTTAAGGAAGGATTTTGCTCCTTATTATAAGTCCACTCTTAGAATAATAAATGTGAATTTTATAATTTTGATCCTATTAATTGCAATAAATAAATAAATAATTATATTGACTCTTGAAACCATTTATAAATAACGGCAAAATTAGAAATTTAACTCATAATTAATGCGTTAACTCACTCTCCTGAGTATGTGATAGTTAGTTAATTGAGATTTATAAATAGAACTAAAGTGGTATATAAACAACAATTTTGCTTTGTCTAAAAAATTTAATGCATTTTTTTCATTTTATTCCCATTAATTGCATATTTCCCTTATCTATTTTTCCCACTCATTCTCTTTATCACTTGTCATCTTTACAAATATGTGTGGAAAAACAAAATCATATCTCTTAGACATTCATTGCTTTTAATTAATTTTAACAACCCGTTCATTTTGTGTGATTTAATTAGTTGTTGTTTATAAAAAAAGACCAAGAGAGTATATACATAAATTAGTTTGAATTCAGCCAAATTAATTAAAAGTTGAATGGAAAGGAGTGACAAATTCATATGAATTCGAGCTAGTGGATCTTTTGGTGAATGAAATAAGCAGTGCCAATGATTCATCTTGTAAATGATGAGCGTGCACCGATTTTTTTTTGTTCTCGTACTTTTTAATTTCATTTTAATTTTTTATAATGCCATTAATTTACTTAAATTGACCAGTGAAATTTTAATATTATATGATCAGAATTCAGAAAGACGCCAAATATCGTGATTCATATGAGTTATGCAACAAGTTCGACCAGAATCTTCTTTGTCAAATGAGCTGCTAGTGTTGTGATCGTTTGAACTTTGAAAAAACATTTATGAGGAAAAAAAAAACACTACATTGCTTCTTTGAATCATTCTTAATTTATATATTTCACTACTTGTTTTGTATATAATCCACCCCTTGTCTACATGTTAAGCAAAAAATATTTAATTAATTAATATTTGTACGTGTTTATTGTCTTCATTCATAGTTAATGACATGTAGTACCACACTCTAAATGTGAAAAAACATATTTGGAAGAGTTACCCTTGATTAGGTCAAAAAAAATTTAAATCTTACCAAGTCAAATAGCCAAATAAATAAAAAAAAATGGCATGTTGTGCCTAGGGTTCCAGAACCCGAATCGGACTGGCCGGTCTGACCCGAGAACCGGTGTCTAAACCGGTTTGGTCCGGTGACCGAACCGGTTCACTTTTTTTATTAAAAAAAAAAGATTGATTTTTTAATATTTTTTCTTAGAATTTCATATTAATAAGCCTAAAATATTCAATTTCTCATCTGTTTAGTCTCGATTTGGCCCCGGTCTGACCCACTAACCCTTAACCCAGTACCTTGACTGGTTCAATACCCGGTTCAAGTTTTAATACCTTGGTTGTGCCACACCAGTATCCAACTTGATTGATTATGAATTTAAATCAAATTAGATACACATGTTCTAATTGAATAATTAAGGATAAAAAATTTGCACATAGGTTTCTTGAAATTACATAGTTTCTGCTTAAATTCCTAAAGGGAACGGTTTGAAAGGAACATAAAAAATTCTTGTTCAAAAAATAAGGCTACTCACTATAGCATATTCCTTGCAATTTTGTGCAGATTCAATTTATCTAGTAGAGATAAGCCAAAGAGAATAATTAAATGAAAAGGTACAAATTTATCAAAAACAGTGATTAATTCTCACAGCAAAAGATGCTTCATTGGAATGCTTATACAAGGCCTGTTTAAATTATTTTAATCATCATAACCAACTTAACAGTACCAGAAGTTTTATTTCTTATTTATATTTGGAGAATGACATTACTCCCCCACTTGGAACAACAGTAAGGTGGCTTCACATTCAGTAGATCCATAAACAGCACACACTTTGAACAAACAGATAATTCCAAATTCTAAGATGATGAGTTAGATGCCATAATCATAATCATTCCCACAACTTAATTCAAAATCACAGATAATTTCACAGAAAAGACCTTCGCACTTTAAAGTCAATATAGAACAAAGAATCAACCCTACAAGCTTGTGCTCCACTGGGTTTATATTTGGACAATATATATACATGAATATATATATCCTTTCCACGTTCACACGCCCATGGTTTCTTTCTTTTCAGGATTAACACAACTTTTAATCTCTGAAGTTTAACCCAATTTTGATTTTAATCCCTCAAGTTTGAAATCGATAGTTTTAGCCCTTGAAGTTTGACTCAATTTTGATTTTGGTCCCTTAAGTTTGAAATAAGTGGTTTTGGTCACTCAAGTTTGAAAAGGACTTGATGGCCAGGTTACGAAACCCGGACTGAACCGGAAAAAAACCAAACCCTTTTCAAACTTGAAGAATCAACAATTATAAACGGAATAAATTTGAGGGACAAAAACTACCAATTTCAAATTTAAGAGATCAAAACCAAAATCGGATCAAACTTTAAAGACCAAAATCTCAAACTTGAGGAATCAAAATCAAAATCAGATCAAACTTCATATACCAAAATTATATTTACCCATCTTTTTATTTTAACTGTTTGAAGTCACAAGTCAAAAGGTATATCAGAATTATTTTTGTTCTTTGGATAATATAAGCCAAGAATTTACAAAGGCTATACCCATATCACAGCCTAAGCCACCTTTTTAGCTATACAATTCGCCACTTCTGCAAAAAAGTGGCAGCCTATGCTATGCTTTGTATTCCATGTAATCTCTCACTCTCATCACCCACTTAAGTCTAATGAGTAAGTGGTCACCAACCATTGAAAAAGCTGAAGTCACCTTGAGATTCCTGACTTGGATAAACATTAAAAAAGACTAAACTATACCATTCGAATCTTTAGGGAAAAAACAGAAAATGTTTTATCAATTTAGTCATTAGAAGAAAATCATCATCATTACAAACTTATGGAGTCAAATTTGTGATAATTACTTTCTAAAAGCTAAATTGATAGAACATGTAATTTGTTTTTTTCAAAGCTCAAATAATAGCTAATGTACTTAACGACATTAAGTTATTATCTAAACTTTGTTTAGTTCTTTTTCTACACTTTGAAAACCTGGTCCACCCTTTCTTTGGATTCCACATGATCACTCTCACCACTCTTTTGAATGAGAGAACCGTGTCCTTCTGCATCAAAGCTAGCATGAACGCTGTAGAGAACATATACAAGCACCGCGAAAGCCGAGAAGCAACCGAACCGGACATAGGACGCGCCGTCGAGTGAGCCAAGAAGGAACACATTGAGGAATATGGAGACAGAGGGAATCCACGGCATGAGCGGTACGCCCCAGAATTCGGGCTTTCGTGCTTGAGGGACCATGCAGTAGAAAATGTTCAATATTGCGATTGTGATGACACCAAAAGCAATAAGAAGTCCAAGCTTGGCCCTCCCATGGGGTACAAATATCCAAATGAGGGTGAACAAGAGAGAAGACAAGGAGAGTGAACAGAGGAAGGACAATGTCGGCCATGGATTTGTTGTTCCAGAAACCACATATCGTCTATAGATAACAGCATTTGCCACCATGTAAAAAACAAAGAGTGTTCCAATGGACACCATGTTGAGAAGGACATTGAGATCAGTGAAAAGGGCAATGGCAGCTGTTAAGATCCCTGAAAAAAGCAGATTTTGTGCCAAGAATAATAATATATGAGCAAAATCTGTGACACCTGAATGCTCAATTATTGTGTATTCAAAGTACATTCAATGGCCTACAGAGATAAGGAAT
Organism: Inga oerstediana; assembly: GCA_963210345.1. Taxonomy (NCBI): domain Eukaryota; kingdom Viridiplantae; phylum Streptophyta; class Magnoliopsida; order Fabales; family Fabaceae; genus Inga; species Inga oerstediana. The sequence continues at coordinate 84,772,463 of OY723401.1, read as the reverse complement.
TTCTAGCAAAGGGCAAAGGGGATGTGGGGAGTCAAAATGTGCAGAGAGCATAAAGAAGATGACAAAGAACACATCATTCGAGGCTAATAACTTTAGTAGAAAGCTAGAGGAAGAGAAGAGCTATATAAGGTGATGAACATGAGGCAGTGATTTCAAATTCCAATCAGGAGGAATATTTAACTCAGCGCAAAAGTGGTGGCAGAACCAATACAAACCACTAAGGCCATCCCCTGCATGTGAGATTCTTTTTTATTGTTCATATAGGTTGACATATTCGGCACCCTACTTTTCCACCTATAAGCCCTTGTTATAGATTAGAACTTAGTCCTTTCTAAGCTACGCTTTAGTGTTCACCGTCCTTTGCATCTATATCCCCAAGAATACAAACCCTTTAGTGTTTTTAATTATCATATTTTTTAACAAAATGTGACACTAATTAAAGGCTGTAGTAAAAAAATATTCAGATGATTACTTCTTTCGATAATATATTAAGACACCAATTGCTGAATATCATATTATGCCACCCATATTAAGTAATCTGAGGGGACCAACCCACAGATATGCATCCACATGATATAAGCACTAACATAAGGCAGTGACGTTTACTTAATTAATTTTTTTAATATCTATAAATTAGTTATATGATTCTTATATCTAAAATCAAAAATCAGATAAAATAGCTTACTGAGAAGAACGATATACTGGGGCAAGGATACCCACAAATAAGCGATAAGTATCAGCATCATTATCAATTTTGAAAGGAAGCATGATGATGATATCTATATATATCTATTGGCATTGGCATTAATGACCAAAAACCTGGGTCTTATCATTACCAACAAACCAAAACCAACTTCCTGGATCACACAACGGAGATCCTTCAAGTGGGTCCCACTTGATCACAAAATCAAGAACCATGGGTAAGCATTCAATGGCCACTAACAAACACTAAGCACAAAGTTGCTTCCGTAAAGAGCACGATGATAAAGGAAACCATAATAAGGCATACTATAGTATTTGCAAAAACTCTTTCAATGGATCAAAAACATGTAATAGTGGATAACTTGACGGCAACGTACCAAGAAAAGCGGAGGCGTTGACAGGCGTGGAGGTCTTCGGGTGGACCCTAGCGAACCACGGAGGGACCACGTTGGACCGTCCGATCACGCACATGTACCTAGCCTGACCCAGCATCGCCACCAACAACGACGTCAAGATCCCGAAGCTCGCCCCCAGAGCTATCACTTTCGAAACCCATCCCCAGCCGTCCGATTTCCCGCTGAACGCCGCCGAAAACGGCACATCAGGATCGATCTGCGTTCGGATACGGTTCCGGATCAGGCAATATTCTCATTCGGATCATCGATCCATATTCTACTAAATATCTTAAAAGCAGGTGTAAATTTGTTCTGTTATAAGCTTTTTTACATTTTGAAAGCTGAAATTATGACAAAAGCTTAATCAACCTTTTTTTTTTGTTAAGGGGCGAAAATTTCCATACACATTTATCTTAAAAATGCATTCATCATCATAAATTTTTTTAATAAAAAGTAATCATAAATTTAAAAAAAAGGTGAAAAAATGACACGTGTGTTAAAATTATCGTTAATTCTAGTATAAAAATATCAAAATACCCTATCTAAAAATATATTAAAGAAAAAAATACCTACAAATTTTTTTCAAAAATACAAAAATACCCGTAAATTCTTTTAAAAGTGTGTACAACACTATACCTTTTTTTAGATGGTATATTTTAATAGTTTTATATTAAAATTAATAACTATTAGTTAGTTTTAATAGAAATATCACTTTTACCCTCCTTTTAAAAATTTATGATTATCTTGTCACATAAAACAAAATTATGATGGTAAATACATTTTTCAAAAAAATTTATGGGTAGTGTGGTACCTTCTATCCTTTTCCTTTCAAAGGACTAAACCTCATAAAGGCGAGATTATATTCCATAACCGAATACTTAAAGTACAAATAAAATATTTGCTGTCAACAAGTAAAAATATTTCAAGATTAATATGTATGTGTTGCATATGATTATTTTAAAAACAAAAATAAATAAATAAAATTACCATATCGTAAGGAAGGAGCTTGGACATTGAAGCCGCCATGAGACAGTAGAGAATGGTGACGATGACGACAGATCCTGATACGCCGATGGGGATATCTTTAACGGGGTTTTGAACCTCTTCGGCCATAGTCGAAACGGCGTCGTATCCTATGTAACTAAGGTAAACCATGGCTGCCCCATGGAACACACCCGAAGCTCCGTACGGGAAAAACCCGGATGGGTTTTCCGGGTTACCCGGCTCCGTAAAATTCTTCCAGTTCCCTCTCCAAAAGCCCATCAGGATCACAAACGCTATGAACAGAATGTGCAGCGCCGTCAATAGCATGTTCAGTACTGAACTCTCCCTCGTGCTGAACAAACAATCAAAATCAAACCAAATTCTTAATATGAAAGTGATGATGAGGCGAAGGAGAGCTTCATTGCGCTATAATTGTATATTCATGTTCTGTATTTATCGCCTTGTGTCGCGTTTCGTGTTGGTGTTAATAACGTAATGTGTTTTGGTGAGAGGGATATAATTACCTGTAGGAGATAATGACGGTGAGGATTAAAACGACGGCCACCGCCACGACGTCGATCTCGTTGAAGCCTTTCGGAAGAGAGTGAACGGTGATCCTCCATTTCGCGGCGGAGATGCCGATCACTGTGCCGAAATAGGCCGTTAATCCTCGGGAAACAGCGGCATTTGACAGTACGTAGTCCATCACGAGGTTCGCACCGGTAATAAATGCAGCGAACTCGCCTGTCCGATAAAATCGAACGGAAATTTTTAAATCAGAGGATAATCATATATATGAGGATTAATTCAAGAATTGAATAGGAGTTATGATTATGGTAACGTTGATAATAATGATTGGGGAACGAACCGAAGGTGACGCGGAGGTAGCTGAAGGCGCCGCCGGCGACAGGCATGTCAACGGCGAACTCGATGTAGCAGAAGGCGGAGAGGAGGGAGCAGAGGCCGGCAATGGCGAAAGAGATAACAACGGCGGGTCCGGCAAAAAGACGGCTGGCGTGGCCGGTGGTGACGAAAACTCCGGCACCGACCATACCGCCGATTCCAAGGCAGACCAAGTCATACCACCGGAGGGTCCTGCGCATCTCGGAGCCGGAGCGAGCTCGTACCCTGCTCATCTCTTCATAAGAAGTAGAGAGAGAGAAAGCTCGTCGAGCGAACCTTGTTGGAGTGTGAGAGAGGGCTTGGAGGTAGGCTGGAAAGCTGGAGAATGATGAGCGGTGGCTCGCCATTACGTCACTCTTTGCTCTCTCTCTCTCTCTGCGTTGGTTATGGAGGAAGGAGAAGACGATGATGAAGAAGATGGGCTGCCTCTAACTTCAGTTATAAAGGCTGCGCGGATAAATATATAAATAAATATTTGCTATAAAATGATATATATAATTATATATATAAATATCGCGTCTGTAAAGTTTCTCTCCTTTTATTTTTTTTTTACTTTTTCTTTTACTCTTATATTTCTTTTTAATTTTTCTTTAAAAAAAATTGTTCGTAAATAACTTATTAAAAACATATTTTTTAAATAAGATTTTTGGATGCAAATAATCTTTCTCGTGTACAAAAAATCTTTCTTTGTGTTCAAACAATTTTCTATGTGTTCGATATATCTTCTTTATATAACATTCCTTTATGTTCGAACAATCCTTTCTTATGTGCAAAAAAATCTTCTTTTAAATATGTCTCATTTAATAAATAAGTTTCTAATTAAATATTTATAGGTAATTCTCCCTTCCTCTTTTTAGTATGTTATTTTTATAAATTACTCTATTCCTTTCTTAATAACATATGATACTTATATAGAAGTTCTTTATTAGTGTCTAATGTAAAACACTTTATAAAATTTAGTATATAAGAATTACTAGTACTTTTAGAATCATCCTCAAATGTAATTAGTTTATTTAAATTACATGATTAATTTTAAAATTCAAATGTATAAATTAATAATTTTAATTATGAAAAATTTGTGCAATAATATTTTTTTCGAAAAATAAAGTCTCTTAACCAATTTTTTAAATGTGCGATCTGGTTAAAAATATTTGATAAATAAGATCAAGTATGAATTTACTTTATTTTAATTAATACTTCTAAATGGTTTGAATTAAAACTCATAACTTAAATACGAAATTTCAAGTTAGAAAAAAAAATACTAAATTTCGAAATTTAAATCCATATGAATGGGGAAAAAAATCTTTAGAAAAAGTTATTCCAATTGAATCTGATAATATTGGAATATTATCAATTAGATTACCATATCAAATGCACATTGAAATTTGTATCAAATTTCACTTTTCAACTATCAAATGACTATTAAATAAAAAAGTGCAGTGAGATGATTTGGTGAAACAAAAGATGACTTCAGATTTAGTAAAAGTGTTTTCTTATACACTTCATAGTTTGCTATTTTTGAGTAAAAGTCTGAATATCACAATTCTCAAAGTATTATAATATGCCTAAGAATACGCAAAACGGGAAGAAGACATTTATTACAAAGACTTTAACTAAATGGTTTAAACTTTCCCTTGCGAGTTCGCGGCCGAAAATGAGAACCGTGGCGCACGGAGCCTTGCGGGAATGCACAAGGAAGAATTATATAATTATGGGGTCAACCAAAAATAGGAAAGTAATTATAAAATAAGTCTCAATAATAAGTGAACATTATGAATGTATTATTATTCTTTATACTGAAATTTATTATTATTGTTGACATATTAATTAGTTATTGTAAGACTTTTTAGTGATTATATTCTTATTTTGAAACTTTATAATAAGTCTACCTATACACAAAGGTGTAACTAGGTATTTCTATGTGAGAAAAAAAATACTCAAAATTAAGACTTAGACAATTGATATATAGAAATTAAGAAAATTATTTAACTTATTTATTTGCATAGAATGTGTGTTGGTTTACATGAGAAACTACTTTGTTGATGGAAATCTCCTTTAATAAGTACTCTCTCCATCCTATTTATAAGCAAATTTCTTTTTCATAGAGTTGGTTCTTTTTATAAGCAACTTTCACTTTATGTTTGAAAATGTAAGCTTCTTTTTTCTATTTTACCCTTATTAAATACATAATCCATGATTAATTATCACACACACCAAGAGTTATATTCATGAGAGAGAGAGAGAGAGAAAGATCAGGTGAATAAAGTCAACAAAGCATTGAGAATCTCTCATATTCCCTCCGTTCCTATTTATAAGTGTCACGCCCTTATTTTAATTTTAAATTTATCAGAGTATTCGCGGAAAATGATATGCGGTTCGGTGGGCAACACAGAAATAGCATAAATATACTGATAATATGTGCAAGATTACAATAAAACCCCATAAGGGTTCGTACATGATACTTATAATTAAGGTAGCAGCACAAGGTTACTAAGATGCCTAAACCCATCTCAGTGGAACGGAGACTTCTTCCCATCTTCGCTCCACCACTGCAACCCTCTCTCGTGCAGTTCTCTTCTCTGATTTATGCGTACCGTTTGTATTCGCTTGTCTAAATTGTTGGTAGGGGAGGGTGAGATTTGAGAGAATTTATGTAGAAAAACTATACCAATATGCATGCAAGATAAGTGCTTAATGCATGACATACTTGCATTACATAAACTATGCTCACATAATGACATATTTGCATGCTCCATGTTTCAAACAACATACTTAGGGCCATAGCATAAATAGAAACAGAGCTTCAATCATTCATATATGTTTCAGATAATCAAGCAAAGCAATAACATGTATCAATACATCTGCACAAATATCAAATACATGCAGGAGAGGTAAGTTCCCCACCTTAACCCTTTTTTGCCTCGAAACGTTTGCTTCGTAAAGTATGCCAATGACTAGGCTCTCAGCTTGGTTTTACAATTCCAAACATACAATTTAGACACTTCCATAGTGTTTCTGGGGGTTATATTAGCCTATTGTGAAAATTTACCAAAATGCCCCCAGGGACCGGCCCGGGCCCGCCGTACCCCGTCCGACTGTACTTTTCTCGAAATTATGATAGGGGCTATTCTTATATATTTTCACCTAAGAAATCCATTTATGGATTCAAAATTATCAAATTCATTGTCAAATTACAAAAATACCCTTGGCATCCAAGGGGTGTTTTCGTAATTATGTTTTTTCGGCCTTTTCTGAAAAAGTATCTAACTGTAACCCCATCTAATTTTTCCCCCTAAACCCAATGAAATCATCAAATCATTGAAAATCTAACTCTGAGACCCCTAACTAGAGATGGCTGAAACTTATGAATTCTCTGAGGAAAATCATGGTTTTTCAATTTCGGCTCTGTAAACACATACATTTCTACTCCTAACCACTTTATTGACTATTCTATTAGGTCACAACTACCATTTAGACCCAATTTTGGCAGCATGCCCCCTAGGCCATGCCATTTCGAAACATTTAAACCAATGACAATTCGGCGAATTTCACCGATTAAATTGTTCACAACAACCAGAATAGTCAATTTACGAAAATTTGGAAGTTATCTCAAGCTCCCACTAGCTTTTCCTCTTCTTGGTTGAAACCATAACTCCTCCACACTAAAATATGAGCTTCAGAACCTTCAAGAATACCGAATAGAAGCTCAGGAGCAGAATTATACACATTAGGTAAGGATTTACTAGAGAAATTGGCTTACCGTATAAGATCTCTTCTCCTTTCTCTCTCTAGAACATGACTGCACTTCCTCTCTTTAAATGCTAAACTTCACATCAGTTTATGAAAGCAAAAGGTAGGAGATGAAGTTTTATTTCATTAGCTTATGTCATATTTCCTTTATTTACTAATTTCCAAAAATTATCAAAAACCAATTTTGTGTAGATAAACCTATGCATATGTAACTTTGCTCATTAAACCAAACTAATATTTCCTTCTTCTTGCTACATGTAGGAGACTCCTATGGACCCCTCCCTATGGTCTCAAATGGCTTTACAATTTGTTTCGATTACGTATATACAAAAAGTCTCAATTTTGGTTAAAATTCCACTTTTTACTCAAATTTTCCATAAATTCATATTAAATTGACCAAACATTATAAATATATTTTTTCATCTTATTTTTCTTAATTAATTGAAATTAATTTCAATTAATCCAAAAATAATTAATTTTGTGCTTGTTTGGAAAAATTACAAGTTTGCCATTACATTTTCTTTTATTTTCGGATTTTCTGCCCAAACTTTGAAAAATCATAACTAAATTTTTAGATATCATTTTAGAGTGATTCTAAAGGGTATATAACCTTTATTGAATCTAGTTTTAAAGAAAAATATCGAATTTATCCAATTGAAAGCACATCATTCCTAGATTTAATTTCTTTGACCGCTGCTCTGGAAAATAATCAATTTCGCTGGGCAAACTTCAAAAATTCATAAATTTTTGTATATAGCTCTAATTAATTTATATGACCTATCAAATTAAATTTTAGGATGTCTACTTTCACCTTACAAAATTTTATAATTTTTGCTCATCATTTGGTCTTCCAAAACCTCATGACAAACTCACTGCCTCGTAAGAATTTCACTAGAAGCATAATCACTTTCTTCAAAATTCGCCATTTTATTTTTTTTAATGCCCAAAATATATAAGAAACATTAGATAATAGATTTGGGACACCTACTAAATCGGGGCTTAGCAGTCTACTTAATTTAGGCTTATTCCCAATCCTTAAATCCCAAAATTCAGGATATTACAATAAGCAACTTTCTCTCTCTTAAGGCTAGTCCCTTTTATAAGCAACTTTCATTTTTTGTATAAAAATGTAAGCTTCTTTTTCCTATTTCACCCCTTATTAAATACTCATTATCTCTCATATTTTACATTCATTATCTCTCATACTGTTTATCTATTATTTCTCCTATACTCTTTTAATAAATAAGGGGTATATGGAAAAAAACATGATATTTTTTATACACTTATTACTTTTAACTACCAATTTGTTTTGCACAATTAAGGAGAAAGTTGTTTATAAATAGGACCGGAGGGAATACTTTTTATACATTCTCTCTCCTATCCTCTTTTCATAAATAGGGCATATATGGGGAAAAAACATGATATTTTTTACATACTTATTGCTTTTAACTATTAGTTTATTTTGTACAATCAAGGAAAAAGGACCTTATAAATAAGATCAGAGAGAGTATAATTAATAGGGACACTTTAGAGTAAAAATTATAAGTACCACTTCGGTCCTATTTATAAGTCACTTTTAACTAAATATCACATATCAAAGAAATGTAGTTAACTTAATGATTATAGGGTAAATTTCTAATTATACCCTCATTTATGAATGTGTACTTTTCAACATTTTCTTCTCTATTTATCTTTAAATTATTTCTTCTTTGGTACAATATATAGGGACAAAATTGTCACAATCTCATTTACTATACTGAAACATGACTTATAAATAGAACCAAATTTTTTTCTCAAAAAGGACTTATAAATAGGATCAGAGTGATATTAATTTAGAAAATAAAGTAGATTGAGATTTTATATTTATTAAAATCAAAACAAACCCCTTATGTAATAAGAAAAAATCCCTTAACTAGTTCATATATTTAGAATAAGATAAAATAATAAATATACGTAAATTTTGAAGAGAACGAATTTGATAAATTTAAAATTAGTCATAACTAATATTATTTGTTACTATCAATTTTTTATGTTTATTTAAGCCAAATTCCTTAACTTGTTTTAAAATCAATTAGTTAAGATCTAGCTGGTACTGAGTAGTCATAAATTCAAAGGGGCTAAAATTATGTTCGCAAAATATAGAGTCCAATAAGTAAGGTACTATAATTCTCGTGAAAAAAATGCACTCCCTTCGGATAGGGCGTTTGAATAACTTGATTTAGAATATAAATTATTTATAAAATAATTAATATTCATTTTTTAATTTTATCCATATAATTAATGATGGTTTTCAATTTTACCTCCTTATAAAATTATCAAACATATTTTTTAATAAAGATAAAAATGAAAAATAAAATTTAATTTAAGACATATTTAATGAATAAAATTATTTTATCCCACGGGCTGATGAAGTAGTATAATACTATAATGTATTAAAACAAGAAATTACCTTAAATAGTTTAGTTACAAAGAAAACAGTTTCCCTGATAGCAGGGAAACTAGTTCCAAGATCACCGTGAGAATTGACCATATTCATTCATCAGGGGAAGAATTGACCATAGTACTGTGTTCAAACACATATATCGAGACTTTGACTTATTCAATAACTTCTTCAGTTCCAAATACTAAAAAATTATTTTAATTAATTCATGAAATAAAAAATATATATGTTGAATATTTGTAATTAATTAATATATTAAATTTTAAAAGTAATTCTACTTGTTCATGTTATTTTTATAAACAAGAACTACTTAAAATAAACAAAATAAACTAGCCGTTTAAATTATGTTAAAAATAATAAATATATAAAAATGTAAAAAAAATTCAATTATATCCCTATTTATAAAAAATTATATAAGAGAGAGAATACTAAAAAATTATGAGAGATAATGAATTATTACATGCAAGAAAGTTAGGGCCTGTTTGGTTTAAAGGGAGGGGATAGAATGGGAAGGGCTCATTTTCCATCTCTTCCAAAACCCCCCAATTTGGGGGGAACAAAAATGAGGGGATGGGAGGAATTGGGAGCCCTTCCTTTGAAGTCCCACTTTCCAATTTTTCAAATCAAATAAGGGGAGGGACTTATTTTTCATCCCCTTCCCTCCCTCCAACCAAACAGGCCCTTAGTGGAGTATAATTTTTGGTGAATGTGGGATAATTAACACTAATATAAAGATATGTATTTAACAGGGATGAAAATAAAAAAAAAAAGTAGTTTAAATTTTCAGACTCAAAAAAATATTACTTATATTAAGAATTTACTTCATGAGAAAAAAAAAAGCTGCTTATAAATAATATGGAAGGGAGTGTCATTTAATAATTAAAATTTGATACACAGGAAAAAATATTGCGGGGTGGAAACAAATAGAGATGTTCTGGAAAGAGACAAGAAATAATGAAACCTCGCGTTTATGGTGAAATCAAAATATTTAAATATATCTTATATTTAGAAATAAAATAAATATATTAAAATAATTAAAGTTATTACTTTATTAGGAACAATTACAATGAAGTCCAACACAAGAGAAAAAATGAAGAAATGGTCCTTGAAGTTGTTAATGACAAGTCGAGGAGCGTCCATTAACAAATCGAGGAGCTTACACTGACAACTTCAAGGACCATTTCTTCATTTTTTCTCTTGTATGGGATTTCATTATAATTGCCCTAAGTTATTATATGGGTCGTACCATCGGCCATTCACTATATCAAAATAGCTTGAACAACTTAATTACTTTCTTTTTTTTTTTAAGATCAAAATGCATTAAAAGATAAGATTAAATGTAAGTACATCAACTTCATCAACTTCTTACAATCATGTGTGGGCATGATTGCAGAATATTAAAGACATTATAATGAAGAAAATTAACACAAACAACATTTGGGAAATCAAAACATTTAAGATAAAAATTTGGAAAAATTACACTTAAGTCTTAAGGAAGAAAGAAAATGAAAGAATGGTCCTTTAAAATTGCAAAATGAAAAATTGGACCCATGAAATTGTCAATGTCCGCTCATGGAGTTGTCAATGACCCGCTCATGGAATTATCAATGGGACTATTTTTTTTATTTTGCAATTTCAAGGGATCATTTTTTTATTTACCTTCTCTTAGAACTTGAGTGTAATTTTCCCTAAAAACCTATATATCGTGTGAACCGCACAAGTTATCATGAGCTCATACATCTTGATCTCTTTTTTTTATACAGTGAAGGTGTAAAAATACCTACAAATTTTTATTAAAAGTGTTTCCAAAACTAAATATATTTTGAAGGTGCAAAAATACGCATCAGCATTCAAAGTGGAAGTAAAAATGTCAACACTGTTAAATTTAGCTTAACACTGTTACATATGCATGTGCAAAAAGAGTGTAGTGTAATAGTGTTAAGCCTGTTCCAAAGAAAAACAGTGTTAGGCCAAATTTAAAAGTGTTAACATTTTTACATCCATTTTGAATGTTGATGTGTATTTTTGCATTTATAAAATTATATGATGCTGGGCCTATTTTTAGTAAAATTTTATTAGTATTTTTATGCCTTAATCCTTTTTATTATTTTAAGGTACATAAGAGACTTTTTATTATAAATACCGCAACTGTGCATAAAATATGGAAGAAGAAGACACTAACAAAAAAAAAAAAAACACACACACACACACACACACTCATTGCATACCGCAACTGTATATAAGAGTTTATTTTTTGGCCATAGCACACACTCATTGTATACCCTAAGCACCGCTGTTAGGCATGGCGGAGGAGAGCACGGTGGTGTTAACGGAGGAGGCTGATGTTCTGCGACGCAGCCGGAAGAAGGTTCAAATGGGTGAGTCTGTCGTAATAGATGGTCGGGCAGTCGTTCCACGGGTAGAGGATTGGATGTTCGACGACAAGGAAGGAGAAGGACCTAAGGAGGACGAGTCTTCGCCGAGGAAATCCTACAAGGAAGCGTGTGTGGATTGTGATCCAGGGCTGGAGGAGGGGGAGAGAAGAGTGACTGGTGGTGGGACGAGAGATGGCGATCTCGGGTGCACGTAAAGAAGACAGCGAAGGGCACGAACGTGTTTGCACTGCCTGAGTATAAGAAACATCTTGCACGGCGTTGGTCCAAATCTTTGTTTATGCGCTTGTTGGGAAGAATGGTTAGGGAAGATCAATTAAGTATCAAGCTTCAACGGCTATGGGGTTGGAGGGGTGAAGTAGAAACCATGGAGATCGGTTCAGGATTCTTCCTGGTACGTATGAGTAGTCAGGAAGATTACAATTTTGCTCTTACAGGAGGGCCTTGGGTTTACATGGACCACTACCTGGCAGTGCAACCATGGACAGAAGACTTTGATCTAGATGTAGCTAAGGTCTCAAGGATCGCTGCTTGGGTAAGAATACCAAGAATGCCAATGGATTATTATGATAAAGGTTTCCTATATGTAGTGGGCAGTCAGATTGGAAGGGTTCTAAAGGTCGATGTGCATACGTTGAAGCACATTAAGGGTCGGTTTGCACGTATTTGTGTTGAAGTTGATTTGAAGGCCCCTTTGCTTCCATCTATTTGGATTAACAGAGTGGAGAAGAAGATCATGTATGAAGGGCTGCATCTAATCTATTTTTCTTGTGCTAAGTATAGTCACGATGCTGAAAATTGTTCAGCACGAACACTGGCAGGGAAGGAAGGTTCAGCGACGGTCGATTCCGATAGCCATGCTGTGTCGGTGGAAGCAAGGCCACATAACGCTCAGTCACTGACTTAGAAGTCAGAATACGGGGAATAGATGTTAGCCCCGAGGAGGCGGCGGCCTCAACGACCAGGGTTGTTCGGCAGTGAGAGTCGTTATCGGGATGCGGCGGGAAAGTCGGGCAGAGATTGATGGTCGAATCAATGGGTCACAATTTAATGCTCTGTCCGGATTTTCGCAGGGTGATGAAGATGGTTGCGCAGATCATGGGGAGCATCAAAACAAATCTCATGATTTTAGACCTATTAAGTTTACTGATTCCCAGTCCAAATCGGTGAAGATTCAAGAGTCGAATGTGGTGGCAAAAAAGAAGTTGCTTTGATCATGCAAAAGGATTTATAGAGAGGTGAGGGAGATCAGATTCGGTCAACTGTGGGGCCCATGGAAGCGTGCTTAAATGTTAAGAATCTGATAATGCAATCTGATAGGAGTATTTCATCTAGCTCTAGGAAGTTGCCAAGTGTTAATTTAGAGGATGTGCAGTACGGCAAGGAAAAGAATGCAGTTCAGAATTTACGAGACTTATCTGTAGTAGTGGCTAGTGGGAGTGGAAATACAAACCAGTTGCGGGGCCTGCCTGGGAATTTAGTTGGACCCTTAATTCCTCCTATAGGCCCAACTAGTTCCAATCCGTTGGACCCTGGAGAGGCAAAGTTTACTCCAATAGACCCTGACGATGGGAGGTGTGAATTATTTAGAACCCATGTTAATCCATTAGGCGAGGAGGAGCAACTTGACATCGTATAAGGGAGGAGGCTATGGCCCAGGATGGGTATTTGTTTATGTAGTTGGTGTGCGCTCGCCTTTTTTAAAAAATTAGTATCTATGATTGTTATGACGTAGAATAAAAGAGGTGTTGGAAAGGCCTTATTTCGTCATCTTTTAGGAGATCTCAAGGAAAAGTATTACCTGGATATGCTTCCTATTCTATAACCCAGACAGCCCGATACGAAAGCTATGGGAATTAGTCGGAAACTCGGATGGTACTCATCCCATATAGTAGAAGCTAGAGGTTTTAGTATAGGGATTTGGCTTTTTTGGTGTGATGTTGTGTCATTTTCTGTAGTCAAAGTTGGGGAGCAGTTCGTGCATGGCAAAGTCCAGGATAGAAATGGAGGTGAATGGTTCATAACCATTGTTTATGGGAGTCCAAATTTTACTACTCGCTGCTACTTATGGACTGACCTCCATGAGATATACTATTCTGTTAGCGGTTGGTGGGTAATTTCTGAAGACTTTAATGCAGTGCCAAGTTATGGAGATAGGACGTATAGGTACCCCCGAGTATCTGATGGGGTGGAAAAAGCATTTTATGATTGGATAATGGATTGTGCGGTGATCGATATTGGGTTTCAGGGGCCTAAATTCACGTAGAGTGGGAGGGGAAGCCAAAGCCGGATTGATATAGTTTTTGTGAATGCAGCATGGCATGAAAGCTTTCTGAATGCTTTAGTGCTTCATTTGCCAAAGTTTAGTTCTGATCATTGTCCAGTTCTCCTGAAAACCGATGCACAGATGCCTAGGAGCTCAAGTTAACGACCTTTCAGGTTTTTCGCACCCTGCATTCTACATGATGAGTTCTCGGATTTTATGCAATCTATCTGGAAGGTGGAGGAAAATTGGAATCAGGCAATAGGTGAGTTCCGCCACAAGGTTATGAAGTGGAATAAGGATATTTTTGGTAATGTGGGATGGAAGAAGAATAAGCTGTATAGAAGACTCGAGGGTATTAATCGGTCTATTTCTTCAGTGGGTCTTATACCACACTTGGAAGGATTAAGGGGCAAGTTGTGGAGGGGTTGGAGGAAATTCTTTTGCAGGAAGAGGTAATGTGGTTGCAATACTCAAGAGCGAAATAGTTCGTGGATGGAGATCAGAACACAAGATATTTTCACTCGGTAGCGAATGGCTGGCACAGACGAAATAAAATTGAAGCTTTGAGATTAGAACCAGGTCAGTGGTCTTATGACGAGCAGGAAATTATGGAAATGGTGAGTACGTTTTTCCAAACATTATACTCAGAGGAGGGTTCTTTGTCCAGCTTGTTGGTGTATGGTTGTACTTACCCGCATCTTGAGGAAGCCCATTTAGAGGCTCTAGGGCACTTGGTAGTGGATAAAGAAATCAAACGTGCCTTGTTTGCAGTTCTTTGAAAGCACTTGGTCCCGACGGCTTGAATCCTTTATTTTTTCAAAGCCAGTGGAAGACCATTGGCCAGTCAGTGGTGAGCTTGGTAAAAGGGATTTTGATGACCCCAGTAGGGTGGGCACTATTAATGACACTCAGATCGTGCTTATTCGAAAGGTGGAACATCCTTAGACTATCCGTGATTTTTGGCCCATTAGTATATGCAATATTGTGTATAAGATTGTAACGAAGATTATTTCAAACCGGTTGAAACCACTCCTACCTTTGGTGGTGGCCTCGAATCAGTGCAGTTTTGTACAAGGTCACCAGAGTGCTGATAATATCATTCTGGCTCAAGAGGTCATACATTCAATGCGGAGTCTGAAGAAGAAGCGTGGATACATGGCAATTATAATAGACCTTGAGAAAGCGTATGACTGTGTTCGGTGGGAATTTGTTTTTTATTGTTTAAAGACTCTTAGGCTCCCAGTTTATATCCGCAAGGTTATTGAAGCTTGTGTTTCATCTCCCTAAATGAAGCTTTTATGGAATGGTTCGCCTTTGTCTGATTTCAGGCCTACTAGAGGAGTGAGACAAGGGGATTCGTTATCACCCTACTTGTTTGTCTTGGTAATAGAACAGTTGGGGCACCTGATTCAAGATGTCGTTGATACTGGTGACTAGCTTCCTTTCAAGCTTACTCGGAAGGGGACTCCTATCTCTTACTTATTCTTTACCGATAATCTTATACTATTTGCTGAGATCGATTTGGATCAGGCGGCTGTCATTAAGGCCACACTAGATGATTTTTGTGCTGTTTCAAGGCAGAAAGTCAATTCGTCTAAGTCCCGAATTTTCTTTTCCAGGAATGTGAACTATGTGCGTAGTAAAGAGATATGTGAGTTCCTGAATTTTATCCCTTGTTCTGATCTTGGTAAATATTTAGGTATGCCTTTGCTTTATAAGAAGGTGACTAAAGCTACATATAAGTTTATTCTTGACAAGATGGACTCCCGCCTCTCTAGCTGGAAGGCTAATTCACTATCTCTGGCTGGGTGTCACACACTGGTGGCTTCTGTGGCTTCGGCTATGACTTCGTATGCTATGCAAACTGTGAATCTCCTGGCATATACGTGCAATGAAATTGATAAACGGTGCCGACGTTTCTTATGGGGAGGCAGCTCTTCATCTCGTAAGGTTTATTTGGTGTCTTGGAGCAATGTTTGTCGACGTAAAGAGGGGGTGGCCTAGGGCTTCATCAAGCAAGTTTTCAGAATAATGCGTTCATGACTAAGTTGGGCTGGTCTTTAATTACTCGAAGAGATCATTTATGGGTGCGATTCCTTCGAGAGAAATATAAGATAAGGTCTGATGTGGTCCCAGTGGTGGAACGGCGCAGGGCAGAGTCTAGGACCTGGAAGGGCATACGTTCGAATTGGGAGACAGTGAAGGAAGGATTAAGGTGGAGGGTAAGGAATGGCCTTGATACAAGGTTTTAGCGAGACAGCTGGGTTCCTCATTTGGAATCCTTGTAGCACTTAGCTACGAGTAATATACCTGCGGAGGTATTGGAGTGGCGGGTAGCGGATTGCTTAACAGACACAGGAGCATGGGTGTGGAGCAAGTTTAGTCAGTATCTTCCTGGGGAGGTTCTCAAGGCTATATGACCGCAACAGGTGAGTCGTGTGGATGGGAGGGATGAACCAATCTGGCGCTGGTCTACGGACGGCTAGTTCTCTGTCAAGTCAACTTATGGTCAACTATCTGGCCAAGATGCATTCCAGGGGAATGCGTTATGGAGACGGATGTAGAAACTGTGAATCCCACAGCTGTACAGGATGTTTCTGTGGCTTTGCTGCCATGATAGGCTCTTAACTAACATACCGCGGTGTGCTTGGGGGATGCAAGGGTCTGCCATGTGTGGGGTTTATGGATTTGCGATAGAATCTCTTTTGCATGCACTAAGGGATTGCCCTAACGCTCGTGTAGTTTGGGAGATGATCCTACCGACGGGGGTACATACCCAGTTTTTTGAGCTTGCGGACCATCGACAATGGATTAATTAGGGTATTCAACGACATTTTTTGGTACGAGGTCATGAGTTTCGTCTGTAGTTGCCATGCTCAGCCGGCATATTTGGCTAGGGAGGAATAAACGCATATTCAATAATAAGGGCTGGGATAAAGATGAGATTTTGGCTCAGTCTCTGGCGTGCCTTTCCTGGGGTACATCTCGGCCTCTTAGCCGGATGGTGGAAGTAGTTTCTCCATCAATGTGGCAGCCCCTCCTAGAGAAGTTTTGATGTTCAATGTTTATAGGTCTTTCAATGCGAATACCAACCTCTGCACTTGTGGAGGGTTTGTCCATTAACATTTGGGGACTTTTGTGTATGGATTCATGTTTCGAGTTGGCTACGGTTCTGTGGTTACGACATTTCTTATAGGGAATCTTGTGGGCTTTAAAGCTTGCATGGGATAGGAACTACATGTCAGTTGTGGTGGAGAGTGACAGTAGAGTGGTTCTTGACTTGATCAGAGATGCTGTGATTGAGAATCATTCGAACTGCTCTATACTTCTGGAGGTTCCAAGGTATTAAAACCCGGACCGGGTAGTGAACCGGTCGGGGTACTGGGTTAAGGGTCAGTGGGTCAGACCGGGACCAAACCGGAGCTAAACCGGGACCAAACCGGTGAGAAATTGAAAATTTTAGACTTATAGTATGAAATTCTAAAGGAAAAAGTAAAAAAAAAAAAAAAAAATTTTTTTTTTAAAAAAAGGGAACCGGACCGGCCAACCGGCCGGTTCGCCGGTTACCGGGCCGGACCGGCCGGTCCGGTCCGGTTTTCATAACCCTGGGAGGTTCAGGGCATGCTTGAGAGGGACTGGGATGTAGAACTAGCTCATTGTGATCGGGAGGCTAATAGTATGGCGGATGCTCTAGCAGCTGATGCAAGGGGCATGGGAGTCGACTTCCAAGATATCACAACCCCTTCGGAGCGCATACGAAGTCTTATATAGCAGGATATTTGCACTAAGATGTTAGAACTTTAGTTGCTTATTTGTCTTTTTCATCAAAAAAAAAAAAAAGAAGACACTAACAATAAAGGAAAGGGTAAACATAAATTAAATAAGCGGTGCGTCTTTTTCTATGCGCTTGTTTGGGTAAAAAAACACCACTTTTGATCCCTAAAATCATTGTTTACTAAACAAAGGAGCAAACACTAAGAAAATAAATAATGAATATTAAGATGACATGTGAGCGTTATATGTATAATAATTATTAGGAAAAAATAAAATGATTCCTCCATAAATAAATGTAATCATCAAGAAAAAAATTTCAAGACCAATACGAAGCATGCGAGGATGTTGTTAATGAGTGATCTATAAGCATATTTCGATAATATCCCCTTTAGTTCACGAAATTGGAGAGAATGTAATGAAATCTAATGTAATGATGATTACATGAACTTGTTTGGTTCGTTATCCAAAAAAGATGATGCATATACATAAAAATGTTTGGTTGGACTACATCAAACATGAGAATATATGAAAATAATAACAAGAGACAAAATTACCCATATTCACACACCTACACATAAATAACGCATACGTTGGGTTCATGGTAATTTTTCATTTTGTTCAGTGTACATGTTGAGTTCATAGTAACCCTTTTAATATTTAACGATGGAAATATTATGTCATGTACAGGTTGGGTTCATGGTAATTTGTAATATTTAATGGTGAGAATATTATTAAATGGGATATTTTAATATTTTCTACTATGGAATATAATTTTTTTAAATTTTTAATGGGGAATATGTTTTAAATCTCTATATTATTAATTAGTTTTTTTTAATATTTAATAGTGCTTATGGGTAAATGAATTTTGGAAATTCCTATGGTCTATTTCTCTTCCTTTAGAGGATCTTCTTTTAATTTGAAAAATTTTGAATGATGCACTCCCTTAAATGGATATCCTTAATAGGCACCATCTTCCTGTTCAAGGTAAGTGTTTATTCAATTGCAACCAAGAGGAATCTTTAGAGTATCTGTTGGTAATTTGCCCTTTCTCAAGAGTTGTATATTTTAGAGCTCTTTCAATTGTTTTCCCTTTTAATATGGTGCCAATTTTTAAATCTTGGCTTAAAAGGGCTCTTGTCCAGCTTCACAAGGATGGATTTTTGGAGTAAGTAACTCAGATTATTAAACTCATTTCCGTATTATGGATAAATAGAAATCAATTATTTCATAAAGGGAAGAAGGTTGATCCAACTTCCGTAATCAATGAAATTAAAGTGGCATCATCCTTAAGTATTGCAGCCTTTTCATGTAAGGACATTGTCAATATCAACAATCCTCGAGCTTTTAACGTTACTTCTCTTTGAACCAACATCCCTTCAAGTAGTTGGAGCATTATTGTTGATTTTTCGCAATCTGGTGCTTCTTAGATACTAAAATTTTTCATTTGTTATCAAGGTCAATCAGTGCAGTGCATGCAGTGAATGAAAACAATTTCAATAAGTCAGTTGGCAATTACAGGATTGAGAGCATCATTGACCTGAATTGTTAAATGCTCTTATTTTAACTTGGATGAAAAAGACTACTAACCTTTTTTTGCTGCAGGAAGAAATGACTTCATAAAGTAGAGAATTGTAAGCAACATTCAAGTATAATTCTTCAGGATATAGGGAATTTATTAGATCTATTTCATTTTCAAAAAATAGTTATAGTGTCAGGAATTAGTTTTCTTGTTTTTGCTTCTTTGCATTCATATCCTTGTTTTAGCTACAAAGTATTAATACATAACATTATGTGATATTTTAATGAAATTTGGTCTTTATAAAAAAAATCCTCTATGGGTGAGCACTTTGGCCAATTTAAAAAACTATAATGATACTAATATCTTTTTTACTTGATTACATGATGTCTGCATTCCCATTCATCATTCTCAGTAGTGTAGTCCTGATTACGTCATTTGTAATCAGGATTACAAAATGAAATCCTCCATACATTACAAAAGTTCAGCCAAACATCATAATCAATCTATTGTATGAAAATTACATGTAATCATCTTTCATGAAATTGAACCAAATAGGCTATAAATATTCTTTGAGCTTGGAGACATGCCCTGACACTAATATATCTCTAAGACCGAATTCACCTAAAATTTAATCGTACCAAAAGGAAGCATGGGAGGTGTTAAATCATAAAATCAGTCCATACACTCAGCCCACATAACAAGGCCCAAATCCACTAATTGTGTTTTAGAATACTCTTCTAGGGCAAAGTGTATAGTAATTTATACAGCACACACACTATTCAGTGTATATAAATGCTTAGCTGTAATACACCATTATTAATGCGATAGGACTATTCAATATTCTGTTTCCTTTTTGGTTTCTGTATCATTTTATGGTATCAGAGCCGCAGCTTTCCCATTGCTACAGCTTTTCTTGATTTTCGAAAATGGTTTCACTAATGCATTCAACAGGTTCTACTCACTGATAAGTAAAATATTTGCATATTTATTTTCCCTTTTATGATGATTTTATGGACGATATTTGCGTTTAATATAATAAATTTGGGTGTGATTGATAAATAAGTATTGTTTTTGGAATAAATAGCATTTAAATAAAAAATAAAAAAATAAAAAGTACTGTAGCAGTTGCCAGGCACTGTAGCAGTCAACATGAACTGTAGCGGTCAACTCCACTGTAGCCGCCGCAGGGGTACTGTAGCAGAAACTTCCAGAACACTGTAGCAACCGCCGGAACACTGTTGAAGCTTCCAGAACACTGTAGCAGCCGCCAGAAACACTGTAGCAGTACTGTAGCACACGTTTTTTCCCTATAAATAGAGATCAAGGCCAAGCTTAAGGAGGAGAAGAGAGGAAGAGAATCAGAGGTCCTTCTCAGACAATTAAAGGCCCTTCTCTGACAAGAAAGAGATCCTTTCTCTGACAATTCTGAAAAAAGTGTGTTACTTTCTAGATTTAATTTCATACATTGTATTACTTCTTGCATGCCTCCATCTTGGAAGGCTTAGGATTTTATTACTTCTTGCATGCCTCCATTTTGGAAGGCTTAAGATTGTATCACATTTTGCATGCCTCTATCTTGGAAGGCTTAGGATTGTATCACATTTTGCATGCCGCCTACATAGAAGGTTTTACCTCCTCAATGGACGGCTAGATTTCTTCATCTTTCATTCATCTTTTGGTTGTATATTTATGTTTGAGAATTTAATATTCAAGTTTATACAGTATTTCTAAGGATTTCATTCTAGCTTTATATAATGTCAATTTATTTTGATTTTCTTTTTAATTTTATCATGAGCTAAATTTTCATTTTCCTAGGGTGATGACGTAGCTTACTAATGACGGATTGAATCTTAACTTATTAAATCTAGTTTGAATTTATCATTCATGATTGAGTTTTAATTATTATTCTTAATGCTTTTGATTGACTGGCCATCTTTTGAATGATTTCAATATGCATGTTGAGACCTGAAGGAGATACATGTGTGTAGATCCTATAATTAAAACCATGACTTGCATATGAAATAGGAATATATTCATATGAGTTGTGTAGCCTTACTGAGTTCCATAAATCTTAATGCATAATTAATTGCTTAAATTCATATAGGAATATATTGGATTAGCAATTGATTATAGAATTGCTTGACCTTGGAAGAGGCTGGTAATTAAATTAGGGAAACTCGACTATCAATCATGTGGAATAAATTGGGCTAGAATAAATAAGTGATTCAATCCGGAATTTGTGAAGTGAAATCTAATCCCTAGGAGTTTTTCTCATATTTGCTTTCATATCATCTGCATTCATATTTAATTGTCTTTCTTTTATTTTGTGCTCTCAATCACCAATTAATCGATTGACTGAATAGAATTAAAATTACTCATTTTGGTACTTAGTGCTCAATCCTCGTGGGAACGATACTCTATTTACTTCTATATTACTTGATTACGACAGTGTATACTTGCACTATTTAATTGATCATCTGAACTCGTATCACTCACACTTCTCCTTCCTCTCAAAACATCAATCCTACGTCTTCTCCCTATCATCTTTCTTCTATTTCTTCTGCTTTACCGTCTCACTTCATCTCCATAAAATTAACAAATGAAAATTATACAATCTGGAAATCTCATATGCTTCCTTACCTCTATGGACAAAAGCTCTCCTCTTCCTCCACCACATATTCTTGATGATAGTTCCTTAAACCCAGCTTATGAAGACTGGTACCAGAAGGACCAATATATACTCTCTGTTCTCATCTCGTCCCTCTCTGAGCCCTTGAGTGGCCAAGTGGTCAAATATAAGACGACACAATCAATGTGGTTTGGTTTGGAACGTATGTTTACTTAAAAATCCTAGACTCGATTTCTTCATCTTCACAACTAACTTGCTACTCTAAAAAAAGGTTCCGAGTCAATTTCAGAGTACTACAAATGAGCAGATCTATTAGTAGAATCTCTCAGTCTTGCAGGAGAACCAGTTGATGACCATCATTTTATTGCCTATCTACTTAATGGCCTTGGATCTGATTTTGAATCAATAGTGCCTCTTTGACAATAAAAATAGATATGCTATCACCAGAGGATGTACAAAGTTATTTACTCATCCATGAAGCTCGATTATCTAGTCTTCATGCTGTACTAGAAATATCAACAAATGCTATTACTAGACAACCAGCTAACTCTTATCCTTCACCGTTTTCCTGAGGTTCCTTTAGAGGTAAAAGCCATGGTGCAGGAACCTTCAATTTTCAAGGAAGTCGAGGAAGATTTGGCAGAAGCAGAAGCCGTTCTTCCAACTATTTTCCTTCCTTAACTTCAACACAGGAAAATCACTGTCACTTGTGTTCTCGTTTCGGTCATATTGTTCATATTTGTCCTCATAGATTTGATCATGCTTACCAAGCTCCTCCACCTCCTTCTTTGGCTGAAGCTCACAACACATCTGTGTACAATGCTCCTGATAAAGACTGGTATTTTGACACAGGGGTGACTCACCATATAACCTCTGAGTTATCTCACCTCAACTTGCACTCAGAACAGTATACAGGCAATGAGCAGGTTCACATAAGTGATGGTTCAATGACATTAATAGCTAATACTGGCGTTGGCATTCTACCTCTCCCAACCACACCTAGTAAACACAACAACTATCTTCTCTCTGACCTTTTACATATTCCTTCTCTCTCCAAGAACTTAATTGTTGTATCTAAATCTTGTCTGGACAATAAAGTTTATTTTGAATTTCATTCTTCGTATTTTCTTTTGAAGGACCTCATTACCAAGAAAACTCTCTTCAAAGGTCAAAGTAAGCATTTGCTCTATCCTTCTGCTTCTTCAACACCGCAGGCATGTTTTAGGATCAAAACTTCATCAGATAACTGGCATGCTAGGCTTGGACATCCAGCTTATAGACTAGTTTAGCATGTTCTCTCTAAATATTCCCTTTCCACATCTTCCAATCATTTTTCTACTTCTTGTTCAACTTGTCATCAATCAAAGAGTCATGTATTACCCCATCCCTCTTCTCCCCACTATTCCCCTTCTCCTTTATTTCTTGTATTCAGTGATGTTTGGGGCTTTGCCCCTATTTTGTCTACTTCTGGTGTTCGATATTATGTATCCTTTGTTGATGATTACACAAGGTTCACTTGGTTTTATCCTTTAAAATCAAAGTCTGATGTTACTCTTGCCTTTCTCTCTTTTCAAAAGCATGTTGAAAATTTATTTAGCACTAAAATAAAATTTCTCCAATCTAATGGTGGTGGTAAATACAAAGCTTTACACAAAACACTTCAATCTCTTAGCATTAGTCATCGTATTACTTGCCCTTACTCTCACCCTCAAAATGGTTCTATTGAATGTAAGCATCATCACATTTTTGAATCTGGTTTAGCTTTGCTCAATCATGCTTCTCTTCCTTCTTCCTTCTGTGTTCATGCCTTTGCTACTAATGTTTATTCAATAAATCGTTTTCCTTCAACTACACTTCATTACAAATCACCATAATCAACTTCTTTACAATCACAACCCTGATTACACCTTTCTCAAAACTTTTGGCTGTGCATGCTAGGCGAATCTTCATCCAAACACCAAAAATAAGCTAGAGCCTAGGTCTACTCTATGCATTTTTGTTGGTTATGCTTCTGACTATCATGGTTATCTCTGCTTTGATCCCAAAACATGTCGCACCTACATCTCAAGAGATGTAGTTTTTTATGAAGCTTTTTTTCCTTATCCAAATTAACAGCCTACAATGCCTACCTCCATAACTCGCTCATTTGCATTCCTGCCCAACACTAATTCTCCATAACCCACTATTACTTCTTTTCCCTCCCACACAACCATACTTTGGCCCAACATTCAAGCCCAACTTCAGTCCACTGACCTAACCCCAATTTCTCCTACTCGATTCCCCTCTCTACCCTCTTCCCCATAATCTTCAGCCTCAGCCTCTGCATCTTTGCCCCAATCCATCCCTTCCTCTTCACCATCTCCTTCCCCCCTCATCGTCAACATCCCATGATAACTCGAACCCAAACACAATCCCTTCGTCCTAAACTCTTTACTTATGGAACCATTCCTTGGCCACCTCACTCTCATCTCACATCTCTTCCCTCCTACACGAATGTTTCAGCTGCCAATTCATCATTTGATGTGCCTTTGACTCTTGCCTCTGCTCTTCGTTCCCCTGAGTGGTGTTCTGCCATGGAAGACGAACTCCATGCCTTACTGTCTACCAATACCTGGTCTCTTGTTCCTCAGCCCAAAGACAAAAATGTTATCGGCTTCAAATGGGTTTTCTGCACTAAGTACCACTCTGATGATTCTCTTGACAAGCATAAGGCTAGGCTTGTGGCTAAAGGTTTTCATCAAGCACCTGGTATTGACTACAATGATACCTTCTCTCCAGTAATCAAACTTGTTACTATTCAGCTTCTTCTTTCTCCAACTATCTCCAAAGGCTGGTCAATTCGATAACTCGACATTTAAAATGCTTTTCTTCATGGATCACTTTTTGGAGAGGTATATATGTCTCAACCACCTGGGTTTAAAAACTTTGTTTTTCCTCATCATATCTGCAAACTACACAAGTCAATCTATGGTCTTAAGAAGGCACCAAGGGAGTGGTTTTCTAAATTAAGCACCTGCCTCACACAACTTGGATTTATCCCTTCAACATTTGACACATCTCTATTTCAAAGTCTCAAGTTCCTCTGTTATGCATATTCTAGTATATGTGGATGACATTCTTATTATTGGGTCAGATGATTCAGCAATCTCCAACCTTATTTGCACATTAGGACAATCTTTCCCTATAAAAAATCTACGCACACTGAACTATTTTCTTGGTATAAAGGCTAATTTTGTCACTGATGGTTTATTTCTCTCCCAAAGAAAATATATATCTGATTTGTTGCAAAAAAACAAATATGCATCATTGCAAACCTATCAAAACTCCTATGGCAGCTTCCACTAAGCTATCCTTAGCTGATGGACAACCTTTTTCCAATCCTTCTCTCTACAGAAGCATTGTAGGCAGTCTTCAATATCTCTCCTTCACCAGACCAGATCTTTCCTATGCTGTTAACAAAGCATGTCAATTTCTATATTACCCATTAGACCCTTACTGGAAGGCAGTTAAACGTATTTTACGTTATCTGCGAGGAATACTGGATTTTGGTATTTTTATTCAAAAGTCTACTTCTCCTTCACTAATTGTGTTTGCTGATGCTAACTGGGCTGGCTGCCCTGATGATAGACGATACACAAGAGGGTTTTGTGTTTTCTTTGGCTCAAATCTTGTATCATGGAGCTCAAAGAAACAACAAATTGTTGCTCATTTTTTTGCAAAGGCAGAATATAAATCTCTTGCTTTGGCAACCTGTGACCTCATATGGATACAAACTCTTCTTAAAGAACTGGGAATTCCTCTCTACATTGCCCCAACTGTATGTTGTGACAATATTAGAGCTACTTATGTGGCTGCTAATCGTATGATGCACTCACGAACCAAACATGTTGAACTTGATTATCATTTTGTCAGAGAACGTGTTGCAGCCAAAACATTAAATATCACATTTCTCTCATCCAGAGATCAATTAACAGATGTATTCACTAAGCCTCTCAATGGAACTCGGTTTGAAATGCTAAGATCAAGTCTCACTGTCAGCTCACTGCCGTTCAACTTGAGGGAGGCTGGTAACATTGAACTTAAAAATACTTTCCGAGCAACCTCACTCTTCAGCGAAAACTTCATAGCGAATTGCACATTAACCTTCAATTTTTTAATAGTGAACATTAGTTTTTTAACAGTATAAGGCAAAATTGCTATGTTTTAAAATATCTAAAATAACATTGAACTTAAAAAAAAACTTTTGAGGCAATATTACTTCTCAGCGAAAACTTTCAGAAAAAATTTAATGCATGTTTGGCAGAGTGGTATCACTGATAGACGCACGATAACAGTGGGGAAAAATCACTTCAATGAATTTTAGGCGTTGGGAACACTGTAGACATAACTGTGCTTTTATGAAAAAGCCACGATAACTTATAAGCTCAAATTTGGTGTTTTTATTATAATCGTGGAGAGAGAAAGCAGTGATTATGGAAGAAAAGGGGCTCTTTGGCAAATGAGAGATGAGAGAGTAGGAGTGCTCTTGATATATAGTACCACTCTGGTTCTATTTATAAGTTCATTTTGATAAAAAAAAATCTGTCCTTATTATAAGTCTAATTTCAGGGTAATAAATGCATTTTTTTACTTTTTTTCAAGAGTAGCTTTTTGAGAGGAAGC
Source organism: Inga oerstediana (assembly GCA_963210345.1). NCBI lineage: Eukaryota > Viridiplantae > Streptophyta > Magnoliopsida > Fabales > Fabaceae > Inga > Inga oerstediana. The sequence goes on along the minus strand of OY723401.1, from coordinate 84,746,046 downwards.
TCAAAAGTTTAGCTTGTCCAAAAAAAATTTCACTGTCAATCTAAACACAAATCACATTCATAATATGACTTCTATCTTATCTAATTTTTATAAAAGTCAGATTAAAAAAAATAGTTTCTGTCACCACTATCCCAAATAAACCCTTATATCTTAACAAGAAAAAGTTAATTGTACTTTTTCTAAGGGGGCAATATTGGAGCAAGGACAATAACTTAACCAATAAGTTGGGTCACGGGGTGCAGGTGAATGAATGTGGTTGACTAGGAAGGGACGAGCTTGCTTGTACGTATGATAGTGAGATTACATGAGAAGCGTTATGGACCATTTTTGTTTTTTTTGTTTTTAAAGCTAGAAGCGGTTTAACGACACGTGGCACTGGATCTCACCGCTCTCTCTCGCTACCCGACATCCGTAGTCGCTTCAAACATTTTATCATCCAGCCTTGGTTCCTATCTTTTCTCTGTTTAAAAAAAACACATTTCATCTTCTTTTCCATTTTAAGTCTTATAATTTGTCAATAATAAGTGAAAGAACTATTGTTGATAAATTATAAAAATTTTCTGATATTATTTTTTATAATTAGAATATTACTGTGATTTTCCCTTTTTCCTTTTTCCAACATCTCTCCCTTTTTTCTACTCATATGCAACTGCAAATTTTAGACCAACCTTTATATTTCAAGGGCTTGTTTGTCAAGAGCAGAGTAGAGGGGAGGAAAAGTAAGAGGAGGAATTTTTTTTTTTGTGTTGGATAAAAAAATTAGAAAAATGTGGTTAAAATTTTTTAATTGGTTTTTTTTACTCTTTTATCTTATATCTTCTTTTATTAAAAATTAGTAACTCAACTTCTCCAATTTTTTTTTTTAAAATTCAACTTGTAAGAAATCCCCTTCCTCTCTAAATACCTCATATCAAACAGAGACATATGACATATACTTAGTGTAGAATCTAATTGGGAATAATTAAACTGTACATATTTATAATTGTCACCAATTTCTAATTAGATCCTTATGGTTTCTTTTATTAGGTCTATGTAGTTTTTCTTTCCTTTTTATTAGATCTCTATAATTTTTATCAAGTTGTTATAGCTTTACTTGATTTTTGTGATCCCTAACTTTTCAGTAACTATAAAAAAAACGATAGTGACGTGATTAATAATATGTGAAACTATAATATAAACACATGATAAAAAGAAAAAACTTAAAGGGAAATGATTAAAAATATGTGAGGCTATAAAGATCCAATAAAAATTAAAAAACTATAGGAGCAAATCAAAATCCAAGTGAAACTATAGAGACTTACAAAAAAAAATTATCACTATCTTTAATGTTGAGTTTATAGCAATATCAATTACGTGAAGGGCGGTGATTAAAATCTAGAAAATGTATTTAGAGAGGACAGACTGGTAAGCATGACGTAATAAACTTCTTTGGTACTTAGTCCCAATTTGTGACAACAGTTATGCCACTTGTCACTGGCACTTAACCATATAGATTTAACCATATAGATTATACATACAAATAATACTAACAAACCTAATATAAGAATTAGTTAGAGATTAAATTTGATTATAAATATAAAAACCTCAATCTATTTTATTCCAAATATCCATAATTTTTCCTTACCTATCCTTATAATTTGCATATGTCATTAAGGGATTTTGTGTTAATTGGTAGTTTTAGCGCAAATAATTTAAGAAGATATTTTGAGAAATTAATACATATTTTTAATAAATAACTAATTTAAATATTTTTTAAATTGACTCAAATTAGTTAAGTAGATTTTATATTAAGAACCGGAGGTAATATCAACTTTTACAGATAAATAAATTAGGTTAAATATAATATTATTCAAATAATATAATAATTCACATGCATGAATATAAGGGAAAATGGATCTTTTGATCTATATAATTGACTTGAATGTAATTCAGATTCAAAATTTTAACTCAATATAATTCAATCGCTATAGTTTCATTTCGATTATGAAGGTCCTTAAACTGTATCTTAATGCAACTCAATCCTTTCGGATTTAATCATTTAAAATATTAGTACTTATATTTAAAAAAAAATAAAATTATATATACTGTAAAACTCAATTACTACTAAAGTTTTAAATGATTAAACATATAAAGACTAAATTGTCATGAATGAAACTTCAGAAACTAAATTTCAACGAAATTAAAATTATAAGGAGGAGTTGCACATTGTCACACCCCCCACTGCCGCTGGACCCCACTACTGCTGGTGGCATCCAGCCACAGGGTCTAGCTCAATAGTAGCACATCTCACATGGGCTTCGGCTTTATCCCCAGGGGCGCGAGTTCGAGATGTGCGAAAGACGAAAGAAACCACGCAGGGGGCGTGGGATATTCCAATTGAGTCCATCTCCGATCCTATAGTCGGATGCCACCAGCAGCAATGGAGGGTGTGACACATACTACACTAAATTAAAATTTAGGGGTTGAATTATAACTAAATTAAAACTATATGGAAGAGAACATTAACTTTCTTTTAAGTATAAAATCCATATCAACTAAAAACAAAGCACATCACAAGTTATGAATAATATATTCACTCATTCTTTAATTCAATCTTGCTGAAATAGTGTGAAAACCCACAAGTTGGGCAATCTTCTACATTCCGAAAATCGATAATACACACTCCGAGATAAATTAAAAAAAATGTTACCACTGTAATTATAAAACATTAATGGGAAAATTAGTCATTTGATCCTTCAACTATCAACCTGATTATAACTCACTCCCTCAAGTTTAACCTAAAGTTTGGCTAGTTTAATAATTCCATTCTTACTGTTAGTTAACTCACAAATAATGTTAATAAAGTGGATCTTTGCCGTTAGACATCTAAAAAAAAGCATTCAGGTTTACAACACCCAGTTGAATTCGAAACCTTAGGAACTTCATTATTCTTAAGGGCCTATTTGGTATGCTAGAATTGATTTTAAGGGAAATAGATATGGATATAGAGATGGATATGAAGATGGAAATGGATATGTAAATAAGGTTTAAAAGTATGTTTGATATGTTAGGGAAATGAGGCCTCATTTCCATATAAAAAGACCAAAATGTCCTTTCATTAAAAAATAAAAAAGAAATCCCATCTTCTCCCTCACAATGCATCAGCCTGGATTGGTTACACTTTCACCGGAATCTTTGCCGGGAATCTTCTTCGGTGAACCACCTTCAAGAGCACCAACGTCCACCCTTGACCCACTTGTGTCTAAACTGAAGCTTTGACAACCACCTACAACCCAAATCCAAAAATAAAGATCACCACTTTTTCATATCTGGTGCATCAAAGAGCTTTGACATCCACTATTTACCGTTGAGCTTCAGCCTTTGTTGTCTTCCTTGCTCGACAACGATCTGGCGAAGAAGACGATGAAGAAGGTGGAGTTGGGCATCATGAACATAGACAATGAAGAAGGTGGAGATGAGTCACCAGCACCGGCATACCTAACATCCTCGTCGTCGTCTTCCTTGTCGATAGCAAGGGTGAGGGGGTTTCCGGCAAAGTGTCGGTGGGTAAGGGAATGATAACCTGAAGCATTAAAAAAAAGGGCAAATTTGAAATCGACCCACATGGAATTGCAAATCTTAGGGGGTGAATATAGAAATGAAATCTACCAATTTCGATGGATATGGAATTGGAAAAAATTCCAATTCCATTGTACTAAACAAACTTATACATGGAATTCAGTCACAATTCCATTTCCATCGTATCAAACGGGCCCTAAGTTCTCAATCCAAAGCAGACACAGTTCTCTAAAGTTATTTTATGGTCTGTTTGAGAAAGCGATGGAAAAGCACGTTTACGCAAGTTGAGACAAAACTCCTCTCACAAACTTACCTCATATACTGTAAATCACGTTACAAAAGAAGTTTCTACCACTAATTCAAATAGGCACTTATTCTCTGAACTTCTTTATATGTTGTTTAAACGAACTAATTTGATAACAAAATAGATAACCTAGGACATAAAGAGGGACATTCGAATAATACACCACTTAGTTGGGGGATGAAGAAGGAACAAGGAGGTGTTTTTAGGAAGAAGGGGCATCGTCATCTAGAGATACATGAATGGAGAAGAAAGAGAAAGACTGGATGTTTTTTTAGGGGTCTTACGGCAAAGACCCACTTTATTAACACCGTTTGTGAGTCAGCTAACAACAACAATGGTGGAATTATTAAGGGAAAATCCCAGAAAAATACAAATAAAATTGGGAAAATACAAAATGGTGTTGTTACTTTATCAAATCCCATGTCAAAATTGGAGGAGGAATATGAGATTTCCAATTATGACCAAAAGACCAAATTGCCCTGAATACAATAAAAAAAAAACAAAGAAGAGATATCTATAAGCGATTGGGTCTTGGCAAATGAGTGAAAATTGTAATATCCCGAAATTTGGGATTGGAAGCTTTGGAATAAGCCTAAATTGAGTGGGCTACTAAGCCCCGATTTAGTAGATGTCCCAAATATATTCCCTAATGATTCTAATATCTTTGGGGTATTAAGAAAGTAAAATAGTAAATTTTAGAGAATATAATTATGTTTTCGATAAAATCGCCTATGAGGCAGTGAGCTTATCATAAGGTTTTGGAAGACTAAATGATAAGAACAAATTATGAAATTTTACAGGATGAAAGTAGCCATCCTAAGATTTAATTTGATAGGTCATATGAATCAATTAGAGCTATACACAAAAAGATATGAATTTTTGAAGTCAGCACAAAAAAACTGTGAAATTTCTGGAACAATATGCAAAGATTGAAATTCTGGGAATTTTGTGATTCCAGAAAGAAAAATTCTATATTTTTCCTTGAAACTAGACTCAATAAGGGTTCTATAGGCTTTGGAATCACCTCATTTCTATTTTTCTAGAATTAGTTATGATTTTTCAAAGTTTGGGCAGAAATCTGCCAGAATTTTGTAAAATCCGAAATTTTTGGAAAATTGGTAAATGAATATAATAAAATATATAATATGATATAAGCTCTTTATTTCTTCTTCAGCCCTGCATCTGACGCCATTTTCAGTTTTAGAGAGAGGAAGAGAAAAATTGTAGAGAGAGAAAAGGAGGAGGAAAAACTTACAAAGGTAAGTGATTTCTTCGGTAAATCGGTTCCTAATGCGTATAACTCTGTTCCTAAGCTTCCTTTGCATATGATTTAAGGTTTGGAAGCTCATCTTTTGGTGTATCAAGGGTCTAGGGTTCAGCCACTTTGAGAAAAGCCAGTGGGAGCTTGAGGTAACTTCCAAACTCTTGTATATTGACTATTCTGGCTGTTGTGGACAATTTAATCGGTGAAATTTCGCCGGATTGTCATTGGTTGTAAAAGTGGAAAATGGGTTTCCCTAGGGGTTATGCTGCCCAAATTGGTACTAAATGGTAGTTGTAACCTAATGGAATAGTCATTAAAGTGGTTAGAAGTAGAAAGGAACGCGTTTACGGAGCCGAAACCGAAAAACCCCGATTTTCCCTAGAAAACACATATATTTCGGTCTGGGCTATAAATGGACCATAGAGTTAGATTTTCAATGATTTGATGATTCCATTGAGTTCAGGAGGGAAAATTAGGTGGGGTTACAGTTGGGCACTTTTTCGGAAAAGGCTGAGAAAGCATAATTACGAAAATGCCCCTAAAACACTTAAATATGGGCTGCCAAGGGCAATATTGTCTTTTGGCAGTGAATTTGGTAATTCCGAGTCCGAAAATGAATTCCTTGGGCGAAAATATATCAGGATAGCTCAGGTTAGAATTTCAAGAAAAGTACAGCTAGACCGGGTATGATGGGGCCGGGTCCCCGGGGGTATTTTAGTAAAATTTCATAATAAGCTCATATAACCCCCAGACACACTATGGAAGTGTCTAAATAGTACATTTGACATTGTAGGATCGAATATGGAGCCCCGAGCTGTTTGCACGTAGATCGAGGCACGCGTTTCGAGACTGAAAAGGGTTAAGGTAGGGGACTTACCTTACTTGCATGTATTTGATATCTTTGCTTGTGTAATGATGTATGTGATTGCTTTACTTGATTGTGTAGAGCATATTTGAATAAATGAAGCTCTGTTTCTGTTTTCACTGTGGCCATAGTCTTGTTGTATGAAACATTGAGCATGCAGAAATGTCATTATGGAGCATACATCTAGATAAAGCTAACATGTCATACACATAGCATCAATCATGCATGCATTATGGTATCTATTTCCTACTGAGATTCTCTCGAATCTCACCCTCCTCTACCAACAATTTAGACAGGAGACGACAGAAGATATGCAAACAACAATGCAGAGTACCGTATGAGGGGATTACAGTAGTGGAACGAAGACGGGAAGAAGTCTCCGTTTCACTGGGATGATTTTAGACACCCTAGTGGCCTTGTGCGGTTACCTTAATCGTAAGTATCATATACAAACCCTTATGGGGAATTTATGTAATCATGCACATATTATCAGTATAGTTATGCTATTCCTATGTTGCCTACCGAACCGCATATCATTTTCCGCTAATACTCTGATAAATGTGAAATTAAAATAAGGACGTGACAAAAATCATGAGAGAGAAAAACCTAAGAAGAAGATGATAATGAACATTGGGTTGTGGTTTCGAAGGTGGTTAAGCGACGAAGTGAAAGGGAACATCGGTTTCTGAGAGGCTTCGACAGTTCCACAATTTAAATTAACAATTTCACTTTCATAATTTACAACTTCAAATCCCAAAAACCAACACTATATGAGGGAAAATCTTGGGGTACAAAGTTCAGAGATCAATAACAACATTACTCTCTCGGTTAACAACATGACAATTTTTATTAACAGCTTCACTTTCATGATTTACAACTTCATATATTCATCATATGCTGTTCAATAACATTCGTCGTCATTCCCTTCCTCTTCTTCACTCAAACACCTTCGAACTCCAACACCGTCGAAGCCCCTTAGAAACCATCATTCCCTTCCTCTTCTTCGGTCAACCACCTTTGAAACTACAAGCTGATGTTCATCTTCTTCTTCTTAGGTTTTTCTTTCTTGCGATTTTCACTCCTTTGCTAAGACCCGTTCGCGTATAGATATCTTTCTTCTTCTTAGGTTTTTCGCTCTCACGATTTTCACTTCTCTGCTAACATCTGTTCACGTATAGATATCTTTTCCCCTTTTTTTTTATTGTACTCAGGACAATTTGGTCTTTTGGTCACAATTGGAAATCACATACTCTTCCTCCAATTTTGACTTGGGATTTGATAAATTGGTAGCACAATTTTATATTTTTTCCAATTTTGTTTATACTTTTCTAAGATTTCTCCAATTGTTAAACTTCAGAGACTGACTCGAGACGAGTTAAATGACTGAGTTACATCCGGTTGATAATAGAAGGATTAAATGACTAATTTTCCCAACATTAAGTGTGTGTTTGGGATAGTGATAAGAAAAATGACTTATTATGATTTTGACTTATTAAAAATGATTTAATAAAAAAGTCAGTTTTTGTAATGTGATTTAGGTTTGGATGAGTGATTTGGAATAACTTATTTTTGGACAATAAATGCTTATAAATTGTGATTTACAGTATATTAGGTAAGTATGTAAGAGGGATTTTATCTCGATTTACGTAATAAGTGACTTAATAAAAAAACTGCAATGAAAGACTTGGACATGTTTGTTTGGGCGTTACGATTGCTTATAAGTTGCTTTTTACGTAAATGGAGACACAACTCCTCTCACATACTTACTTCGTATACCGTAAATCACTATTAAAAAGTAACTTATAAACAATCGAATCGCTAAAACAAACATGCCCTTTAACTAGTAGCTTATTCTACATGTAATACAATTATAAAAAACTGAACCACACATAATAAAAAAAAATCCAACTCGTTCATGCTTTTTTTTCATTAAAAACGGGTTTATATGCCCATAACCGACACATGCTAACACTAGCATAAAGAACAGTAAAAGTTCAAGGTCAAATTTGTCAGGGGAATGGGGGAACGCTCTTTTACCTGATCACTCCTTATCTAATCCAAACAGTACTCTACTATTCTTTTTTGCCAACAACAACTATTCATACAAATATATTTATCCCTTTATTTATTTGTTTGTTTATTTTTTGCTGAATATAGGCGACTGAATTGATTTTTAAAAAAAAGAATACTGGCGACTGACATCTTCTGACCAGATCAGTGGATCATTAATATAGTTAGTAGCACAATAATTAATAAAAATATAATCACTTAATTTGTGATTACTTAATTCTAGATTAGAGTAGGAGAGGGAACCATTATTGAGGTTGAAGAATGTTTCGGCCAAAAAAAAAAAAAAGAATGTGAGTAAGATTGAAATGATCGCAGCCCAAGGAGATAATCTGTTTTTTTTTTGTTTTTTTTAATCTATTCATTTATATTCCCTTTCATTCCGTTTCATTATCATTTTTCTTTCTATTGGCGAAAACAAGCCCTTGACTTGTCAGTTGAAGTTCATCCTGTACTCTGTCACATCATAGAAGATGACAGTGAATACAGTATATTCCGAAAAAAAAAAAGTTATAGAACGGTTGCCATAACAAGTTGCAAAATATATGTGTGTGTGTGTTTGTGTCCATTTAATTATATTTATGAGGTCAATTTTTTAATAAAATATTACCGCAAGAATTTTTTTACTAATAAAATTCACTTGGGTAAAAATTTAAAATTCTATTAGATTATTATTAATAATAAAACCTCTACATGATAAGATTTAATTAAAAAAATTGACATCATAAATATAGGTAAATTTACATATATCTATCTATCTATTATCTATTATCTCTCTTGAAAATTTGTGGTTATGGGTTCGGTTTATTTTAATATTTTCTTTTTTTTAAATGTTTTAATATATTCAATTACTTATGTTGCATTTTGTCAGTTTTTTCCAACGATTAGTTTTTCCAACAACCTTTATTATTCATTACATCATCTGATTTTATTTATAGGCAATTTTCCTATTGATTGCATAAAACGAATCGGTAATTAAAAGTAATAAGTGTGTAAAAAATGTGATGTTTTTTCTATATATGCCCCTATTTATGAAAAGAGTATAGGAGAGATAATAGATAAAAAGTATGAGAGATAATGAGTATAAGATATGAGAAAGAATGAATATTTAATAAGGGTAAAATAGAAAAAATAAGTTTATATATTCAGACACAAAGTGAAAGTTGCTTATAAAAGGGACCGATGGGAGTACCATTTAACATTTATTCTTGAAGTCCAAAAGCCGTCTTAAAAAAATATTTATCCCTGAAGTTCAAAAGTCATCTTTAAAAAAAAATATCTTGAAAAATGAAAAAACTTGAATCACTTTATGGAATAATCCAAAAAGCTATATAACATCCATCTTCATTTGGTTTTGGGTTTAGTTTAAACTAAATTTTTTGCATTGTAATTGTTTCTACTCTTTGATACTATCATTAGTGGGGCCTTCATGTAAAGTTCAAAAATACAAAATTTAGCCATTTTGTTTTCTTGACTATAGTAGCTTATAAGGATCAAATGCTTGCATTCAAACGAATTTGTGCAAAAGGACATCAAACCAGGTAACTTCATGGTGGGCATGGAGAGAAAAGCAAATCAAGTAGTACTAATTTTTTTTAAGTAGTGTTTTATCTATTAACTCTTTTCTTATAGGTTCTTTGATAATAGATATCTTGGATTTAGTTGGATCAATAGTCCATGTTGAAGGTATAAAAATCTTCTTCTGATGTGATGTGTAACACCCCAAAATTTGTATTCACAAAAAATATTGTAAATATTTTGAAAATTCAATAAAATGGTGAATATTCATAAATTTGGAATTTATGAATTTTATAAATGTTCATTTTAATGATAAAATGGGCAAAATAATTATGGAATTAATTTGGGTAATTTAAAAAGCCCAATATTAAGGTCTAAAAATGAAGGAATATTAGAGAAAATATTTGGTCCAAAAATAGATGGAAATTGTCCAAAGAAAAATAAGAGAAGAAATTGGATTAGAAAGGTAATGACAAAATCGTAATTTTGTCAAATTATCAAAAAATTAATTATTTTTCAATTAATTGAAGTTAATTTCAATTAATTAAGGAAAATAAAGGTGAAAAATATATTTAGAATATTTTGGTCAATTTAATATGAATTTATGAAAAATTTGAGCAAAAAGTGCAAATTTGACTAAAATTAGAACTTTACGTGTATACGTAACCGAAACAAGTTGTAAAACCAATTGAGACCATAGGGAGGGACCCCTAGATGTCTCCTACATGTGTCATAAATAAGTAAATATTGATTGAACTTAATGAGCATAGTTACATGTACATAAGGATTTATGTACATAAGTTCATTTTTGAAATTTTGGAAAATAAAACAAATGAATAAAATAATGCAAAATATATGATAAATATATCATCATCTTCCTCTTCAGCCCATTTTCGTGCTGCAACAGACCTGAAATGAGAGAGAGAGAGAGGGGGGGGGGAAGAAATCTCGCAAAGTAAGCCGATTTCTCTGACGATTTAGCTCCTAACGGGTATAACTCTGACCCTAAGCTACTCCTCTTTGTTCTTTAAGGTTTGGAAGCTCAAAATCTGTTGTTGAGCACTTAGGGTTTTCAGCCATATTTGGGAAAAACTTGTGGGAGCTTGAGGTAACTTCTAAACCTTCGTATATTAACTATTCTGGTTGTTGTGGGCAATTTAATAGGTGAAATTTTGTCGGCTTGCCATTAGTTTTAAATTTTGGAAAAGTGTGTGCCTAAGGGTTATGCTGCCCAATTTTAGTTCAAATATTTGCTATAACTCAATTATATGGTTAATAAAGTGGTTAAGAGTAGAAAGGAACGCGTTTACGGAGCCGAAATCACAAAACACCAATTATGCCCGGATGACTCCATAATTTCGGTCAGGGCCAGATATAGGGGTAGGAGTTGGATTTTCAATGATTTGATGGTTCTATTGGGTTCAGGAGGGAAAATTAGGTGGGGTTATAGTTGGGCACTTTTTCGGAAAAGGCCGAGAAAGCATAATTACGGAAACACCCTTAAAACCCTAAAAGTAGGGCTGCCAAGGGCAATTTCATAATTTGACATTAAATTTGGTAATTTTGAGTCCGAAAATGGATTCCTTGGATGAAAATACGTCAAGTTAGCCCTAGTCAAAAATTTGGGAAAACGTGTCATCAAGCCTGATACTGCGAGGCCGGGCCGAGGTCCCGGGGGCATTTTGGTAAATTTTCACCATAGGCTAATATAACCACAAGAAACACTATGGAAGAGTCTACAATGATACTTGGATAGGTTATGACCTATTTCTTGTACATTTAATATTTTAGAACCGAATCGGGAGCCGAAAGTCGACACGTTTCACGAGGCACACAAAAGGGGTCGATAGAACTTTGAGGTAGGGACAGTATCCTTCATACATCATGCCATAGTTTTATAATTGTGTAGATGTCATTGTTTATAAATGCACTTTATTAATCAACATGTTTTGCCCAGAGAGGGGCCAGTAGTGCTAGAGGCACTTACACTGGAGTTGGTGAGAATCCAACCGGTGTAGATTATGGGGCTGGGCCCTACTCATGTATAGATGATGATGATGTGTTTATATTGTTCATTAATTGGTGCATACATGGCGCATAACATATTTACTTTTCGCATTTTCTAGAACGATAGCATGTTTCTATTGGGATTCTTCGGAATCTCACCCCTTTTTCTAAATAAAACATCTCAGCGGGTGCCAGTGGATCAAAAGGCAATGATGTAGACCAAGGGATGTGACTGGCATGTGCCTCGAGGCAAATACAAAGTTCGTGATTATAGATAGTCTATGTCTAAAATACTTTTGGATATTCTGTAATAGTTGTGTATATTGTCGCATTCTATATGGTTGGCTTTGGGCTGTAAACAAATACTTTTATCAGTATATATGTACTCTTCTGTATGCCTGTGAAACTTGGTCTCTATTACTCTGTGTATATCGAAATGGAAACGGATATTGACAATATGTCATCAAGGGTAAGGAATGGAACACGAAATCTTTCTCTAATTTTTTCAGTGAAACGAGCTTACTGTGTTTTCTTCTCTGTAGGTTGAATTTTTTGCATACACCATCACAACAAAGACAAATTCGTTAACTTTCGGCAACAATTAGATGTATATGGCTTCATATGTTACACTAAACCTCATTGAACTTTCAATGAAAGAATTGGGCTCTTTTTTACATCATTAATTTTATATCCCATTTGTTGACATAGCATTATTTGTAATGAAAGAATTGAGTTTTTTTTCACATCGTTCGTTGGTGACTTGGGACCCATTTAGTACGATAGAAGACCCTCTTGGTACTACAATAGGGATGCAATACAATGTTTATTATTATTACCATGTTTAGTTTGTTAATTAACAAGCTGGAGAAATTATTTTTTTTTAATGTTTAATTCGATATACAAAAATTTTTAAAATGTTCCTTCGATAAAATGACTCTCCATCCTTAGTCATTCTTTTCTTCAATCAAAACACGCAGAATCAATGTCAATATGCAAAACCCATAACAAAATCAACAAGCAAAAAAATCTTAAGTAGAAAAACCACACATTAACAAATTGAAATAGGGAAAAATATAATCTTCCATATGTGTTTTCTATGAATATCTAGAAAAACAAATATAGAGGAAAACATTTAAAATTTTTCATAAAACTATCAAATATATTTTTAAAAAAAAACCGACTTGGAGCACCTTTTGGAAAATGCTGCCCATTATATTATTATATTATATCTTTGGAAAACTTGTAGTAACAGATTTGGTTTTTTTGGAATTGTTAGTTGATCTGGATAATTTGTGATGAAGGGATTGGTTTTTTTAACATTATTTGTTGAAGTCTTAGTTTTTTTAAAAATTATGTTATATTCTGTTAAACAAAAATCTTTAAAATATTGATTGGAAAAAAGGCCAGCTGAATGTTAATTATGAATCAGTTAAAAATGTAAAGATACATGAATGTTAACTATGAAATGATAAATGTCAATATGAATTAAGTGCATCTTATTCTTAAATGTATACCTTTCATATTCCTAGAAAACAAAATCTACTTAAACATTTATTATAAATCAGTAGGAAAATGAATAGCCACTTGAATATTAATTATAAGTTTGTTAGAAAATAAAAAGCTACTTGATTTTTAATTGCGGGAAAGATTGTTGGGGAGAAAAAAATGCAATTATAGTGTTAATTATGAATCGTTTGAAAACTAAAAAGACACTTAACTATTAACTATAAAATAGTATAGATCAATGTGAAGCTAGTGTATTTGATCCGCAATTGTACACCTTTCACTTACCTAAAAAAAAGGACACTTGAATATTAATTGTGAATTGGTTGGTAAATGAAAAGCCACTTGATTTTAAATTGTGGCAAAGTTTGTTTAGGAGGAAAAAAGCCACTTGAATGTTAATTATGAAGAACCAAGGAAGCATTCAACTTTACCCCTATTGGCATGATTCCAAGGGATAAGCAGATATGTCATAATTAATTTAATTAATAACACAGTAGGAAAATTCTTGTATAATCTGTGCGATTTATGTTTGATTCACATGCAAGCTATAATTCCACTCATTCTACTTTAATTCTTAAAAATATTACAATGCAACATGACAAGTGTAATATCCCAAGTTTTGGGATTAGAGGCTTGAGAATAAGCCTGAATCAAATGAACTGTTAAGCCTTAGTTTAGCAAGAGTCTCAGGAATGAGGATTTACTGCCAATGTATTTTTTCAGCGTGTCAATCTTCTTGTAGCATATTTCTAAATAGGGAAATGATGTTCAAAAATTGTGAAATTTGATAGTGTGAAAATAGACATTCTAGGCTTTAATTTGATAGGAAATAGGTAATTTTTGGACTTATATGCAAAGAGATATGATTTTTCAAATTTAGACCCTGATTCTGGAACAGGTAAGGTTTAACGAATTTCTAGGAATTATGAACTTCTAGTTGGCTAAAGATTATATTTTTCCTTGAAACTAGACTCAATATTCATATCCTCTGGAATCACTCCAATTGAATTTTTACAAATAAAGTTATGATTTTCAAAGTTTGATCAGAAAATCTGCCAGAATTGCCAATTATTACGAATTTTGAAAAAAAAAATGTAATGATAATTGTGTAAATTGTAGAATTAAGTAAAAGCCCATATTTTCTCCTTTATTGGTGGATATTTGCTACCAAGATATTAAAGAAGAAGGAAAATATTTACTTGGATACAAATTGTGCCAAGTGTCAACATCCAAGCCAAATGATTAAATAAGAATTAATTAAGGTTAAGAGCACATGTGCAATTAGCATAAAATAATCAAGTGTTCTCTATGATCTTTTCAGCAACATTGACTATCGAACATGGTTCATTATTATTGCATGTGCTCTGAGAAAGTTTGTTTATTTCAAGAACACCCCAATGTATGCTCCTTGAGTGGATGACATGATTTTGGGTGATAAGCAAGGATGTCAAGTATAAATTTTCCTTATATGTGTAGCATTTTCCTGTCATTACTTATTATGACTTTAGAAATACACGCATGGAACCAAGATTGATAGTTTTAATACACAAAGGAGAGTAAGAGAACGCTTCATGCAAGAGATCAAGGAGGGTGAAGTCTTATCATATTAGGAATTCTAAAATACTTGACAACATTGACTAATATAAAGTAACTCTGTACTCTTGGAAGTTTGGATGCCACAATAGAATATATTTTCCATATTTAGATTCCCCAATTCCTTTAAAACACATAACATATTACACAACGAACGGTGAAGAACTAATTAAATAGGAGCATTCAAAATTCTTATTTTAAAAAGACCACAATTCCTACTACCAAATTTTAGGCACATCCCTTTTATGGCATAGAGTTGACTTGTACTCACCTACTATCTCCTTAGGAAAGAAAAAAGTTGTCTTCATTAAAATTTCACCTCCATACATATCGGGTCATGTTATCATCTACATTCTTAAACATGAAGTAGCATATGGCATGACATGTATACGAGATATATTAAACATAGACAACAAGTTGATGTCATGCTGATTTAGTTTTGTATAATGTTCTACATAAGGGGGAAATTGAAAACCATTTAACCAACAAATCATCATGTTGATAAATTTAGTTTTTGTTCCTCAAGAAAACAAAAAATGACATGCAATGCATGAACAAGCCAATGAGTGACTACCAATGAGAAGAGAGGTGATAGATATCAATGAACCACAAGAACAAAGAGGTAGAATCTATAAACAAAAATAAGAAGAATGATTCATGAACCCCTTTAATTAAGATCATTTCTTTATTAATCTCAAATTAGCAAATTAATATTTTGAATATACCATAAACAATAAACACTATTCCATACAACGCACGGGGAAGAATATCTAGTTTTGTCACAAAAATAAGTGCATGGGTAAAGATGATAAATAAAGCTATTATCTTACTTTCTTCTATCATTTCTTACCTCAAATACATGATTGGGAAGTTGGTTTTTATGAGACAATTATGCTAAGCAAACCAATAGTACATATGAGACAAGGGCATGCTAAGTTTGTAAATTGAGAAGCCTCTTGACGAACATGGAGGTGCTAGAAACATAAGCATACATATAAGACAACAAGTCTAAAAAAGGATTTAATCTAAATTTAGACTCAAAATCTAGTCAATGATTGTGAGTTAGTCCAAACCATGTGTGCCTCCCTACTCCCTCCATTCTTTTTTCATGATCGATTTCCCTACACGCCCCAACACATGTGGAGAGTCATCCTATAAATATATTTACAAATATTTCCTCATGGAGAAACCCTACTAATGATTGAGAAACTATAAAGGAAACAAGAGTATGAGTTTCATGATGACATGTGGGATTAAATATAAGATACACTAGTTATAATTGGTGAACAAGACAAAAAAAAGCCCCATGCGTTGCACGGTCACATGATGACATATGTTTGTTTGGAATAGTGATTGGAGTATTCAAAAATAATTTTTCAATCATGATTTACAGTATACGAAATAAATATGTGAGAAGAGTGTTGTATTGACTTATGTACTACATAAGTACTTATATAAGCCTTTAATAAGTTATGTCAAACATGCACATAAAGATATTACCCCACATTTACAATATTATTTTTTTTTATTATTGTTAATACTCTATATCTATAAGATTATCAAAACTTATTTTGGAGCTCCATGCTGATTTTGCCCTTTGGGGTCAATTAGAACCATGCCCTTGTAATATGCCGGTGGCTGTGTTAATGTGAATACGTTGATTTTATTGGAAGGGCAATTCTCAGTGTCATTCAAACGCGTGATTTTGCGGGAGGAACTTATTCCTCTCAGCCAATCAGAATGGCATTCGAGCACTAATGGAAGGAAGGGCATATTCTAATCTGCAATGCAAAGTACAAGACTGAAAAGTTACCAGTTTCAAAACAGATTTAATGAGCTAATTATTTTTTTTTAGTTTTGGTGAGGAGATTAAAAGTGACTTATAATTTAAACAGATTAAGTATTCCACTCTCTCTTGTGCCTATTATAAGACACGTAGCTTCCAATTAATTCTCACATGCCAAAAAATGATAGTTAAGTTATTAACTTTTTCCTAAATTGATCAACTTTTCCAACTTTACCCCTCTTTAAATGATGTGATTTAGTTTTTCCTACTTTAAAACTCAATTAATAAATTTTTCCAATTAATTTTTGTGATAAAAAATCACTCCTAGAAGATGACCAATAATAAAAAATATATCAGTATGCTCCTTTTGATAAATCCAATTTACATAATTCTCATATATTAAGGAAAATTAGTTAATTTATTAGAAATATCATAAACTGATAGATGTTTCCAATTTTACTCTCATTTAGGAATGAGCATAAAAAAAATTTTAGGAAAATTAGAATGAAGGACCCGGAGAAAAAGACATTTATGGAGAATGACCATAAAAATTATAATTATTTAAAAGGACTAAATAAAAAAATATAAAACTAAAAGTACTAAAATGCCCCTAACAGAATCTTCTGCATTCCCTCCTACATTCACTCAATTAAATAATAGTTTTCTCAATTTTCATTTTTCATAACTTACACAGATATTTATGGGAAAAAAATTAAACATTCTTCAATTTTATAAAAATTATAATTTTTTAAAAATCAACTAAAATTTTATTAAAAATAGAATTATATAATTTCAATAAAACTCAAAGTCTTTTATAATTTATCATATATGTTAAACCAAGAAAGTTTATATGATTTATTTTTGTTTTAGAAGCCATTTATGTGGGTTGAAAAATTCATTTAATGTTAATAAAATTAAAAAAATCTAAGTAATCTATTATATCCTAAAAAATATGAAATATGTTTACTTTTTATTTTTTATAAAAACAGTTTAATTGATTTCAATGTATATAATATAAATCAAGTAACTTGATGATATAAACTAGTGAAAAATAAAAACTTAAAAAATATGAGTTCAACCTTTGTTAATTAATATATTGAAAATTAAAAAAAAAATAGACAGATCATTTCATGATGGGCTGTTTTAGTTTTAGTTTTTTTTTTTTTAAGTTAAGATTAAAAGAGATAATATGAGAGGTTTGGTTAGGGGCAATTTAATGATTTTAAATTTATATAATAATGATTGATCCTATTAAGTAATTACAATTTTTATAGTCCTTTATAATAAATATTATTTTTTTATGTCCTTTATTTTAATTTTTTCAAATATTGTTTATATTGTACTTCACCTCTTTCTTCTCTCTCTAAATTTAATAGGGGCAAAATTTAATTACCTTCTAAATGAACTTATAATAAAGATCAATTTTTTTTAAACTAGACTTATTAAAAAAATCATGTAGAGAGTACATATATATAATTTTTATTGAAAGTGCATAATGTACCAATGTGGAATGGGGAAATAATAAAGTATAAATTTGAAAGGCCATCTTTTCATTTTGACCATCCACTTCCTCCATGTCCCCCGCCTTATTATTTGTACGTGGCAACACGAAATCAATTTGGTGTCGGCTCTACGTGTTCTAAACTCTAAAAACTGGGTCCCTCCCTGCCTACCACCTAGTATTTATTTACCCCGAAATGAATAAATAAACCGTTACGATAGCCGTTCATCGTTTTTTTAAAAAAATATTTAATCCAAAAGCGACATGCTTTTATGTTGATTTTGTAGGGTCTCTCTCGAATATGACACATTATGTAAGACATACATTTGATAAATCGAGTGGTGTTTTTTCCCGCTATATGCAATTCTGTGTTTGGTAACCTCCGAAATCATGATTTACGTAACCTAAGATAAAATTTTTTTATATATTTACTTCGTAAGTTGTAAAATTTATTAAAAAAAACTAATCCAAACACACACTTACAGTGTATTTGGTTTGGAGGAAGGGTTGGGGAGGGATTGGACGGGACGGGGCAAAATTATAACATTTGGATTGGAGGGAGTATAATATTAATTTTCAATATTGGAAAAAGTAATTATATTAATTAATTAAATAAATTTAATGTAAAGGACAAATCAAATCGAGATTGAATGTGTGGTAGACAAAAAGAAGGCGTGGCATTTAATTCATGTGGCACCATGACGTGATCACATTAATCCTCTCTGCATCAAATGAAATCAAAATCATATAAATGTTTGCTACAAGAAATATTAGGTATGATGCAACAGGAACTTCTTCGGTTCTATTTATGGCCCTCCAATCTTAAATATAATCCGTATTTTATGAGAAATTGTTAATCCATAATTCGATGAGTGACATGATGTGTCGATAATAAACTTTTCTAAATATTGTCTTTATTATTCTCTCCACTTCTATTCATAAATAATTTTCTTTTTTATGGAGCTGATCCTTTTTATAATGTGTGTGTTTGGATTAATTTTTTTAATAGCTTTTATGACTTACGAAGTAAGTGTGTAAGAGGAGTTTTGTCTTGAGTTGCGCAAACCATGATTTGGAGGTTTGCCAAACACACACTAAGAAACTTTCACTTTATGTCTAAAAATGTAAGTTTCTTTTTCTTATTTTATCCTTATTAAATACATAACCTATAATTAATTATCACACACACCAAGAATTATATTCAGGAGAGAGAGAGAGACTAGGTGAATGAAATCAACAAAGCATTTGGGAAAATGTACATTTTACTATCTCTCATAATTTTTATACATTTTCTCTCCTATACTATTTTCATAAATAGGGGCATATATGAAAAAATATAGCATTTTTAACACACTTATTGCTTTTAACTACCAGTTCGTTTTGCGCAATTAAGGGGAAAGTAGTTTATAAATAAGACCGGAGGGAGTACAACTTATTAGGAGAAGACTTGAAGTCTAGTACTACCTCCAGTCTTAAATATAAGATCTAGTTGATTTTTTTAGAGTGATTAAAGAAGTTAATTAAGTTACTTTAAAATATTTATACT
This sequence comes from Inga oerstediana, assembly GCA_963210345.1. Taxonomy (NCBI): domain Eukaryota; kingdom Viridiplantae; phylum Streptophyta; class Magnoliopsida; order Fabales; family Fabaceae; genus Inga; species Inga oerstediana. The sequence goes on along the minus strand of OY723401.1, from coordinate 84,726,531 downwards.
CATTATTTTTCTTGAAACTAATTTGCATGACTCATAAACTGATATATAATCTAATAACATGCAACATATGATATGATTAACTAACTTATTTACCTTCTTTACATCTCCAAAAAAATCAACTGAATCTTATATTTAGAAATAAAGGGAGTAACTTTTTTTAATACCTTCAAAGTTCATAATATTAGTGTGTTTTCGGATTAGCTTTTGGAGAATAGTTTTTATAGTTTATAAGATAAATATATGAAAATAGCTTTTACCGTTTACATTGGGATATGGTTAGGAGGGTGGGAAAACCAATTAAATGCTGCATTAAAATATAAAAAACAGCTTATATTAACATGACTTTTATTCTAAAAGATGTCATGGGTTTGTTTGGTTAATGTTTGCAAAAGTTACTTTAAGTTGGGATAAAAAACCAATAACTTTAATATAACTTATGTTTAGATATATGTTTATAAAAAAAGTTGAATTGACATCAATTTATTTAGATGCTATATTAAAAATCAGATTCAAAAGTCAAAAGCTTCAAAAACCATATTTGATTTTAACTTAGCTTTGACCAAAAAGCTATTTATCCCTAAAGCCATACCAAACATTATTTTAACCTTAATTAACCTTTTTGGATTCAAAAAATCAATTTTCATTACCTAAAACCCATTCCAAACAAATTGTCTGATATATAGAACATGAAGTGGCAGTCACCAATTTATCCATGTATTTTTATATCCCTAAAATAAAAAGTATATGGGCAAAAATAAAGCAGATTTTGATTGATGTGGGAGGGTGTCGGTTTGTCTCTACAAAAAAAATTGTTCTTTTTATACCAACTTGTGACATCAAATCAAAGTAGAAGTTACGTGGCATGAAATGGATGGATTTGACTATTTGAAATTACCATACAAACACATCAATACACATCGATTTTGAATTCATGTTAATCCCAGCTGTTTAATTCTTTAAAAATTGAAAATTTTGTCACAGATGAATGAATTTCTTTTTTATTTAGCATCATCATTTGATTGAAGTCGTTCTCAATATTAAAAATTTTTGTTCCTCAATGTTCCTCAGTATATATTATACTACCTTCGATCTTAAATATAGGACATAGTTTATAATACAAATTACACTATAAATTATGTCCTATATTTAGAACTGGAGGGAATATTAATAAATCTATCTTCTATCTATAATATATAATAATTGTAAGAATCCATTTGGCTTGTGCATATTAACGAATTACTTTGGTTCCAAAAAACTATAGGATGACAAGGCTAGTTTTCTTTGATTTTGACCGAAACTATATCTTTTAACATAAAATTACGTCAATTTGTTTATTTCTTGGATTTTTTAATTAATTATTGTTCTTGACGCGTTTCACCACACCATTACGGAATTGAAAATTAATTTGACAACTTTTCTGCTGTAAATTTTGTAGGTACCAAGCAGACAAATTTGCTTCTATCACACTTTCTCATCAAGCTGGACTCCATAATAAATCCGTCCTATTTAATAAATATTAAATTATTTTTTCTTTGACAAAAAGGCACATGCAAAGTCATCATTTATTTCTTTCTTTTTGTCCTTATTCGTCATTTTCTTGGTATAAATCCTTAGTCATCATTTATTTCTTATTTTTAAATTTCAATTGGTTGATTATAACGGACTAAGATATATAATTGATAAACTTGTGGTACATACATGTAAATAATCCTATACTGCATTTATATAAGCGTATTTAAATATTTTGATAATGACAATCGTAAAAAATAGATAAATTTAGTACAATTTTTTTATCATTAAATTGTTCGTAAGATTTGTAATATTATAATTTATTTATGAAAATGTATCTGTCTATATGATAAAATAAAGGATAAAAACTACTCGATATTCATATCAAAATAAATGGGGGACCTAAGTTTGTTGCGTCGCAAAATATAACGGTGCCATGAATTGACAATGTGGGAAGTCAACTTGAGAATTGGTCCAATGCTATGAATAACATAGAAAAGAGGAAAGGGACCACAATGGCCCAAATGACAAGGGCCATAATATTGTTCTTATTCATCAAGTGGGCCTACTTTAATGACCCAAACTGTGGATTTACTCATAAATAATTGCTCATCACCCAAAAAAAACTAAAAGTCATACATTATGACTTACCAGTTACCACTCATGTCGGATTCGAGCCTTGTATATGCAGAAAATTTTTATTGGGAGACTCTCCCACCATAGTCAGGTGCGCGACGCGGGTCGGATCCGGATGTAGTAGGGGCAAAGCTCCGGTAAACCGGGTGGGAAAAAAAAAAAAAAGTTACCACTCATGTCCCTGTTATAAAGTACTCCATACTATCCTTAATATAAAACATATTTAAAGATTTGATCTTGATTCTAAATATAAGATCAGTTTTCACATTTGCCAACATTTTCTTAATTTACCATTAGTTATGCTCTTTCAACAATAATTAAGAAGGAGAGGGAATGCGGGAATTGAGGAAGAGGATTGGGTATTCTAGAAAATACATATCATATTAACTAACTTAACTAATATCCTTAATTTAATCAAATTAGATAGACATGTCTTATACTATTAAGGACCGGGCGGAGTACCTTCTAGAGGTGTTTTTTTTATCAATTTTTACAAGATATTTAAAAGTTTTAAATGAGTATTAAATTGAATATTTTTTCTTTATACACCCATATTTAATAAGGATAGTGAGAGAGAGTTGTGTCTCTTCTGCGTGTGAGAGTCTATTTGTGATGGTGGTAAAGGGCTTCCAAGGTTCCTCTTGTGCGGTTTCATCAGGTGATAAAAGGTGTTCAGTATCAGAGATTAGGGTTAGTTTCTTGCCTGGTTGAAACAAGGTCGATAGTTGCAATTCCAAGACACATTAAGTTTCCTCTCATGCATCAACTCCACAAAACTTCATTTCTGCAAGCAAGGGTGAATGGGGTTGAGGTTACAGAGCTATTAGTTTAAGTTAAGGGTGGGTTATGGCCAAAACTCTAAAGAATATGAAGATTGAAGGGCTAAACCTTGGGGATGATTTGAGCAATGTGAAGAAGGAAGTTTTCAAAGGTTATTGTACTGCTCAAGACTATCCCCTAATGATTTTTTCTCTGATGGTTGATGGCTTGCCTGAAGCCACCAAGGTACCATGAGGGTTGTTTCTTGGTGCTACCGGAGGGGGAGGGGATCTCTAGTATTTCATTTATAGTCTTGAATACCACTATTAGTTGTTAGAATTATGCTTTGTCTTTTGTTTTTGTTTCTAACGCAGGTGTCTGAGATGTCTATCCGGTTTTGGTTTTGCCTTTCTCTGTAGGTTAGTTTTGTTCGTGGTTGATGTTGTCTTTATTCTACCAATGATTATTGATTCTCTGGAACTGGTTCTCAAATTCCATTTGTTTCTTTACCATTCCAATATACTCCCTCCGGTCCTAATTATAGGATATATTTACCTAACTTTGGATAAATTAAGAATAGTAGTTAAATTAGTTAATCTAATTTATTTTCCAAAAATGCCCTAACTTTGGAGTATTAATTGGAGCACTTCTTGTATCTGAGGAAATTATAGTTAAGGACCTCGGAACTCATTATTTGATTAACAAAGTCAGATTTGATCCATTTATTACAAAGATTGATAATTAATTCTCTAGCTAGTGCGCGAGAGCCAAGAAAAAACCACAAACAACGTGTATTATTCTCTATTTTAAAAGACTATCAAAAGGTGTTAACTTAAAATTTCTCAGGGTTTCAAAATTATTTTATTAAACAAAATAAAAGAAACAGTAGAATTGATGTGTATGTGACATTAATGAGTTGTAAGTATTACTCATTTTATATAATATATAGGTGTATTATAAAATTGTTATTGTGTTTTATTATTATTGAGAAAGTATCAATGGGGGGTATTTTGGGAAGAAATTGACAAAAATTAAAACTTTGTCCTATAATTAGAACCAAGATCAACTCCGAAATGTTGTCCTATAATTAGAACAGGAGGGAGTAGGTGTTTGGGAGTTGCATTTGGTTTCACAACATTGGCGTCAAAAGGGTTGGCCTCAGGTAGTGCTGGGAAAACGGGCCGGCCCGGCCCGTGACGGGCTCGGCCTAAACGGGCCGGCCCGTTTAGGCCCGAGTTCAAATCCGTACACGTTTGAAGCGGCCCGGCCCGTTTAAGGTAGGCCCGCGGGCCGGCCCGTTTATGTTTTTTCCTTTTTTTTTTTTGCCATTCCTTTTTTATTTCTTATTCTTATAAAAATTAAAATACCTAATTTAAAACATAAATATCATCAACACTAATTTAAAACATAAATATTATCCAAGTTTAATAGAATACAAACACTAAAACTTATGTCCAAACCATAATTAATGTTCATAACTAATTAAATAAGTTCACAGCCACAATCAAACAAGCCTACAAGCTTCAAATGTCAGTAATAATATAACACCTAATTTGGATTTTGGCGTATACATGCAAAAAAAGAAAAAAGAAAATCAAAGAAAAGAAGCTTCAAATGAGGTCTAAGTTAGTGTGAGAGTATTTCTAATATGAGGGTTAGGTTATGTTAACTCTACCCTCTAACTAATGCTTGTTGCCCATTGCCTTGTGCCCTTTTTTTTTTTTTGAAAAAAAAAGGTTAAACGGGCCTAAAAGGGCCGGCCCTTTTAGGCCCGCTTCCATTTTCAGCCCCTAAATCATAGGCCCGGCCCTTGACGGGCTCGGGCCTAAACGGGCAGGCCCGACGGGCTCGGCCCGAATTCCCGGCTCTAGCCTCAGGAAAGCATGCCTTTAGACAACCACCAGTGATTGCTTTGTCCTAAGAGTAGCCTCCCCACCTTCAATCCATGATGTTGAGGCTTCAATTGTCCTAACTTAATTTTGTCTTGGTAGTTCTTAATACATACTGAATTTTGTTCAATGTTTGATCTTTTTGGATTTGTCTAGTGTTTGTATTCTATTTTATTACAATGAAATTATCTTTTGGTCAAAAAATAAGGGTAGTGAGACGGTAAAAAGTAATCTGAAGTTAGAGTTTAGTGTAGATGATAAATGTAATTTAGAATTTACTTGATTTTTATGAAAAAAATTTAATAATACTAACTATTTGTATTGGTTCATGTGAATTAATTAAAAGTGAATGGCAAGTTATTATCATGGTCCCTATAAAATAATCAATTCATTCATGAAACATGATAACGTTAAGGGAAAATTGTCCATAAATACCTCATTAGAAACTTATTTGTCAAATAGAACCTTCGGGTGCAAATAATCTTCTCCATGTGTAAAAGATCTCCCTTTATGTTCAAACAATCTTCCCTATATTCAATATATCTTCCCTATATGACCTTCCCTTATGTTCAAACAATCTTTTCTTGTGTGCAAAAGATCTCCCCTTAAATGCTTTCAAGTCCCATTTGGCAAATAAGTTTTCAATGAGGTATCTATAGGTAATTCTCCCTAACATTAATAACTATGTCCATTCAAATTTTCTAGAGTTTATAAACCCAATTTTTTTAAATACATGCATAAGGTTTGATTTGAGGGTTTTGGTTTAGTCCTAAATATAAGGTTCCATTCTCTTTCATTTCCTATATTAAACTTTTCTTTTCTACAATACCATGTTTATGGAGCTATTTTATCTTTGCATATTAAATGTTAATCATTAAATGGCACCGTAATGTTATTTTCCTAGTACATCCAACACTCTAATGTTTTTGTCTGATTATATTAAGCACTTTAATCTTATTTATGATTGAGGTTGTGTGATACATTATAAATAAAATTACAAGGATAGAGACATCAGAAAATCAACATTGGGATGCTTGAATGCATTATAAATAAGATTGGAAGAAGATCCTCTCAAAATTCTTTCTCTCGTTTTCTTTTCAAAATCCTATCTCCACCTTCGGAAAAAAAAATGGATTGTTTAAATTTAATATTTATAAAGCAATTAATATAGTATTTTATAAATTATTTTTTTATTTTCTATGTATTTTTTTTTGCCAACATTTTATTTTATATGTGTTGCATTTATGAATTGTGTAGACTAGATATTAAAATTTTAAATTTATTTATTATGGTGTTGAATGCTACTTCACCCAAGGAGGAAGACCTAATTTAAGAGTTGATAGTGATTATAAATATAAAAATTATTTCCTATGTTTATATATTTTTTCCAAATTATTTTTATTAATAGTCTCTCAAATTGGAGAGGGAGTAAAGAAATTAAGGAAGATGATTAAAATGTTTTGATAAAAACATGCCATATATTAATTATAGTTAACTAACTTACCTAATTTCCTTAATTTAATCAAATTAGTTACATGATGCATCCTATGTTGAATTGGGCCCATATTGGGTGAAAAGTTTGGGCCTAAGCCCTGTGTCTTATACTTCCTACCCATAACCATAAGGAACGCTTGACGCCAATGGTCTGCCTCCATATATGGCATGAGATTTTTCATTATAATTAGGTATGAGAATATGTGTTTCATAGTTGATTTCATGTTTAATAGGGGCAATATATGTATAAAGCTATCCTCCTTTTACCTATCTTCACTCTAAATAAGATCTTTCATTATAATTAGGTATGAGAATATGTGTTTCATAGTTGATTTTATGTTTAATATGGGCAATATATGTATAAAAATAGATAAGGGATTAACTCTGGTTCTAAATATATGATCATATTTCATTTTATCTCCCAAATTTATAATTTTTTTTAGAGTATTCTTATTGATTACACGTTATAAAAGGGTTTTCACTAAAGAGAAAAAAACTTATATTTATTACAAATAACTAACTAAACTAATTTTTTTAATGTTCATAGATTATCTAACTTATATATTAAAGTCGGGCTTGAAGTAGTATTACTAATGAATTCATTGTTGGAAAGTAGTTCAATGGGCCAAATTGTGTTCATGATTAATCCGGACTTGCATAATTGCCTAATCTTCTTAATCTTAATTAGCTAAATACTCAAGTTTTCACCCTTAAAAGGCAAATTCGTCTTATGATCTTATCATCAACTTCAATCTTAGTGTTCCCCACCACCTGTTATGGGGCTTTTTTTGGGTCCATTTTTAAAGATTTTTTTATGGACCTCTAGTTCTAGTTGTTAGTTTTCTCTCTCACACGCCTTAGCGCAGGCACAAAATCATTTTTTTAATATCTTTTTTTATATTTAAGTTATTCAGTCAAAACACGACAAGGATGTAGGTTTATAATAAAAATATGAAAAATATATATATAGTTTTTTCAAAGAAACCATTGTGTATTCAGTTAAAAAAATAATATATGATTATTATTTTCGTATATTATTTTTTTATGAACTACACGGCTTGTTATGTTTTAATGAATAAATATAATAATGAAAATAAAAAAATGGATTTAGTGGGTGTCACAAATTTTTAAATACTAACATCTTAACTTCATTTAAATTCTAATGACACAAATGGCTTAAATTCAACAATAAAATGAAGTGTGGACAACCAACAAACCGTTGGTTGAGGTGATAAGCAGACACATCTCGTAAAATTGGGAACACAAATTTAAATTTTGAAGAGCATACTGATTGAGAGAGGCGAAAACCTCTTGTATTATAAGTTTCAAAAGAAAAAATCATTGATTAACAAAAAATGAAGCGTGAACATAATTTTATTATAATTATTATTATTTTGTGTGACAAGAAAGAAATACAACAAAAGACAGGTGGAGTGTATCTGTCATGTAAAAAACAAGATTCAAGATAGCCGTCCGTCACAACCATGACAATAAAAAGTGAGCGAGTGAGGATATCGATGTAGAAAATTTTGTTATAACAACCAAAATGAAAAAAGTTGGGAAGCAAAAATATCCACACTCTAAAAACAATAAACTCACTAAAATCACGTGCAAATACGAGGATACATAGCATCTTTCTGATCCTAAATATAAGGCGGAATTGTTTTTTTTTTTTGTGAAAATTAAAGAAACTAAATAAGTTATTTAATCATATAATATGTTATACGTTTTTATATTATATATCAGTTTATAAGTTAAGTAAAATAATTTGAAGAAAAAATGATAAATATAATATTTTAAAATAATTTAATTAGTTTTCTCAATATCTTCAAAAAGTTAACTATATCTTATATTTAGAATAGAAGGAAATTGTAAGGTTATATTAGGATTAGCATAGGTGTTTCAAATTATTGCATGCAATTAAAAGTCCACATGCTTTATTTATGATTTGCTGCTACGTTTAAATCAATATGTAACTTACAAAGAATGATGTCTTCTTTTTTTTTCCGGTCAAAAAAGAATGATGTCTTTTGGCGCCCTCATAAAGCCATTATTGCCAACGCTTTAATTTGTCCCTAGCTCCCCCTGTTTTTTTTTGGGGGGGGGGGGGGTGGTGTTTAAAATATCTTATATAAAATTTATTTGTCCAACAGGCTTTTGTTCTCAAACAATAGTTTCTATGTATAAAAGATTTTTTTTGTGTTCAAATAATTTTTTATGTGTTTAATACTACCTCCGGTTCTAAATATAGGATAAAGTTTGTAGTGCAAATTGTACTACAAATTTTGTCCTATATTTAGGACCGGAGGGAGTATATTTTTCTTATACGATCTTTTCTTGTGTTCAAATCATTTTCCCTATGTGTAAAATATCTCTTGTATTCAAACAATCTTCTTCGTGTGTAAAAGATCTTCCCTTAAATGCTTTCAGATTCCATTTAGCAAATAAATTTTCAATGAGATCTTTATGGGCAATTATCTCCTTTTTTTTCCCCTAGAACATGTATAGTTTCATTAATTAATATAAACCATCCACTGACAAATAGGTCAAGGATAAAAGATAATACAAATAAAATGCATAAAAGACAATATAAATAAAGAGTTAAAGCCCAAACAACAAGAAACTAAGCTTAAAAAACACCACAACTACAAGCCCTAACACTAGGTCAAAGATACAGGGCCACGGTCGCCCCCGAAACGTAAAGAACCACCAATAACTATGTCAAAAATAAGGGATGGGGTCAAAGAACCATCCCATTGGTCCCATCCCTTTTGATATACTATCTGCTAAAACCCTTTTTCCTTCTTCTACCAACTTATTATTATAGCCAATTTGTCCCTTGTTCATTGAATCATTGATAATGATATTTTGAGATGGACAACTATAATACATTAATAATTTTTTTTAAAAAAATATATAGACCAAAATATTAATAATTTTGGGAGAATGACAAAAAAATACCATTTGAATTTCAAAATCCCAAATTAGTCATTTGACGAAGATTTACGTTGTCAATCCCATTACCATTCTTGTCAGCGGGATTTTGAAGTTCAAATGGTATTTTTCTGTCATTCTCCCAATAATTTTTTAATTAGGGATCCAAATGTCATTTTCCCTAACTGAAATTTCAAGTTTCAAATGACATATATTATTGGAGTTTATTATAAATAGCGAGGCATTTATTATTATTTTTTTTGGTCAACAGGTATATATTCAATGAGAAAATATAAGTTTTGGTGGCTAAGCCCTTTTTAATTATTAATTCAGTTTTTAAATATCAACTCGCATTTTATAGTTTTATTTAAATCGGAACAATTTACTCATTCAGAAAAACTTAGTCCGTATGAATCCCCGATTCAATAAACTATAATAATTAAATTGTAATAAGCCAAATTTTAAGAATTGAATTGATCATAGAAAGAAAGTGGAGAGGCTAAAAATTACTCCACTCTTCCTTAATAAATGACAAAATTAACTAATCTAATTAGAGTAATGAAGTTGTTTAAATTAGTAGACATGTTTTTGAAAAACATCTGAAGTATTTTCGATAATTTCTCTCTCCCTCCCTCCCCCCTTTTGATTATTGTCAAGGGAAAGATAATATGACTAGTTTAGAAAAAAAAATTAATAAATACGTGGAATAAATCTTATATTTAGAATCAATATCAATGATTTTTAATTATGTATATATTTATGTTAGCTTTTAGAGAATAATATTTACAATTATGAGGTATGCATATAAGAGGAATTTTGTTTCGCTTGCGGAAAAGGATTTCTAAAACCACGGTTTTATGATTTGTCGAACATGTACTATCATAAGGGGGAGTATATTTTTTTTAATGTATAAATGTTGACAATGGACCAATGAGATTATTTACTACTCCTCATACTTAATATAATATATATTTATGGAGTTGATCTTAATACAAAATAGAAAATATAATTTTTATATTTATTAATTTATTGATGTTTCCTCAACCATAATCAATAAAGAGGAGGGAGGAGGGAATTAATGGGAATATCTAAAATATTTTTAAAATATAAATATTAATTAATTTTTTTAATTTAATCAAATTAAATAAATATATTTAATTTCAAATTGCAGGAGAAGCAGTACTAACTGAGAATAATAATATTTGGGGCAAAAAGAAAAAGGAGAAGGCAAATAAAGTGAGGAGGTGGCGGGAAACTGGGATGGGATGGGAAGTGAAGAATGCTTATCCGAAACAAAGCAAAGTGGAAGGTACGTGGCGAAAAGTAAGTGATGCCACGTAGGCCTTCCTTTGTCGCTTTGTGCTTTGTGCTTCTTCCTAGAGATTTACACAAACACGTCCCCTCCACGTATTCTTCCGTACCAGCCTTTTCTTCTCACTCTCATCATCCGATTTTTCCTTCCTTTGTTTTTTTTTTCCCAAATGATACAAAAAAAAAAAAAAAAAATCAAACAGTATAGGGTTATTTGAAAAGAAATTGAAAAATCATAAAACAATCACTCCATAAGGTTATATGTCACGCCCTTATCTCAATTTCAATATTTTCTAGAGTATTTGTGGAAAACGATATACGATTCGGTAGGCAACACAGGAATAACATAACTATACTGATAATATGTGCATTATTACATAAATTCCCCATAGGGGTTTGTACAGGATACTTATGATTAAGGTAGTCGCATAAGGCTACTAGGGTGTCTAAACTCATCCCAGTGAAACAGAGACTTCTTCCTGTATTCGTTCCACTGCTGTAATCCCCTCGTATGGTACTTTGCATTGTTGTTTGCATATCTTCTGTCATCTCCTGTCTAAATTGTTGGTAGGGGAGGGTGAGATTCAAGAGAATTTTAGTAGGAAACAGATACTATAATGCATGCATGATTGATGCTATGTGTATGACATGTTAGCTTTATCTAGATGTATGCCCCATAATGACATTTCTGCATGCTCAATGTTTCATACAACAAGACTATGGCCACAGCGAAAATAGAAACAGAGCTTTATTTATTCAAATATGCTCTACACAATCAAGCAAAACAATCACATACATCATTACATAAGCAAAGATATCAAATACATGCAGGTAAGGTAAGTTCCCTACCTCCAATCTTTCTCCTCGATTTGCGTGCCAACAGCTCAGGGCTTTATATTCGATCCTACAATATAAAATGTACTATTCAGACACTTCCATAGTGTTTATGAGGGTTATATGAGTCTATCTTGAAAAATTACTAAAATACCCCCGGGGACCTGGCCCATCGTACACGGTCCGGCTGTACTTTTCTCGAAATTCTAACCTGGACTATCCTAACATATTTTCACCTAAGGAATCCATTGCCGGACTTGGAATTACCAAATTCACTGCCAAAAGATGAAATTGCCCTTGGCAGCCCTTATTTCAGTGTTTTAGGGGCATTTTCGTAATTATGCTTTCTCAGCCTTTTCCGAAAAAGTGCCTAACTGTAACCCCACCTAATTTTCCATCCTGAACTCAATGAAATCATCAAATCATTGAAAATCCAACTCTAAGAACCATTTCTAGAGCTGGCTGAAACTTATAAGAACTCCGAGGAAAATTGAGGTTTTTCGGTTTCGGTTCTGTAGACACATTTCTTTCTACTCCTAACCACCTTATTGACTATTTCATTAGGTTAAAACTACAATTTAGTACCAATTTGGGCAGCGTAACACTTATGCCTATTCAATTTCCAAATTTCAAATTAAAGACAATCCAGCGAAATTTCACCGATTAAATTGACCACAATAACCAGAATAGTCAATATACGAAGGTTTGGAAATTACCTCAAGCTCCCACTAGCTTTTCCTCTTCTTGGCTTAAAACCCTAAGCTCCCAAGACTGAAATTTGAGCTTCAAAACCTTAATCCATATAGAAGAATAGCTTAGAAGCGGAGTTATACACGTTAGGTAGAGATTTACCAAAAGAATCTACCTACCTTCGAAGTTTCTCTTATCCTTCGCTCTCTACAAAATTCTACACTTCCTCTCTCTTGTTACAGCAAAACTGACGAAAATGGGAGGAGGAAGATGATAAAATATGATTTTATAAGATATTATAATTATCCAATAATTATTTTTCCATTTTCAGATTTTTACAAAATTCTGGCAGATTTCTGCCTAAACTTTGAAAAATCATAACTAATTATAGAAAAATTGAATTAGAGTGGCTCCAAAGCCTATAGAACCCTTATTGAGTCTAGTTTCAAGAAAAAATATAGAATTTTGTTAGATGGAATCACAAAATTTTCAGAATTTCAATCTTTGTATGTTATTCCAAAAACATCACAGTTTTTCTGTGCTGACTTAAAAAATTCACATCTTTTTGTATATAGCTCTAATTAAGTCATATGACCTATCAAATTAAAGCTTAGGATGTTTGCTTTCATCTTGTAAAATTTCATAATTTTTTTCTCATCATTTGATCATTCAAAATTATATGACAAGCTCACTACTTCATAGACGATTTCACAGTAAGCATAATCACTTTCTTCAAAATTAACCAGTTTATTTTTTTTAATGCCCCAAAGATATAAGAAACATTAAAGGATATATTTGAGACACCTGCTAAACCGGGGCTTAGTAGTCCACTTAATTTAGGCTTATTGTCAAGCCTCCAATCTCAAAATTCGGGGTATTACATTATAGAGTGAGATATTTTAATTAATAATCTATCTAAAAATATGATATTTGATATAATACAATAACATTCTACATCCATATAGCTGACCCTACTTAAAAAAATAAGGCTTTGTTGTTTTTGTGTGTCATATTCAAGCATTATATTGCTGGTTAATTAATTTCCACGTTTAACCAATGGCCTTGTAAAGAGGATGATCTCAAAATTCTTTTTCTTATTTTCTTCTCAAAATTTTGTCTCCATCTTTAAATTAAAAATTAAATTGTTTAAATTTAATATTTTCTAAAATATTATTATAGTGTTTTATAATTTAAATTTTGAAAATTTTGTTTGTATTACATTTATGAACCATGTGGATAAAATTTCAAAACTTTAAATTTATTTATTTATGTTTAAAATAACAGTTTTATAAAATATGAAATTTGCACAATCCATTTTTTAATCTGAGAGTAGAGATGAGATTCTGAGAAGAAAATGAGATAAAGAATTCAGAGAGAACCCAAATCTATGGCTTTGTAGCCTAGTGGTATGAATGCTCACCATGAGTAGAGGTTGTGGGTTTGATTCCACTTGAAACTTAAGCCGTTAATGCTTGCCCTTAATTCAAAAAAAATTAATTTCCACATTTTTTAACTTCAAAATTAATTTTTTTATTTAATTAAGGGGTTTCTTCCTCAAGGTTTAGATGACAAAGGATTCTCATCTCTCCCAATAAATACGCTTTTCAGGATTTAAACTTATATCATCCTCCTTATGAGGGTAAGGCTCCTTACCATTTCAACCAATCACTTATTAGTTCAAAATTAATTTACAGTGACCTTACAGGCGCATACTTGGGTAATAATAATGATTGATTAGATAATTTTATGTTGTTGTATGGAATGCTTGTGATTATATGGGTTGCTTATATATCATATAAGGCATGGAGGTAATATATAAGATTGTTTATGATGGCGCAAAAAAAAGATTGTTTATGACTTACAATATAATAATCCCTCCGGTTTTAAATATAGAAGATAGTTTGTAGTGTAATTTATATTATAAATTATATCTTATATTTAGGATCGGAGGTAATACTGTTTTTTTCATAAAATTTATAATTTATATAATATTTTGAAATTAATATTCTCTGTGTCATTATAGCTGAAGTATGCGGATGGAACAGGCTGAAATAGACGTTCTAAAGTAGTTATTATGTAGATTTGTTCTTATAAATAATGATGTGAGGTACATGTTTATAATATATTACAAATAAAATAATAAGAGAGCTTTCAAAATAATGTTAGGTCGACATTTTTTTTCATCAGCATATTAGGTTGACATTAAACTTACGTTAGTGCTATGGGATTTTCAAATGCAAGTATGCCACATAAAAATTAATCTGCTCTTCTTGTTCGTATTAAAAAATTGGTGACCGATATATACTTTGTTTGAACGAATAAATTAAATATTACCTCCATTTTCAGTCAACACTATTAGATTATGACAGATTAACTGATACGTACGATACGGAAAAAAGATGAATTAGTAAATCCGCTTAAATATTGATAAAATAATATAATTAATAATATCAAAGCTAATTTAAATGTACTGAGTCAAAAAAAAAATAGCTTCTAATAAAAAAAAGGGAGAAAGACAAAAAAAACTTAAAAATTATAAAATCCCAAATTAAATATTTCCCAATGAATTATGAATTACTTATTAAATCTTGTTATTTCTTTATGGGTTAAGGTACAAATTTATCAATGAAGTTTTGTCCGAAAAGCGTCTGGCACAAATATCTTTTAGAATGAGCAAAAATACCAATGAATAATTAAAAATGGGCATTCACCACAAAAACCGTTAATCCGTACTAACGGCGTTAAATTATAAGAGGAAAAAACCCCTAACAGCGTTAGTACGGATTTAACGGTTTTTGTGGTGGATGCCCATTTTTAATCATTCATTGGTATTTTTACCCTTTCTCAAAGATATTTGTGCTAGATGCTCCTTAGATAAAAATTCATTGATAAATTTGCACCTTAGCCCTTTTTTTATTAATTTTTGGTAATAAATCTGATTTAGAATTTTGCAATTTTAAACATCTTTTTCTATCATTTTCCCTTAAAAAAAAATGGTTTACGTGTTGGTTTTTTATTTGCGCCTATTATATATTGTCGAGGGATTTTTTTATTAGTTGTATATTCACTGAGTAAGTCACTTTCCAGCACCCAAACGTAAACAAAAAAACATTCGAAAATGTTACTAACCTATAATCATTCAATGGTCAACCCCGTACGTAACTACTAACAGACAAACCAATCAGTATATTTATTTAGACAAGCATATCTTATGAATTCATGATTAACAAAGTAAAATTCTATGTTTCAATTAAATTATACTTTATATTTTAAATTTTGAAAGACAAAGCTTAGGTCCATTATATTCGTTAGGTCCAATTCTTCAATCAAATATTGCCATTTGTGACTTTTTAGTATTAATATTGGTTCAACAAAATTTTACAATTTTATTAATATGCATTTTTATTATTAAAAAAGTTCACATGACAAAATTTGAGCAGAGAATTAGATTTAGAGTGTATTTGGATTGGCGATTGGATAAGTGACTTATTTTTACTTTGACTTATGGAATCTTAAGATAGGAAAAAAATAAGATAGAGTAAAATGATGAATGTTTGGATTAGCGATTGGATAAGTGACTTACGTAAAAGTGAAAGATGTTTGGTTTGGCTTTTGCATAAGTGACTTTTGTGTTATTTAAGAGAAAAAATTGTAAAAATTATGAAAAATGAAAAAATGAAGGGATAATTGTGAAAAAAGACCTCATTGACAATTTAATTGCCAAATAGGATCTGGGAAGATATCTGCACACGGAGGGATTTTTTCACAATTTTCCCAAAAATTAACTTTGAAAATTTGGCAATGGTATAATTTTAAATAAAATGCTTAAGAGTTATGACCATCATGACAAACAATGCAAAAGGCACATATGAAGACAGCCGTTTCCACCTCCTTCTCATTTGTTAAAGTGGAATTCTTAGTGATAAATTGATCCAAATCATCCTATTGCGACAGTTTTACGACAAGGCACATACTCAAAAGTTTCATGTACATTAGCAAAATACAAAATACATAATTTTGCACTTGACTCATACCAATCAAACAGTAGCATGTTTGGTAGTTGTAATATCAAAAGTCTTAAAATTTAGTTTCATACTTAACACCCCAATGGCTTATTTGGATTCTCTGGATGCATGAGCACAGCTAGAAGATGCTCCCTCCACTTAAAATTCACGCATACTCTTGTCTCAATATGTGTCAAACTCATTTTCAAGGGGCATGGAACCACTCTCTTAAAAACTTACTAATATTTCCTTTCTATTTATCTTTCTCAAATCTCAACCCCGTCCCCTGCTCTTCTTCAGAACCACATACTCTTGTCTCTGCCTCTCTCCCCTCCTCTCTCTCAAGCTTCATTTTTTGTTATGTCATGGCGCCTGCACGTGCCATGCTTGTGCTAGCCATGTCCTTGGCTCTTGTAGCATTCTCCACAGGCCAAGCCCCTTCCTCTGCACCCATGGCCTTGCCGCCGTCTAGCACCATGTCCCAGAAGGTAGCTCCTCTTGCCCCTGCAACCTCCCATGTTTCATCACCACCACCATCATCACCAAGCCCCCTCAGCCCAAGCCCAAGCCTAAGCCCAAGTCTAAGCCCAGGACCTTCAACCGACGTGACTCAGTAGATCGCTAATGAAGATGAGCCTTCACTGCCAAAACCAGACGAGATCCATGCCGCCCTGCCTTGGCTCGTTGCTTTTATGCTCGCGTGTGCTTTTGTGGAGAAGAGAACACAGGACATGAAATATCATGAGAGAGAGAGAGAGAGAGGTGGGGGGTGGGCTTATTCATAAGCAATTTTAAACTTCAATTCTTTGCTTATGTTCATCGGAGCTTTTGGTGACTTTTTTCTAAAAGCTTATTGGTAAAACAAACATTGGCTTTATGAAGAAGTTATTGTGAAAACCTAATTGATACACTCAATCGTCTGATTGGGCTTTAAATCGGTGAAACAAACACACACACTTAATGAATATAAAGTAAATGTGGCTAAGTTTTATCAATTTCGAATTGTCAATCAACTCTTATGCTTTTGTTACTTTTTATTTGGGTTTCTCTCGTAATTATGTTTGTTTCTCTTATAATGATTTGTTCATGCATTTTTTTTAATTATGCTATCCGTCTACTTTAACATGTTAAATTAACTTTCCAAATTATATTACGTAGTGTACTTTTTAACTTTTTTCCCTAATGTTAAAATCTTTCAAATTGATTTTGGTCTCCAGGGCGAGACAAGGGTTTTATTATAGAAAACTATACTGATCATAAAATACAAATAATGTGACTCACTCATCCACATAACTCTTCATAATCTAAATTTTAAGAGGAATAAATATTATTCAGAAATTTCATGCATGCAGATAGTAAACTAAAAAAAAAGGAATATACAATAATGGTAGGTGTAGAGAGAGCTGGATTATAAAGTTTTTAAATAGTAAAAAGTATCAATTGCATATCCTTAGCCAATCCTTAATAAAATCAAGTGGAATATCGTCTAATAATGACTTGTTTCAACAAGCTTATCCATTTGAATAGTAACCATGGTAAAAGTAGGAAAGAAATCGATCTTTGTTTTTCATGCATGTCGGCTAGATTCAATGATTAATTAATAACTTTGACTTTAATACTCTCTCCTATATATAAGAAACTTTAATTAATTTATAGAAAATAAAAAATGATAGATACCTATGAAATATGTCCTAAGATATTCTCTTCTATCCATATTAAAAGATGTGTTTTTTTTTTGGTCAAAATATTAAAAGATGTGTTTGAAAATTTATTGAGTAGACAAAATTGAAAATAAGTATTAATTATATGGATCAAACTGAAAAATGAACATTAATTATCTTATAAATAATTTTTATTTTAGATTAAACCATTCTCCTAAAAATATACTATACTGTAGATTG
Organism: Inga oerstediana; assembly: GCA_963210345.1. Classification (NCBI taxonomy): domain Eukaryota; kingdom Viridiplantae; phylum Streptophyta; class Magnoliopsida; order Fabales; family Fabaceae; genus Inga; species Inga oerstediana. Next base: position 84,708,570 of record OY723401.1, on the reverse strand, counting down.
GAGGGAGTAACAATAATATAAGTAAATTTTTTTTTGTAAGCATTTTGTGGTTCTCAAACATTGAAATCTAATCTAGAATTGACAAGTCTTGGAACCCACTTCACTGTTTTTTTGCTGCATATTCTTTTTGTTTTTTGAACCGAAAGCGAGCAAAAGATTCACCGTTTGGACTTTGGAGAGTGGAGTTGTTAGATTCTTCAAAAGGGAATCAAACGTCAAACCACTTTATGGTTATGCATTAATTATTATTAATTAATTAATTAAAATGAATATAAGATGTCGGCTTGAAAAAATTTAACGTTGCTTCCACACTTTTCACTCATTACCGCGGTGGCGTGGTCGTGCCAAGTAAAGTTGGATAAGATCATGATATCATTTATTTATTTAGTTTTACTTCTTTTCTTTTTTGACACTCTAGTTATACTTACGGGTCGGGTCAAATGGGTTAGCCCGATATGAATGCATGAAGAATGGAGTGAAATGAATGCAGGCACACACAAAGTAGATAAGAAGAACCAATGAGAGTTAGCACAAATGGTAAGTAACAGGCTTAGATTTTAAAAGGATGTAAGTTTGATTCTTATTACTGTTGTGAGGGCTCCTCTGATAGATGATCTCGTAAGTACCTTATAAATGTTCTCTGAGCTCTGGAGCCGTGTCCTGACTTTGATAGGATGACCGGTGCCGAATATACCTAAACTTTTTTTTTTTTATAAAAAAAAAAAATAGATAAGAAGGAATGTGATGAGATTTTATTAGGCATATGATAGTTGTCCCTACCAAGTGGGAGAATCACAGCTGGAAGTGGAAGAGTTTTGCCCAACAATGAGAAGTGGGCATCCCAATTTGCCAACATGGAAATTGGGATACTATATGTTCTGGTTTCTTACATAAAATATCTTCTAGAAAATTTACAATGTTAAATATAAGCTACTCCCTCCGGTCCTAATTATAAGATAAAGTTGACTTTTTTGGAGAAATTAAGGAAGCCAATTAAATCACTTTAGAGTATTTATATTTTTAATATATTTAGATTATATATCAGTTTATTAGTCAAATTAATTAGTTTGAAGAAAAAAATAAAAATATAAATATTCTAAAGTGATTTAATTGGCTTCCTTAATTTTTCCAAAAAAGTCAACTTTGTCTTATAATTAGGACCGGAGGGAGTACTTTGTAACGAGTAAATAGCATTAAATTATTCTTTTAATGAATACTCTTATTAATTATATTGTAGAGAATTTAAAGAAATTGAAATTAGTTAAGATACTCTGATTTTAACTAGATTGTAATCTTGGAAAGAAGTGATTTTTGTTTTACATTTTAATGATACACACTACTTTTAACTTTTTTTAAAAAAACTTATTGTGAAGCAGTTAAATGTATTTTACTTGTCTTGTCCTATTTATAAGTTGGAGAGAGAATTTTTTCCATCATCATATTTATAAATCAAGTAATTAAATTTTTAACATGAATGTTCCACCTCCTGTCCTTCATATTAAATCCACTTGATTAATTTGGCTATATTAATAAAATTTTTTAAATTAATTGTTTGTCAAAAATGTGTATTGATTTTCCTAAAATACCTATTAAATTGCATTGAAACTATCCCTTGATGCAAGCTTCTAAACATGTGCAATTAGTAAGAATATTTTAAAAAATGATAAATATAGGGGGATAAAGTGTATGGAGTTTTGCATTTAGAACCAAATTCAACCCCCAACTATTTTTTATATCAAAGACGGGATGTAATACTGTCTTATATCATTCATTTATTATCACGCAGATTGTTATTTTCTTAAAAAAAAAATATATATATATATATATATATATATACTAAAGTGGAGTAAAGCTGAGAAGACGTTAAATTTTAAACTAGGAGTTAATATCAGGCAAAAGAAAAAAGGAGTTAATAAGATTTAAGTTGTTTTTAATGGGACATATTAGAAATGTTTATAAATACTATACCATTCAAATAGATTAAACTATGTTTGGGAAATCTTATTTTTGGGATATAAGTGTTTATTATGTAAGTCGGGATAAAACTCATCTCACATATTTACCTCGTATAGTGTAAATCATGATTTATAAGTATTTATAAGTCAAAAATAAATTATCCCAAAATTATGTTTGAAATAGCTTATTTTTAGAATAAAAGTGCTTTTTATATAAGTCAGAACAAAACTTCTCTCATATACTTACCTTGTATACCATAAATCATGATTTAAAAGTATTTATAAGTAAAAAAAATAAGCTATCCCAAAAATACGAGATTGATAAACCTTTTATTGTACATTTTTCACGCACTCCGTGTGTCAAGCCAATCATATTGAAATGGGTGATCAAATTTTATAGTGATACACTTCCCCTTGCACCCTTGGTAAAAGCATCAAGGAGTTAAAAGCAGGATTAGGATTGGATTAATTGACTAAGATTTCTCATAATGCATTACTCAGCCTACATTAACTAAGGGAGTGCTAGACTTGGAAAAGAATATTTATTTTTTTGCCAGCAAAAAAATAAAATTGTTAAAACTATAATATGTCATATATTTTGGGAAAGTTTCTAAAATATATCCTACGTTTAGGACGAGGGAGGTATGATGCAATGATTTAGCTGTTACTTTTAATGGTATTAGAGCCGGGAAAACGGGCCAAGCCCGTCGGGCCGGCCCTTTAGGCCCTGGCCCTTCAAGGGTCGGGCTTGTAAATTGTAGTGTCAAAAGGAAGTCGGGCCTAAAAGGGCCGGCCCTGTAGAGCCTCGGGCTTAAAAGGGCCGACCCTTTAGGCCCGTTTATTTTTTATTTTTTTTACTTGGAAAGGAACCATGTTACATTTTTGAATTACCTTATTGAATCTATATGTCACTCTGTTCTCATATTGTATTGAGTATGATTTTTGAGTATATTGTTTTGTCAAATTGAATCATATTGTGATTTTTGAGTATGATTTTTGAGTATATTGTTCTGCCTATTTAGACTAAAATCATATTATATACTATTCTGCCTGATAGAATATGATTTTTTATGGAGGTTGTAATTATTTTACTACTTGAACCTACTGCTCAAAGTGAAACACAATCAAATGTCCTTGAAATTGATGATAGTGGCGAAGAAGGTGAAAATGATAGTCGTCATACTCATGTTGTTTAGAGGTTAGAGTATTTAGCTTCTTGCCTTCTTATACTTTGACCTTTGTGTGAGTTATTTATGGACATGATTTTACCTTTGATTATACATTAGTAACTGTGTTTGTTTGTTGCAAGAGACATGTTATTTAAACTTTAATGTTGACAACATTTATGTATTAAATTAGAACTTTAATCATTGTTATTTACTAATTATATCTCTCTGGGGAAAATATGTAGGAAACATAGTTAAATATTGTGAAAAGGATTTCCCGGCCCTGGCCCTGATGCTCTCGGGCCCGGCTTTGAAAAACTGCAATTTTCCTGACCCCGAGCCCTTTAGGGCCGGCCCTGTTAGGCCCTGGCCCGTCAAGGGCCAGCCCTGTAGGGCCGGGCCGGCCCTGATTCCCAGCTCTAGGTATTGTAAGTATACGATGGAAGCTTTATTGTTAGTAGGTTGTGACTTCAATCTCGCTTATAATCTCATGATGTTAGTGTATGTCTCTTCAATTAAAAAATGATATAGTTGATATTGAATTGTTTGACACACTTTTTTTTTAGATAATACTATTTTGGTCTTATAAGTCCATTTTAATTAATTCTCATATATAAAAAAATGACCGTTAAATCTTAAATCATTAAATATATTTTAAATAGACAAAATTTTTCAGATTTAACCTTATTCAAATGTTTTCTCTCTTTGCATTTATAAATCATTCTTATCTCTCTTTTTTGTAACAAAAATTAAATAAGGATAAAAAAAATTCATTAATAACCCTTATTTTTTTTGGCCCGAACATTAATAAATCTATAAATAGATTTATAATTATGACAAAAAATTTCTTCTATAATAAACTTATAAAGAGCAGAGTGGCACTAGAATTTGTTATAACAGAGAGTCAATGCTACAACAAGACCTTAAATTCCTCATCAAAATCTACCTCTTCTCTAATAAAATATCTTTGTTTTCAAATATACTGATATTAGAGTGAGGAAAATAACCGACAATCCTCTAAACTTTAGAGTCCATGGAGGCTCAACCCTGAAAAACCTGGTCTTCTTTATTGGATTCTTTAAACAAAACCTAACCCTTATTATTTGAGCTTATAAATAAAGTTTAGGGAGAATTGTGAAAAAAAGATCTCATTGACAATTTAATTGTCTAATAGGATCTGGGAATATATCTGCATACGGAGGGAAGATATTGTGTACATAGAAGATGATTTTTGTTTATGTATAAGGAAAAATATTACATACAGGGAAGATTATCTACTAGGGATGAGCAAAACTGAACCGAAACCGAAGACCAAATCAAATCGAATCAATTTCGATCTTTTCGGTTCGGTTTTTTCGGTGATCGATGCATGTTCGGTTTTCTTCGGTTTTTAGGTTCGGTTCGGTTCGGTTTTTTCAAAAAAAAATTCGGTTTAAACCGAAAAACTGAAAATATTAAAAGAATATGCTACCAACGAAAAACCGGATGCAAGACAAAGAATGATATATCATTGGATATTCATCTTTTTCAATTTTTGTTATGCTTTTTTTGGATTAAGTAATGTTGAATACAATTATTCTGCATCTCTAAAAAACCTTCCTATTTTTTGTTCCATTATTGGAATATTGAGCTACTCCAAACTACATTGATCATATAAGTAATATGTTGTTTATACTTTGTTTTATATAATCTTTCTTTGGATCTTGATGAGGTTGTTCAATTCTATAATTTATATTAATTTTTGCTGGTTGAAAATTCAGATATTTGAAGTAAAAAATGAAGGCTAAAAAAATTTCGGTTTTTTCTTACAAAATCAAAACCGAACCGAATAATTTCGGTTCGGTTATTTCGATTGTTCGGTTTCGGTTCGGTTTCAAAATTTCCTTTATTTCGGTAGTTCGGTTTTTACCGAAAACCGAACCGAAAAACCGATGCTCACCCCTATTATCTACGTACCAGGGAAGATCATTTGCGCACCAAGGTTTCATTTGATAAATAAGTTGCCAATGAGGGATTTTTTCATAATTTTTCCTAAAGTTTATGCTATCAATAATTAATAAAGAATATTACCTATATCAAAAAGTAAAATAAAAAGAGCTGTTCTATTTTATTTATTTATTTTGTCTAAAAACAAAAAATGGTTAGGCTCAGCGAGTCGGTTGCAGGCTTCAAGCCGAGTCCTAAATTCAGGTTGAGGCTATTATTGGAACGGATCTTCAGCTGGTGTATTTGACTCCAACTCTAACTCTTGAATTTGGAGTGTCCAGCTTTACAATACAACCTCACAGTTTCTTTTCTTTTAAATAAAAAAAAAAAAAATTCTCTAAGTTGAGAGAAAAAACGTGTTGCTATTGGCATCTGAGCTGGTCCCACCAACTTTATTTTTTAAAAAATAATTATTTATTTCTCTCTCCCCGCCCCGGGTATATATAAGAACAAGGGTCTTATCTTACCTTCTCCCTAAACAAACCTTTCGTTCAACATCTGAAATCTGCAAGAAAGCGAGTTTCCCTAGTCACAGAAAGCTCTTCTTAACTATCTCCTTTCTCTTTTTCTCCTTCGGTTTGAATTTTCTCTATATTGTACCAGCACGAGTAAAAAATCCTGCGGATGACGATGACTCAGTGGACTCGCCATGAGGACAAGCTCCTTGAGCAAGCTATAGTTCTGTTTCCCGACGATTGCCCAAATCGCTGGGAGAAGATTGCCGAATCCGTGCCTGGAGCCACCGTTGATTTGGTCTGGCAACGTTATCATGATCTGATACACGACGTCGCCGAGATTGATGCCGGTCGGGTACCGATTCCGGCCTTCCCTGACTTTTCCTCTGATACTGAGCCCTCTTCCTCTGATTGGAACTCGGCTAATCAAATTTCGTTCAACTCGAAGCCGCACAAGAATATCGACTCCGACAGAAAGAAGGGCACGCCTTGGACTGAGGAAGAACATAGGTATGTTGGCTTGATAATTCTCCAATTCAATTGGATTTTTGTTTTGTTATTTTTCCTATTTCTTTTTGACTGTGCTTGATTTTAGGGATTTTCGTTACGAACCTGTATAATTTCCAAGAATATAGTATATAGGAAAGAATTTGTCCAGGTGGCATCTGATTTGGGAAATCGGAAGGTTATGTTCTGAAGGAATTAGGCGAAAACTCAGGATGGTTCGTTTTTTTTTTTTTTGTTAGTCTTCTTGATGCTATATTCTGAACTTTTCTGAAGTGAAGCTGTTCAATTCATGTCCCTGTTCATATCCTTCAAATCCTCTAATTCCAATGGTGAAGTTTTAAATTCAATTCTCCAACCTTCTTATCCAGAACCCCAGGTTATCCGTCAAAATTTATACTTCAAATCCACATAGGCTCAGGTCCATACTTTGTTCAGGAATTCTGAGGTTCTTTTTAAGAATTTTTCTTCTAAAACATGCCATACATAACTGCTCACCTAAACATCTCTGTTAAGTATTTTTGCCAATAAAGAAGGTATATATTGCAATTTTCTTAGCATACTTTTCACCACAACAATGTGACTCATATTTTGCCCCATCTATGATATATTCTTTTCACCAGTTATTCTATATTTTTTATTTTTATTCGTTGACCGATATTGAGTGCATGGATTACACAATACCCTTACCTTGCAGAAGTCAATCTCGCTTGATTGATACCTTTACTATATTGAAGTTTTACCCTTTGTCCAGTTTTGGTTTCTTTAACTTTCAAGAACTTGTGTTGGGAATGAAAATGAAATGAATTTGAGTTACCTATCATTGATCATGTATGTCCCTATTTGTTTACTCAAACAGGCTATTCCTCAGAGGATTGGAGAAATATGGCAAGGGAGATTGGAGAAGCATTTCAAGAAATGTTGTGGTGACAAGAACACCAACTCAGGTAGCTAGCCATGCTCAGAAATATTTTAATCGGCAAAGGGAAAAATCAAAGAAAGAGAGGAAAAGAGCAAGCATCCATGACATCACAACTGCAGACACCGACGTTGAGTCTCTAGATCAAAACCAGATTGCTCCTTCAAGTTTTCAAACTCAGATTGTCTCTTCAGGCCTTCCAGTGCATAATCAATCATCGCCAATGCTTCAGTTTAACCCTCAAAATCCTTCAATTGATCAATCTCTTGGGTTTGGGTACCCAAACTATGCTTTTCCTATCTAGAGATTTAGATGATATGCACTTCTGATATACAAATGACTTCATTCATCCTATTATGTATGTTGTTGGAGCAGTTGTGTCTAATCAAAACTATATAGATGTCTTCATACATCAGCTTGAATTAGCCGCCAAAACCCGCGACGGCCTTACCAAATAGGATGAATGAAGTCATACAAAAAATATATAGGTTGTAAAATAATGTGTATGTTTTGTATATAGATGAATTGATTCATCTTCTTTCTTAAGTCTCTAGGACGTTGACCTCAAAGCCATACAGCAAAGCCAAATTATTGTATCTTGAATGGTATTTGGTGGGTGTTTTGCCAAAAGTTTAGCTTCTTCCTGGTTTTTTTTTTGTTCAGATTATATTAAGAATTACTTGGATCAATTGTAACTAGTTGTGACAGACAGTTTAGGGTTGAATTTAAATGGTGATTTAATATTTTTAGTCAGCAGAGAATCGAAAATTTTATGTAGTAGTTGAATTCTCTGTCATAGTGATCTATACAATGTTCACTTCGTTTCCTTCGTATACAATTTGTTGACTACTGTTTTGTTTGAATGCTTAATGAGTTGGCAATTGGAGCTTATCCAACAGACAGATGCACGGGGAAAACATATGATTTTTCAAGAAACGTGGAGAAAATAGGTGATGCCACGTGGGTAAGGCTAAATTGACAAATGAAACCAGTATTTTATTGAATATTAAACATATGAAAACAGAATAATAAGGGGAAAATCATTGACAATCAATATTTTAAAAGTCGACCTTAAGCCGGAAAGGTCAGCGGGTCAAGGTTTAATCGGTTGAGCCGTTGAGCTGGACCGGTTACGTAATAATTAAATTTAAAAATAATATTATTTATATATATAATGATATAAATATAATTAGTCTGATTTAATAAAAGCATAACAAAGTCACAATATATATTTTGGTAATATAAAAAAAATATTTTAATTACATATCACTTATTATAAATAAAATTAAAATACCAAAATTTTTTTTAAGTATATTAGTTCACACATGAAAATTTAAAAAATAAAATTGATAAAAATTTTAATTATATTATGACATATGGAACATAAAATATGATTAATATTAAAATGTTATAGCATTTGTTTTTTCGCAAAATATGTTTAACGTTTGACAACATGAGGTATATATAAAATCTTGTGTTATTAATAATAAAACTAGAGAAAAGAGCAAGGGTTAAAAATCACATCCAAGATATCCTCCCTCTACAACTTCACGTGACCAAACGCATTTTTTCAAGGTATGACATGAGAGATTTGTAAGGTAATAGGTTATAGGTAGTCCTTAATGGCTAAAAAACAAAAAGTTAATAGGTGTTATTATGATATTTATTTTTCTTTCTTTGACTTCTTTTCAAGACTTTGCAAGTTTTCATCTCCCAATTTGGCTTCCTCCAGCGGATTTTGGACTGGAGCCATGCTATCATCAAGCTTTGTTGGCGCAGGTTCAAGTTCTTCGATCTCTATTACAACGTTTTTTTTCTTATTCTCCTTTTTTTTTTCTTCTTCTCCGATGGTAGCTGGTTCTTTTTATTCCATCTTCTTCTTTCTGCTTCATCATTGGTAGCTTATATTTGAGATTATGGGTAGAGGAGGGCAACCATAGATGTGTTTTCAGAGATGTGAAACAGCCAAAAACTTCAGAGATTTGAGGAAAACTTAGGCCGTTCGGCTACTCCGAAACCGTTCCGGCTCCCGGCTTAATGGCGGTTCCCGGCTGAACAACCAGTTCACAGCGGCTCAAAACGGCTCAACATCTAAAACGGTTTTCATGTGTGACTCGAGCCGGCATCTTCTCCGGTCGGACGGTTCGGCCCTAAAAACATTGCGGACAACCCAAGGATCCAAAAAAATTGTAAAATAGTCTCAATCCAAAATTTTAAATTTGTGATTAATTGGGGATGTGAAATGACTATATTGCTCAAATCAATTTTGACAAGTGCATGAGTCATTTTAACAACTGTATTTTCATGTTTGGAATATTTTAGAAATTTCACAACTACTTTTCAGAATTTTAAACTTTGCCTATGCCTATTTTCACAATTGCATTAGTCATTTTAATAACTTCATTTTCATACCTGACTGATATTATAAGTTTCATAAGTTCCAACTTTGACAACCTTATATTCCTTTTTTAACAACTAGTTTGGTCTATTTTCACAACTTGATGAATTATTTTGACAATTTCTCTTTTATATCTGTGTGAGATTACAAGTCTCATAAGTTCTAACTTTCACAACTGCATATGACAATTTTCACAACTGGTTTTGTCTATTTTTACAACTTGATAAGTGATTTTGACAACTTCTTTTTTATATCTGACTGAAATTACAAGTTTCACAAGTTACAACTTTCATAACTACATATGATAATTTTAACAATCAATTTTGCCTATTTTCACAACTTGATGAGTCATTTTGATAATTTCTTTTTTATACCTGCATGAGATTACAAGTTTCACAAGTCTCACTTTCACAACTGCATATGCCAATTTTAACAAGTGAATTTGCCTATTTTCATAATTTGATGAGTCATTTTAACAACTTCTTTTTCATACTTGCGTGAGATTACAAGTTTCACAAGTCCCAATTTTCACAACTGCAAATGAAAATTTTAACAACTGATTTTATCTATTTTCATAACTTGATAAGTTATTTTAACAACTTTTTTTTCATACCTCTTGAGATTTGACAACCGGTTTCTTTTTCATCCTCAGGCAAGCAATTCAAAGATATAAATGCTTAGCAGAATCCTTCTATACAACATATAATTACTTTTCTGTTTCTCACAACTGATTGATGCCTCAGGCAAATCAGATGCCAATGCAACCAAAGTCAGAGCATGTTGTGAGATGAAGGGTAAGGCTTGAGGGTTTTGGAAAATCTTTCACGCAAAAATTATATATCTTTCAGTAGCACAACAAATCAATTAGACTAAAGGGCTTGGACATAGAACTCCATATCAAAAAGTGCTGCCCACCGTTAAACCAAACAAATATATTGCCATATTGAACATATCACTTGAAATATAGTATTCTTTTCAAACTAAAACATCAAAACACAAAATTATGTAATGATACAGAAAACTACATATCAGTAGTAGTTGTAATACCCCAAATTTCGATTAAGGGCTAATTACATTTATTGAGAATGATTTTGTGAATTAAAGTTGATTTGAGACCTAAATTAATTATTGAAAATGCCTAACACCCTGTATTTTAGCATAATTATGTGACAAAGTAATTTTTGGGCTAAGATAAGAGGGAAATGGGGCATGGAGAAAGGAAAAAGAATTAGAATATGTGTTATATGGCAATTCTTGTGAATGTGTCATAATCAGGGGAAAATCTGAAAGAATGGAAAAATTATCGGCTAATTAGTCAATGATTAATTGAGAAATTAATTACTAGCTAAGAGAAATGAGAAGGGTAACTAAATGACTAATGGAGTGGTTAGAGTAACTAATTAGTTACTTACTTTATGAGAAGTCATGAGATTGAGACAAGTGGCACCATTGGATGAAGAGGGAATTGTTGGAAAGTCAAATAAATCATTTTATATTCATTTCTCCCTCTCTCCCTCTCTCTTCTGCGTATGAGTATGGGCATGGGGGCAGAAATTCAGCTCTCATCCTTCATCATCATCATCATCATCATCTCAAAACTTTTTCTCTCTCTCTCTCCAAGCTCTCTCATTTCGCCATTGTTGAAGAAGAAAAAGAAAAGGAAAGCTCAAATTTTAGATGAGATCTTGACCTTGTATGCCAAAATTTCCTTCTTTAAAGTTGTTTCTTTTGTTAAGAACTTTCATCTTATTGTTTTAGATTCTCAAGAGGAGGTGTTTTTGTGCTTGACGAAAATGAGAGGTTGTTGAATCAAGAACCAAGTTTGGGAAAGTTGTTGAGGTGAGTAAGATGAACCTTTCTATATGGGTTTTGTGGCATTTGGTTAAGCCTTGAATTTCTAAAAATTTTGCTCTAATTTTTGTGATTTAGGGTCATGGAAAGTATGATATGTTGTTGTCATGGAAATGGTGCCTTGCTTAGGGCCCATTTGATACGATTGAATTGAGAGTGATGGAAATGGAATTGAAGCTCAATTCTATAAAGATGGTTGTTTGGTATAATGGAATTGGGGCTTAATTCCAATTTCATATGGAACCCAAATCATCCAATTCCACCAAAATGGCTTCCATCAGAAAAGCCAAGTTTTGTAATTCCAACCCCCTAGTTCCACTGTTACCCTCCTCTATACTTCATTGTCCTTACTCACCGGCGACTTCTTCTCCCTTACGGGCGACGATAGCTCTCCCCCTTCCATTGACGACGGCATCCTTTAGCACCGGCTACGACAATGATTACTCTCCCTTATTAGATCAGATGAGATGACAACAACAACTCTCCCTCTCCAGCGACGACAGCTCTCCTCCCTCCTCTTCTTCTGATCTGGTGAGATTTGGCCTCTCTTCATCCGGTCCTTATCTCCGTCTACACTCATCTTCTCTAATGACCAGGTGTACAATGATTAAAGCTGCGACGGGGGCCTCCTCCATCGACCTTCTTCTTATGTGACACTGAAGGTTGCTCGAAGATGGTCCTTGGTCTGGAGAGAAGTGAGATCTGCTCGAAGCTGAAGGTTGCTCGAAGATGTCCTTGGTCTGGAGAACTGAGATCTGCTCGAAGCTGAAGGTAGGTCCCTGGTCTGGAGAACAGGGGTGATGTGTAGCTTTTTGTTTTTTTGGCAGCAGATGGATTTTTTTATTGGGGTATTTTAGTATTTTTATGTAAAAATCAGGTATCATTTTCAAGCCATACCAAACACACTTTTAAATCCTAAATCCAAATCCATATCCATTTCCATTTCCATCAAAATCAATTACAGTGTACCAAATGGGCTCTTAGTGTTTTGAATTGATAGAATTGAATTGAAACTTAAATATAAAGTTTGACAATTTTGGGTTTTGTATCGAATTGTGTCTCAAAGTAGAACATGTTAAAGGAATGAGAATTTGGTTGTTTTGATGTTTCCATTGGATTTCTTGTGGAAAATTATGTGGGAGTAGTATTGGATGTGAATTTTGAACCTTTGGAAACTTAGGTTTAAAAGTTGCAAGAATTGGTTAGTGAAAATCCTGTGATGACAATTATTTTTCATGAACGTTTTGAATAGGTAAATGGTGACTAAAGATTCTGAAACTTTTTAGTCTAATAGTAGACATGCCAAACTTTAATTTGATATATCATGGAGTTTATTTCGCTATGTTTGCTGGGAGTTATGAATTTTCAAAATTTGGTGTCGAAACTGGACTTAATTTTGGAACAGTATGAACATTTGTGGAATTTTGGATTTTTGTGGTTATAGACATCAATGATTCATATTTTTCCTGTAAAGAGGACTTAAAAAGCTTTAAGTACGACTTGGAATCACCTCATTTTGATTTTTCTAGAATTAGTTATGATTTTTGAAAGTTTAGCCCAGAAACTGAAATTTTCTTGGCCACAGCCGAAAGTCCTTGGCTGCAGCCCAAAAGCTTTTGACTTGCTTTTGACCGTAGTTAGGAGACTCTCTGACCTATTTTTGGCCACAACCAAAAGTATTTGATTGTAGCTCAAAAATTTCTGACCTATTTTTGGCCGCAGCCAAATATTCTTGGCCGCGACCAACACCCAAAAATCAGAACTTTTCACTATCATAAGGTGGTCTTGAGATAGTACTTCCCAACCATTTTTGGCATTTGTTTGGGCTTTTAGTAGCTACCTAAGGAACTTTAATGATAATTAAATCTAAGTCTTCTGGAGTCATTTAAGTATTGGTATAAGTGATAACATGTTGTCCTTAATTATGACTATAGGATTTGATATTTGCCTCGAGCGTAGAAGGCTTGTGCCGAACAAGAACGGAAAGAACAAGGTAGTGACACTTTCTCCTATATCATGTTTAATGCATTGCTTGGTTGTATTTATCATTAAATGAGCGAGGGGAAGTGGCGGTTAGTGCGGCCTTGAATGAACGAAGGGACGTGGCAGTTAGCTCGGCCTTGAATGAATAAGGGGTCGTGACGGATAGCCTGGCTTTGAATACTGATATTGCTGCATTGTGATATGTGCTTACATGCTTTATTTAATTATGCATCATATACGTGAAATGTTACTACTGGGATTCTTTTGAATCTCACTCTTTCCAATTAACAATTTTAGCCAGGGCAAGCGGGTCAAGGGACAAGCAAGTGAATAAGGGCGACTAGGATTGCCAGCGGTAGTCTTAGCTTTTGGATTTTGGTTATCATTTTGGACAATTGTATATATTAGATTGATAATAGACTTATAGTTATTGTGTATTCCCCAATATGGAAAATCGAGATAGGTAATGATGCCCTATAAAACTCTTGGATTAATGATATTATCTCGGGTGAATGCCGGGAATTTGCTAGCACTCTGATATTGTGTATTTGACAAACCGAATAGGCCAAATGTTTTTATTTCAAAATGAATGGAGGTCTTATTTTACTGGTTTGTAAATAGTTTTTAATTATCCTTAATCTCTCATTTATTTATTAAACGTGTTTAAACACTAATCACGGTCGTCATGAGGACGGGGGCTACAGTAGTAGTATTGACTTACAAAGCTACCATATGCGTTCACTATCCAGGAGTCTGTTCACTCTCTCGATATCAATCCTCCACTTCATCTTCTGTAAATTCCTCCTCCTCCTCTTTGTCTTCACTATTTTCCTCTTTCTGATCCTCTTCTTCATCATCAACAATGAAGCCTCTCAATGTCTCATCTTCTTCATCTTCAACAGTTCCATTTCTCACTCCCTCTTTCGCACTTTCTCTCCCTCTCTCTCTTCGCCTCTGTATCTACGATCTCTGTTTCCGCCATGGATGAAGAGTATGACGTCATAGTGCTCAGAACCAGACTCAAAGAGTGCATCCTCAGTGGCCTCCTCTCTGTCAAATGGACTCAAGGTACTCTTCTCAATTCCTTGCCAATTTTATTTTCTTTTTTCTTAACAACAAATTATCCTCTCTCTCTCTCTCTCTCTCTCTCTCTCTCTCTCTCTCTCTCTCTCTCTCTCAATTTGATTAGCGCTTCTGCTTTGCCTTTCCTTTTTAATTCATTGGGGGTAATTTAGCCATTTCACAATTTCAATTAATTACAAAGATTTAGGAATTTGGATTCAGACTCATTTGTTGGTTTTTCGGATCCTTAGGACCTGTTAATAATTTTCCCAATAACAAAAAGAAGAAGTAGCAAAATGATGAGCTGAGTTTGTTCCAACATCGCACTACAAAAAAATTGTTATTTAGTAGCGGTTAAAAATATATATTAGTAGCGGTTTTAACCACTACAAAAGACATTAGTAGCGGATTTTACAACCGCTATAAAATTCACTATTGCAAACGTATTTATAGCGGTTTACAACAACCGTTACTCACGTAACACAACCGCTACAAATTTAGTAGCGGTTACTAAACTGCTACAAATGTTGGCGCCACAATTTCGGGTGGCGGAAAATGAAAAATGAAAAATTGATTCCAATTTTGTAGTGGTTGGAAAACCGCTACTAAATTTAAATGAAAATTTCAAAAGCAACGCCAAAAATTTAATACTATTTCGAGTTTAAATTTGTAGCGGTTCTAAAATCGCTACAAAATTTTGGAATTTTTTTTTTAAAAAAATTATACAATTATTTGAGTCCATTGTTATAATATTGTGTTGAATAGTTTATTATTTAAGTAACTTAAATGATATCGTTATTTTTTATAAAGAATGATTAAATTAAGTCAGATAAGTATAAATTTTATATAGATAATATTATTGAGAATGTGTAGATAATGAGTATAAATATTATGAGAGGGGAGAAAATGTTGAAATCAAAGAATTGAAATTTCTTTTACTATATTTGATCACCTTACTCAGCTCTTTGGCTTTTAAAAAAAAAATTTCAGATGAGAGAAAACAAAAGAGAAGAAAGGTTGAAAGAAATGGAGGAGTGTTTGAAATGAGGTGTGTTGAAGGTATTTATAAGGATCTGCGTAGCGCTTATAGCGGTTAATGTGACAAGTTTTGTAGCGGTTTATTGGACATTATTTGTAGCGATTTTATTTGATTTTGTAGCAGTTTCATAACCCCTACAAATATTAGTCTGATTTTTTTTATAAAAATATTTCACACTTGTAGCGGTTTCATAACCCCTACTAATATTTGCCTGAATTTTTTTTATAAAAATATTTTAAATTTCAAAATCTGTAGCGGTTTTGTTTGTAAAACCTCTACAAATTCATTCATTTATTTATTTTTTTATAAATATTTATTTCAAATGTATTCTGTAGCGGTTATAAGATAAAAACCGCTACAAATTTTCACCACCGTTGACAGGATTTGAAATTCAAATTTTCAATGTGCTACACTTTGTAACGGTTATGTCAAAAAAACCGCTACAAATGTTCATGATTGTTAGCGGGAATTAAAATATTCAAATTTTAAATGAACACTTTGTAGTGGTTAGTATTAAAAAACCGTTACAAATATTCATAATCGTTGGCGAGAATTAAAATTTTTCAAATTTCAAATGTTCAATTTGTAGCGGTTCTGTTTGTCAAACCGCTACAAAGTTATGTATCCTTTTGTAGCGGTTTCATCTATTTAACCGATACAAATATTTATATTTTGTAACGGTTTTTAAATATAAACCACTATAAATGTTTTATTTATTTATTTTTTAAATAAATATTTATTTTAAATGCATTCTGTAGCGGTTATATATTGTAACCGCTACAAATATGAGTTAAATTTTGTAGCGGTTCTTTATAACCGCTACAAAAAGGCGGCTCTCTAAATTCCGTAGCGGTTGCTAGCGTAAAAACCGTTATAAAAAAACCGTCACAATAGTCACGCAAGCTTCGCGTCAAGTAGGCACCACATTTGTAGTGGTTAATATAGACTAACCGCTACAAAATAACCGCGACAAATTTGGTGCGGATTTGGCACCAAAATTTGTAACGGTTATGTCTTGTAAACCGCTACAAATCACGTTCCCTAACTCATGAGCCACTTGACATGAAACATATTGTTGTAAATTTGTAGCGGTGTTACTTAAAACCGCTCCTAATCTTGATATTTGTAACGGTTTTTTCTAACAGCTACAAATATACCGTTACAAATTATATATATATTTTTTTGCATTGTGAGAACATTGATCAAAAGAAATTTTAGCAATAGGGTACATAAGTAATATATGATAAGAAAGGGATGATCAACTCTAGTAATTATGTGGCGTAGACTGATGATTCAGTGATTGGTTTTGCAGTGGAAGACTAATATTATAAGGAAATTGTGACTCACATAGATTGGTCCCTTGATTCCATGGCAAGTTAGGTTAATGAGAAGGCATTTGCAATTAAACACTAGAAGGAGTATGCGAGCCTCCTAAATGATTGAGCAGAGGAACACAGAGAACCGTTGAGGCAGCTTTTCTTTCTCTCTGACGATTATCAAACTTTTGATTATGGCTTGCGAGCTCTGTCACCGCTGTGAACTTGAGGGACCAAAATTAAAGTCGGGTGAAATTTCAGGGACCAAAACAATCGATTTTAAATTTGAGGGATCAAAACCAAAATCGGGTGAAACTTCAGGGATCAAAACCACCGATTTCAAACTTGAGGGACCAAAACCAAAATTGGTCCAAACTTCAAGAACCAAAAGTTATATTAACCCAAAAATAAAAATAAAAATAATATATAGCGGCTCATTTAATATATGTCATATATATCAACTATCAGACTGAAAACCCAAACAAAAAGACATGATGCTGACAAATCAAAATTTCATGAATTGATGTATAGGACAAAAAAAATGAACGGTGAATGTCGGTGATTGAAGTCTATATATTTTACGTGTGTTCTCTCAAAGTCCAACGGGTGCCACTCTTTCTTATGGGATAACTATGCTTGGGTGGTTGATTGCCCGAGGAGGAGGGCCAAGAGTTGTCCGGGTAATCCGGTTGTGAAACTTGACCCGATTCAATCTCAGGGACCCAGTTTATCATCGACCGTCTTGCCATTTCCGTGCAGCGACCATCATAATTATACTTCTTCCATTCTATTTATAAATAATTTTTTTCTTGATTATGTAAAATGAATTATTAGTTAAAAATAATAAGTGTGTTAAAAAAATTATATTTTTTTTCATATATACTTCTATTTATGAAAAAAGTATAGGAGAGATAATAGATAAAAAGTATGCGATATAATGAGTACCACTTTGATTCTATTTATAAATCATTTTTGACCAAAAATTTTGGTCCTATTTATTATGAGAATACAAGAATCATTTGAGTTGACTCTTAATTTATTAGAATGAAAACTATTCCTAGAGTGTTATGGTTAATTTTGACCGTGATCTCTTTTATTTGACTTAAATTATACATGTGGCACTCAGGACACAAGTAATTGCCACCTCATTCTTCTTTTGTTTTAACTATTATAAAAAGGTTGAAAGGTGGCGTATATTTTATGGTACTTCTTTAAAGAAGTGTCACAGCTGCCTTTCTTTTTCTTTTTTCTATTTTATTTTATTTTTAAATTTTGGGTACCAATTGTGGCGCCTGGTGGACCAAATGCCACAGCCAAGGTTGTCAAACTCACGAGTTTAAGCAAACTCGTGATGGTGATGTAAATTCGTATCGTAAACTCGAATCGTAAACACATAAGAGTTTAGTTTTACCATTAAATAGATATTATTAGTATATAATTAAATAATTAAAATATAAAAATTTGACAACAATTTGATTTAAATATAATTTAAATCCAAATAATTGAAATTAAATCTATCAACATTCATAATTTATCGTATTTAACAAAGAAATTTCTATAAAATTCATATATAAAGCCGTTGAGTATAATTAAATTGAAAAAGTTAACACGAGTTTAAGGGTACGTTAACACAACTTTGTAAGCTAGAAACGTAAAAACGGTAAACTCGATGTATAAACTCGTGAATTTAACCGAGTTTACAATGGTCACGAGTTTACCAATGACTCGACTCGATTTTATAAGTTATAAACGTAAAAACGGTAAACTCGGAGAGTCAACTCGTGAGTTTGACAACAATGCTGATAGGCCCAACTGTGGCGCCTGTCAAGGTAGACGCCACAGTTGGGTGCATACTACCAGCTATGGCGCCTGAAAAATCAGGCGCCACAGCTGGTTGTATAATAAATAAATAAAAAAAAATTACCAGCTGTGGCGCCTGGAAAACTAGGCACCACAGCTTCTTCTATATTAAAAAAAAAAAAGAAGGCTAGCTGCCTCATGCCTTTATAGTTCTAAAACCATGCGTTAAAAACTACAAGGCACAGGTATTCCCCAAAAGAAGAAGAAGAAAAAAAAATGGACCAGCTGTGGCGCCTGGAAATCTAGGCTCTACAGCTAGTTCTATTAAATAAATTTTTTTTTGACAAATGTTTAGCTTATATAAATTTTTTTTAATCTTTTTAATGGATTACACTATCCACTTCCCACTAATCACAATTCCCCCCGCTCCCACCCTTATATTTTTTCCCCTTCTCGCGCAGTGGCCTCCTTCCTTCTCTTTTAATTTATTTTGACTCATCCCACTTTAATTATTCCCTCCTCTCTCACTTTCCCTTTTCATCTACACTACAGCTTCTTGCAGTGGACGACCGTCGCCCCCTCCCTCCATTTTCTATCATCTTCACACTTAAAAACATACCCACACGCGCACACATCTTCATCATCGAATCTACTTCTTTGTTTTGTTTCAACTGCCATCCCCACTCCTCCTCTTCCTCACTCAAGATTGCGACACCAACGGGCAACGTGGTCTCCCACTCCACTGCACTGATTAATTAAGTTTGTAAGTTCAACATGCTTCTTCCTTTTTTTTTAATTGGCATATAATTTCTACAATTTTTTATTTCAAATTGATATCTATATTCTAATCTGTGTTTAAAAAGTGGAAAATATATATAATATTTCAAAAGAAGTTATCCAAAAAAATAATATTTCAAAAGAAAAGAAAAACCAAAAGTGAACCATGTCTCGTGATGCCTTTAGCATGTTGATAAAATATATCTTTACATATTCGGAGTACTTGATTTCAGATTAGGCTTAAGCAACTTTAACATTTTTTGCCTGAAAAAATTTTTAATTTCAAAAAACCTTATTTTAGTAATTTAAAAGAAAATAGTCTAATCCATACGCATAATTAAGAAAAATATAATATTTGTATTATAATATAAGTTTCTTTAACTTAACTTTTTTGCCAACAGTTTCTAGTTTAACACTGGCCTCAATATCTTCAATTTTGAAAATAAATCTGGACAATTAATATTATTTTATAAATTAAAATAAAACAATTTCTTTAGCTAAATTTTTAAAATTTTTTTTTTAAATTAGCCTACTGTGGCGCTTGTTGGAGGAAGTGCCACAGGAGGGGGTCACCTGTGGCGCTTACGTCAGGAGGGTATTTTTAAAAAAAAAAAAATTAAATGCTGTGGCGCTTTCAAGGGTCACAGTTTCTTTTAGTGGTGTTCAGATATATGGCACTTCTCTAACATCACAGTTAATACAATTATAAGCGTCACAACTTTACTTTTTTATAGTGGTGTTCTCTCTTTTCCCCAATGCTTTCCTTCAAAGAAAACCAAGGAGCAGCCACGTGTGAAGCAGAAGCCCAAGAGGTTGCCACATTGGACGCAATTAGAGGCCTCACTACAGTGGTTACTAATAAACCCTCCGGTTCTTTTTATAATCAACCTTTTTGTTTTAGGATTGGTACTTTTTATAAGCAATTTTTTCTTTGTGTTTCAAAATTTAAACTACTTTTTCCTTTTTTATCCCTATTAAGTTCATATCTTTATATTAATTATCTTCAACTCACAACTAATTTTTTTTATTCACTCATTTATTACATATTCTTTCTCATATTTTATACTCATACTTTGTTATATTTGTTATTCATTCTCTTTCTTATCCTTTTTTCATAAATAGGGACATATTTAGAAGAAACATGCCATTTTTTATACATTTATTGTTTTTAACTAATTTTAACCCCAAATTTGTATTACTCAATAAGAGTAAAAATTGCTTATATAAAGGATCGGAAGAAATAATCTAATACATGGAAAAATTCATGTCGTATAATACTCTAATAATGCCTTTGAAAAAAGACATGTGGATTCATAATCCTTGAATCGGAGAGTGAATGGGTATACTCGTGTTTCTACAAAACGTGTCAGCCTTAAGTTATGTGATCGGATTAGTGACTGGAAGATGATACGGTGGACTGCCCATAAGTCAAACAATAGAGATAACGGTCAAAATTAACCATGTTTAATGGATGAGACCACATTTCGCCTTTTTAAAGACTTTTGGGGTAACCTCACTGCCACAAAAATTTCTGAATATCTAGCTCCTCAGCAAAAACTTCTATAATGAAACATAAAAAAAAAAAAAGAAGAAGATTGATATTAAAATATTTATAAGGATGTGTTGGCTTTTTCCAATATCTCGCATAGCAAGGATGATATGTTCTTAGCAATGAGCGTAGAACGGTTTTATATGGATTAAAATGAAACTTATGTAAAGTTAAGAGATCAAAGATATATTTTAACCTAAATTTAATTGATCATTTTATTAAAAGAATAATGAGATATGATAATGATATACAAAATTATAGCAAAGATGAAAGATTGCATACAAGAACTGATTGAGTCGGCAAGCTGCCTCAGAAAGTTTGATTAAACACTGTCACAACGTCACGTGTGTTTTGGTGGGACAACTTGAATTGTTTTTTATGAATCTCGTGGGTTTAAATAAATACACTAAGAGAGAGGTCTTATTTATAAATTAGTCCAAAGATATAGTCTAAGTAGGCAAATAATGATTAGGATTTAAAATAATGTTTTCAATTTATTATCAATTTCTTTTTTAAAATACTCCGAGCCCTTAAATATATTATTAAAATTTGTTTTGTTTGATCAGAATTCCAAAATCCAAATCTTAAATCTTAAATAACTTATATTGGGGCAAAAAAAAAAAATCTTAAATAACTTACAATATATGAAAGGTTTATCATTTTATATTATCTAGTAAAAAAAATATTGTATATTATAAATCCGACTTTCAATAATGTATATTTCGGGTTTTGAACAAAAAAATAATGTATATTCCGGGTTAGAATTAATGGGGATAAGAACTTAAAAGCAGATCATCGGTTGACACGTAGGCAGAACGGCGAGCGTGGACGCAAAGGATCATGGCAATGAACGTTGATGTTGATAAAGGTGTTCTGATTATTTATAATATCAGAAAGGTGTTAGAGTCTGATTTATCTTTTCAAAATTAGACAAAGATGACAGAAATGTCCATCTAAATTTAAAAACATGCTCCCATTTTTTATAAAGCCTTGTTTGGTTCAACGAAAAGGGATGGAAGGAAATGATAGAATGTTACCTTATTTGATTTTGTTGGAGGGGAAGGGAGGAGAAGATTTTTTAATGATCCTTTATTTAATTCAATAGGGGATGAGATAGGAGATAATATCTAATTTATCATTTACCCTTATATATTAACTTATGTATTTTTACTTAAATAAATAAATTAAATTATTTTACAATTCAATATAAATTATATAATTTATTAATTATTAATTATGTGCTCTCATATTATGAGGAATAGTTAGAAACTAGCTACAGGCCTGCACTGAAAAATATTTATTAATTATGGAATTGGATTCAATCACAACAAAATATCTCTAATATGAGAAATATGCAGCACATGAGTCCAAAATACATTTAAAGTCATAGATGCATGTGATAGTGAGGACCAAGCCAATGAAAAGACTCGCCTCCTTATGGTTCTCACAGGTGATGCTGTTGAAATCCTCATTATGGTTCTCATCGGTGATGCTGTTGAAAAAAGAAGAGAGAGAAAGGCAAGGCCTACTGACAAGATTGGAAATATCGCAAAAATATAAAGATAAAATAATCACAAAATTTGGCTCTACTCCAAAAATATTCTAATTTGAAAGGGACCAAAATAAAGGGAGGGAAGGGGGAGGGGTAGATTTTTGCTTCCTTTTCCTCCAAAATTTCCAAAATTTCAAATCAAACAAGGAGAGGGACTTATTTTTCCTCCCATTTCATCCCCTCCCATCTAACAAAATAGGTTTAACTAGTTCAGGTGAGGTTTTCACAAATTCTAATTCAAAATCCATTACTTGTTACAATAGCAAGATATCAAATTGATTCCCATATGTGATTGCTGATTAGGTTTCACAAGTTCAAATATTTTGTAATAAAAAAGAAAGCACTATTTCCTCCTTCTCCAATTGGAACTCAACTAATCAAATTTCGTTCAACTTGAAGCCCCCAAGAATACTGACATCGAAGAAAGAAGGGCACACCTTGAAATGAGGAAGAATATGAGTATGTTGCTTGAAAATTTTCCAATTCAATTGGATTTTGTTTTGTTCGTTTTCCTATTTCATTTGACTGTGCTTGAGTTTAGGCATGAATCCGTATAATTTCCAAGAAAATAGTACTAGCAGATAGGAAAGAACTTGTCTAGGCTTAAAACTGATTCAGAAAATGGAAGTTTTTGTTCTCATGGAATTAGAAGAAAACTCTCATGCTATTTTTGTTAGTCTTGTTCTTGATGCTATTCGCACCTCTTCATCCCATATAGCAAGCCCGATTGGTTGATTGATCGAAATAGCTTGGAGGGACATGTTTTCATCGCGTCTGGAAAGGGCATCAACTGCAGAATTACTCTGCCCGAGATTATACTCAATCTAAAATGTATAACCCATGAGTTTGTTGACCCAACCTTGCTGTGACTCATCCAAAATATGCTATTCCAATAATAATGTTAATGCCCGTTGATCAGTTTGAATAATAAAAGGCCTGCCCAGTAAATAATAGCACCATTTCCGGACAGCAAAAAAAATTGCCATCAACTCGCTCTCATAAACAGAACATTGTCGCTTTCAGGAAGACAAGGAATGGCTGTAATAAACTAGTGGACAACACATTGCATTAACACTACCCTTAAACCAGAACTAGAAGCATCAGTGATCAATCTCAACTATAAAAGGCATTGTGAAATTGGGTAACGCTAAAACGGGAGTAGTGGACATAGCATGCTTTAATTTGTCAAATGCATTATGTGCTTCCTCACTCCAATAGAAGGCATTCTTCCTTAGAAGCACAGTTAAAGGTGCAACAAGTAAGCCATAGTGCTTAATGAAACGGCGATAATAGCTTGTTAGACCTAGGAACCCTCTTAATTCCTTAATATTTTTTGAAGTGGGCCAAGAAGTCATGCAGTGAATTTTGTTGGGATCAGTGTGCACTCCATCTTTTGAGATTATATGACCCAAATATTCAAGCTGTGATTGGACGAAGACACATTTCTTAATGTTCAACACCAATGAATGCTTTTGCAGAATCTGAAAAGTAACCTGCAAGTGCTACAAATGTGAATCCCTGCTATCACTATACACCAAAATGTCATCGAAAAACACGAGTATGAACTTGCGAAGGTGTTGGCAAAAAATGTCATTCATAAGTGACTTAAATGTCGATGGTGCATTCTTGAGCCCAAAAGGCATGACCAAGAATTCATAGTGACCATCACAAGCATGAAAAGTTATTTTGTGCTTCTCCCCTTGGTGCATTCGAATTTGATGATATCCATATTTGAGATCGAGTTTAGTAAATATTTGAGCATGCCCCAATTCATCTAATAACTTCTCAATCGCCGGTATCGGAAATTTGTCTTGGATGGTGAACTTGTTAAGAGCTCTATAATCCACACAAAAATGCAAACTACCATCTTTTTTCTGTACAAGCAATATTGGGCTTGAGAAAGGGCTCTTGCTAGTTTGGATTATCCTAGCATCAAGCATTTCCTTCATCAAACGTTCAATTTCAGTCCACTAGTAATGTGGATACCTATAGGGTTTGATATTGGGAGGTACAGCTCCTGGTTGTCTAACACCCCAAATTTTATATTCATAAAAAAATATATTATAATTAATTGAGAAATTCAATAAAAGGGTGAATATTCATGAATTTGGATATTGTGAATTTTGAAATATTCATATTCATGAGGAAATGAGTAAATTACTTCAAGAAAGGAATTAAATTACAAAGGTGATAGAAAAATCATAATTTTGCCAATTTAGCCAAGATTAATTATTTTCCAATTAATTGGAGTTAATTACAATTAATTAAGGAAAATAAAGAAAAATGTATAATTGGATTATTCTTGATGGAATAAATTAAGAATTTTGAAATTAGAGGGAATTATACATAGTTCATTTAATTGAATTATGGAATTATTAAAACACATATTATTCCCTTTCTCTCCCATAATTTTCATCCAACATATAAAATGAGGGGTGAAAATGAGTGTTAGTTGGTTAGTTGGGAAAAGAAATGGGTTTGGTTAGAGTAAAGAGGAGGGGGGACGGTATGTGTAACTAAAAGGGAATCTAGTCTAAATCCAATTGAAACCGAATGATGAGGGGGTATGGCATAAAGTTAAGAAGGCATGGTTGGAGGTATGGGAGGAGGAATGGTGCAAGATGAGTGGTGAAATCTCAACCCTTAATGAGATCAATGGTGTAGGATCAATGGATCATTTTTATGAAGCTTTTCTCTTCCCTTCCCTTCATTCATTTCGTCCAAGCCACAAGAGAAAGAGAGAGAGAGAAAGTGCCTTGGAGACTTTGAGAGCTAGAGAGAAGAGGAAGAAGAAATCTTAAGGCAAGAAGCTAAACTCTTAAGGTTTCTTGTGATTTTGTCCTAGATCCTTCTCTAAACCTTTCTTTTTCATGGAATCCATGAATTTGAAGACACATTCTTAGCTCAAGGAGAGAGAGAGGAGACACCTAGAGAGAAAGGATTTAAGATCTCAAGAGGTAACCTCACAAACCTTAGATCTAAACTAATATGGTGGTGTTGTTAAAGTTTGTTGTTAGTTGGTAAATTTTTGGTTGAGTTAAAAAATTGGAAAAGCTATAACCCTAAGGGGTTATGCTGCCCAATTCTTTAATTCATGATTAGAATGTGATTAAATAAGTTAATAAGGGATCAGAAGTGGAAAAGTGCAAGTTTTGGAAGCCAAAACACAAAAGCTCCATTTTTCCATTTTATTGACCAATATTTCGGCCAAGACCAGATCTGAGGGAAGGAGCTGGAATTTCATAAAATAGATGGTTCCATTGGATTCAATAGGCAAAAATAGGTAGGGTTACAGTTGGTCACTTTTTCGGAAAAGGCCGAAAAAGCATAATTACAAAAACGCCACTAAGATTTTAAATAGGGGCTGTCAAGTTTATTTTTGTAATTTGACAGTGAATTTGGAAATTTTGAGCCCGGAAATGGATTCATTGGGCAAAAATACTGCAAAGTAGCTCTAGTGAAAATTTTGGGAAAGCGTGCCATCGGGCTTGGTACAACGGGGCCAGGCTGGGGTCACGGGGGCATTTTGGTAAAATTTCACCATAGACTAATATAACCACAAGAAATACTATGGAAGTGTCTAAACTGTACATTTGACGTTCTAGGACCGTGTTGAGAGCCCGAGGGATTGTCACACAAATATAGGCATGTTATTCGAGGATTAGGGAAGGGCAATTAAGGTAGGGAACTTGCCTCTCCTGCATGTATTTGATATTTGTGCTGGTGTATTAACGCATGTTATTACTTTGCTTGATTTTGTGAAACATATATGAATAATTGAAGCTCTGTTTCTGTTTATGCTATGACCATACGTATGTTGTTTGAAACATTGAGCACGCAGATATGTCATTGTGTGAGCATGAGTTATGTAATGCAAGCACGTCATGCATTAAGCACTTATCTTACATGCATATTGGTATTGCTTTCCTACTGAGATTCCCAGAATCTCACCCCCTACCAACAATTTAGACAGGAAAAGACAGAACGTATACTGAGAACAAAGAAGAGAACCGTACGAAGGGATTGCAATAGTGGAACAAAGATGGAAAGATGTCTCCGTTTCATTGGGATGGATTTAGACACCCACGTAGTACCGTGAGGCTACGTTAATTGTAATTATCAAGTATGAATCCCTAAGGGGAATTTTCATAATCGTGCACATAATATCAATATATCTATGTTATTCCTGTGTTGCCTACTGAACTGCGTATCGTTTTCCGTAAATACTCTGAAATATGTGAAAATAAGACGAGGGTGTGATAGGTTGCAACTCAATAGTACAGTCAATTAGGCGGGTAGGTGGAAGACCTTTCAAAACTGTTTGAACTGTAGGGAACTCATCAAGTACTTCCTATACATCTGTTGCACAAGGAGAATATATCAAATCTGTCATCTTAAGTTCAAAAAATTCAACAAGGAAAGCTACCTCATCAAGTCTGGTGGTTCGGCATAATGCATTAAAGGACATTAGAGTCTTGCACAATAAAGGATTGCCTTGTAAACATAACTATTCCCCACCAATATCAATTTTCAACGTCGAGAATTTCCAATTAACCATCAACTCATCCAAAGTGGCTAGCCAATCATCCCTTAGAATTATATTAGAACTACCAAGCTGGAAAGGGTACAATGAATGAGTAATTTGTAAACCTTGTACTAACACAATTACATATGTACAAACTCCTCGGCCCTGTACATTACGTGAGTCTCCCACTTAGACAGTAAAAGCAACATTAGTGTCTAAGGACAGATCAAGTCAGTTAACTAAATCATGGTGGACAAAATTGTGAGTTGTACCATATTCAATTAATATTAAAACATCCTTACCCTTGAGAGGGCCCATAAGTTTGATTGTTTTACCTCTAGTAAATCCGGCTATAGCATTTCGAGAAAGGGCCATAAGTTGTCTTCTGGAGTCTCCTACTCCTCTCGAATTGGTGTCTTAAGTGATGGTTCTGGTGGTTTAGTTAAATCCGTGGCCTTATTATCATCCTAGGCTAGAATCAAGACCTGCATCTGTTTCTTCTTACATCGATGTCCCGATTTGTATTTCTCATCACATTTGAAACAAAGCCCCTGTTCATGCCTTTATTCAATCTATATATCACTATAATTATTTGGTACAGTACGACTTGTGTACGTCACAGGTATGGCTGTGGATTTTGAATCATCTACCTTCTTCGTCTCTGTTGTATTTGCTAGAGAAGACACAGATCTAGTTGTTATGGTTTTTCGGGTAAGGATACTGTTAAGTAGATTGAAATAATTTTGGGTTAGGTTGGAGCAATATCCTGTGCCCTTGTAATCGATCCAGTTACAGTAGGGCCCATCAGATTTGGAGTGTCCAAATTGAGTCAAAACCAAGTTGCATTCCTCTAGACACAAAGCCATATCCATGTATTCAGAAATCGTGTTAAGCGGAAGCAAACACAGATATGCCTAAACGTCCAATCGGAGTCCATTCAGGAAGGCTGCAATTAATAATTCTTTATCGCCATTCCTAATTGTGGCCGATAATAGCTCAAACTGCTCTATATATTCTGCGATGCCCTTCCTCTGTTGCAGTGCCATTAGCATTTCATAAGCACTGCCATATTGAGAGGGATGGAATCGTAGAAGCAAATCTCATTTCAAAATGTCCCAGGTCTGGACAGGAGACTTAACTTCCTTCCATTGAAACCAATTGAGGGCTCTAACTTCAAAATAAAGCACTGCTGCATCCAACTTGTCCGCGTCAGCTACTCGGTTAATTTTGAAGTATCTTTTAGCTATAAAAATCCATCCCATTGGATCATCACCCAAAAACAGAGGAACCTAGAGGTTCCTATAGCTCAACACCGGAGGGGTCTCAGTGTGTGGCGGCTCCTTATCTGAAGACTCAAGAGTAATGGTTTCTACTTGTTCTTTGGATGAAGAAGCGTCAGTGATCTTCATCTTGCTTGACGATGATTTACCTTCTCGAAACTTGGTAACGAAGTATGTCATTAGAGGTTTCAATGTCGCTAAATCACTCTTGACAGTCGTCATGTCACTGCTCAAGCTCTCGATGTGGTGCTCAACTAGAGCCAATCTGGAATCATGCATGTCGATTTTTGCTTCCATTCTTGTGTTAACCATTCCTAGAAACAAGTTCTCTGATACCTTTGTTGGGAAACTCCTTCGTAATATGGATATTCAAAGTATAGAAAGCTCCACAGAGTATGATCTAATGGAGGATAACAGAGGAAGAAGGAAAATAACAATCATAAAGGTCGCACTGGTGAATTCGAGAGGCACTCACTCTCTACAATCACTCCATTCTTTTTCCATGGCTCTACAAGTATCTTTCCCTGTCATACCCTTATTTTATTTTCCTTATTTTCAAAGTTCTTGTACGCAGTTTAGTGGGCAACACAGGAATAACGTAAAAATACCGACATAGTACATGATTACATTAAGGAATTCCCTTCAGCGTTAGGTAATATATATAATTTCTCGAAATATTCAAAATTAAAGACTAGATATAACCATAATCTTCATATTGGAAAACGTGCCCGCCAATTTCTCGTATCTTTGTCTTTGCCTTTCGAGCTACTAGCACCCGCTATGGTATTTTATTTAGAAAAAGGGGTGAGATTCTGAGGAATCTCATTATAAACATATTATCGTTCACATAACATGCGATAAGTAAATATGATATGCACCATGAATGCACCAATTAATAAACAAAATAACATATCGTCATGTATACATGAGTAGGGATCCAGCCCTACTACTCGTACATCAGTTGGATTCTCATCCAAACCCTCAGGTGTAAGTACACTTCTGACACTAACTGCCCTCTCTTGGCATACTATGTTAATTAATAAAGGTACAAACCATGGTAACCATACATTCATATAGACTAAGGCATGAAGTATGAAGAATAATGTCTCTACCTCAAGTCTCTTTCACCCCATTTTGCGTGCCTCTAAAAGCGTGCCAAGCTCAGGCTTCCAACTCAGTCCTAAAATATCAAATGTACAAGAAATATGTTCAAACCCATTCATGTACCATTTTAGACACTTTTATAGTGTTTATTGTGGTTATATTAATTTATAGTAAAAATTTACCAAAATGCCCCTAAGACCCCGGCCTGGCCCCACCGTACCCGATCCGACTGTACTTTTTCTGAAATTTTGACGAGGGCTATTTTGACATACTTTCACTCAAGGAATCCATTTCTGGTAGAGCCAGAAAATCGAACCGAGCCTGTTGGGCCGGCCTGTTTAGGCCTGAACCCTTCAAAGGTGGGGCTTATGATTTAGAGGCTAAAATAGGAAACGAGCCTAAAAGGGCCGACCCTTTTAGGCCCGTTTAATATTTTTTAAAAATAAATTAATATATATAATATCATTATATCAAATTATCAATATGAGAGACACCTAAGTATCTAATAGAGTATTACTAATAGGCAAACATTTATTAAATTGTTTGATTTATTTTATTTTCTATAATAGTTTATTCATTTAAACTTTAAAAAAGAGGCTAATTTGGACATTAGATGATTATTTTAACTAAAAATTTATGAGTTTTAAAAATAATATATTTTAATTTAAAGCAAAATAATAAATAAATTGTAAAACTTGAAAAGGAATTTTTTTTAATTAAAATGAGTTCAGGCCCGTTTAGGCCTGAGCGTGTGAAGGGCCAGCCCTGTAGGGCCGCAGGCTTTAAAAATTGGGGGTTTTTTAGGAAACGGGCCAGCCCGTTTAAGCCCGAGTTCGTGAAGGGCCGGTTTGTATTCCTGACTCTAATTTTTGGATAAAATTACCAAAATCACTGTCAAATTACAAAAATACCCTTAATAGCCCCGCTTTAAGGGTTTCAAGGGCGTTTTTGTAATTATGATTTTTCGGGCTTTTCTGAAAAAGTGACTAACTGTAACCCCACCTAATTTTCCCCCTTGAACTCAATGGAATTATCAAATCATTAAAAATCTAACTTTAACCCCTCTATCTATCACTGGCTGAATCCTGACATTTTCAAGGGAAAATTGGGGTTTTTTGAATTTTGACTTCATAGATTTGTTCCTTCCTACTCTTAACCACCTTATTAACTAATTTATTACGTTAAAACCACCATTTAGACTCAATTTTGGCAACATAACATCTAGAACACACCTTTTTCCAAACTTTACAATCAGAGTAAATATAACAGAAATCCGCCGATTAAACTACTCACAGCAGTTAGAACATTAAATATTTGAAGGTTTGGAAGTTACCTTTTGCTTCCTCTGGCTCTTCCCTTTGACAACTGAACCCTAGCCCCTTTTAAGCAGCAAAATATAGCTTCAATTACCTTAAACCATATAGAAAAGAATCTTAGAGGAAGGATTACGCAGGTTATGAGCTAAGTTATCGGAGAAATCAAGTTTACCTGTGAGTTCTTGCTCCTTCTCTCTCTAGAATCTCAAAACACTCTCCCTCTCTATAACCTGATATGGCATCAGAAATGAGGAGGAAGAAGGAGAGAAAAACATTTTATAACATATCTCATGCTTATGTCATCAATGTAATATTCTGATGTCATAATTCCCAAATTTTGGATTTTTGGCAGATTTTCTACCCAAATTTTGAAAAATCATAACTAATTTTAGAAAAAATCAAATTGAAGTGATCCTAAAGGATATGGAACCCTTATTGAGTCTACTTTCAAAGAAAAATATATACTTTTGCTATTTAGAAGCACAA
Source organism: Inga oerstediana (assembly GCA_963210345.1). Classification (NCBI taxonomy): domain Eukaryota; kingdom Viridiplantae; phylum Streptophyta; class Magnoliopsida; order Fabales; family Fabaceae; genus Inga; species Inga oerstediana. The sequence continues at coordinate 84,677,547 of OY723401.1, read as the reverse complement.
AATTCCCAGAATTTTAATCTTTGCCTGCTGTTCTAGAAACTTTCCAGTTTTTTTGGGCTAACTTTAAAAATTCATATCTTTTTACATATAGATTCAAATGATTCAAATGACCTATCAAATTAAAGCTTAAGATGTCTACTTTCACTCTGTAAAGTATCATAATTTTTGAATATCATTTGGTCAATAAAATGCATTGCACAACAACAATGCCTCACTAGAAGCAATGAAATGGAATGCACTTGCAACTCCAACAAATTCCATTTTTATATACAAACTTCCCATACTTTTTAATCCACTATTTTATTCCCTTTAATACCTCAAAGATATAAGGAATATTAGGGAATAGATTTGGGACACCTGCTAAACCAAGGCTTAGCAGTCCACTTAATTCAGACTTATTCTCTAACCTCCAATCCTAAAATTCAGGATATTACATTCTCTCCCATATATTCCGCAGCATTCTCTAACTGTCACTTGTGTATTTCCACTCCTGCCCTTGCTCACATGTGTTACACCTAGTTATTGGGCTTGCACCTAAAATAAGTATACTGAGGCCCATGTTCATCATAAAGTTGTTCAATTCATGTCCCTGGTCATATCCTTCAAACCCTTTAATTCTAATGGTGATCTTTCGAATCCAATTCTCCAACCCTCTTCTCCGTCAAAATTTCTGCTTCAAATCCACATTGGAAAGGAAAATTTGCTACTGGTACTTCACCCTGGGAACTCTTATATGTGATTCTACTTTGGAAAGGAAAGGTTGAACTCTTGGTTCTTCCTCCACTTTTCTTTAAATGCTCTTTTCATCATCTTACTTTAATAGTAGTAGTGGGGAAACTATTCTTGAGAAGTTTTTTCATAATTGTAAATCTCTTTCAGAGGTTTTTGCTATCTCCTCATAGGCTACTGTAATGCTGATGGATAAAGAGTGATCTTAAGAAAGAGCATTGATCAAGTTGGTTGTTTAATTGGACAGCAGAAAGCAATAAGATTGCAAATTTGAAATTAAGCTTTATTTTCACTATTGACGCGACCATTTTAGTTGCTATGGTTGTATGCCTACCATATTCTCCTAAATATAAGTATATGCTGATAGTTTTGTCTTTTCCCCCTATATAATGGAAGATATCTATCGTTGATGCGGAAAAACAACAAATTACAAAAGGAATCAGCCTAATTTATCTGTTACCATAGCCCTTAAATACTACCTTCACAAAATAGATTTTATATTAATGACTAGATATAGTACATATATTCAACATGGTTTGATGGTTGTTGGTGTATAGAGAACTGTGGTAATCCGTATCAAACCCAGCAAACACCAAACCATTGGATAAATACATTCTTCCTTCTTTGTCAATTGGAAGAATATTATATGATGGGGGCATGCTAGAATATCAATACTTATTATCTTTTCCTCTGTGATACTATGATCCTTGCACCTTTTGTTTACTTAAGTGCATGTTTGGGTAATTCTGAAACTGTAGTTTCAGAAGCCTTTTTTCATAAGTTGAGAAAAACTCTTCTTACATATTTACCTCGTAAATTGTAAAAGCTATTCTCCAAAAGTTAATCCAAACGCATACTAAGAGCATGTTACTTTTGGGCTAATTGTATATTTATATCAATGTTCATGAACCCCGACCGGGCACTGAACTAGCCGGGGTATTGGGTTAAGGGTCAATAGGTCAGATCGGGGCCAAACTGATGAAAAAATAAAGATTTCAGGGTTATTAATATAAAATCCTAATTTTTTTTTTTAAAAAACGTGAACCAGATCGGACCGAACCGATTTACCAGCTGGTTTCAAGGATGGACCAACCGATCCGATCTGGGTTTATAAACTATGATTTACATACACCGACAAATTCTCAGAACAATGAGCTTAATTCACTCAAGTGCCTATTGGCTGTTTTAAAAAAAGGTATTCTAGGTTCCATTTAAGTTTTTTCCCCAAACAATTTAGGTAAATTTTATTGTATGGAAATTAAGAATAGCATGTTGTATGCTCCGTTTCCTTAAATGCAAGGTCTAATATTATTTTTAGGTATAATTATTACTTGTTTTTTTTTAAAAAAAAAAGTCCTTTGCAGATTACTGGGTATAATTCATATTTATTTCCAAAAATAATATTCAACCTTCATAAATAATTTGGAGAGGCCAAAAAAAAAATATGTGGGTTGGTTCCTTCTAATTAATATGTGTAAAATTTAAGTAGAAATAAGCCAAACTTAAAGTTAATATAAATTAAAGGGTTATCATATTTTTTTTATCTCTCAAGTTGACCCGATTTTGGTTTTAATTCTTTAATTATATATTTTGGTTCCTCAAGTTTTATTCTATTGGTTACTATAAATTAACAAAAACCTTAGTCATTTGCCCTTTAATGAATTAAAACCTATATTTGAAACTTGGAAGACTAAACCCAAAATGAGAACAAACTTAAGAGATTAAAGATTGTATTAACTCAAAATTAAATTTTAGAACCAATTTTCTAGAGCTTTTTAATAAGTATGAATTAATTTCTACTAGTTGGCCAAAAAAAAGGAAAAGGAAAAGAATTAATTTCAACATTAGATATATGAAATGTAAATTTCATGGTGATGAGCGACCTATCACTCAATCACTCCTCGCTCTGATGAGATGTAAACCGGGTAAATTAAATTTGAATGATCTAAATTTAAAATTTTTTAATTGTGATTTTTTAGATGATAAATTTATTTTTATTTGAAGTCATAGTTATAAAAGTTTCTTTATTTTAAATTTTACATATATTAAAATAAAAAGCTATTTAGAATATAAAAATTAAATTAAATCAGCACCATCCAAAATCAGATCAATGGTGTAGATTAATGATGAGCATATTTATTCTCTCCAAAGTGATGAGTGTGCTTGCTGTTAGTAGTAGATGTGGTAATATGGTTCGGCCCGGTGGGTTCGAGCTAATCCGTCACGGGTTAGGACTTTATGAATTCGGGCTTAAAAGGACCGCATCAATATGGGTTGGCATTTAACCAACCCAACCCATAATCGCTGGGTTGGCGAGTTGGGTGGGCCAACCCATATTTTTTTCTCAATTTTTTTTAACAACAGACTAAGATTTTTTTTTTCTACACACCTAAACTATAATAAAATTAAAAATACATTACAAATTAAACATTCATTACAAATTCACACATAATAAAATAAATATAAATCCACAATCTATTAGTATAACTCAACAATAATCACTAATTAGTTAATATTAAAGGTGTTTCAATTTGAAGCATGATGTGAAGCCGTATCTTAAGCTCGATCACTTTGCTTTTGCACAAGTAAATCCGCCACTGCTACAAATAATAAAATAAGGTGAAAGATAATATTATGCTAATTTTAAATAAATGAGTAAATGACAATAAAATAAATGAGTAAATATAATTATATTAATTACCATCATCAATAACATCTTCCGCTAGGAAACCAAGCATCCAATTATGCGTACAGATAATGGCTTGAACATTATCAGGAAGAAGAGAACTTCTATACTCTATGAAAACTTGTGAACCAATATTGAAAGCTGATTCACTAGCCACTGTAGTTGTTGGAATGCTTAAAACATCAGACATCATCTTTGAAAGACAAGGAAAATGAGCAGAGTTAGTCTTCCAATAATCCAAAACTTCCATGTCTATATATTTTACCTCTTGGCTCTTGGCCCTTGGTTCTTGGCTCTTGCTCTTAGTTTATATTAAAAAAAAAATATGAGCCGGTCCGCCAACCCGGTGGTCCAACCCGTCACGGGTTGAGACCATATGGGTTCGGGCATAAAAGAACTGCTCCCAAATGGTCCCAGATTTTTAAAACCCAAACCGTCACGAGTTGAGACTATATGAGTTTAGCCCACGGTCTCAACCCATATTACCAGCTCTAATTAGTAATATATTTAATTTCAAGGAGATATTTGAAGGTTTCGTCCCTCGGTTTTCATTTTCAGACTCTCAGCTGCGAATCGGATTTTGGTTAGTGAGAGTCGTCATTCTTGTTGGTTGTTGCCGCTGCGGCGACTGTGAAAAGCGATGAAGCGCAAAATGCAGACGGTCGGCGAGGAATCCTCCGAAGCCACCGAGGAAAAGGTTCTGCAACGTTTTCGAGAGCTATTACAAGACCTGGCGGCGATCGGAGAGGGTCCGGAGCTGATTCCGCCGTACTCAGACTCTTATTGTTCAGAGAATGAACAAAAGTAGGTATACTTTTTGTTCTTTCGAGTTTTCTTGATTTTTTGGATTTCTTTTAAACCTGTCTGATTGCCAAGAAAATTGACAGATAGGGGGAAAAATTGTTTCCGAGTCTTCTTGATTTTGTGGATTAACACATTCAATCGATCTTACCTTTTGTTTTGTCAAATTCTTCTCCACATTGTTTGAATCGTTGTCAAGTCATCGTTCTTTTGTTATATATACGCACACACAATCATGATGGTTGATATTTATAATGATGAAGCTGGGCGGAGGAGAGGCTGTTTAATACCTCTCTACTGTGGATTACGAAGTTGTTCCCTGGCGCCACTGCAAACATGGTTTACAAACGATATCAAGAGCTTCGCGGTGTTTCCCCTGTTGATTCGAATCAGGTTCGGCCACCGGATCACCCCTTCTCCTCCTCCGCGGCGGCGGCTGCCGCCCCCATCAGCCACTCATCAAGTCTAGCGGTCAGATGAGCGGAGTTGAGGCTGTTGAAGACTGCTCTGCTGTTGTTTCCGAAGGATTACCCCGACGGGTGGGAGAGATTGTGGAGTTGTGCCCTGCCGCCACTGTAGAGATGGTTTACAAAGGAGATCAAGAGCCTCACGGTGTCGCTTCTGTTGATTTAAATCAGGTTCCGCCACCAGGTTACCCCTCTTCCTCTTCCGCCGCCGCCGCCGTTGAGGAAGGGCTACTGAAGATGAGCGGAGGAGAGGCTATTGAAGACTCCTCTGCTGTTGTTTCCGAAGGACTAACCCGACCTGTGGGAGAGATTGCTGAGTTGTGCCCTGGCGCCCCCGCAGAGATGGTTTACAAACGAGATCAAGAGCCTCACGGTGTCGCTCTTGTTGATTCAAATCAAGTTCCACCACCGGATTACCCCTCCACCTTCCCCTCCGCCGCCCTCCATCAGCTACTCATCAACTATAGCGGGCGGAGAAGACAGAGGGGCCCCTCCCATTGGTGTGATGAGGAACACGCGTACGTATAATTCATATTACATTATTACCTCGTCCTTCACTATTGAATAGAGCCGTAGCTGTAATACTTGAACTAGTATAAAATCATCGTTTTGATTTGAATTATTGAATAGACTGTTCCTGCTGGGAGTGGAGCTATATGGCCATGGAAATTGGACGGAAATTTCTGATAATGCCGTGCGGACAAGGACACATGTTCAGTTGAAAAGCCATTCTCAAAAGTATTATATTCAACAGGAAAAAAATAAAAGAGAAACAAAAGGGAAGGAAATACAAGGTATCCATGATCGCACTTTATATGACTACCCCTTGGACAATCTATGTATTCTTATTACTTCACGCCCAGTTTTGAAGGATCGCTTAAAAAGTCTGGCCCGTCCTTTTGCTTTTTATCCTGATGTGGTGTATTTCTTACGCTTCTGGATTCATAGCTCTCTTCCTCCTCTTATTCCTCCTCCTCTTATTCGGCAGCCGCAGCCACCTACCGAGATCCTTTTGAGCGAAGAGCCAGAGAAAAAGGGATCTGTGGACAAAGGAGAGAGCTCTTCAGGCAGAGATCAACAAGAGAACTGAGAGAAATTAAATGCATGAAACTTTGTTCGTTAGTGTGTGTGTGAATAGAGATGTTTGGCATTTTATGATACGTATGCATGCATATTCTGAAACAGTGGTATAAGGTCATCCTCCAAAGTTAGCTATGTACTGAGTGTTTTAGGCTTTTAGCAAATGACTTTGTACGTACACAACATATCAATAGGTAGAAAATCATCCAGACATTTCGTACATTGAATTCCCTTTTGGCAACGTAAGCCATGTTCTTAGTGTTGGGGGTTCATGGTTTACCATTTGCAAGTTTACTGTTCATTTTAAAGCTCTGTCAGAGGTTTTTGCAATCTCCTCATAGATTACTGTAATGCTGATGGATAAAAAGTGATCTTAATAAAGAGCATTGATCATGGTGGTAGTTTAATTTTTTTTCCCCTATACAATGGAAGATATCTATCGTTGGTACAGGAAAGCATTAGATTAAGAAGGAATCTGCCTAATTTATATGCACTTTTGATATACAAATGACTTCACTTCATTCATCCTATTACGTATGTTGTAATTTGGAGCATTTGTCTCTAATTACAACTATGAGGGTGTTTGTTTTCACGTTTTCATGTGTAAACAGTGGCACGGGCTTAAGAAGTGAAAATGCTAAAATTGTTGAGTGATGAGATTTAAGGTAAAAAAAAAGGCAAAAGTTAGAAAAAGTCACAAACCTTAGTTAGAAAAAGTCACAAACCTCAAAATGAAGCTTATTGAAACTTATTGCTATAAAACAATATTGATATGAATATTTTTATATTTTTGGGGATCAATGAGGTACTCAAAATTACTTCTAATCACAAAACTTCTTTTATGAAAAATGTTCTAAATAATTTTCTCTTTCTTTAGGTAGTAATCTTCTGTTAATTAGAGAATAATTTGAGATAAGAGTTTAGGCAAATTTTGAGTTTTGTCAATATATGACGGTAGAAATGTAGAGAATAATTAATAATTAATTTTAATTAGTTTAGATTTATTATTTAGTTGTTTTATGATTTTATAATCAATTTTTTCATAAACATATCATAAATTAGTTTATATATGATGTTTTTACCCATTAAATTTAGTTTAAATAATTTATTTGGATTATTGGAGGTATTATTAAGGTTTTAATCGGTTTATTTTGTTAGACTTTGAGCTATGTGAAAATATGAGTTAGGATTTAATATTTAAATTAGAGTTTGATATAATTTATAAAATTTAAGCTTGAGGTGCACAATAGAAAAAACTTTTGGAGTGTACCAATTTAAATTAGATTTTGATATAATTTTATTTAAAATTGTACCATTATCAAATTTTTAAAGTTAATTTTTGAGAAAATTGTGAAAAAATCCCTCCGTGTGTAGATATATATCTTCCCAGGTCCTATTTAGCAATTATGTTGTCAATGAGGTCTTTTTTCACAATTACCCCTTCATTTTTTTATTTTTCATAATTTTTACAATTTTTTCTTTTAAATAATACAATAGCCACTTATGCAAAAGACAAACTAAACTTCATTCACTTTTAAATAAGTTATTTATTCAATCGTCAATCCAAACACTCATCATTTTACCCAATCTAACTTTTTTCCAATGTTAAGATTCCATAAGTCTAAGTGAAAATAAGTCATTTATCCAATTGCTAATCTGAACACACCCTATATAGACGACTTCGTACATCAGCTTGAATTAGCTGCTCCTTTTTATTTTTTTTTAAACTAGGTGTTGTGTTCAGATTATATTGAGGATCACTTGGATCAACTGTAAATAGTTGTAATAGACAGTAGTTTAGGGTTGAATATAAATGATAATTTTATATTTTTGGTCAGCAGAGAATATAAAATTTTATGAACTAGTTGAAATTCTTTGTCACAGTGATTTTTACAATGTTTACTTTGTTTCCTTCATGAGGTGATACACTTTGTCGAATACTATTGTGTTTGAATGCTTAGTAATAAGGTGGCATTTTGAGCTTAACAATAGATTACACAAGTAATATATGATACTAGAGGACTGATCAGCTCTGGTAATTATGTGGTGTAGACTGATGATTTAGTGACGGGTTTTTCAATGGAAGACTAATGTTATAAGGAAATTGTGACTCAGATTGATCTGCTTGATTTCATGGTAGTGATTGACGCACAACTTATTGTGAGTTAGGGTGATGATATGGCATCTGCAATCAAACACCTGGAGGAATCTACGGGCCTACTTGAATCATCTGTGTTGATATTTGATTCAGCGGAGGAACATAATGAACTAGTGGGGCAGCTTGATGAGTTGATGAAGACATGGAGGAATGTGAGTTCCTAATTGATTCATTGGCAGCGAGTGATGGTGGAACATAAAAAATTAGTTGATTTAGTTAATATGACAAGTATTTTCTAAAATATTTTAGCCATCTTCTTTAATTCCCTCTCCTCTTTGATCATTGTTGAGGGAGCATTAGTAGGGGTAAATTAAAAAATAATTGATAAATATGAAAACTATGTCTTATGTTTAGTATCAAGATCAACTTTATAAATATATCTTATATTTAGAATCCAAGGAATACATAACAATGATGATGATTTTCTAAGGATAGAGACAACCGAGTGGCTTTTCCCGGTAAAAAAGAAAACATAATTATACAATTTAATAAGTCCTAAAAATATAAACTCTAGATGGATGTCATAGATCTCAATTAATTAATGACTATATGTGAATTAAATTTGCAATTATATTTTGTTCCTCAAAAATTGAATAATCGAATGATATATTCTAAATAGAATATAAGGGTTAAGGGGTCATTTTGCCCCTGAACGTTTTTACCGAGGGGCAATTTGGTTCTAGAAGTTTTTCTGGGGGCAATTTTGCCTCAGAAGTGTAAAAAAGGGAGCAATTTTGTCTTGACAGTTAACCCAATTAATTTTGATCATTAGTTGATCAAATATATTGAGCTGGAAGCCTACATGTTATCCATTTCATTTTTTTAATGCCCAAATTTTCTTTAAAAGTTTTAAATCTAATTTTAGAAAAAAAAATAAAGTGATGGCACATAGACTTTCGGGGCAAATTTACATCTTAACAAAAATGACGTGGATGACACGTGGACCGCCATATTAACATATTTGATCAACTAATAATTAAAATTAACTAGAATAACGGCTAAAGTAAAATTGTTCCTTTTTTTACACTTATGGAGCAAAATTGCCTCTTAGGGTCTGTTTGGTGTGCGGGATTTGGAAGGAAAGGGAGGGGAGAGAAAACTTTTATGAGTTGAATTTTAAAAGATTGAAGAAGTGGGGTAATAAAATTTTAATAAAGAGAATATATAAAATAAAAGAGTAAGAAAAATTAATTAAAATTTTTTAACCCAATTTCTCTAATTTTTTTAAATTCAACCCAAAAAATTTTTCCTTTCGCCTACTTTCTCTCCCCTCCCCTCAGACCAAACAACCCTTTAGTGACAACTTCCGGTATAAAATTACCCTTAACTCTAGAATATACAAATGGCAGATTAAAAAAAAAAAGAATATACAAACGGTCTACCATTATATTATTAAATTAATATGATCTTCTGTTTTTTTTTTTTTGCCAGAAATTAATATGATCAATCATACGAGGAATTATATATATATATATATAATTAAATCATTCTCAAAAACATATCTTAAATAATATTCAAACAAAATTATATGTTTAAAAAATAAAATTCAAAACCTGAAACTAAAAAATCATCAAGGCGTGTTTGTTTTTTTTCTTATATTTAGAACCAAAATTAACTCCTTAAATATATCTTATATTAAATGCTGGAGGAGTACAAACAAAACTGTATGAAATTAAATTGCATATTAAATATACAAAAATACAATATAAAAGAAGTAGCAAAGTGATGAGTCAAGTGCGTCTCAACATGGGAAAGTTGATCAAAATAAATTCTAACAATAATATGTTACTAAAGCAATATATAATAATAAAGGATTGATTAGCTCCAGTAATTTTGTTGCGTAGATTGATGAGTCGATGATAAGTAAGGAAATTGTGACTCAGATTGATCCACTTGATTCCATGGTAGTGATTGATGCACAACTTGTGAATTAGGTTGATAATGTGGACTCTGCAATTAAACACATGAAGGTATATGTGGGCCTAATTGATTCATCTGTGTTGATAAATGATTCAGCTAAAGATCATGATGAATTGGTAAGGCTGCTTGATGAGATTGTTGCATTATTGAGCTGGAGCAAGGCACCAAATGAGGATGTGAAGAAAGAAGATGGTTCAAATATTCTTGATCGCAGTTTGCTAAAATGATATGATGGATGCTTTTTCTTGTGTGCTCTCTTGTTTTTCTTTCTTTTTGGAGAATATAAAACTTTTGAGCATGGCTTGCCACTTGAGTTGAATCCCTTGTCACCATTGCATATTTAGAGATATTCTTCCAATGTTCCTAGCTATATTTTTGGGCTCCTAGTAGGAACAATCTGTTGAAATACATAAGCCTATCTAATGATCACACACTCGAGCACACACATATATATGTAATGATGATTATAAGAATAAATAATAATATAATATTAAGTTTACGTACGCATGTTCTTCCAAAATTCATAAGGAGCATCTATTATGCTTGGGTGGCTGATTATTGGCAGAAGAGTCCAGGTATTGCAGTGGCTGAACCAAACCTAATTCAATTTGGAAATTTTGATATCATTGAAAAACCATCTCCTTCGAGAAGCCAACCACCTGCGCAATATTTTCCCAGCTGTTGGGGTAGTCCTCCGAATAACACAACAAAGCAACTTGAAACCGTTTCTCCTCCTCAAAACTCCATTGATTCATCATCTTTTTTCTTTCCTGCACCAATCTTAACACAAATCAGCCATCATGATCTACACACACACACATATTTACAAAACAACACACAAATGTGTGTGAGAGCATATATAATAACCATGCAAATTATGTATGACTTCAAATGAAGCAACGGAGCCCAAGTTATGCTTGAACTACTATATAAAATATATAACTAGTAAAGAGACAGTGTATAAGCATATTGACACAAACTTAGCCGTCTCAGGGTCAAATCACAATTTACCACGAATTAAATGTAATATAGTGCAAACAACTTGGGATCGTTCTCTTATCAATGAGCCATTTATTTTGACTTTCCTAAGTAAAACTAAGTGCTATAAACATGGTTAGAAAAAAGGTTTTGAAATTGGTTTTCTTTAAATCAAAATTCATGAAAATAAAGCTATTTCTAATTTTTTTTTGTATTTTTGAAAATAATGAGAAATGTCAAATTAAAAGTGAAGATATATATATTGGATGCTCTTGGTGATGAAGAAAGTGACTATCCTTGCTCAAAGAGATTATGGGAGTTAAAAATTCATTAAGTCTTAAGAAAAACCTCAAGATAATATTTGAGTCCAATATTCTCAATTAATAGTAGCTCCTACAAACATAGTTAACTACTGCCTCTTGAGATATTGTTTAAAACCACTTAATGTGTAATTGAAATTGGAATAATGCAACATGAGTCTTCTTGAAATTGGGTGCTAAACAGCCCCTCAAAGGTACAAAGCAATCACATTAACTAGACAATAACACGCTAATTAACATAATCTCATTGCAACCACAAAGAAATTCAAACATATATAATTTTCACGCTACAAAATCCAATCTCAACTATAAATATCAAACCAACAGAGATAATTAATATTAATCTTAGTTCTAGAATCATATACAATAATTCCTAAAACTAAGTAATTTAAATATATAATTTTAGACTAATGGAATGATAGAAAAAAAAAACTCCCCTTTATAGTCCAATAAACTCAAATACAAATCATCATCACCAAAAAGCAAGAGTTTTAGCCACGCATGGTCACGGCTTGAGCACAAGTCAATTCAATCACTCAGACAAACTTGGATCCCATTGAAGTGGTTTTGCATTCTTCTTCCCAGAGATATGTTGGCACTATGGTTAGTGTAAAAGAACAGGGAAGGTTGCACTGTGAAGAAAACAGAGCTCGTCGGTGACTGTGGTTGGGGAAGGAGTTGTCGTCAGTGGTGAAGGTGATCTGTGGTGGTGAGAGTGAAATGGGGTCGCCGGCGGCGATAGTGGAGATGCAGGAGTACCGCCAGCGACACTAGGAAGAGGAAGGAAGAAGAAGATGATATGCGATAATCCGATGGTGGTTGCGGCGCTCAACTCCCCATGTCTATAAACTCTCAGCTCCCTCTCCCATATCCGTCTGGTCTATCCAGTGCCTCCCGGGTTTCAGCTCTAGGAAGCCCAAAATAGCAACCCAAGTCACTGGTCAAAACACAAGTTTTGACCAGGGACCTACATGAAACTTTAAAATGTTCTCCAGGAGAGACTAAATTGAAATTTCTGAAATATTTTGGGGAAGGCTATAATTTTCAAATCTTATCGGTACTTTTCTTTGATTTTTCACTAACCCCTTTTCCCCTTACAACTATGCAAATTTCAGAATTTCTGGGGCATTTTCTGTAATTTTTCCAAGCTTCAAAATATTAATTCTCACCTCCAAAATATACAATTTTCTTTCAAAACACCTGAAATGTAAGATTAAGCACAATTGTAGCATCAAAAGTTCAAAGGATAATTTGTATGAATAATTAGACAATTATGACTATTTTTCCCCTATTTACAATTAATTCGATACAAAAGCCCTTTAATTAAAATTAGTGCTTAATTATGTAATATTGTCCCAGAAAATGCATTAAAATTTCCAATTTAATTATGAAAATTTATACAAAAAATATGTTTCAATCAAGTGTATAAGCATATTGAGAAATAGGTGACTTAGAAAGCCAAGGACAATATATAAAAGAATGAAATTAACGCTATACATGCTTGAAACTTGTTTTATGATCCCTAAAGGTAGTTTGAGGAACTCATGGCTGTTGCCTTGTAGTGTAATTAGTATGAGGTCATTGGTCACATAGATTGATGTCATCATGATGGAAAGTAGAAGCTTGGTAAACAAAATTCATTACTAAACCCATACTTTCCTCCAGAGTTAAATAAAATATCCTAAGATTTGCGGGACTTATTGTAGAACAAGGAAATAAAGAACAAAAGTTGTGATGTAATTTGCACTTGAATGCCTAACAATCTTATTACTGGTTGCCTAAGATCCTTGAAGGTTAGAACTCCATATAGGTGACATTATTTTTGGTCCATACATTGTTTCACTATATGCCACATAACCTCATATACAAAACTAACTGCACTAATACAAATTAAAGACTTCCCTCTTTAAGTTATGATAATATTAGAGTCTTGAACTTATGAATAACATGTTTAATCTGATAGCTATAAATCTTGCTAATGGTTCTTGTTGTTATTGGAGCAGTTGAGGAATTGATAAAAATAAGTACTACTTCTTTCCAAGAACCTTTTTGCTCAGAACCTTCATACATGCAGGATTCTTTGTATGTCTTACCTCTGTTTTAAGGTCTTATAGCTAATATGGAAAGATGTAAAGCTTCTATTTCTTATTGATTTAATTTTTCTTATGAGTGCAGTGAATCAATAATATTTTATTCAATTACTTGTTTTGTTTTTATTCAGAGCAAGTTTGTAGCAAACCCACTCTGGTCCTGTTACCCCTCATGGTTTTAAAACGTATTGAAATGGGAGGTATCTAGACACTTATAAGATGTCTTTTGTCTATGGGATTGACCTTGTGGTTAAAAGTCATGTGCTCTATCACTTTACTACTAGCTAAATATAGAGTTGCATATAACTAAGATCAAAGTCCTAAAAACAAAATTTTGAAACATATTCTGTAGGAAATCATTGAAAACATAATTAAGAATAATTAAACTTACAATTCTCTAGCAAACTGTGGCACAAAGACGTCGTTTTTTGATAATCGTTATAGATAGAGTTAGGTAAGGTAAATGAATATAACTGTTATTTTTGTGGGAAGATTTGGTGAGATAAGAGAAGGGTGATTTGTTATTCTTGAGGATAGTTCTTGTTATTTAAGAATTATTTTGAATTTTTTTTAAAAAAAAATTGGAGCATTTGGTTGGATGACCGCCATATTGCTTTTTTTTTTTTTAACCTGACACCGCCATTTTGTTAGAATCGATTAGACAAAATATTTCAACGAAAAAAATTAGACAAAATCGCGTCTGTTATGAATATTAAATATGTGGATGTCCATTGACTCATATTACTCTTCCAGTCAACTTAACATAAAGAAGAAAAGAAGATTTGACACAAAGCAAAAGGAAAGAAGACAATGACATAAAAAAGATATAAAGTAACCATGGTCATGTAACTAGGGTTAGATTTCTGCCTATATATAAAGGCTTGTAATCGATTGTTTCAGTTGAACTGTATGAGAACTTCTCTCTAGAAATTCTATCAATTTTCTCTGAATTCTATCAATCTTCTCTCTTATCACGTATACTTTCATAACACGTAATCAGCACGAAGCTCTAAAAGAAGGTATGATCTTCTTATGGTTTCTTTAATGATTATATATACCTTGTTTTATTTTATAGATTTGGGATAATCTGAGCCACTATATGGAATTAGAGAGATACTTTTACCGATTGTTATATAACAGTGGGTTCCATGGCTAAGATTGGAGATCGTTATTGCTTTTATATATCATTTACAAGTTCTTTTATATTATTATTATTATTATTATTATTATTATTATTATTATTATTATTATTATTATGGCCAGAAGCCATACACATCTGATTCTTGAAATTATGACCAGAAGTCATAATGTTTTAATTTCTTATAATATGGCCAGAAGCCATATATCTTTTTCTATTATATGGCCAGAAGCTATATATATTTTTCATCTTTTATCTTATTGTACTGCCAGAAGTCATGCACAACTTTTATCCTGAAGATAATAGTTAATTCTTCATCTTGAGATTAAATGGCCCGAAGCCATACATGACCTGAAGTCATGAGATTAAATGGCCCGAAGCCATATATATTTTAATTTTCTTATCTTGCATTATGAATTATTTATTGTCTTTATGAATTTACAGTTATTATATTGCATATTTACATTTCATATTTTAATTATTTTCATTTATTTCTTTAATTAGTTTGAACAATGGCAAACCTAGCAAAACTTGAAATTGTGGCTCTTGATATTACCGGGAAAAATTATTTATCTTGAAAGTTGGATGCGGAAATTCACCTGAATGCTAAAAGTCTGGAAGACACAATTAAAGAAGGGAATAAGGTATCCAACCAAGACAAAGTCAAATCCATAATTTTTCTTTGCCACCATTTACATGAGGATTTAAAAAACTAAATATTTGACAGTAATTGACCCACTTGTCCTTTAGAACAATTTGAAAGAAAGATATGATCACCAGAAGATGGTCATTCTTCCAAAAGCTCATTTTGACTGGATGCATTTGCGCTTGCAATATTTTAAATCTATAAACAAATATAACTCAGCTATGTTCAGAATTACTTCTAAATTGAAATTATGTGGAGAAAATGTTACTGATGATGATATGTTAGAAAAGACATTCTTCACATTTCATGCATCCAATTTGCTCCTGCAGCAGCAATATCGTGAAAAAGGTTTCAAGAAATATGCTGAGTTAATTTCTTGTCTCCTTGTGGCTAAATAAAATAATGAGCTTTTATTGAAAAACTATGAATCCCGTCCAACAGGCTCAACTCCATTCCCCAAAGTGAATGTGGTAACAAATGAATTTTATTGTGGCCGTGGATGTGGACATGGACAAGGACGTGGACGTGGGCGTGGCTACAGCCGTGGGCGTGGGCGTGGTCGATATCATGGTGGTTCAAATTCCTACTAGAAGTGGGAAAAGACTGATAAGAACCAAAAAGGGGAAAGCAGTAGGCATAACAAATATGCTGATAATCTATGTTATCGATGTGGTGGCAAGGGCCATTAGTCTCGTACCTGTCGTACACCAAGGAACCTAGTTGATCTTTACCAAGAATCAATTAAAAATACTGGTAAAAGATTAAATGTTGAAGTTAATCATGTTAATCAGGGCGAGAATTCTGAGTATGACGATATAGATAATAACTATTTGAATGTTGAAAATTTCTTAATATAATTTGAATTGTTATATTTTATTTAAAGTTGTTTCTATCATATGTATTAATTTTATTTATGTTTTTATGAAGAATGAATCCTATTGGCATCAATCCTGAAGATTTATGTCTCGTTGATAGTGCAACAACCCACACTATACTCAGACATGATAAATATTTTTCTTCCTTGGTAATACGAGAAGCTAATGTTCAGACTATATCTGGCAGTATAAATTTAATTGAAGGCTCCGGAAGAGCTAATATTTTGTTACCTGAAGGAACAAAATTATGCATTCATAATGCATTTTATTCTACCAAATCTAAAAGAAACTTATTGAGTTTCAAAGATATCCACAGAAATGGATATCATTTAGAAACAACAACTAAAAATAATCAGGAATATCATGTCATTACAAATATAGTTGCTGATAGAAAATGCATATTAGAAAGTTTTTCTATTTTTTCTTCTGGTTTATATTACACATGTATAAGCACAATTGAAACACATGCTATTGAGAACTAGAAGTTCACTAATGCAGACCAGAAGTTTACCAATTCAAACTAGCAGTTTGATAATGTAAACCAGAAGTTTACTAATGAATTTATTGTTTGGCATGACCGGTTAGGCCATCCCGGTTCAATCATGATGTGACAAATAATTGGAAATTCATGTGGACATACCTTGAAGTATAAACAAATACCACAATCCCATGATTTCTCATGTGCTGCATGTTCCAAGGGAAAGTTAATTATTCGCCCCTCACCAAGCAAAGTAGAAAGTGAGTCTCTCACATTTCTAGAACGGATACAGGGAGATATTTGTGGGCCAATACACCCACCATGCGGACCATTTAGGTACTATATGGTTTTAATTGATGCATCAACTAAATGGTCGCATGTTTGCTTATTATCTTCTCGCAACCTGGCGTTTGCGAGATTACTTGTTCAATTGATTAGATTAAGAGCACATTACCCTGATTATCCTATCAAGAAAATACGTCTTGATAATGCTGGTGAATTTACATCACAAGCTTTTAATGAATATTGTATGTCCTTTGGAATTGATGTTGAACATCCTGTAGCTTATGTTCATACGCAAAATGGACTTGCAGAATCATTGGTTAAAAGGTTGCAATTAATTGCAAGACCTTTACTTATGAAATCTAATTTACCAATTTCTGCTTGGGGCCATGCCATTTTGCATGCAGCAATGTTAATTCGCATCAGGCCAACAAGTTATTTAAAGGTTTCCCCCTTACAAATGGTTTTTGGTCAGAAACTTAATATTTCCCATATAAGAACTTTTGAGTGTGCGGTATATGTGCTTGTAGCACTGCCACAATGCACCAAGATGGGTCCTCAAAGAAAGATGGGAATATATGTTGGGTATGAATCTCCATCAATTATAAAATGTTTAGAACCATCCACATGAGATTTATTTATTGCACGATTTGCCGATTGTCATTTTGATGAATCATTTTTCCCAACATTAGGTGGATAAAACAAACAACTGGGTAAAGAAATTAATTGGAATGAATTATCATTGGCTTATTTTGATCCTCGTACAAAACAGTGTGAACTGGAAGTTCAAAAGATAATTCATTCATAGAATTTAGCTAATCAAATGCCAGAAGCATTTACTGACCCAAAGAAAGTGACAAAGTCACATGTCCCAGCTGCTAATGCTCCTATTAAAATTGATGTCCCTGAAGGACAACCTGCTATGAATGAATCTAAAGCATGCCGAAGCGTGGCAGGGCCATCGGTTTCAAAGATAAAAATCCTTGAAAAAGAAAAGGAGCAAAGAATATAAATGGTCAAGTCGAGGATAATGAAGAAAAAAATTAGTAGCTCCAGAAGAGCCATCTCCTGAAGAGATATTATCTCTAGAAGAGAATGTTGTAGTCCCAGAAGAGACCCAGGTACCTAATATATGTGATAATAATGAGATCTCAATAAATTATGTTATGAATGGAATCCGATGGGATAGAAATGAAGTCAACGTTGATGACATCTTTGCTTATCATATAGCTTATGATGTAATGAATGATAATGAGGATCATGAGCCTAAATCCATTAGTGAGTGCCAATAAAGAAAAGATTGGCCCATATGGAAAGATGTCATTAATGCAGAATTAAAATCATTGGCAAAACGAAAAGTATTTGGATCTGTAGTCTTTACACCTGAAGATGTAAAACCAGTTGGATGCAAATGGGTCTTTGTATGAAAAAGAAATGAAAAGGGCAAAATAACTAGATATAAGGCACGTCTAGTAGCCCAAGGTTTTACACAAAGACCTGGCATTGATTTTGAAGAAACGTATTCACCAGTAGTGGATGCGACTACTTTTCGTTATTTAATCAGTCTAGCAGTAGATGCAGGACTTGATTTACATCTAATGGATGTTGTGACTGCCTATTTATATGAATTACTTGACAATGATATTTATATGAAAGTCCCAGAAGGACTTAAGATACCAGAAGCATCCAATTCAAGTTCTCGAGAACAATACTCGGTTAAGTTAAATAAGTCCCTGTATGGCCTGAAGCAATCAGGGCGCATGTGGTATAATCGTCTTAATGAATATTTATTGAAAGAAGGATACAAAAATAATCTGATATGCCCATACATCTTTATGAAAAGATCTAATAGTGAGTTTGCTATAATTGCTGTTTATGTTGATGATATCAACATCATTGGAACTCTTGAAGAGCTTTAAAAAGCAATTAATTGTTTGAAGAAAGAATTTGAAATGAAGGACTTGGGAAGAATAAAATTCTGTCTTGGATTACAGATCGAGTACTTCAAGAAAGAGATCTTTGTATATCAAGAAACTTATACAAAGAAGGTTCTAGAGCGATTTTACATGGATAAATCTCATCCATTATGTACCCCAATGGTTGTAAGATCTTTGAAGGTGGATAAAGACCCATTCCGACCCCGAGAAATTAGTGAAGAAGGTGATGAAGAACTACTTGATTCAGAAGTACCATATCTTAGTGCTATCGGAGCACTAATGTATCTTACTAATCACACACGTCCTAATATATCATTTGCTGTTAATTTATTAACAAGATATAGTTCTTCACCAACACGAAGGCATTGGAATGGAATAAAGCATATTCTTCGTTATCTCAGAGGTACTACAGACATAGGGTTATACTACTCAAATGTATCCAAGCATGAACTGGTCGGTTATGCAGATGTCGGATTTTTGTCTGATCCACATGATGGTAAATCACAAACGGGCTATTTATTTATATGTGGAGGTGCAACTATTTCATGGCAATCTATGAAATAGACTATATCAGCCACATCATCTAATCATGCAGAAATTTTAGCAATACATGAAGCAAGTCGAGAATGTATGTGGTTGAGGTCAGTGTTACATCATATACGTACAACTTGTCATTTATCTTCCGGCAAAATGATCCCAACAATCCTATATGAGGATAATACTGCATGTATTGCTCAACTTAAAGAAGGCTATATCAAGGGCGATAGAACAAAGCATATTTCACCAAAATTCTTCTTCACTCGTGACCTTCAAAAGGATGGTGAAATAGATATCCAGCAAATTAGTTCAAGTGAAAATCTAGCAGATTTATTCACCAAGTCACTCCCAGATACAATCTTTGAAAAACTTGTTCATGATATTGGTCTTCGGAGATTCAAAGATTTCAACTGATATTATCAAGAGGGGGAGTCGATACATGCTGTATTCTTTTTCCCTTATCTAGGTTTTGTCCCATTGGGTTTTACTAGAAAAGTTTTTAATGAGGCAGCACTCGACGGTGTATCAATGAATGATGTACTCTTTTCTTTGGCTAGGTTTTTATCCCACTGTGTTTTTCCTAGTTAAAGTTTTTAATGAGACACATTCATAATGGATATCCAAGGGGGAGTGTTATGAATATTAAATATGTGGATGTCCATTGACTCATATTACTCTTCCATTCAACTTGACATAAAGAAGAAAAGAAGATTTGACACAAAGTAAAAGCAAAAGAAGACAAGGACATAAAGAAGATATAAAGTAACCATGGTCATGTAATCAGGGTTAAATATAACCATGGTCATGCAACCAGGGTTAGATTTCTGCCTTTATATAAAGGTCTGTAATTGATTGTTTCAGTTGAACTGTATGAGAACTTTTCTCTATAAATTCTATCAATTTTCTCTGAATTCTATCAATCTTCTTTCTTATCACATAGACTTTCATAACAGCGTCCTTTTTTTTTTATAAAAAAATAGTTTATTTATTTTTAATTTTTTGGTCAGATAAAATAATCGTTTATTTGGGAAGAGGGAAACTGGGAGGCGGTGTGATGTGCGAAGACCGCAGGGTGGCGTTCGCGGTGGTCGAGATCGTAAGTCTTCATTTTTCTTCTTCATCTCACCAATGCGTTGTGATTTTCTTTCTTTTTTTCTTTTTGATTCTGCGATTCATCGATAGGGCATCTTTTCCCCAATAATTATGTTTTTAGATTTGAAAACTAGCATATAGGGTTTCTATTTGTTGTTTCTCTGAATCTGTCAAATTGGCAACTGCAGTGTCCTCTGTATCTTTAATTTCTCGTTGCTGATGTTGTCATTGTCTGTCCAAAGTGTTTCTTTTGGGGTTTCTTTTAATGACCTTTGGATTTTAAGAGCTTAAGTTGAATTCGGGGTATCTGACATGAAGAGAAGCGTGTGGTTACGCTGGCTGCTGTCAGCGTGAAGCCTGCAGCCTGCTTCAGCTTTTTCTAGTTGTTTATAACTTGTGTTAGTTTCAATTCGGGGTATCTAACTTGTGTTCGTTGATAATTGCCCTTTTCCTTGGGAAATAAACAATTTGGTAATTAAATTTTTCGGTAAAAATAAGACCCCTGAGGGTAGCTTTTTTATGAGAGCTATAAATTTTAAATTTTTGATAACAGTGTTTCGTGCCATTACCTTTCTAAAATTCTAGTTCCACAGTCTGCTTCTGCATACAAAATACTTCTAGGAATAGATCTTTGATATATTGCCTGTAGCACGAAAGCCTTTCAACTGAGAGCGTCATTCAGGTGCCAACGGCGGTATCGTTATGCACACGCTAGAGCCTTTTGGAAACTGACTGAAGCCAGCACTTACCATAGTACGAGAGGCACTGTTAAGAACATTAGCCAGATCATAAACATGTATGGAAGAAAGAAAAGGATGGGAGATTTAGGGAGAGAAAGGAGGGTTGGAGGTCAGAGTAGCTCAGTAGTTTTATTCCTGAATGTTAGGGAAAGAATGTATCCCTCAAAGTGTTATGCTTTAATGATCTTTACAAAGTTGGCGACAAATCAGATGCAGAATATTCTATTTGAAAGCATTGAGCAAGACAAGAATCAGAGTCTTCCTGATCTTATAGCCAAGGAAGATCTCTATGGTAGAAAGCATATGCAGAGACCTTAGCTTTTCAAATACATTCTCTGTTTATCATAGCATTGAATAACATTAATAAAACAAATAGAAACTGTAAAATAAATATTCACAATGCTATCAAAGTGGCAAATTGGTGATTTTAACAGGAATTGATGTCTACCTCCCCACTTTCCCCATGTTTCCCATTGTGTAACAACTGCGGAGGGTCCATATTCTGCTCATAATTTTCCTCCCCTAATTGTCACTAATGGAATACAGCCACATGGTACTTTATCACAATTTGTCTTTGATTATCAACCTTCTAATTCGGATCAATTTGTTGATTTTTTACGCTTTTCTTGTGATGTACAGAGTTCACTTGGGACGATGTTAGGTTGATAAACACAGGAAGAACTATCTTGGTCACTGTATCAAGGCCCCTGTTGGCAGATGGCAATAAGGTGAAATATAGTATTCTTTCAGGTTACATTTTACTGAAGAATGATGCATATCAATATCTCAATATATGCATATGTTCTTGTATACAAGTGATTGCTTATTATAAGACACCAACTAACAAGTGTTTTTGGTTCTCTTTATATGGAATTTGCTTGTTTTCAAAGCGCATTAAATATTTTCTCCCATATATGCCTATAATTAATAAGGGTAGTGGGAGAGAGTAATGATTAGTGTAATATTAGAGTTTAGTGTAATTAGTTGGCGCAATATTGGAAATTACTTAAATTTTAGGACCCATTTAATGACTTAAATTGTTTTTATTAGTTTGTGAGAATTGTTAGTGGGTGTCTCGTAATAAGGATTAGAGGGAGTATTATATATATATATATATATTAAGTAGGGGTACAGTTGAAAAGTGATAGGAGCACCCGTCCACTTCTTGTATATACTAGGAAGAAAGGTGTGCAGCAATAGTTCTGTATTTGTTTATTGTCTGTTATGTCTGTTTTATTTGTTAGAGTCAGGTTTAGTTTGTGAGGTCATGTGTTCATGGTAGCATATAGTGGGATAGGTACTGGAAATCGCGGGGTAGTAATTCCTAGGGCAGTAAGAGCAGTTATCTTTAGTAGGGCTAGTATTTAAGAGTCATGATATGATATTTCTAGGGGGTTGAATTATGAAGGGAGAATTGCGCTCAAGTTCCGCACAAAAAAAAAAATGAAGAAATTGTCCCATTGACAACTCCATGGACGTTATTGACAAGTTCAGGAGATAATTTTTTTATTTTTTCTCGTGTGAGATCTGAGTGTAATTCTCCCAATTATGAAAGATGTTTTTCTTTTTCTCTAGTCTTGAATTACAGATTCTGGCTTCTGGCTTTCTTAATCTCTTGAATTACTCCACATTTATTTTTATTTTTATCTCTATTTAGAAAAACATGTCAGGTCTATTTTCATAAGGCTTAACCTATAAGCCTACAAGTCTGGCCTATTTAACTTTTTAATTTATATAATAATACAAGAATATATAATGTCATCTAAAAAATTGTATAAATTATTTATAAATTTACCAATTTAATCTTAATTCTAAGTTTTACATTTTATCGTTATTACTTTTAACCCTTACTTTCGCATCAATCATTAACCCCCACCTCTCTTCTGTCTGATCGCTTGAGATGGCAATACTAATTCAATCCCTCTCCCTTGATTTATGCCATCCACTAAAGCATAATAATTTATATGAGTTTATTTTAGTGCCAAATGAAATATTATAATTTTAGCAGGAGGAGTTTGTCCCAATTTATGTGGGAATAGTAAAAGAGATAAAATCTAGTTTGGCATGTTACTTGTTATGCCTGGTCAATTTTAAAAAATATATCTCATTAGTCAGTAGATATTAGTTTTTCTTATTCCTATTTGCTCAAACAATTGTTGTCACTAGAGATTTTTTTTCTTTTCCTTACTAAGTCTTTATATTACAATGAGAATGGATGCTAAGCTTTTAAGACATAATGTAATATTTTAAATAAGTTTGAAGGCAGTTATATATGAATTTGGATGCATAGGTTTTAAAGATTATTTAATGGCTTATATTTTAAGTAGGCTTTTAAACAGACTTCAGATCTTTTGAAGGCCCATGCCCAGGCCTAAAAAAATGCCTACATACAGGCTTTGGCCCAGGCTTAGACTTTAAAATTTTTGTTGCAGGCCCAGACCTATTTAGGTAAAGCCCAACCTATTTCCACCCCTAAATAACATTAACGGTATTAAATAATAGTTTTCTTTTCCACAATATGGGCAATAATGACAAAATAAATTATTATAGGTTATTATTAAAATTTAAACTACTTTGAATGCTTTTTAATTATAGGTTACAAAAATAATATGGACCCTTAGTGTGTGTTCGGTAAGCTCTGAAACCAGGTTTCAAAAGCACTTTTTCACAATTCGAGATAAAACTTCTTTTATATACTTACCTCGTAAATTGTAAAAGTTATTCTCCAAAAGCTAATCCGAATATACACTTACATGAAAAAGACATAATAGGGCCATTAATTTCTAAACAAAGGTTACACTTTTAATGTAAATCTCCTTAAAGGAGTTATCTTAATCAAGCCTCCTTCACATTCCATTCTATTCTATAATATAATGGTTTACTTCACATGATCACCCACATTTTGCAACCAAGCCAAATTCCTTTCCTTTCTCAAAATCTCAAAATATATATGGCAAACACTTAGTGAGACCTTATATACCAAATCAATGATAGCAAGGACACTTGAGTTATTGTTGCAAGTGTATTGTGCAATAATGACAAAATAAATTATTATAGGTTATTATTAAAATTAAAACTACTTTGAATGCTTTTTAATTATAAGTTACAAAAATAATATGGGTCCTCAAATGAAAAGACATAATAGGGCATTAATTTCTAAAAAAGGGGTTACACTTTTAACGTAAATCTCCTTAAAGGAGTTATCTTAACCAAGCCTCTTTCACATTCCACTCCATTCTACAATGTAGTGGTTTACTTCAAACGGCCACCCACATTTTGCAACCAAGCCAAATTCCTTTCCATTCTCAAAATCTCAAAATATGGCAAACAGCTAGTGAGGCCTGATATACCAAATCAGAAGTACTCCATTGTATGCTCCTTAGAGGGTGGACATGATTCTAATGAATGAACGGGTTCAACCATCACAAAGTTTCTTTAGCATCAACCTAAGAGACCACTTACACTGAGTTGTGAAAAATATGCAAAGAACACAATTGAAAGTTTCGTTACTAAGAAGTTATTGATGGAATGAGGGAGCCCCTGGAGAGTGAGGTTTATCACCTCTAAAACCTTGAGATGATTAACAACAATGGCATACATAAAGTGACTCCACACTTGTGGAGGATCATATTCAACAACACATCATATTTTCAAAATTTTGATATGCTAATTCCCAAGACACATTCAACTTTTTTTCCCACAAGAGTCATTGCAGATAACACAAGTTTGTGCTTTGCAACTAATTAGTTAGTGTTCTTCACTAATCTATTGTGTATAATTTATACCCTTAAAATGTAATTATTATATTTGTGTTTTGTAATTTGGGGTTTTGCAAACATCATAAGATTTCTTCAAGCTTTTGGAGACTAAAAAGATTAGTAGAGAGGATACGAAACTTTGAAGAGGCTAAATTTTACACTTGCAGATAAAGAATAATGTTTCACCCATGTCGTGAGTCAGTGTCATTGCATTGCTTAAACCTACCAATGATTTTCGTCATTTATTTATAATTTTCACATTTATATAATTGTCATGTTTTTGTTTTACTTCAATGATTTTGTATTTTTTGTCATTTATTTTTTACCATATTGTTGCAGTTTTGTGCATATCTTAATTTCCAAATGTAGCTGTCATGTATGTGCGTTTTATTATATAATATTAGTGAATAGTTAATGGCTAATAATTAATTAGTTAAATGCCTTTGTGCTTCATAAATAACCAGGCCTTTTGTCCCATTTTGTCCTTGAAAAGGGAGTGTGAGATTGTTCCCTGTTAAAGTTTGTTTGCCTACGAAGATGTCAGAACCTTTCAAAAATCCGCACAACTGAAAGCAATAAAATGGAAAAATAAATACAAGAGTGAAAATGAGTTATGTTTTAAGGCCTATTTTGGTTACGCTTGAAACAATAACTTAATGTATATTCCATTATCAGAGTTATTCATGTCACACTGAGAAGCTAGCTACATCAAAACTGGGATAATTATAAGGAAATCTATGTAGTACCAACATAACTACAAGGATATTATATTTTGGCACTTTGTGCTTTTTCTTCTAAAAAAAATTCAATAAATACAACAAGGTTTTCAGCTCCAAATTAAAAGAGCATATACCTATAATCAAAATTGAGAGTGCAAAAATCTATTGCCCAATTGTAAATTCCTACAAGCTTGGAGTAGTTTCCAGATTGCAAACAATAGCACCACATATTAATATATTGTACTCATGACTTAGATAAAAATAAAACTATATTAGATTCATCAAACAATATGTATAAACCATTGTCCTAAAATTAAAAAAAAAAAAAAAACCACCACAGACATTCAGAATATGTGGTTCTTTCTTGAGCTCTTATTTATTAGCCTATTTGTGTTCATAATTCTTCTCATACCTTTCCTTGGCTAAAAAATAATTAAACAGTAGTACATAAGAGCCTACTAGATAGGTGATTAACGTTTTAAAAAATACATTGACAGTCCTTGACACTCTTCCTAATCAAGTTTGAAGCAACAATCTTATTCTTTTTTTTTTTTTGGGTTTCCATGCCTTGAAACAAATCTTGGTGCTGCTCAAGAACTATCTTAGTATCAAATATTAATAAACAAAACTTCTAAAAAAAAAACCTTTTGCTGTTTATTGTTAGGATTCCTTTAGGGGAATTACGCAATATTAACGAGGTTATACGTAATATTTCTCAAAAATAATTAATATGTATAAAGTATGTTGGGACCTTCAGAAATATTTGTTTTCAAAAATAATATTCAATCTTCAGAAATAACTTGGGATGTCCAAAAAAGCTTGTAGGTTGATTATTTGTAATTAATATGTATAAAGTATGTTGGGACCTTTACTTTAGAACCAATTTCCTAGTGTTTTTAAATTAGCATGGATTATTTCGACCAGAGATAAATAAATAAAATATAAAATTTTATTAAATTCAGCCAGCATCTTGTTTTGTTCCGTACACTTGCTTTGCTTCTCATTGTAGATGTTGTTTCGTTTCCACGTGATATTTGAAGGCTTCGTCTTCCTCCCTTGGTTTCCATTTAAATACTCTCTCATAGTCTCAGCTGCGAGTCCGCGAGTCAGATTTTTGCTTTTGAGAGTCGTTGTTTTTGCTGGTGGTTGTTGCAGCTGCAGTGATTGGAGAAGGTCCGTTGCTGATTTCGCAGCAAATGAACACAAACAAGTAGGTAGACATTTGACATTTCGTTCTTTCGAGTTTTCTTGATTTTGTGGTTTTCTTGTGAACCTGTTTGATTGCTAAGAAATCTAACAGATAGGGGGGAATGTTGTTTCTGAGTCTTCTTGATTGTGTGGATTAATATATACAATCGATCGTACATTTTGTTTTGTCGAATTCTTATCGACATTGTTTGAATCGGTGTGATCAAATACGATAACAAAAAGTAAGTAATCATCCTTCTCGTTCATAGTCAGAGTCAAGTCTTTGTTCTCTTGTTATATATATATATATATGTACATACACAATCATGATGACTGATATGTATAATGATGAAGATGAGCGAAGGAGAGACTATTGAAGACTGCTCTGCTGTTGTTTTCGAAGGATTGGTCCAACCGGGGGAGGGGGGGTTGTTCCCTGGCGCCGCCACAGAGATGGCTGACGGTGTCGCTCCTCTTGATTTAAATCAAACTCCGCCGGGGTTGTTCCCTGGCGCCGCCACAGAGATGGCTGACGGTGTCGCTCCTCTTGATTTAAATCAAACTCCGCCACCGGATTCCCCCTCCCCCTCCCCCTCAGTCGCGGCCACCACAGAGATGTGTTGATTCAAATCAGATTTGGCCACTGGATCACCCCTCCTCCTTCTCCTCCTTCGCCATCACCGCCCCCATATGCAAGAGGATTCGTGGCACTCCTCCTCCTCCTCCTCCTATTTCACAGCCGCCTATTGAAATTCTTGTGAGTGAAGAGGCAGAGAAAAAGGGGACAGAGGACAACGGAGAAAGCTCTACAGGTAGAGATCAACAAGACAACTGAAAGAAATTAAATGCATCAAACTTTGTTTGTTTGTTAGTGTGTGAATAGTTATGTTTGGGGTTTTATTATACATATGCACACATATTCTGAAACAGTGCTATGAGGTCTTCCTCCAAAGTTAGCTATGTACAGAATTTTTTTAGGCTTTAGCATACATATCAGTAGGAGGAAAATCATCCAAACATTACATTGAATTCCCTTTTGGCAACGTAAGCCTTGTTCTTTGTGTTGGGGGATTTGTGATATACCCTTTGCAATTTTATTGTTCATTTTATAGCCATTTAATTCATCCTAATGGTGAATTTCTATCTTACATCATTTTTGGATGCTTGTATGGTAATAAAGGAAATAACGTCATATGCGAGATCAGATTAAGGAACGAAAAAAATCATTAATTTTAATTCTTTAATAAAAAAAGCAAATTCAAAACACATTAATTGTAAACATTACATAATTTTATTTGTGTGATATACTTTCTTTATTTTTGGTAGGATCTTAAATAAAAAAGATAAACAAAACTGTATGAAATTGTATTGAATATTAAATAAATGAAAATGAAATAAAAATAAAATAGCAAAATGATGAGCTAAGTGCGTCCCATCATGGGAAAGTTGATCAAAAGAAGTTTTTAACAATATTTTACAAAAGTAACATATAATAATGATAAAGGATTGATCAGCTCTAGTAATTTTGTTGTGCGGATTGATAAGTCGGTGATAAGTAAGGAAATTGTGACTCAGATTGATCCCCTTGATTCCATGGCAGTGATTGATGCACAACTTGTGAATTAGGTTGATAAGGTGGGTTCTGCAATTGGACGCATGAAGATATATGTGGGCCTACTTGATTCATCTGAGTTGATAACTGATTCAGCTGAAGATCATAATGAATTGGTAAGGGTGTTTGATGAGATTGTTGCATTATTGAGCGGGAGTGAGGCACTAAATGAGGACGTGAAGAAAGAAGATGGTTCAAAAATTCTTGGTCGCAGTTTGCTAAAGTGATATCATGGATGCTTCTTCTTCTATGCTCTCTTGTTTCTCTTTCTTTCTGGCGAATATAAAACTTTTGAGCATGGCTTGCCACCTGAGTTGCATCACGTGTCGCCACTGCATATTGAGAGATATTCTTCCAATATCCCCAGCCATATTTTTGCACTCCTAGTAGGAACAGTCTGTTAAAATTAAAATGAAAATCACATAAGCCTATTTAATAATCACAAACATGCACACATATATATGTAATGACGATTATAAGAATAAATAATGATATAATATTAAGTTTACGCACGTATGTTCTTCCAAAGTCCATAGGGAGCGCCTATTATGCTTGGGCAGTTGATTATTGGCAGAAGAGTCTCGGTATTGAGGTGCCTGAACCAAACCCAATTCAATTTGGAGATTTTGATATCGTTGAAAAACCATCTCCTTAGAGAAGCCGACCACCTGGGCGATATTCTCCCACCGGTTGGGGTAGCCCTCTGGATAACACAACAGAGCAACTTGAAACCGCTTCTCCTCCTCAAAACTCCATTGATTCATCATCTTTTTTCTTTCCTACACCAATCTTAACACGTATAAGTCATCATGATCATATATATATAACAACACATAAATATGCCCTCAGGTTGAATGCCATCAAGATGGAAAATAGGAGTTTGTTAAACAAAATTAATTATTAAACCCATACTTTCCTTTAGATTTAAATAAAATGCGCCAAGATTTGCAGGGCCTTATTGAAGAAGAAGGGAATAAAGAACAAAAGTTGTGATGTAATTTGCACTTAGCAATCTTATTACTAGTTGTCTAAAATATTTGAAGGTTAAAATTCCATATAGGTGATTTTTTTAACCCATATACTATTTCACTACGTGCCACATAATCCCATATACCAAACTAACTGCACTAATACAAATTAAAAACTTCCCTCTTTAAGTTGTGATTATATTAGACTCTTAAACTTATGAATATAATAACATGTTTTACTTTATAGCTAGAAACCTTTCTAATTGTTCTTGTTGATAACAAGTAGTGCGTCCTTCCAACAACCTTTATTTCTTATTGATTTAATTTTTCTTATGAGTGTAGTAAATCAATGATATTTTATTCAATTATTTGTTTTTGTTGTTTTGATCTCATTTGTAATATCCCAGAATGAGTATGTAGCAAACCCACTTTGGCCTCGTCACTCCTCATGATTTTAAAACACATTAAGATGGGAGGTATCTAGACACTTATAAGACGTATTTCGTTTGTGAGATCGACTATGTGGCCAAAAGTCCCGTGATCTATCACTTAATTACTCACTTATGGAGTTGCATATAGCTAAGATCAAAATTTCAAGAAGAAAATTTCAAAACATATATTATAGAAATAATTGAAAACATAATTGAAAATAATTAAACTTACAATTCCCTAGCAAGCTATGGCACAAAGACGTTGTTTCTTGATAATTCTTGTTGGTATAGATAGAGTTAGGTAGGGTAGAAAAGTATAACTGTTACTTTTGTCTAAAGATTTAGTGAGACAAGAGAAGGATGATTTGTTATTCTTAGGATAATTCTTGTGGTTCTATGTATGTGTGGGAGAGGAAAGATTACTTGTGAATATTTATGATCTAAATTTAAATTATTCGTCTTCAATATATTTTTTATGAGAATTCAAATTATTAAAAAGTGGGAAAAGTCTAGAAGCACGTGATTACGTTGGATTTTTAAATTTTAATTGTTTGGCCTCCTTTTTTTTTTTTATTTATGAATCTGGCCTCCTTATTTTTTTTAGGATACATGAAATTGTTAACCCCATCGTTACGTTATTTTATTTATGAATTATTTTGAATTTTATTTACAAAAAATGGAGGATTTGGGTGGATGACCGCCATATTGTTTTTTTTCACCTGAGACCGCCTTTTTGTTAAAACTGAATATAAAATAAAAATCGACAAAATCGTCTTTCTTTAACAAAATCGTTGATATAATTTTTTGTCAGAAAATAATCGTTTATTTGGGCAGAGGGAGAACTGGGTGGCGGTGTGGTGTGCGAAGACTGCAGAGATTGGACGGAAGCCGTTTCCAGATTGAGGCATGTATAATCCTGCCAGAGGTGGCGTTTGCGCCGGTCCAGATCGTAAGTCTTCATTTTTCTCGGGCTCCTGATTCACTTTTTTTCAAATTTATCTTACCCACGATTGACCTATTTCTTTTTCCTCTCCCAAGTGCATTGTGATTTTATTTTTTTTTTAAATCTGCGATGCATCAATGGGGCATCTTTTCTTCAATAATTATGTTTTTGGAATGAAAAACTAGCACTTCGGGTTTTCTATTTTTTTTTTCCCGGAATCTGTCAAATTGGCAACTGAAATCTCTTCTCTGTATCGTTAATTTCTCGTTGCTGATGTTGTCATGGTCTGTCCGAAGTGTTTCTTTTGGGTTTTCTTTTAAAATAACCTTCGGATTTGCATTGGGGGTATCAGACATGAAGAGAAGCGCTTGGTTACAAATGCAAAGTAGATGAACTATTAGAGTACTTTAGTTCTTTTTCTGAAGTTTTATCCAATTTACGTCTAGTTGTTTATCTGACACAACCTAACTTGTGTTCGATGGTAACTGTCTTGGAAATAAACAATCTGGTATTTATGAGTTTTTGAGTCATGATAGGACTCCTGAGAGTTCAAAAATTCTAGTTACAAGCTTTCTTGAGAGTTTTAAATTTAAAATTTATAATAATATTTGTTTCTACGAGTACCGAGATTGATTTTTTGGCCCTTAAATGTATGATGATTGGAACATATGAGTGAATGGAGAGGGGTTTGGGGGAGGGAGAAAGAAAAGGATGGCAGATTTAGGGAGAGAAAGGAGGGAGGGAGGTCAGAGTAGTTTTATTCCTGTATGCTAGGGAAAGAAAATAACCCTCAAAGTGTTATGCTTTAAAGGTAAGATCATAAGAACCGAATGCTTAGGGAAGAATCTAGGTGAACAGAAATAGTTTTATTAGAAGAAGTGCAAGAATCTTAAACACCTATAACTCCAACAAACCAAAACGATAAAGGCTATTAGAAAGGGTTGAGCAAGGCAAGAATCTTGCTCTTCCTAATCGTATAGTTAAGGATGATCTCTATAGTACAAATCAAATAACAATAGTAAAACAAATTGCAATAGTAAAATAAATAATCACAATGCTAACATGAAATGATGTCTATCTCTCCACTGTCCCCATTTCCCATTCTGTAATAACTGCCCAAGCTCCATATTCTGCTCTCAACTGCCCTCCCCCTGTTGTCAATAATAATGCATACAGTGACATGGTACTTTATCGCAATTTGTCTTTGATGATCAACCCTCTAATCTGGAATAATTTATTGACTTTTTATGCTTTTCTTGTGATGTACAGAGTTCAGCTGGGTTGATGTTAAAGTTGATAAACATAGGGAAAACTATCTTGGTCACAGTATCAAGGCCCTGGTTGGCAGATGGCAGAAAGGTAATCTGGAATTCCTTTCTACTGCCACTTCACCCTAAGGACTCTTATATGTTATTCTCCTTTGGAAAGGAAAGGTTGGACTCTGGTTCTTGCCCTGCTTTTCTTTAAATTTTCTGCTCATTATCTTTATTAATTGGGGGAAGCTATTCTTCTTGTGGCTATAGCGAAAATTTAAGAGATGATGGTCCCAGTGGTATTCCCTAAGATTGAACATCATCAAGATGGAAAATAGAAGCTTGTTAAACAAAATTCATTACTAAACCCATAGTTTCCTCCAGTGTTTAAATAAAATGTCCCAAGATTTGTGGGGCTTATGGTAGAAGGAGGGAATAAAGAACAAAAGTTGTGATGTAATTTGCACTTGAATGCCTAGCAATCCTATTACTAGTTGCCTTAGATCTTTAAAGGTTAGAATGCCATATAGGTGATTTTTTTTAACCCATACATTGTATCACTATTTGTTATACTAACGACACTAATACAAATTAAAAACTTCCCTCTTTAAGTTGTGATAATGTTAGAGTCTTTAACTTATGAATAATATGTTTTACTTGATAGCTAGAAACCTTCCTAATTGTTCTTGTTGTTATTGGAACGGTCAAGGGATTCATAAAATTAAGTACCTAGAAATCCGCAGAATGTTATAGATTATAGCTGGTAAATTAGAGATATATTATGTCAAAACAAGGGTGGTGGTTCAAAACATTATGCTGAAACAAGGGTGGAGGTTCAAAAATGGTTTTTTAAGGTCATAAAAGAATTGGCTCCACCCGTATGGGCCCAACCTTCTCACTGGTATATCGACCAAACATAGTTCTGAGCCCATTTGTAAGATCCTAGAGTGAGTTTTTCACCAAACTACTTTGGGTCCATCACCCTTCACAATTTTAGAACTCGTCCAGATAAGAGGTAGTCTGTTAGGATTCCACGTCCTATCCTGGTCTATTCTAGGAGAAAGACACGTGGAGAAGAGGGAGGTTAGAAAGATTAGAGCAGTTAGAGCAGTTGTTATTGTCTTATCTGTTTGATAGTCTTTTATAGCAGTTATTTCTGTCTTATTCTTGGCAGTTATGTTGTTTAGATTCTATAAATATGTAATTTATGTTTTATGAAAGGATGATGAAAGAATTATCAGAAAGTCTTGTGTCTTGACTAGAGTTTTCAGATTCTGGCTCTAGAATTTATTTTCTCTTTTTTGCTGTTCTAAACTCACATCCTGCAAGATCTAACATTTTGGTATCAGAGACTTGGATCCTTGGACCTGTTAAGATACCATGGTAAACACCAGAAACACCTCCTATGAGAGTGATCCCTCCATGGGACCAGAACAGAATACCAACCCACCAAATGACCCTCCAGTAATCTTGGTCCAGCGACCTGTACAGCCTAGTCCAGATACATCTTCGCAGCAATTGGCAGCCATACTTGCACAACTGCACCAGATGAATTCAGAGATTAATAATTTAAAGAAGCAGAAAACACCGTTGTTCCAACAAGGGCAATCAAGCTACACTCACCCCCATCTCTACGGCGACAATGACGAGGAAGATTCTGGTGACCAATGGTGGAGTCGACATTCATCAAAGAGACCTAATTCAAAAGTCGAGTTTCCAAAATATGATGGCGGCGATCCTCGTGGGTGGGTGATGAAGGCCGAAAAGTACTTTCGGTACTACCAGACTCCCGAAGAACACAAAGTTGATGTTGCAGTAATCAATTTGGAAGGAGATGCATTGGACACATTTACTTGGGTCTCTTCTGCGAGAACTATAAGGTATTGGGATGAGTTAGTGCAGACATTCCAAGAGCAATTTGGTCCAGCGGAATTCCAAAATCCCGACGCTTGCTTGTGCAGCATCAAACAATTGAATTCCGTAAATGAATATAAACAGGAATTTGTTAGGCGGCAGTCTCGGGTTCAAGGCTGGCCAGAACATTGCTTGCTGGGAGTTTTCATCAATGGTTTGAAAGAAGAACTCCAAGCTGACGTGAAAATCCATAAGCCACGTACTGTTTACAAGGCCGCCAGTTTGGCCTTAGAATTTGAAGCCAAGATGCTATCTCAAGGAGTCAGCCGATCAGGACAACAGTTTTCTACTGCACGAAATCAGGAAAGTTGGCGTGACAATAGAAATCTGCCACGTCAGCAGTGGGGGGTTAGTGCCGCAAATCAAGCAGTTAATCCTACTTACTCGAATTTTCAAAATTCGATTCCCCAAAAAACGATAACAGCGGCGCCTTATTCTTTTCCCCCGAATAATTCGCACACCACGACCCTTTCCGAAACTGAACGGCAACACCGGTGAGATAAAGGATTGTGTTTTCGCTGTGGTGACAAGTTCGTCCCTGGACATCGCTGTAAATCGCCTTCCCTCAAAATTATGGAGATTCCCGATGACAATGAAGATACTACCCTTCCTGAAGAAGAGCATACACCACAGGAGGCGCACTTGGCTGAAATCTCACTGCATGCAATATTAGGCAGATCAGCAGCGACAACAATGAAGGTCCGAGGAACTCTGCGTTCCAAATCGGTTCTCATCTTAATTGATAGTGGGTCTACCCACAATTTTCTCTCCAACAAACTGGTGACGGAATTGGGAATTCAAATGCTTCCACTATCGCCCTTTGGAGTACAAGTTGGGGATGGTTCCATGCGTTCTTGTGATGCCATTTGCAAAAACGTTGAAGTTCATATTCAGAGCTTGACTATTCAGGAGGATTTTTTCCCTTTTTCTCTTGGGGGAGTTGATATGGTGCTTGGAATCAAGTGGCTGGCATCTTTAAATACTGTGGAGGCTAACTGGCAGCAGATGTTTATGATCTTTTGGGTTAATGGCAAGTGTTACAAATTACAAGGTATTCCTCCTACCAATAATTCTCCATCTCTTCTCAGCTATACTTGTGACCAAATCATATCTCAGTTTGAGATATTGCAAGATCTCTTACTAGCCTATCATGACGTTTTTGAAGAACCCACTACTTTACCTCCTTTTCGCCATCACAGTCACTCCATTCCTCTATTGCCTGGTGCCACACCGCCAAACATACGTCCTTATCGATACCCACATTCTCAAAAAGATGAGATTGAAAGGCAAGTTGCTGACCTATTAAACAAGGGCTTTGTTCAGCCTAGCACTAGTCCTTTTGCTAGTCCAGTGTTACTTGTCCCCAAAAAGGATTCATCTTGGCGCTTTTGCATTGACTATAGAGAACTAAACAGAATTACTATTCCTGACAAATACCCAATCCCGAACATAGATGAACTTCTTGATGAATTGCATGGGGCCCGCTACTTTTCCAAGGTGGATTTACGATCCGGTTACCACCAGATACGGGTTGCTCCCAGGGATATTGCTAAGACTGCTTTTCGCACTCACTCCGGCCACTATGAGTTTATTGTGATGCCTTTTGGTTTAACCAACGCACCTGCAACTTTTCAGGCTGCCATGAATGATATGTTCCGGCCTTTTCTTCGACGGTTTATCTTGGTGTTCTTTGATGACATCCTCATCTACAGCAAAAACTTTAATGACCACATGGAACATCTCCAAACCGTGTTACACACATTGCAGCAGCATCGATTCTTTGCTCATCCCAACAAATGCAATTTTATGGAGCTTGAAGTGTCATTCCTTGGCCACATAATTTCTGGTAAGGGAGTAGCAGTGGATCCTGATAAGATTATTGCAGTCACTGATTGGCCTTTTCCTCAAAATGTCAAGGAGTTACGTGGATTTCTTGGTCTTACGGGGTATTATAGGCGTTTTGTCAAGAAATATGGACAATTAGCCAAGCCTCTCACTGACATGACAAGAAAGGACTCTTTTGTGTGGACTGAACTTTCCAAACAATCTTTCCTTAATTTGAAGAGTGCTTTGATTACTACTCCCATTCTGCAGCTGCCCGACTTTTCCAAACCTTTTGTAGTGGAATGTGATGCATCTTCTACAGGTATTGGCGCCATTCTTCAACAAGCAGGACACCCAATTGCTTTTTATAGTAAGGGTCTGTCTCCTTCAAAGCGTCATAGGTCAGTCTATGACAGAGAATTACTGGCTTTAGTTTCTGCTTTGCAAAAATGGAGGCACTACTTAATTGGACAGAAGTTTGAGGTTCTTACTGATCATAATAGTTTGAAATATCTGCTGGAGCAACGTATTACTACACTTGAACAGCAGCGCATGATGCTGAAACTTTTACCTTTTGACTTCCAGATCCATTACAAGGCTGGCGCTTCTAATCAAGGTGCTGATGCCTTGTCTCGTTGTCCTCGATCTGCTGATCTATTTGTGCTGGCTGTCCCACGTGCATCTTCTTTTGAAGATCTGCCTCAATTACTTCAGGCGGACCCATATACTTCCTCCATAATCACCTCCCTTTGTTCTGATCCAACTTCACAACCACACTTTGCCCTCTCGGCTGATCGCCTCTACTACAAGAATAGACTGGTAATACCGGCCCCCTCAGATTTAAGTGCATTACTCATTGCTGAAGCCCATTCCTCTCCCTTGGGAGGCCATGGTGGTGTCCGTAAGACACTCAAGCGTCTCCAGCAACAATTCTTTTGGAAGAATATGAAGCAAGAAGTCACTCACTACATTACTACCTGTCTCACTTGCCAGAAAAATAAATACCTTCCTCAAGCCCCGGGCGGACTTCTTCAACCTTTAGATATCCCACAACAGATTTGGGAAGATATTTCCCTTGATTTCGTCATAGGGTTGCCAAAATCAAATGGTTGGGAAGCAATATTGGTGGTGGTCGATCGGTTAAGCAAATATGCTCACTTTATTGGGCTGCCACGCCATTTCTCAGCAAAAACAGTCGCTGCAACTTTCAGCAAAGAGATAGTTCGGCTCCATGGGTTTCCTAAATCCATTATTTCTGATCGGGACACCATTTTCCTAAGTGCTTTTTGGCAGGAGCTTTTTAAACTAAGTGGCACCAAATTGTGGATGAGTACTGCTTATCATCCTCAAACGGATGGCCAAACAGAAGTGGTCAACCGTTGCCTTGAAACTTATCTCCGCTGTTTTTCACAGGATCATCCCAAAACTTGGGGTGGCTTTCTTCATTGGGCGGAGTTATCCTACAATACTGGTTTTCACACTTCTACTGGCTCTACACCTTTCAAAATTGTGTATGGCCGAGACTCTCCCTCCCTCGTTCCTTTCCAAAGTGGAGCAACCAACCTAATTGAACTTCAGGACTACTTTGAGGAACGTGATGCAGTGCTATCTGCCATAAGAGACAATCTGTCTCACGCTCAGACTCGCATGAAAAAGTTTGCAGATTCACACTGTAGGGATGTTGAATTTCAACCAGGGGATATGGTCTTTCTCAAGATTCAGCCATACAAACAGCGATCTTTGGCCAAGCATCGATTTGAGAAGCTTGCACCTCACTTTTATGGGCCTTATCCTATTCTTCGCAAAATAGGCACTGCAGCTTACGAATTACAGCTCCCAAGTGATGCAAGAATCCATCCAGTCTTCCATGTTTCTTTACTCAAACTTGCTCATGGCTCCACTTCCTCATCTTTGCCGCCCCTTCCAATTAATGATGACTGGGAAGCACAGTTAGAACCAGAACAGATTCTATCCTCCCGTTTATCTGTTTCTACAGACTCTAATGGCAGCAGTGAGGTTGAGCTTCTGGTACAATGGAAGGGCCGCCCCCAAGAAGAATGCAGCTGGGAGCTCTATGACTCCATTGCGACTCAGTTTCCTTCTTTCCGCCTTGAGGACAAGGCTTATTTTCAAGGGGGGGGGGTAATGTTAGGATTCCACGTCCTATCCTGGTCTATTCTAGGAGAAAGACACGTGGAGAAGAGGGAGGTTAGAAAGATTAGAGCAGTTAGAGCAGTTGCTATTGTCTTATCTGTTTGATAGTCTTTTATAGCAGTTATTTCTGTCTTATTCTTGGCAGTTATGTTGTTTAGATTCTATAAATATGTAATTTATGTTTTATGAAAGGATGATGAAAGAATTATCAGAAAGTCTTGTGTCTTGACTAGAGTTTTCAGATTCTGGCTCTAGAATTTATTTTCTCTTTTTTGCTGTTCTAAACTCACATCCTGCAAGATCTAACATAGTCAGACACGCATATTTGTCTGTGGGGATCAAACCCATGACCATGCGGTTAAAAGTCACGCTCTCTATCGTTTAACTACTTGCTAAATATAGAGTTGCTGCATATAGGTAAGATCAAAGTCTAAAGAAGGAAGTTTCAAAACATATACCATAGGAGGAGGCATATATGGGGAGCTATAACAAAGCTGAAAGATTACACACAAAAATATGATAGAGTCCTCTCCTTCCACATGAATAGCAAGCTGAAAGAACACTCTTAGAGGGTAACAGTTGTTTCCACGAGAAAACTTGAATTCTATCTTGAGTTCTTGACTGTTACTTTATATTACTTCGGTCAGTATATATAGATACAGAAGAAGAATAATTACTTGTATAAAGAGAAAGGAAAGAAACCGGGAATTGGGAGAATCTTTTGAATTTGTCATCAATTTACTTTTAAAAGAAACCTGAGTCGTTGGATATATTTTTTAAGTTCATTTTAATGGACTAGATCATCAGAATTTTAAATTTTAAATATCTTATAATGTATTAAAGATTTTATATTTGTATTAGAAATTCAATTTCCAATATTAAAATCCTCTTGGCCAAACTCTAACTATCTCATATATCTTTTTGATTTGATTTGATCCGGCAACATTATCGCGATCTCCTACACAACGTTGCCGAGATTGATGCCGGTGAGGGTCCTGATTCCCGCCTTCCCTGACATTGCTAAGATTGATGCCAGTGAGGGTCCTGATCACCATAAAGGCATAAAATTTCCAAATTCCATGTTTAAGCAAGATTTAAATCAAATTCAAGTCAAGCGCCCACATATAATTTCTGTTTCACCATAAAAATGCTATAGAAACACATCAAATAAAGTCTCATTCCTTTCAAACATTTCAACGAACACCAATTCGGCACTCAAGATTAACTCATAAAACAAATATCCTCATCAATCTTGTGTTCCACAATAACTCAAGATTTGACAAATCAAACAATTCATTAAGCACCTCATGATAATCAAAGTTTGAGTCATAAATAATGCCATCCAACCAAACCTATTCCATTAACCAAAAAAAAAAAAAAGGTTTTCTCAAAGTTTCCTAGATGTGTTATAGAATAGAAACATAAGAACATATTAACATATAACGAGAAATCAATCAAATAGATATCTAACTTTTAAATTACCATCCCACATAATTTCATATATTAAAACTGCAAATCCAGTCTTAACTAATTGCCAAACCCTTGTACAACTCAAACCAATTACTAATTGGAGGAACAACCATCCTTTCCAAACCACACAAGACACGACAAAGAAGGGAAAGCAACGTTCTGTATTCATTTAGAAATTACAACTGCCCCTGACGGCTGATATAAGCATTTGGTGGTTTCTACCTTCTTTCCCAAATAATATGTTTTATAAATAATAAAAATTACTTGACTTAAGTAAAATTATCCTTTTTGGGTATGCTAACAACCAATGTATCCTTAATCAATGGTACTCAGTCCTCACTCACTTTCTATGCATGGGAATGTTGCTTGTTTATTTAGCTGGTGAGGCAAGCCTTTACAATTATTGAGCTATTTAAATTTAGATTTCAATGATTTTAATAAATATTGAGAAAGAAAGTAACACTCAAAGTGTTATGCTTTAATGATATTTACAAACTAGGAGATTTTAAATCTACCTGCCCATGTTTGTTTAAATCCATTTTTTTGGCATTTTGAACATGACAAAATCATAAGAACTGTAAGCAAAAGAGCTTATATTTACACTCATATATTGATAAGAGGATTACAGGATATTTATATACAAAACAGAGACAGAAGAGACAAAAGAGGAGTGATTAACGGAAACAAATCAAAGAGTAGTTGAGATGAAATAGCAAATTGGTGATTTTAACATGAAATGATGTCTATCTCCCCACTTTCCCCATGTTTCCCATTTTGTAATAACTGCCGAAGCTCTATATTCTGCTCATAACTTTCCTCCCCTAGTTGTGACCAATGGACTACAGCCACATGGTACTTTATCACAATTTGTCTTTGATAATCAATCTTCTAATCTGGATCAATTTATTGATTTTTTATGCTTTTCTTGTGATGTACAGAATTCAGTTCGGGGTGATGTGAAGTTGATAAACATAGGATGAACTATCTCGCCCACTGTATCAAGGCCCCTGTTGGCGGCTGGCAAAAAGGTGAAAGTGAC
Source organism: Inga oerstediana (assembly GCA_963210345.1). Classification (NCBI taxonomy): domain Eukaryota; kingdom Viridiplantae; phylum Streptophyta; class Magnoliopsida; order Fabales; family Fabaceae; genus Inga; species Inga oerstediana. The sequence continues at coordinate 84,637,320 of OY723401.1, read as the reverse complement.
TATTCTTTCAAGTTACATTTTCTTGAAGAATGATGCATATGAATTTGTCAATATATGAATGTTCTTGGATACATGTGATTGCTTAGTTTCAAGGGCATCCGTGTATTACTGTTATTTCCTTAATATGGGATACGGCAGTCTCAAGGGTACACTAGCCCACACACACATCTATTTCCACTGTTTACAGTATCCGTCATGGAGAGCTTTGGCCTTTGAGGGACTTATTAATGGGGATTTTATAAACTAGAATTCCTTTCTGCTGCTACTTATCTGTGATTCTACTTTGGAAAGGAAAGGTTGGTGCAGAAAAACAACAGATTACAAAAGGAATCAGCCTAATTTATCTGTTGCCACAGCCCTTGAATGAGAAGAGGAGACATGCTGATTGAGTTTATCACTTTTTTAAAGAGTGTTTTAAATCTTGTTTATTTTTTTATTTTAAATACAGGTAAAGATCTGTTTTGGTATGCAAGGGATAAAAAGTCCCTGGAGATTAGGGTTAGGGAGGAGGCCATGCTGAAAGGGTTGATGGCCTTGGTTTTTCAACGTAATTATATAACAAATTTTTTTTTTGTAAACATGTCACTGATATATGTTTTTCGTAAACATTAGTATAATAAACGTGTTCTGTATAATAACTTGCCATTAATGAAATTTTGTTCAATTCATATGGAAGTTTTTCATCTAGTCATCTATCTTTTTGCACATGCAGGGGATGAGAACGACTCACAAAAAGATTTAAACTTCTTGCAAATTATTAATGCTTATATGAAGTTGAAATGCCATTGAGCAGATCTCTAACTAATATTTAAGCCCATTAATACTTTTATAGAAAGAGATTTTGGTGTAACTTACTCTCTCTATATATCAAAAATTAACAGTATGACTCCTAATTCACGTTCTCACGTATCATCAATGTTTGTTCATATGTGTCTCTAAGAAATAGGTATTTGTTTATTTGTAATATTGTATAAGTTATATTAGATTTAGTTGTAAATTGTTAAAATAATAAATTTGGTTTCAATTGTGTTGCTAGATTGAAGATAGTTATATCTGTGTCATATACTTTCTTTACTTATTGTGGATTTAATAAAAATATACTATCAAAACTTTATGACATTGTATTGAATATTTTATTGAATGAAAATAAAATAAAAATGAAGTTGCAAAATGGCATGCTAAGTGCGTCCCAACATGGGAAAGTTGATCAAAAGAAGTTTTTAACAAAATGTTATAACAGTAATATATAATAATAAAGGATTGATCAGCTCCGGTAATTTTATTGTGCAGACTGATGAGTCAATGAGAGGTAAGGAAATTGTGACTCAGATTGATCCCTTTGATTCCATGGCAGTGATTGATGCATAACTTGTGAATTAGGTTGATAATGTGGATTCTGCAATTGAACACGCGGAGATATGGGTGGGCCTACTTGATTCATTTGTGTTGATAACTGATTTGGTTGAAGATCATGATGAATTGGTAAGGTTGCTTGATGGTATTTTTGCATTATTGAGTGGGAGTGAGGCACCAAGTGAGGACGGGAAGAAAGAAGATGATTCAAATATTCTTGGTCACAGGTTGCTAAAGTGATATCATGTATGTTTCTTCTTCTGTGCTCTCTTGTTTCTCTTTCTTTTTGGCGAATATAAAACTTTTGAGCATGACTTGCCACCTGAGTTGCATCCCTCGTCGCCACTGCATATTCAGAGATATTCTTCCAATGTCCCCAGCTATATTTTTGCACTCCTAGTAGGAACAGTCTGTTGAAATTAAAATGAAAATCACATAAGCCTATTTAATGATTACGCGCGAGCGCGCACACACATATATAATGATGATTATAAGAATAAATAATAATATAATATTAAGTTTACATATGCATGTTCTTCCAAAGACCATAAGGAGCGCCTATTATGCTTGTGTGGCTGATTGTTGGCAGAAGAGTCCAAGTATTGTGGTGGTTGAACTAGACCCAATTCCATTTGGAGATTTTGATATTGTGTAAAAACCATCTCCTTGGAGAAGCCGACTACCTGCGCAATTTGCTCTCATCGGTTGGGGTAGTCCTCCGGATAACACAACAAAGCAACTTGAAACTGCTTCTCCTCCTCAAAACTCCACTGATTCATCATCTTTTTTTCTTTCCTAAACTAATCTTAACACGTATCAGTCATCATGATCATATATTATGTGTGTGTGTCTATGTATATACATCTAACAACAGAACAACACACAAATGTGTGTGCATGTTTATAATAACCATGTAAATTATGTATGACTTCAAATGAAGCAACGGAGTCCAAGTTATGCTTGAGCTATTATATAGAATATATAACTAGTAAAGAGATAGTGTATAATCATATTGAGAATTAGATGGCTTAGAAAACCAAGAACAATGTATGAAATAATTAAATTGACGCTATACATTTCTTTAAACTTGTTTTATAATCACTAAAGGTAGTTTGAGGAACTTATGACTGTTGCCTTATAGTATAATTAGCATGCTGTCATTGGTTATATAGATTGAACGTCATCAAGATGGAAAATAGAAGCTTGCTAAACAAAATTCATTACTCAAACCTATACTTTCCTCTTGAGTTAAATAAAATACCCCAAGATTTGTTGGACATATTTGTAACATTATAGAGTAAGTTTGTAGCAAACCCACTTTCATCCCATCACCTCTCATTGTTTTAAAACGCATTAAAATGGGAGGTATTTAAATATTTATAAGACGTCTTTTGTCTGTTGGATTGACCATATGGTTAAAAGTTATGTGCTCCACCACTTAATTACTAGCTAAATATGGAGTTGCATATAGCTAAAATCAAAGTCTCAAGAACAAAATTTTGAGACATACTATAGGAAATCATTGAAAACATAATTGAGAATAATTAAACTTACAATTCTCTAGCAAGCTGTGGCACAAAGATGTCGTTTCTTGATAATTTTTATTGGTATAGATAGAGGAATATAACTGATATTTTTGTGGGAAGATTTAGTGAGATAAGAGAAGGATGATTTGTTATTCTTGAGGATAATTCTTGTGGTTATGTATGTGTGTAGGAGAAAAAAGATTACTTCCAAATATTTATAATCTAGATTTAAATTATTCTTCTTGAATATGTTTTTTCTGAGAATTCAAATTATTAAAAAAGCGGGAAAAGTCTAAAAGCACTTGATTTTGTTGGATTTTTAAATTTTAATGTTTTGGCCTCCATGCTTTTTTGTTTGAAATTTGACCTCCGTATTTTATTACCTTACATGAAATTTTAACCCCATTGTTCCCTTATTTTATTTATGAATTATTTTGAATTTTATTTTAAAAAAATTGGAGTAACCGCCATGTGGTTTTTTGTTGACCTGAGACCGCCATTTTGTTAAAATCAATTAATTAGACAATTCTTTTTTTAAAAAAATTGTTTATTTATTTTTAATTTTTTGATAAGATAATAATCGTTTATTTGGGAAGAGGGCAAACTGGGAGGCGGTGTGCTGCCGCTGGGCGTAGACCGCAGAGATTGAAGCATGTATCATCCTACCAGAGGTGGCGTTCGCGGTGGTCGAGATCGTAAGTCTTCACTTTTCTTGGGCTCTTGCAGCCTGCTTCAGCTTTTCCTATTGGCTCTTTTCATAATTTGGGTGTGGAAGGAATATGGTTAAAGAAATCTCTTTTATTGTTGACTTGATTCTCGTTTGTAGATTTAGTCTACTTAAAATTTCTTGTGACATTGGGAATTATATCTGTCTTCAAACAACCTTATCACAATATATGAATAATTTTCTGCCAATATTCCTACAGAGCATCCTGCCCTTGGAATGAATCCCGTTCTTCAATGTCCACAGTCAGACAGTCCACCCAAAGTGGAAGAATCATCTATGGTGGTTCAATCAGTGAGGAAGATTGAAGAAGCTGAAAATAGCAGAAGAAAGAGGAGGCGGCATCGTGAGAAAAAGAAGCAAGAGAGACGGTAAAGGCGCGAGAAGAAGCATTCTTGAGATTCAGATGACAGGAAGAAACACACGAGAGACGAGTAGAGGAGAAGACATGATTCTGATTCATAATATATATGTTCTTATTCATCATTTTATGCCAAGTAACTTGCTCATTGTATTATGCTTGCATGGTTTTAATGTTCTATTTTACTATATTTCGGTAAAATTCAATTAGAAACAGCATTTTTGCATACCTCAGTGAGGGTTGGAATTCTGTGTCGGGATTAATGTCCAAGCATTAATCACTTTCATGCCATATACTTCTCTTGTCTTATTTATAGAGGAGAGAGAAGCTTTTTTTAAGGGAAAATCACTTACAGGTTCTAAAAGCCCAAAAAAACCATAAAAAAATCTTAATCCAAATTTCCAAATAAAAAATGTTTGGAGGGATTTTTTTGTGATTAATTGAGAATGTGAAATGATTAAATTACTTCTAATGAATTAAAAAGGAAAAGTACAGCTGGAACGTTAATCAAATTGATGGAACGAGAGAGAGGGAGAGAGAAGATAATTTGTTGTTAAGAAAAGAGAAAATAAAATTGGCGAGGAATTGAGAAGAGTTCTTTGAGTCCATCGACAGAGTGGAGGTCACTGAGGATGCATTCTTTGAGTCCGGTTTCGAGCACTATGACGTCATACTCTTCATCCATGGCGAAGATAGAGATCGTAAATACAGAGGTGAAGAGAGAGAGAGAGAAAGTGCAAAAGTGGGAGTGAGAAATGGAAGTCAGACTCATATTTATAATTAAGTTAAGCGTACGGTGGTTGCAGGTCTAACGTGGAATGGAAAAGTGTGGTGTTTATGTTGGATAAATGTTAGACTTTATAGCTTTCATCCACTATTTTAGAGTGTGAACATTGATTGCGGTTTTTTTTTTTTCACTATGTATGTTCGCTGCTTTTAGATTGAAGTGTTGATTAAAGGTTGGAGTTTGAGCTTATTAATGGACTATGTGTTAGAAGCTAGGTAAGTAATGCTATGATTTTGCTAAAAATATGATCTTGATCATTGAAGTTGAGGTTTCACCGTGGTTGAGTAGTGTGAATAAAATTGTGCTATGTTTTTCGGCAAGGTAATAAGAGGGATTGCTCTATTTGAAATGAGAATGGTTGATGTGATATAGGTTTGTTTACTTACAAAATGCTGATATGAGATTAAAAAAAAGTTGTTGTTAAGACGTGCAGTTGTAGTTGTTAATATGACTGTTGCAGTTATTAATACAAAGTGTATGTTGTAGATTGTCATGAAAGATGACTAACTTTATCATTGTGGGAGATGTCATGAGGCTAGACACACAGTGAAAACTTGCAAAAATTCAAATTCAAGCTGAAAACAATTTGTGCATGCATATACATGCTTTTGATAGTTATTTTTGTGTGATTATGTCTATATACACCTAGGATTAGTGACTTCTTGTGACCCCTTTTGGTTTTTTTATTGGTCCAGAAGTTGGTGTAATTGCAGCATAGACAAAGACATGAAACTATATTTCATATTTTGAAATGATATGATATTAAGTTAAATGAGTAGGTGGAAATAGCCACTTACTCATACAACTTAATATTTGGATGTTATATAATATTTGGATATGATATGATATTTAGTTGTGAAAGTAAGCTTATGAAGTTGCCAAAATTGGCAGAAACAGTCGTTAAAATCCTAATATGCAGTTGTGACAGGTAGGACATGTGAAATTCTGATATGTTAAAATTAGTTTGTCAAAATAAGTAATACAATTGTGAATATATGCATTAAGACTTGTAAAAACAGGCATAAGATCTTGCCAAAATTGGCATATGTAGTGTGCAAGTTGGGACTTGTGAAACTTGTAATCTCATTTAGGTATGAAAAAGAAGTTGTCAAAATAACTCATCAAGTTGTAAAAATAGGCAAAACTAGTTGTTAACATTGTCATTTGCAATTGTGAAAATTGGGACTTGTGAGACTTGTAATCTCAGTAAAGTATGAAAAAGAAGTTGTCAAAATAACTCATCAAGTTGTCAAAATAGGAAAAATCAGTTGTTAAAATTGTCATATGCAATTGTAAAAGTTGGAACTTGTGAAACTTATAATTTCAGTCAAGTATGAAAAATAAATTGTCAAAATGACTAATGAAGTTGTGAAAATAAGCAAAACCAATTCTTAAAATTGTCATATGTAGTTGTGAAAGTTGAGGCTTGTGAAATTTGTAATCTCTGTTAGGTATGAAAATGAAGTTGTCAAAATAACTAATGCACTTGTTAAAATAGGCAGAATTAGTTGTTAAAATTCTAATAAGCAGTTGTGAAATTTGAGACTTGTGAAATTTCTAAAGTCCTCCAAGTATGAAAATACAATTGTCAAAATGACTCATGGACTTGTCAGAATTGATTTGGGCAACATGGTTATTTCACATTCCCAATTAATCACAAAGAAATCCCTAGGGACTTTTTTGATTTGGGAATTTGGATTGGGATTTTTTTGTAGTTTTTTGGGTCCTTGAGATCTGTCGGTGATTTTCCTTTTTTAATCCTATTTATAAGTCATTTCATTTAAATTTTGAGGTGAATGTACAATTTGACCCTTCAATTATTATTGTGTTGACTTTTTTTTCATATGGTAACTCCTTCTAGTTTTTATTATAAAACACTAACTAACAAGTATTTTTTGTCCATTTCTTAAGACACTTGCTTGTTTTCAAAGAGCATTAAATATTTTTTTTCCGCATATGCCTATATTTAATAAGGGTAGTGGGAGAAAGTAATGATTAATGTGATATTAGAGTTTATGTAATTAGTTGACGTGATATTGGAAATTACTTAAATTTTAGAACAAATTTAATGACTTTTATTGTTTTTATTGGTTTATGAGAATTGTTAGTTGGTGTCTTATAATAAGAATCACAGAGAGTATTATGTATATTAAGTAGGGGTAAAATTGAAAAGTTGTTAGATTTTATGCCAAAGTTAACTAGATTTAAAGTTTATCTTGGTTGAAATGCCCTACAAATAAGACCAGAGGAGTAGTGAATAACACTAAGCGCTAGTTGAGCTAAATATGTTCCCAGACTTTAATTAATATGATTATGTTATCAATTAATCATTGAGGAGCAAAGTAATCCCTTTATATTAGGAGGTGTTGGGTTCAATGTTTTAGTCCTAGTTCATTTTTTTTATTTAAAAAATATCTTCTAGGTTCAATTTAAGTTTTTTTTTTACAAAACAATTTGGGTAATTTTTATTATATAGAAATTAAAAATATGGTTGAAATGTAAATTCTAATATTAATTTTTAGGCAGAGAAAAAGGGGACAGAGGACAAAGGAGAGAGCTCTACAGGCAGAGATATAAACAAGACAACTGAAAGAAATTAAATGCATGAAACTTTGTTTAATTTGTTTGTTAGTTAGTATGTGAATAGTTATGTTTGGGTTTTTATTATCCATATGCATACATATTCTGAGACAGTGCTGTAAGGTCTTCCTCTAAAGTTATATACAGAATTTTTTTAGGCTTTAGCAAATGATTTTGTACGTACACAACATATCGACTGGTGGAAAATCATCCAAACATTACATTGAATTCCCTTTTGGCAACGTAGGCCATGTTCTTTGCGTTGGCGGTTTATAGTTCATTGTTCATTTTATAGCCATTCAATTCATCTTAACGGTGTATTTTTACCTTGCAGCAGTTTTGGTTGCTTGTATGGTAATAAAGGAAATAATGTCATAGACGAGATCAAATTAAGGAAGGAGAAAACTCATTAATTTTAATTCTTTAATAAAAAAAGCAAATTTAAAACTCGTTAATTGTAAATATTACATAATTTGTTTTACAAACGTTTCACTGATACTTGTGTTGGGAATGAAAATGAAATGAAATCCCATCATTTGCTTGTCCCTTTTTGAGTTATCTATCATTTTGAAATGACTGTTAATCTTCACAGGTTGCAGAAATATGGCAAGGGAGATTGGAGGAGCATTTCAAGAAATGTTGTGGTGACAAGAAATGTTGTAATATCGTGTATGTTTTGCATATAGATGACTATAAATGAAGAAAGAAGATCATTCAAATAATCCTAACTGAAGTCTGCTAAAGTGAAATTATGGATACTTCCTCTTCTCTCCTTCACTCTTGCTTCTCTTTCTCTTTAGCGAATATCAAAGTTCTAAGCATGGATTGCCAGTTGAGTCACATTCTTTATCACCACTACTTTTTCTGAAATGTCCTTCCAACGTCCCTTGCCATATATCTCCACTCTCAACAAGAAGAGTCTAAACAAATCAAAATAAAAATCTTATATATCAGCTTTATAATATTTGATCACATTTATCAACCGTCAAATTGATAACCCAGAAAGGTCATGGCACAAACAAATCAAATGTATATGTATATGTATATGTATTAGTTATCATGATGGATGCATATATTACATAAAAACATGCATGCATGTGTCTGTATTAATCTGCCCTCATTTTTAATGTGTACTGTTTCATTTTTAAATGGAAGTGGCTGAGTTTCCATTTTTACCATGAGAAGAGATTTTTGAAAAGAAAATGAGAATCCTGGCCACAATGATTGTATTAATTTTGAGATGGAACTCACTGAACCATGAGAAGGCACAAAAAAAAAAAAAAAAAATTGAAAAAAGAATGCAAGCAATGTTTTCACCGATTCCATGAGACCTGATTACACGTAATCCTGATACAACAGAAGGATTGCTATATTTGGTTGGGATTATGTAATATAAGAGGATTATGCTTTGATATAATCATGAATACACTGCTAGGACTGAAGAATGAGGATGTAGATCTTTTGCAATCATGTTGAAAAGACAATATTGCCATTACAATTTTTAAAATTGACCTTGGGCAAAATGGGTAGTACATGGCAAAATATGGCTCCTCACCTCCAAGTCCCCCTGATTTTGGATGGGAGGGTTTTGAAATTTTCCATTCCCTCCTAAAAAATTTCAGATGCCAATTAAGGGTCCCCTCCCCTCAAACCAAACAGACCCCAACTGACTTATATTGTGAATCATATCATTCTTCTAAAAGTGATTTTTATATTGTGGACTAGATGGATTATTTTTGTATACCTTAGTGAGGTTTAGAATTCTGTATTGGGATTAATGTCCAAGCATTAATAACTTTCAAGTCATATACTTCTCTAATCCTATTTATAAGGCAAAGAGAGAAGTTTTATTGACCCTATTTATAAGGTACTTCATTAAAATTTTGATGTAAATATATAATTTAACCCTTCAATTATTAGTGCGTTAACTTTGTTTTCATTTGGTATTACATATATTAAATAGGGTAGAGTTAGAAAGTTAATAAAGTTTATGGTAGAGTTAATGAAATTTAAGATTTTTTTTTGTTATGTGCGAAATTGTTGAAAGCATTCTATAAATAGGATCAGCGGAGTAGTAAATAACACCAAGCACTAGTTGAGCTAAATATGTTCCTAGACTTTAATTTATATGGATCGTATCAATTAACCACTGAGGGCATAGTAATCCCTTTACGTTAGGGGGTGCTGGGTTCAATGATTTGGCCCTAGTTCATTTTTTTTATTTGAAAAAGGTATTATAGGTTCAATTTAAGTTTTTTTAACCCAAATTATTTGGGGTAATTTGTATTGTATAGAAATTAAAAATATCGCGGTGTATTATTACTTAATGTTGTAGATATAATGTTATCATCTATATATATAACTATATATATAAATATAATATTATTAAAAATAATAACAAATTAAATAAAAATTTGAAAAAATATTTATATATTTATGATTAATTAATTTCAAATTCAAAAAATTTTAAATATTTAATAAATATTCTTATAACAATATTTTTAATCAATTATTTAAATCTGAATTATATTTTTAATTAAAATTACATAATAACTAATAATTTAATATTAAAAATATTATTATTAATATACAATGATAAATATAATATTAATAAATAATAATTTATATTTAAATAAAATTAAATAATAAATAATATAATAATATGATAAATATTATTTTAGTAGAAAATTTTAAATATAATATTAATAAATAATAATATAATTGTAATAATTAAAATTAAATATAATTAATTAATAACTAATATTTGAATGTTATAAATATTATTATTTTTATATATTTATGAATATAATATTAATAAATAGTAATATAGTATTCATTACTAATAATATTTTTATTTTAGTTAAAATTATTAAATAATTAATTTTATAATATTATTTTTCATATGAAATTTTATAAATTTTTAATTTTTTTACGGAATTAGCCATGGAAAAATTTCATGGCTGAATATTTGTCACAGAATTTACGACGGAATTAGCCACGAAAAAATTTCCGACAGAATTTGTTATGGAAAAAATTTTATGGTAAATTCCGTCAGAAATTGAGAGTTGTTTTGTAGTGAAAAAGGCATCCTTGATCTCTCTTTACCAGAATTCAACTTGTATCGTCTGGACCATCTTATATCTTCACGCCCTCTTTTGAATGAGCACTTAAATGATGTGTAAGTTAGGCGAGAGGATTCGTGGAACCTACCGAAATTCCTGAGAGTGAAGAGGTAGAGAATAAGGGGACAATGGACAAATGCTCTAGAGGCAGAAAGATCAACAAGAGAACTGAAAGAAATTAAATGCATGCAACTTTGTTTGTTACTTAGTGTGTGTGAATACTTATGTTTGGGATTTTAATTATAATACATTTTTGCATCCATATTCTGAAACAGTGCTATAAGGTCATCCTCCAAAGTTAGCTACGTACGAAGTTAGCAAATGATTTTGTACACAACATACCAACAGGTGGAAAATCATCCAAACATTACATTGAATTCTCTTTTGGCAATGTAAGCCACGTTCTTAGTGTTGGGGGTTTATAATATCCCTTCGCAAGTATATTGTTCATTTAATTCTACAGCCATTTAATTCATCCTAATGGTGTCCTTTTAGCTTACAGTTTTGTAGCTGTTTGTGTGGCAATAAAGGAGATACTATCATAGAATAGGACAGATTAAGGAAGGAGAAAACTCATTAATTTTAATTCTTTAATGAAAAAAGAAATTTTTGAAAGCTCATTGATTGTTAAATATTGCATACTTTTTTTTATAAACGTGTCACTCATACACCAAAAGTTTTATTCTTGAAATTTTGGTAAAGAAAGCAACCCTCAAAGTGTTATGCTTTAATGATCTTTACAAACCAGGTGATTTTTATTTTAAAGCATTAAACCTGCCCATATTTATTTAAATCCATTTACTTGGCGTTTTGAATCTGATAAGATCATACGAACCAAATGCTTAGGGAAGAATCTAGGGAAAGAGAAATAATTTTATTAAACGAAGAAGTACAAGAATCTTTAAACACCTATCACCAGTTCACCACTACAAAAAAATATGCTATTACTGACGGAATTACCTATGGAATTATTTTCGTCGGTAATTTCCGACGATTTACCGACGAATTTTCTGTCTGAAAAATTACCGACGGAAAAAAATTCCGTCTCTAATTACTGACGGATCAAAGACAAAAAAAATTTAGTCAGAAATTACTGACGAATTGCCCAAGGAATTTTTTCCGTAGGTAATTACCCATGGAATTTCGTGGGTAATTTGATGAGAAATTACCCACAAAATTCCGTGGGTAATTCGTTTCTAATTACCCACGGAAAAAATTCTATCAGTAGCTTCTGACGCATTACCCACGGAATTTTTTCCGTGTAATTTAATAAGTAATTACCAACGGAATTCTGTGGATAATTTGTCTCTAATTACCGACGGAAAAAATTCCATTAGTAATATCTAATGAATTACCCACAAATTTTTTTCCGTTGATAATTACCCACGGAATTCCGTGGGTAATTTGAACGAGAAATTACCTACGGAATTCTGTGGGTAATCCGTCGGTAAAATTAATAACTTTTTATTATCATTTAATAATTTATATAAAATAATAAAAATAAAAATAATCTATAACAAATAAAAAGTTAAATATCATAAAATTAATATTTAATATAATATATTAAATATATATATAATATTAATAATAAAAATTTTAAATGAAATAAAAAATTTAAAATTTTAAACTTTATATCATAAAAAAAAATAATTATATATAAATATATATATTTAATATTATATATTTAATTGAAATAAGAAATTAAAAAATTTTAAATTTATATTATAAAAAACGAAATATATAATTATATATGTAATATTATATATATATTTATATTAATATTAAATATTTAAACGAAATTAGAAATTAAAAAATTTTATATTTTATATTATAAAAAATGAAATATGTAATTATATATAAATATATATTTAATTATATATATATATATATATTTATCTTAATATTATATTTGGTTTTTAATTATTACATTATATATATTATTACATGAAGAAATAACGCAGGGTGAAAACAGCTCAACTGGCAAATGCATCAGAACACATACCAAAGGTCAGAGGTTCAAATCCCGCCTTTGTCACAAAATGAAACAATTATCTTACAGAGACGGGACATGTGGCCCTTGCTCGGGGGCCGTTGGGGCCAGATGCGGGGTCGGGCGGTAATTTCTGATGGAATAAAAATTCCGTCGGTAAATCAATTTGCCATGGATTTTTTAGAGATGGAAAAAATCTTTCCCGTCGGTGATCCGTCGGTAGTTCCGTTTCCGTCTCTAATCTGTCAGTAATTTGATTTCACTGTTTTTTTGTAGTGCACTCTAACAAACCAAAATAAATAAAGGTAGGTCTTCATTCGTCTTCATTGGTCATTGCCTTGTTTTAGTTGCTATATATAACTTTCAAGAACTTGTGTTGGGAATGAAAATGAAAATGAAATGAAATCCTATCATTTTCTTGTCACTTTTTGAGTATCTATCATTTTAGAATGACTGTTAATCTAATCATGTATTTCCCCATTTGTTAACTTAAATAGGCTATTCTTCATAGGATGAAGAAATATGGCAAGGGAGATTGGAGAAGCATTTCAAGAAATGTTGTGGTGACAAGAAAGGTTGTAAAATATCGTGTACGTTTTGTATATAGATGACCATAGATGAATTGATTCATCTTATTTTTTAAAGTCTCTAGGATGTTAACGGCTAAGCCAAATTATTGTACCTTAAAAAGTATTTGATGGGTGCCAATAGTTTAGCTGCTGCTTCTTTCTTTCTTTTTCTTAAACTAGGTGTTGTGTTCAAATTATATTGAGGATCACTTGGATCCACTGTAAATAGTTGTAACAGACAATTTATGGTTGAATTTAAATGGTAATTTTATATTTTTGGACAGTGGAGAATCTAAAATTTTATGTAGTAGTTGAAATTCTTTGTCACAGTGATTTTTACAATGCTTACTTTGTTTCCTTCATGAGGTGATGCACTTTATCAAATAGTGTTATGTTTGAATTCTTAATAATAAGGTGGCATTTTGGGCTTATAAAAAAGACGGCTACACGTGAAAAATATATGAATCGTCAAGAAATGTGGAGAAAAGCATGTGATGCCGCATGGGTATGGCCTAAAATGACAAACAAATTACTGCATGACATTGAATTGAATATTAAATATATCAGCATTTTGGCCATTGAGAGCCTCTTGCAGTCTTGCATAAAGAGGGATCATCTTTGTGTTTATTTGGATTAGCGATAGAAGCTACTTTCCCAACGTGATATATAGTATACGAGGTAAGTTTATGAGAGGAGTTTTGTCTCGACTTGCATAAATATACTTTTCTACTGCCAACTCAAACAGGCCCTTCCTAATAGGGATTTCATAAACTAGAATTCCTTTCTGTTGCTATTTCACCTTATGGACTCTTATTTATTATCGTACCTTGGAAAGGAAAGGTTGGACTCTGGTTCCTCTGGAATGAGCTTCCTTGCTCATCCAGAGTAGGAAGAGCTCCTCCTATCTGAGCTGTCCAGATTTAATTTATTTTTATATTTTGTTTTTTAAAAAATTATTTTAATGGGAATATAATCTAAAATAAAGATGATATCTGAACTAATATTTTTTCAAAAATAATCTTTTCATTAAAAAATAACCATTTAAAAAAAAATCAAATCTGGACTACCTTGATCCCATCTGGACCATCCAGATTGGATAAGTACTAGATAGGCACCGAAACGGGTTCTTGGTTCTTCCCCCACTTTTCTTTAGATGCTCTTTTCATTAATAAATGTAATATATCATCAATGTTTATTCTTATAGGTGTGCCTCTCTCTCTAAGAAATACGTATTTGTTCATTTGTATTTCTATAAGTTATATTGGATTTAATTGTAAATTGCAGAGTACAAAAAACCGGACCGGATCGGCCGGTTCAACTGGTTGAACCAGGAACCGGTCCCTGGTCCGGTCCGGTTTGATCAGTAAACCGGTTAGACCGGTTGAACCGGTAAGACCGGTGGTTCAACCGGTTGACCCGGTTTCTTTCTTTCTTTGTTTTTTAAAATTTTTCAAATTTTTATTTTGTGTTTTTTGAGGGCAAAATGGAAAGTTGAAGACTAAAATGAAGAGAAAAATAGATAAAGAAAGAACAAATCTAAAAAAAATGAAGAAAATAATGAAAAAAATTATTTAAAAAGATATAATAATTATAGGAAATGGGATATCTTTGTATAAGTATATGTATTATAACTAATACTAATAGATTTTAAACATTTTGTTTTTCTAAAAATCTTTATTTTTATCTATAGAAGTTTAAAAATATATTAATATATATTATCACTAATAAATTATAATATTTTAATATGACCGGTTATGACCGGTTCAATTACCGGTTAGACCCCGGTTGATCCATTAACCCTTGAATCTGTGCTATGACCGGTTCATTGCCCGGTCCGGTTTTTCGTTCCTTGGTAAATTGTTAAAATAATGAATTTGGTTTCAATTGTGTTGCTAGATTAAAGATAATTTTATTTGTGTGGTATACTTTCTTTACTTGTGGTGGATGTTAAAAAAAAAAAAAGATAAACAAACTTGTATGAAATTGTATTGAATATTAAATAAATGAAAATATAATAAAAATAAAGTAGCAAAATGATGAGCTAAATGCGTCTCAACATGGGAAAGTTGATCAAAATAAGTTTTTAACAATATGTTACAGAAGCAATATATAATAATAAAGGATTGATCAGCTCTAGTAATTTTGTTGCGTAAATTGATGAGTCGGTGATAAGTAAGGAAATTGTGACCCAAGGGAACTTTTTGGGGAAGTTCCATAACAGTATGCAAATATGCTTTCTAAAACTTGGCGGAGAGCCAATACTTAATGGAACTCTTTGGGGAAGTTCCATAACTTCCATATAAGTTACCTTATATTCGAATTGACCTATTCCAACCTCCATATATTCATAGAAACCTCCGGTATCACTTATATATAGGAGCTTGAATCTTAATATTCTCATTAGATCTTACAATTTCTTCTTGTTTTTCCTTTTGATGATCATTCTTCATAACCCAACTTATCACTTCTAAAAACTTGAATCTTGATGTTCTCATTGGATCATACAACTTCTTCTTTCTTCAATCTCTTTCTTCTTGTTTTTCCTCTTAATGATCATTCTTCATAAGCCAACTAGATATCTTCTTTAATATCTTCAATCTTCTTCTTTCTTTGCTTGACTAATTTGCAAAATATGCAAATGTAGTAATTAGTCAATGTGAAGATAAATATGTTATGCAAACTTTTTTACTCTTAATATTTGACATCAGTAAAACTAATAATATCTAATAGTAATGAAATGCCCCCAGTTACTAAGTCAAGTTTAGAGATGTCAGCTTGCTATAGTTCTTATTCCTTCTCTATTTTTTTGGTCCCTTCAATCTCTTTTTTTATTACTTAGCACTCACTAAAATAACAAATAAAAATGAATGCCTAAATCATCTTTATATAGGCAAAAGAAAATTTTTGCTTCAAAAGAGAGTTAATACAAGTTCTAGAGATGAAATTATAATAAGTACACTCCCTCTTAGAAAAACAAATAATTAGGCTCAAATTCCGCATAGGTTCTTTGACATGCTGAAATGAAGTACCTAAGCCAAGTCTTTACCTATTTACTAATATTCAAAGGACTTATAATAAAATCCTAATCAAATTCAATCCTTTTCAAGTTCAAATCAAACCAACTTTAACAATACTCACGAGTAAAATCCAAACTTTCAAGAGGAATCAATTTTTTATTTTAAAAGAAAAATGAAGACAAGTCGTGCAAAATCAAGGGTGCCCTCACCCCACACTTAAATGTCATATTGTTCTCAATGTGAACATATAACAATAAGTAATGAAAATAATGAGGCAACCATATCCAAGTGTAGGGATGACACACATTCTAATCATTATCAAATACCAATCACATGCAAATTCAACTTTAATCATCACTCATTTTCCAGCAACATCATCAACAATCAAATGAAGCCAATCAAAGAAAAGTAGAAGAAAACTCCCCTCTTTATCCTTGACTTGAACTTTCAATTGCTTTTGATCTTTGTTTGGAAAAGGGAATCTCATAATACAACATCATTTCCCCTCCTATGCCTTAGAGCAAATCTCCATTGAATACATAATTATCAGGATCTTTTGCTTCAAGATTAGAAACCTTTGGGCATCATCTGCACTAGCAAGATGAGCATCAACGCCCAAAGCATTGCTTGAGATCACCACAATATTATTTACAAGGATATTAACATATGAGCATCAACGCCCAAAGCATTGCTTGAGATCACCACAATATTATTTACAAGGATATTAACATGATGCTTCGATTTTACTGTAACTTCTTTTCTAGCTCCCCCTTCCATCTTTTTTAATGTTTTTAGAAAGACTCTATGCCCACTTTCTTGTCATACTGTCTAATTTCTTTAAGCTTATTAAAATCATTTTGCCTTTTTTCTTAAAAAAAAAAAAGTCATCCACAATAAAACAATGTATGCAAGTAAGCAAAACGACATTACCCAAATTACATCCAATAAATATGAGTTGAAATAAAATTTAAATTCATGTTTTTATAAAATATGAGTTGAATTCATACTACACCACAAAAAAACTGACTTTTAGCGACCACTTTCAGCAACGACTCAATAGTCACCGCTGAAAGGCAATTTATCGTGGTGGGAAGTCAATTTTAGCTTATTTTTCTTATGGATTTTTTTATCATCGACAAATGTTCTTTTTTATATTTTTTTTGTTTAAATTTGATATTTAATATTTGAGGACACTAAATATGTTATTTATTATAAAGAAAAATAAGATAATTATATATTTGTATGCGTGTGGGATCTCTCTAAACAAGTTTCCTTCTTTTGCACACTTACATATTAAGATGAATGGATGAAAAGCAATTAGATTCAAAGGAGAAGAATATAAATTAGTGAACAAAACTAACATATAGAGAACTCAAATCGTAAATATATATGATAATAAGGAGTTGATAGATAAAGTCTAAACTTTCAAACGCAGAAACAAACCTATCGTCTGTTAAGTTCTTCAAGATTTATTATTCCCCACACTCCCATCAATATATCTTTATAGATTAATAACTTGTAAGGACACTTTTATCTAAAATAAATTATTTCATAAATGTGTCAATTAATACATATGCCCCATACTTGGTTTTCTTTTTTAATTACTTCATTTATATATAAACACACTTAATAAGTTAAATAAATATAAAAAATTAATACATTTTAATTAATAATAGGATATTAATTAAATTTTTATTTTGATTCATTCAAAAATAATTTTAAAGTATTATATCAGTATATATATAGATATATATGTATTTCTTACATATATTAATATATTATAAAGAATATATAGATATAATATTTGAAATAAAACATAAATATGATATTTAACAATATAAGTAATATTTCATTATATAATTTTATTTATGTTTGTGTTGTTTAATATAAATATATATATATATATATATATATATTATTTTACAATAATAATCAACAGGTTTTTTCTAATTTAGTGGTAAAAGATATGGATACAAAAAGAGGTGGTATTAGGTTCAAATCTTGGAGGGACCATAAATGAGTTGATTTTCACACAAATGTGGTGCAACGAGGTGGCGACTTGTGGCGTAAGATGAGGTGATGAGGGCCAAGGTGACATGTGGGCCTTAATGATGATGTGGACGGCGGCTAGCCGATGATGACGTGGACAATTAGCAATGGGTGAATATTGACCACCAGTGTCATTTTTTAAAAAAATAAAACAAATTGACTTTTGTCGCCGCTGAACGTATAGTTTCAACGGAGACACAAAAGTCGCTATTGAAAGTCACTTTTAGCAGCTACAAAAGTCACCACTGAAAGTATACTTTCAGCAGCAATAATTAAAACTTTCAGCGACAGTCACAATAGCAACAACTTTGTTTGTCGCCACCAAAAGTCATTTTTTTTGTACTGCTAGTTAGACAATTTTTCGTACAAATATATAGAAATAAAAAGGTTAAAAGGCATTACTTGTCCTAAAAAATTTTCTCCGAGAGAAATTAGTATCTTGAACTTTCATTATATGCAATGTAATGCATAATGTTTTGAAAGCAGTGCAATGTTACTCAAATTTAATAGACCCCAACATTAACTATTTATTTTGACCAGTAATACTTCGGTGCCACACCCTTCACTTTTTCAGGGTTTAAAAAGTAAAACACTACTCCCTACCTCTCTCTCTCACGGGCGCGCGCACACACTTGCCCGCCCCCAAATTGTGGATGTTGTTTTATGTCATTTTAGCAACGTCACAATACATAAGATATATAGAAGATCAAGAAAGAATTTTGGTCATCTCATACAACAAGCATAACCCCGTGTCAATGACAAGCTGCTTCACCCTTGGTTGAGGTCTGGGGAGGGAGCCCTTTGTTGACATGCTTGTATGTGTGTGATTGTGCGTGTGTTTAAAATTTATAAACAAAAAAAGAAGTAAAATGAAAGTGGCTAATCCTTTACAACGAGACGAATATAGGTTTAAGTTATATTTAGTGTCTAACAATGTCTCAAATAAAATTACTTCTAATAGGAGGAACTATGGCTAATAAAAGAAAAAAAGAAAAACTCAACAATTTCTTTTAGAATCCAATTCTCTCTCTACTTTCACTAGCTGCTCGTGGAATCAAAGTATACTACTGGGAACGACTAAAAATTAATTATGAGATTTCAAGGGATCTTGCATTATTAACTTTCCTTGTAAAGAAAGATACAAAGATTGTAATTGATTTTAAATAGGTATGCATTTAGTAATTTTAAAATCTTAAGGGACTTTTCAGTATTAATTTGTATACGTGAGTGTAATTTTTCCTAAATCAATTACAACCAAATTTATTTTCAGAATCATAATCATAAATCAATTTTATTTAAAATCTATTCTTCTCCATGCTAATCCAAACACACTAACTAAACTAAAATAATTAGAAAACAAGCACTTTCCGATTCCCAAACCCATAACAATGAAAGCAGAATAAATCCTCACTACTCTTTGGCCCAGTTAATGAACTTGTGGAGATTCTCTGAAGATTGACCACCTTCAATAATATTATTCAAGGCGATTGCTTTCCATTTCAAAGAACTCTGTCTTATTTCTTCATCTCCAAGCAACTTCTCCACCTTCTTCCTAATCTCTTCCCTCGTTATCACTCCATTTTCATCCTTATCTAACCCCATTCCAATCTTCCACACATCACAAATATATGCTTTGTCTTGAAACTGATCACTGAAAAATGGCCAACACAAGAATGGCACACCACTATACACACCATCTATGGTAGAGTTCCAACCACAGTGACTAACGAAACAAGCCACAGAAGGGTGGTTCAGAACCTTCCTCTGTGGAGCCCAATTGATGATTTTACCCTTGTCACCTTTGAATCCTTCTGGGAATACGTAGTTATTGTTTTGCTTGTTGGTGTTACTAGGTCGTACCACCCAAAGAAAAGGCTTGTCTAAAAGATCAAGTCCGAGAGCGAGTTCTCTGAACTGGTTTGGATCCATTACTGCTAAACTTCCGAAGGAAACGTAAATGACAGATTGAGGTGGGTGACGGTCGAGCCAGTCGAGGCAGGTTTGATCTTCTTGCCAGAATGAAGAAGTTGAAGTGTTTTGGTCATCAGGTAAGAGGGGGCCAATTGGTAGGAACTTGGGTGACATTGAAAGTGCACCAGGTTCAAGTTCGCAGGTTGTGTTGCAGAGCCACCATTGTCCAAACCTTTTTAAAGTTTCTGCCTCTTTTAACATGGGGGCGAAGAAGGACTTACCTAAGGTTGTCCATGGTAGGTGTGCTGGGTCCATCATAGGCATGCCTGGGGAAAGCTGAATTTCCTGGTTTTTGGTTGGCAGTCCTGTACGTGCATGCATGTTGCCAAACATTAATCCCAGAAAAAATATCATCAACATTCCACCTCCAATCCTTAATATAAAATTCACTTTAATGAAAAAATTGAACTAATGAGTCTTATATTAAAGATCGGATGGAGTATAATGTAAGATACATTTTTATACATCCTTATTACTTCCTTTGATCCTAAATATAAAAGTTTAATAATTAATTTGCATTGGAAACTATTTTCTTGGTGAAAATCTTCTATAATGTTTGCAATCAATAGGGAGAATTTAGGAAAAATAAAAAAATTGAGACAAAATGGATTGAGTTCTTAAATTTATGATAAAAACAAACTCCTCTGTTAGCTTTTACCTCTAAGACTTGAGGAAGGGGTATATGATGTTAAATTTGTAACTAGCTAGCTAGAAAGAAACCAAAGCACGCACCACTGTTCTAATCAAAAGCTAAGCTACCAATCATAGTTAAATATCTCAAGTCTATAATATAGTCCTCTCCATTTATTACTGTAAGAGTTTTTTAACTTGGGTATATTAATACAGTTAGGTAAATTAATTAATTGTGACAAATGTGACTTGTTTTCCCTAAAATATCCATATGTGACAAATATTTTGTAACTATTTGAATTTGTTTAATAGGGGTAGTTTGGGGGAAAATGATAAATGTGAGACATAAAATGAATTAAAGTTTTACATCTAGACTAAAATTAACCTCTAACTAACTCTTATATTTAGGAAGAGATCGATGAGTACTGGCAAATTTCCTTGATGATGCTTTATATAAGCAAATCAACGTAGCTGAATTGAGAAATTAAGCAGATTATTAATTAAGAACCAAAAGTCTTACCAGTTTCAGGATCGATAATTCCATCGTGAATCAGCCTTTCAACGCAGTCAAGGGAGGCATTAGAAGTAGCAGAACCAGGAAACATGACAGCTCCTTTGATTCCGAGTTTGTGACCAACTTCTAAAGCCCATCCCATATTCATACTAATCACTATGCATGAGATCTTACTTTCTTCATTACCATTACTATTATTCACTTCTTCAATGAGCTTTGGAAGCTTCTCAGGCATGGTGGTTTTCACTGATTGCAGAAACTCTATTGGCTTACTTCTATCATCTTCATCACTCAAACCGTCCGGCAGCGTAACGATGTTGATCGAGTTCTCATTATTATTGTTGTATTGTTCGGAAGAACTCGCAGCCATTCGCTTTTGACTGAACTCTGTGTTGAGAAAAGTGACCTTGCAGCCATGTTTGGCCAAAACCTGAGAGAACTGCATCAGAGGATTCACATGTCCCAGAACTGGGAAAGGTATCACAAGAAAATGAGGCATAGGGCTCATCTTTGTAGACAAAATAATGATTCGATTCTGAGGAGATTCAGATGAATAAAATGTCTTACTTTGTGATCAATGGATTGGTGTCTGATGGTTGTTATATTGTGTGTGTATTATATATATATATATGTAACCTGGTAAAGTAAGAATAGTCAAAACTGAGGAAAAGTCTTAAGTTTTATCTGACTTGGGCACGCGATAAAAATGTCGATATCTCAAGGAAACGTATCAACATTTTCTTTGAACATTCATGAAATGATGAGTTAAATTATTATTATGGTTTACAACTGTACCAACAATCTGAATGAGATAATAAGTGGTCTTTATAAGGAGAACAACATAAGTACGAATCCCAAAATACGTACTTATTAAAAAGGCTTTAATTTTAACATTCTCAGCTTCATAGAAATTTATCTCAAGTCTAAGTCCAAAGTGACTTAAAGACACTTTGAGTTTACTTAAAAAAAAAAAAAAAGCACAGAATGATTTCTATATAATATACATAGATTTGTTGTAGTAGTCATACATGGAACAAAAACCAAAAGAAACATAGAAAGAATGGATTGGTTAATATTACATTTTATCAGTATGTGGACAGGATGTTGACATACAAGTCGTCAAGAAAATTCAACGAAGAAAGTGGACTCCTCAGTCGCCAACTTTGAATATAGCAGAAACTTAAGACCTCCAGCAGGAAGGAATAACCTGAACATGATTAGATTTATACTACTCATACAGGATTAAATATAGAAACTAAATATAACTCATTGACAGTAATTAAAAAATCAATTAAATTAGTTATTTATAAAAAATATGTGTTGATTTTTCTGAAATAAATTTTTAATCATTTGTATTGGAATTGATTGAAAACACACTTAATATGTGAAATCAATAAAAAGAGTTTAGGAAAAAATTATAAATTTGTGAAACAGTGAATTGATATTACATTTTGATCAATAGCAAACTTTTTTAATAATTCTTACATTTTTTGCCTTCAATAATTCTTACATTTAAGTAAGTATGATTATAAAGTTTAAATGTAAGTCACCTGTCTATCATTAAATGCTTGTTTTTCACAAATAATACTCATACTTTTTTTTATGAATTTCTCTTACTTATCATTAAATGCTTATTTTAAAAGATCAACAAGAAAAAGAAAGAAACGTAAGTTATCAATGTCTATAACTTAAAAAAAAATCAAATTGGAACGAAAAATTAACTTTAAATAATGATTTCAAAATATATATGAGGCCGGTAATAATACTTATATTTAAGATTAGAGGTAGTATTTGTCTCGTTACAAAAAAAAAATCCAGGCATAATACACTTCTATCTATCTATATCTCACTACAAAAAAAACACTCAATTTCTGATGGAATTTCTAACGGAATATTTTCCGTGGCAAATTTTGACGGAATTTCATACGGAAATTTCCGTCGCAAATTTACCCATGGAATTTCTGATAGAATTTTTTCCGTGGTAAATTCTGATAGAATTTCTTCCGTGGTAAATTCTGATAGAATTTCTGACGGAAATTTTCGTCGAAAAGTTTTTCGACGGAATTTTCGTCGCAAATTTGTTTGCAATGCATCTATTAGCGATGGAACAGATTCCGTTAGAAACGTTGATTCCGTTGCAAATTCCGTCAAAAATTAGGTGTTTTTTTGTAGTGTTTTATATGCTTCGTTAGTTTTATCTAATAATGGACCAAAATATGAGAAAAAAATTCGGAGTGAGATGAAAGGATAATGTCGAGAGAAAGGATTTGGAGACTCTCTAACCCGTTCGTTCTGTTGATTAATCATTTACTAGCCATTTAAGTCATGGTATATTTTTTTTGTCCAAAAAAATAAACATGATATTTAATCACAAATAGGAAAGATTTATGTCATTAATTTTACAAGAAATTATTATAATACGACACATGAGCAATTTTTGTTTAATCAAACCTATTCTCCCCAGAGAAAATTCTTGGGTTCTTCTATATATGCTTTTTCTATCATTTTATAGATAATGTCCATCTAGGTTTAAACAAAAAAAAAATATAAATGGGATAATTTCAGTTAACCCCCATAGGAGCAAGTTTACTTCAGTCAAGTTTCAAAAAATTCTGAAATTTCATTGCACCCCGAAAGACTAAAATGAAAACAAGTTTTGTGAGTAAAAAGACAATTATGCTCTTTTTTTTTTTTTAAAAAAAAAGGTTCAATAGTCGCCGGAGTTCCGGCGACAAGTCACCAGAAGATGCTCAGCTAAAGTGGCCTATGACAACAGGTCATAGAAGCTCCGACACCGGCTAGTCGTTGCCAACCACTATAAATTAATTTGTGTTGTTTATATACATATTTCACTTGTTAATGAAGAGTTGCGCACTTATAAATGTGACTTGTTCAGCTACTTATGAACAAGTGAAATAGACATATAAATAACATAAATTAAACAAGTCTCATTTGCATGTCACAAGCATCAAATTTTGAAGACGTTTTGTCCACACAGTCATAGCATACGCTAAGTATGAAACAAGAAAGAGAAATAGACGCACGACAGGAGGACCATCAAGTGTGAGTAAGAAATATTAGACTTTGGGTCCAGATCTGTCCTTGATGGGCTAGATTATTTGATTAGAAAACAAGTAGCCGTATCAAATAAGAACTAAATTGTCATTAATTATGGATTTGTTAATTGAGAAACAAGTTATTGTATATTAGGGAATTAATCAAAAATTAATTTCCTGATTAGTTCTTAGAGGGCAAGTAGTAGTGTACATCACTTCCTAATTAATGGTTTCCCTATACCTGTACAAATAGGTGATTTTGACCGTGTCTTTACGCCTTGTGGTCAAATACAAAATATTTTTAATCTAAGAATTGCAGTATAATGCAACACTCGGGTCGTCTCACTTAAGGAGTGTTTATTGAACTACCTAAGTAAACTAATTATCATGCAAATGCAATTAAAACAAGGGGAAAATGATTTTTGGATTTTTGAAATTAATAATTAAAAGAAAATGCAATTGTTAATTAAAAGCCAAATTAATATTTTTGGTATTTTTCTTATGAAAATGGAAAATGAGTAAAAGTGAACGGAATGGTATGGAGTGGAAAATATCAATAAAGAATGTTTTTAATAATGAAGAAGTGATAATCCTTGCTCAAAAAGATTATGGGAGTTAACAATTCATTAAGTCTTAAGAACAACCTCAAGTAACACTTGAGTCCAATATTTCCAATTAATAGGAGCTCCTACAAACATAGCTAACTACTACCTCTTTGTTTAAAACCACTTAATGTACAATTGAAATTTGAATAATGCAACATAAGTCTTCTTGAGGTTGAGTACTAAACAGCCCCTCAAGGATACAAATCAACCACATTAACTACACAATAACACGCTAATTAATATAATCTCATTGCAACCACACAAAAATTCAAACATATATAATCTTCACATTGTAAAATTTAATCTTAATTATAATTATTAAATCAAAAGAGACAATTTTCATGAATCCCAATTTCAGAATCATATATATAAAAATTCTTAAAACTAGGCAATCTAAATATCTATAATTCTAAATTAATAGAATGATAGCAAAACTCCCCCTTTATAGTCCAATAAGCTCAAACAACTCTTCATCACCAAGAAGCAAAGAATCAGCCTCTCATTGCTTTAAAATAACCACAGCTCAGAATTTGAACACTAGCCGGAATCTGCAAAATTACCACCGGAGGTAATCGGTGGTGGTGATTTCCGGCAGTGGGTAGTTTGGAACAAAGGAACGACTAAGCTGTGAAGAAGAGTGAGAATGGAGACGGAGACGGTGGTCCACGGTGGAGGGAGTCCTACGATGGTAGTGTGGACGATGACCGTGTGAGCCTGAAACAGAGGAACTGACGGTGGTGGTGTGCGGCGTGGAAAGCGGCGGATCTCTGGTAGTAGGTGGTTGGACGGTGCTCACTCCCTCTCCCTCAGCTCCGTGCTCTGCTTCTCCTCAGCTCTCAACGGAGCTCACTCCACGGTGAGGGTGAAGTGGGGTCGCCGGCGGCGATGGTGGAGATGCAGTAGTGCCGCCGCGACACTAGGAAGAGGAAGGAAGAAGAAGAAGATGTGCGATGATGATTCGATAATGAAGCTCGATCCTCTGTGCGGCGCTGTCTGTGATATTCATATATGCCTTCAGCTGCTCTCGGGTCTTTCCCATATCCAGAATGCATGTCCACCGGGTACCCATTTCTGTTTCTCAAATCAGTGAAATCACTCTCGGATCCTGTTTCTTTTCCTTGATTTTGGGCCTGTTCCAGTCGGCCCACCTTGCTTCTGTTCTGTCTTTGTTTTTCTTTTCAGCTGATATCCGTTTGAGCTTCAGCTAATTGGGTCTATTCTGTTCCCTTTTTTTTTTTTTTTCTTTTCTTTCCACTTGGCCCAATTCACCTCAAAATAATTAATTTGAATATTCCAAATCCTCAATTTCCTTCTTTAATACTTACAATGCAAAATTAAGCATAAGGTAATATCAAAAGTTCAAGAGACAATAAAAAATATAATAATTAATGAATTTTGACCATTTTGCCCCTAATTCCCATTAATTCAAAAATAATTGTCCCTAACCAAAATTAATGCTTAATAATACAATAATATCCCAGAAAATACATTAAAATCCCAAATTAATCATAGAAAATTCATATAAAAATATGGTTTAATCAATAGGATGTACCCCTCTCAGTTGAACCTCACCCCTGCTATTAAACTATTTAGCAATCTCTCTTCTCTCCTATTGTCTTTCTTATTCTAGTGATATGCTATGCCAATCTTTAGGCTCTAGTAGTTTAACTATTGCGTGAACATTATTTTGTTCAAGTTATGGAGCACTGGAGTTTTAACACAGATCTAAACATGGATCCACCAAGTACGCAAGTCTCTTCTCTCTACTAATTTTCCTTCAATTCTCCTCCATCTAAAAGGACTTCTCATAACAATGTTCTCTTTTCTTTCTCTTTTTGATGTATTTGCTATATAGTGTAATCGGAGTCCGCATAGGTGCTTCTATTTTATGTGGGTACTTCAGTGAGTCAATCGGATTTCAAGTATACTCGAAGTTCTTATAGGCCCCATAAAAGATATTAATTTCAATCAACCCAAAAAGATTTAGAAACTTCACTGCACTTCTTTGGATGAAAGTGAAATTAATTAAGTTTTGTCAATGAAAAGACAATTATGTGCTTGCTTTATTTTTTAAATCTCCTTTGTTATGAGAATGCCCTTATTTATCTTATGAATTTTCATATTTGTCTTGTAAATGATAAAAATATTTTTAATTATATGGTCTTTTAAATCACTTTATTTGTCTTATAAATACTTTTATTTGTCTTGTGAATGCCCTTATTTATCTCTTGATTTTCTTTATTTATCTTGTGAATGACTAAAATGTTCTTGTTAACTTCCTAGTTTCTTTTGAATCACTTAATTTGTCTTATAAATTCCCTTATTTGTCTTATAAATATCCTTATTTGTTTTGTAAATGAGCTTATGATAAAAATAAAGTAAGGACATCATTGTCTTATCACCCATAAAAATTAATTTCATTTTGACCTAAGAGGGTGCAGTGAAGTTTCAGAATTTTTAGGGGTTAATTGAAATTAAGTCTCTCCCATGGGTCTAAATGAAATTTTCCCTGTTTTTGTTTCATCACTCAAGTTCACATAAACAAATCAGCTTTTCTTATCTTCTCTATACCTACCTTCTTCGTGGCATACATTGCGGAACCCGTTTCAGCGACTATCTAAAGTATAGGCACCGAGAGCTTGTCTAGATCTGGATGGTCCAGATTTGATTTTTTTAAAATCCTACTTTTGAATAAAAAAATTATTTTTTAAAAAATTGTTAATTAAGAGATTATCTTTATTTTAGGTTATATACTAATTAAAATAATTTTTTTAAGAAAAAAAAAATAATAAAAAATTAAATCTGAATCATCCAAATATCTATAGGAAACTGATTCCCATGCATTGCTGTGTATCCCGTTTCTGGCCTTGCAAGTGCGTTCGCTTTTGTTTCCTAGTTTGACTCAGTTTGTTTAGCGTTGCAGGGGTGCCCTTCCTCACAATGAATGAGAGCGGAAAATGAAGATGATGAGGTGGAAAGGTAAGAATGCATGTGGTTGCCAACAAAGAATTTCGGTCAAAGTTAACGCAAGTAAGTGTTAAAGGGTGATATTATTGCACCATTTTTAATACTTCTAGAATAATATTGAGTCATAAAAAATTTTGGGACATCCACAAGTCCTTCATAAGAACTTCTGACACAAAAATAAGCCTTAACCCTATATATTATTATCATGCCACAAAAAGAAAATCACCGTTGATCATTAAAAATGATTAAACTGTCTATAAACATTCAAGGACGAATATCTTGATTCTTGTAACACAATTATAATGAACACAATGAAATAAAAGTCTCCAGCATCTATTTCTTGAGTAATCTATAAAAAGAGATGAGTTCAAAATTAAATTTAATTATCAGTGTATATTACATGGATCAAATTAAATTTCATTAATCAAAATCAAACGATTCTAAATAATTACTAGAAAACAAGCATTTTCCAATTCCCAAACCCTCGACAATTTGAGCGGATCAAATCCTCACTCTTTGGCCCAGTTAATGAATTTCTTAAGATTCTCTGAAGATCGACCACCTTCAGCAATATTTTTCATGACGATTTCTTTCCATTTCAAAGAACTCTGTCTTATTTCTTCATCTCCAAGCAACTTCTCCACCTTCTTCCTAATCTCTTCCCTCGTTATCACTCCATTTTCATCCTTATCAAACCCCATACCAATCTTCCACACATCACAAATATATGCTTTGCCTTGAAACTGATCACTGAAAAATGGCCAACACAAGAATGGCACACTACTATACACACCATCTATGGTAGAGTTCCAACCACAGTGACTAACGAAACAAGCCACAGAAGGGTGGTTCAGAACCTTCCTCTGTGGAGCCCAATTGATGATTTTACCCTTGTCACCTTTGAATCCTTCTGGGAATACGTAGTTATTGTTAAGCTTGTTGGTGTTACTAGGTCGTACCACCCAAAGAAAAGGCTTTTCTAAAAGATCGAGCCCGAGTGCAAGTTCTCTGAACTGGTTTGAGTCCATCACTGCTAAGCTTCCGAAGGAAACATAAATGACAGATCGAGGTGGGTGCATGTCAAGCCAGTCGAGGTAGGTTTGGTCTTCTTTCCAAAATGAAGTTGAAGAGGTCATCATCAGGTAATAGTGGGCCAATTGGTAGTAACTTTGATGATATTGAAAATGCTCCAGCTTCAAGTTCGTAAGCAGTGTTGCAGAGCCACCATTGTCCAAAGCTTATTAAGGTTTGTGTCTCTTGTACCATGCGGTCAAAGAAGGACTTACCAAGGTTTGTCCATAGTAGGTTTGCTGGGTCCATGACAGGCATGCCTGGGGAAAGTTGAAGTTCTTGGTTTTTGATCGGGAGTCCTGCATGCATATTGCCGAATCAACCAATACAAATACTAAAATTGGGTATTATAATATAACATACTCTTTTAGTCCTTCATGTTATACCTATTTAACTAATTTGATTATATTAAAAAAGTTAGATAAGTTAGTTCAACAACAACAACAAAGTCTTAATCTTATTAGGTGGAGTTGGCTACATGGATCAAATGACGCCATTGAGCTTTGTCAAAAATCAAATCTTGGGACAAATTGTTAATTAAGAGATCTAGATCGATAACCTCATTGAGTGTTCTCTTCGGTCTTTCTCTACCCCTTTTAACTGGGCTCCTAACAACTTGATCTATTGTTCTCACTGGCGCATCCAATGGCCTCCTTTGTACATGCCCAAACCACCTCAGATAATTTTCTACCATTTTTTCTTCAATAGGAGCCACTCCCACCCTTCCACGTATAAGTTCATTATGAATCTTATCTTTCTATATGTGACCATACATTCATCTTAACATCCTCATCTCAATGACCCCTACTTTTATGCGCATGTAGCTCCTTTACAATCAAACATTCATTACCATAAAGCATTATTGGTCAAATAGTAGTACAATAAAATTTTCCTTTGACTTTATTAGATGCTTTTCGATCACAAATAACTTCGCTAGCTTTTTTTCATTATATTTAAACCACCCAGCTTGAATTCTATGATTAACATCTCCATTAATTTTATCATTTTTTTGTACCCCAAATATCTTAACTTTGTCACCTGTGGAATAACTTGATCTCCCAATTTGACCTCCAAGTTATGTAAGTTAGCTCATTATAATAAATATAACATGTTTTTTCTAAAACACTCTGTTCATCTTTATTAATTTCCTCCTCCTCCCTCCTATTTGAGCGAGTGTCAATAGGAATAATTTATAAAAAAATGATAAATATGAGAAATAAGTATTACATTTAGTATTTAGTATCAGTAGAGTGCTTAAATTTCCTAATGAGTGTGTGTATAAATATGTTCATAAATCTATATGTACAACGCAATATGCATGCATGTATATGTAAGGAAAATACATATTCTATGTCTGTTTTTGTTATATTATTGATTTCCCAAACGTTAATACAAGAAAAGATCATCAATATGTAATGCAAGGTACGTTTTGATCCATCCTTACTATGATGCTAAATTTGTAATTAGCTAGAAAGAAACCAAAGCATCACCACTGCTCTAATTAAAAGTTAAGCTAATAGTTATAATCATATATCTCAAGTCTGTAATACAAGCTGATTTCCTTGATGTTGCTAACTGATATACTACATATGGCTCTTAATATAAAAGTTAGATGATTAATTTGTGAATATTAAAAAAATTAATTTAGTTATTTGTAATAAATGTGTGTTAGATTCTCTAAAATACCCTCTTCAAACATGCGTATTAGAGCTGCCCTTGGATTAAAGCTTATTATGTTCAATCAATAGAAATACTTTAGAGAAAAAATATAGTTGAATTGAGCAACTGAACAGATTAATTATGAAGCAAGTCTTACCAGTTTCGGAATTGATAACCCCATCATCAATCAGCCTATTAATGCAGTAAAGGGAGGCCATAGAAGTAGCAGATGGAGGACACATAACAGCCCCTTTGATTCCCAATTTGCGACCAACTTCTAAAGCCCATCCCATATTCACGCTAACCACTATGCATGAGATCTTACTTTCTTTATTACCGTTATTTTTATTCACATCTTCAATGAGTTTTGGAAGCTTCTCACTCATGGTGGTCTTCAATGAATGATGAAGTTCTATTAGATCATTTCTTTCATCTTCATCACTCAAACCATCCGGCAGTGTCACTATGTTGATCGAGTTTTTGTTGTTGTTGTTGTGGTTGTGTTGCTCAGAAGAAGAACTTGCAGCCATGGCTCGCTTTTGACCAAACTCTGTGTTAAGAAAAGTGACCTTGCTGCCATGTTTGACCAAAAACTGAGAGAACTGCATCAGAGGATTCACATGTCCCAGAACTGGGAAAGGTATCACAAGAAAATGAGGGATAGGGCTCATCTTTGTCGAGGAAGAAGAGACGACGATTGAATTCTGAGATTTAGATGAGTAAAGCGTGTAACTGTGTGGTCAGTAGTGGATTGGTTTCTGATCATTGTCGTTGTTGTGTCTGTGGTTGTGTATAGATTAGATATATATTACTTTGGAAAGAAAGAATAGTCAAAAGGGTAAAGTCTTACGTATTGTCTAACTTGTGCAAGAGACAAAAATGTCGACATCTTTAAGGAAACGTGATCATTGATCATTCCAGAATGTCTATTTTTGAGTTTATTACAGGGGAAATTACTGGAGTATAGAGTTTCAAGGAGCAGAAAAAATTATCAAAATTTAAATTTAAACCTAGGATTCATGGGACTTTTTGATAATTATTTCTCTTACTTATGATTCTCCAGTAGTTTTCCCCTTTTTATATATTATAGCTTAGATGATTTTGGAAAAATTCTAATTAAATTCAACTGAAATACTAAAATTTAACTTTAAACCTACATTTTTTAATAAATTCTTAATTAAGTCAAGAGGTCTAGAGATTCTTAAAAATTGTTAAAAGACCATAATGTCCCTAAGAACTTAAGAATTTTCTCTTGATAAGATGAGTTTAATAAAAAAAAAAATTGCTTACGTTGCTTGTATTATAACTTTTATAAAATTAATGACGTAATTGATGTCTTTCTCATAATGTTTAATTAATGTGTTTTATCAGATTTTCTAATATTAAAAAGCATATTAAAATTAATGAAATGGCATTTTATAATTGATGAAATCATCATTTAAAATGCATATAAAAGTATTTTATCATATATATATATATATAAGGTAATAGGGTTTTAATTCATAAATTAAAAAATAATAATTTGTATATAAATATTATAAAGAAAGAAGAGAAAAATGTAAATAAAATAATAAGAGTATATCTATTCACTTTTAACTAGCTCTCCTCCTTCTACCAAAAAAACAAATTAGCCCTCCTCCACTCGTCTCCCTTGCAAACAATATCACTCTGTACATAAATGTATATTTACTATAGGAAAAAGGTTTGGTCAAAAAATATAGGTCACTTGTAGAATAATTGATGATATTTTTTTAATTTTACCCGCATTTAATTTCTATTGGAAAGAGAGAAAGAGAAGAGAAATGTGTGAAAATCATTTCTAAAGTAGAGAGAGACAAAAAATTTAATAAGAGCAAATATAGATAATTTTATCAATTTGATGCATTCCTTAACATATAAGACTGTGATACAAGTGACTTATATTTAAGTGTAGGATGGTCATTATTTGAACATCTCCCCTCCCGCATCTCACCAAACACACCAGGCTGGCAGGCCCCTTGTTGAATGAAATAATTTTCAAAGAAACCAAATGTTGATTACTTGATGTTGTTTTATAGCATAGGATATTGCATCTTGTGGTCATCAGAAATATTTATTTTTCTCTTTTCAAAATACTTTCTCGTTGCTGAAACGTTAGTTAGCGTTGTTGAATGACAGATGCAATACTTGCTTGTTGGTGAGATGTTAGTTAGCATTGTTGAATGACAGATGCAATACTTGCTATCAAATTAATTAAGATAAGATTAAAACACTGTAGTATTTAACAAATTCCAACTGTTTTTGTTTGGTTTGGTATAAGCAGGTCACTCGGTGGTTGCAGTTATTTTGAATTATGACATCAAATCTCAATTCATTGCAAAGACTTGAACTCATCCAATGCTCTAAATTGGCCTCTCGTTCCATAATCTATCAACAGTTTCACATCATTAAAGAAGCTTAAGCTCATAAAGTGCTCTGTTTTTACAGGGCATCCAGAGTCCACAGGGAATTTGATATGCATCACTCCATGCACGAGCTTCAAAATTGTTCACATTCTTGATTTGGTTCTCACATTTCATGCAAATTTTTAAATCTGACTTTGATCAGGTTCCTTGTTTGACGCTATGGTGTTGGAAAATCAAATCTAAATATTTGAAATATATATCTTTTAAAATCAAGTGTTTATTAGTTGTTGTTTATAAGCATAGGATCTTGTATATTGTGGTCACCAGCGATATTTATTTTTCTCTTTTCAAAATACTTGTTCATCAATAAAATGTTAGTTAATGAATGATTGCTAAAGATTTTATATTTTTAATAATATAAATCTTAAGGAAGAAACGCTGGCAACTTCAGTCTCGACTCTCGAGTTAAGTGTGTGTTTGGGAACTAGCTAGCTAGAAATCACATTTTGACGGAAGCGACTCCCCCCCAACATACACCACAAGGAATCAAAACATCTATAATTTATAACTCTAAAATTGATCCTTATCTTGCTCTACTCTACTATTTGTTTGAGCTTCACATAAAAGGAAAAAAGGTTTAATTTTCTAATTTTAAGCACTTAGTAAGTTAAGAATGAAATTGTCCTCAAATATCAACTTATTCATACTCTTTTCCATAATCAAAATAGTCATAATATGAACATATATATTATAAAGGAAGTATCCTTTTCCATAAATTTAAGTATTTTGAGAAAAAGAAGAATGTCTGTTGTTTATTGAAAACAAAAAAACAAATTTTAATTTAATTTGATTTGAATAATTTATTAGCAAGAGTAAAATTGACATAGCAATAACATCTAATATTAATATTTCATGTGACAAAATAAGTATCTGATGTGATATCTTTAATTTCCTCTTGGATCTTAAGCATGCATGCTTTTGTCTCCATTTTTCACTGAGACATGTAAACATCTCTTTTATCCTCTCATTTCTGAGTAATTTTCCATGATTGGCTCTACAACTAACTGTCTAGTAACGTCAAGAACATAGGGTATATCCGTGACTTTTAGTTGTATGAAGCTGTAGTTTTTAAATATTATTCGTCTCTCTTTGGCTAATCTTCAAAAAAGAATTTGACTTTACTGTTGTTGAATGACAGATGACAGAAGCGTTGAATATTCTTTTGCTCCCACCCTGTCATAAAGCATAAAAAAAAAAGGCTATATGTATGGGACGCTTCATTCTGGGGAACGCACATACACAAATCTCTCAACAATTATTCATATAACTCTGCTCGCTCATACAAACCAGATTGAACTTGCCATCGAATTAATCAATGGAAGCCATTGCTGATAATGTCATTAGACTATTGGGGTATCCGGCTTCTCAGGAGATTGGGATCATTTGCAACTTCCAAGATGATCTGGAGAGCATGAGGAGCATGGTCACTGCAATCAAAGCCGTACTTCTTGATGCAGAGACGAAGGCCACGAAAAGTCATCTCATCAATGATTGGCTACAGAAGCTGAAAGATGTGCTGCTTGATGCTGATGACTTGTTGGATGCCTACTTAGCTGATGAGCTTGCAAGGGAAGTGACGACCAAAGGCAAAATGGCGAAGGAGGTACTTATATTCTTCTCCAAATCCAATAGAATTGTTTGTGCTGCTAAAATGGGTCGGGAAATCAAGGCCATCAGGAAGAAACTTGATTGCATTTCCAGTGAGAAGAACACTTTGAATTTGATTCAAATCTCTTCGAGTGAGTCTAATTATGAAAGGAGGAAAACCCACTCGTTTGTGGGGGAGGAAGATGTTGTAGGGAGAGGCAACGAAAGGATGCAACTTGTTGGTGTCCTTTTAAACCCTCCTGATGTTGTGAAAGATAATAACGTTTCAGTAGTAGCCATAGTTGGGATTGGGGGATTGGGAAAGACTACACTAGCTCAGCAAGCCTATAATGATGAGGCTATCAAAAGGCATTTTGAGCTAATGAAGTGGGTTTGTGTGTCTGATGATGAATCCACTGATAACAAATTTAACATCAAAACAGTAGCTGAAAACATTATTGGGAAGGAATATCGTGAGATGGAGCAAGTGGCACAGGGTTTAAGAGAAACGATTGAGGGTAAACGTTTCCTGCTTGTGTTAGATGATATGTGGAACGAGAACCGTGAGAAATGGCTCGAATTGGAAAAACTGTTGAAGGGAGGAAAAAAGGGAAGCATGATCATTGTGACCACACGTAGTAAGAAAGTGGCACAAATAATGGGCACACATCCGCTTCTTCTTATTTCCATAGAAGTCTTGGATGCAAATAACTCTTGGGAGCTATTTCGAAGGGTGGCTTTTTGGGATGGGAAAGAACCTGATAATCAAGAATTGGTAGGTATTGGAAAGGATATTGTGAGCAAATGTGCTGGAGTTCCCCTTGCAATAAGAACTATTGGTAGCCTATTGTTAACCGAAAAGTTGGAAGTGAGTGAATGGTCCTATTTTAGGGATACGGAACTTGCAAATATAGGTTCCAATGACAACAAAGTCTTATCTATCCTTAAACTTAGTTATGATCATCTTCCCTCCCATTTGAAAAATTGCTTTGCATTTTGCTCTCTGTTTCCAAAAGATTACAAGATTGAGAGAAAAGTGCTTATTCAGTTGTGGATAGCTGAGGGGTTAATTCATCCATTGGATGCAAATAGGTGCTTGGAAGATGTTGGGGATGAATACTTCATGCAGTTATTATCAAGGTGCTTGTTTCAAGATGTGATGCGAGATTCCTTTGGTGAGATAGAGCAGTGCAAGATGCATGACCTCATACATGATCTAGCAAAGTCAATCACTAAAAATGAGAGTTACATTGTCACAAGTCAAAGGGTAGAAGAAGAGAGCATTGGTGATGGGATTCGTCACGTGTCTAGTCATTTTGACAGTGCTTGGAAGTTCCAATTTGGCAATGTCAAGACAAGAAGAGTGAGAACAATTTTGTCGCCAAAAGGACAGTGGGACTTGATCCTAAGTCTCTCTGTGTCAAAATTTTGTAATCCAATTTTCCAGTCTACAACATCACTTCCAAAGCATTTGCGTGTATTGGATCTTACAAATCAATGGTTGGAAATTCCAGAGAGTATAGGACACTTGAAGCATTTGAGATATCTTGATTTAAGTGGGAATGGGAGACTTAAAAAGCTCTCACGAGGAATTACTAAGTTGCATAACTTGCTCAGTCTAAGACTTAACAAATGCAGATATTTAATTGAATTGCCCAGAGATATGAAGAGATTGGTAAGACTCAGACATCTTGAATTGGATGACTGTCATGAACTGAATTGTATGCCACGTGGTTTGGGAAGTTTGACTAATCTTCAGACATTGACAACATTTGTGGTCGACAAAAGGAATGGTGGTGGTGCCAGGATATGTGAGCTACATGATTTGATTTGGTTAAGAGGAGGATTAACAATTAGAAACTTAGAAAGGCAGCGGAGTAATATTGCGGAGGTTGAGTCATCAAAGTTTCTGCTTCACATGAAATATCTTGAAAGATTGAGGTTAACGTGGTCGGGATTTTCTCTTGATGAAACATTTAGGGAAGAAGTCAAGCACAAGGATAAGTTGATTTTGGAAGCTTTAAAGCCGCCTCACACAATCAAAATACTAGATATTGTCAGATTTCATGGAAAATGCTTGTCAGAGTGGATTGGAAGTCTCACATCATTGAAAGAGCTAACGCTCGACAACTGTTCTGCTTTGACATCACTTCCAGGGTCTGTTGGAAGTCTCACATCATTGCAAGAGCTAAGGCTCTATAATTGCACCTCTTTGGCATCACTTCCAGAGTCTATTGGAAGTCTCACATCATTACAAGATCTAAGGCTCTGTGATTGCACCTCTTTGGCATCACTTCCAGAGTCTATTGGAAGTCTCACATCATTGCAAGATCTAAGGCTCTGTGATTGCACCTCTTTGGAATCACTTCCAAAGTCTATTGGAAGTCTCACATCATTGCAAGATCTAAGGCTCAGTGGTTGCACCTCTTTGGCATCACTTCCAGAGTCTATTGGAAGTCTCACATCATTACAACAGCTATGGCTCTATGATTGCACCTCTTTGGCATCACTTCCAGAGTCTATTGGAAGTCTCACATCATTGCAACAGCTATGGCTCTATGATTGCACTTCTTTGGCATCACTTCCAGAGTCTATTGGAAGTCTCACATCATTGCAAGAGCTAAAGCTCAACAACTGCTTTGCTTTGGCTTCACTTCCAGAGTCTATTAGAAGTCTCACATCATTGCAAGAGTTAAAGCTCTATAATTGCACTTCTTTGGTATCACTTCCAGAGTCTATTGGAAGTCTCACATCATTGCAAGAGCTAGAGCTCTATAATTGCACTTATTTGGCATCACTTCCAAAGTCTATTGGAAGTCTCACATCATTGCAAGATCTAAGGCTCAGTGATTACACCTCTTTGGCATCACTTCCAGAGTCTATTGGAAGTCTCACATCATTGCAAGATCTATGGCTCAGTAGTTGCGCCTCTTTGGCATCACTTCCAGAGTCTATTGGAAGTCTCACATCATTACAACAGCTATGGCTCTATGATTGCACTTCTTTGGCATCACTTCCAGAGTCTATTGGAAGTCTCACATCATTGCAACAGCTATGGCTCTATGATTGCACTTCTTTGGCATCACTTCCAGAGTCTATTGGAAGTCTCACATCATTGCAAGAGCTAAAGCTCTATAATTGCACTTCTTTGGCATCACTTCCAAAGTCTATTGGAAGTCTCACATCATTGCAAGAGCTATGGCTCTATGATTGCACTTCTTTGGCATCACTTCCAGAGTCTATTGGAAGTCTCACATCATTGCAAATGCTAAAGCTCTATAATTGCACTTCTTTGGTATCACTTCCAAAGTCTATTGGAAGTCTCACATCATTAAAAGTGCTAAGCCTCACCAAATTACCTACTTTGACATCACTTCCAGACTCAATAAAGAGTCTTACATCATTGCAAGATCTTAGCCTCTATGAATGCTCTGCTTTAATGGAAAGATACGGACAACAATTACAGTGTTTTAATTGGCCTGGGCTTGCACACGTACCATATGCTAATATTTCTTGAATAAATAATCAGTTTCCTTATCAACAAAATCAGTGTACGTACGTATTTACCTATTACTCCATTCTTCCCTTCATGGATAGTTCCAGCTCTTTTTCCTTCCTTTACTCTTTCATTTTCTTACTTGGCATTTGCCCTTTTTCCTTGTCTTGCAGTCCTCACATGTGTTTGTTCAAGTAAAGATGTTTCTTTGCTGCTTCTTGCTAGACACCAATAAATTCTTTTTTTTTGTTCTTAAAGTCCAAATTTTATTTTATTTATCCTACTATATTTAAGTATATCGGGTTATTATATTCTTCCGCATTATAGGATCTTCACAGTTGTGGTTTGAATTCTTTTAAAAAGATTTTTACCAGCCATTAATAGCTAACATCTATTTCCCCTACGAAACAACAAAAATATTGGTTTATCAATTTCCTAGGCTTAAAGCTTCACTTGTAATCAACATATAAGATTACGTCTAAATTATATAAAACTGTAATCTTCTTAATATGTGAAAGTTTATCATTAACTTCCCCTAATTTTTACATTTATGCATGTTATGAACTGAAACTTGAATCATATTTATGAAATGCAAAACTACATATTTATATACAATCAACGTAATATGAAACCTATTTCTAATCCTATATTTTCATCAATTCGTGTGTGGATTCATGTGTGTCGACAGACGTCATTATTGACTAACACTCCCCCTCAAGTTGGAGCATATATATTAATCATGCCCAACTTGTTACAAAGATATTGAACCCGTGTTCCATTTAAGGCTTTTGTTAGAAGATCTGTCAATTGATCGTTAGACCGTATGTGCCCTGTAGACACAATATTTTCTTTAATCTTATCACGAATAAATTGACAATCAATCTCAATATGTTTTGTTCTTTCATGCAACACAGAGTTTGATGCTATATGAAGTGCTGCTTTATTGTCACACCATAGTTTTGCAGGCAATGTAGTAGTGATGCCAATTTCTTTTAAGAGTTGAAATACCCACACAATTTCTTGTACTGATTGTGACATGGCTCTGTATTCTACTTCTGCACTTGATTTTGACACGACTCCTTGCTTCTTACTTCTCCAAGATATCAAATTTCCACCAACAAACACACAGTAACCCGTAGTAGATCGTCTTGTGGCCTTAGATCCTGCATGATCCGCATCACAAAAACACTCTACTTTAAAGTGTCCATAATCTGTATAAAGAATACCAAGACCCGAAGAACCTTTCAAATAATACAAGATATGTTCTAAAGCTTCCCATTGTGCCACTGTTGGTGATGTCATGAATTGACTGAGCCTACTGACTGAAAAGGTTATATCAGAATGAGTTACTGTTAGATAATTCAGCTTACCAATGAGTCTTCTATATCTCTCAGGAAATGGAAACGGCTTCAATTTCTCTGGATCAATATTCTTCGTTAAATCATCAGGAAGCTCATCAAACATACTAGCATCAAGATCTAAGAAGGGATTCAAAATCATAGGAATGTTGCTTGGTGCCGCTCCAAGCTTTCCAGTCTCCTTTAAGAGATCGAGAACATACTTCCTTTGACTCAAAAGAATACCTTTGTTGCTTCTTAAAACTTCAATACCAAGAAAGTACTTTAATGACCCTAAATCTTTTATTTGGAAGTGAGAATTTAGGAAGATTTTAAGTTCTGAGATTCCAGAAATGTTACTCCCTGTAATCACAATATCATCAACGTACACTACTAGAAGAATCATTCCTGCTTTAGATTGCTGATAGAATACAGAGTGATCACACTTGCTTTGACTTAATCCAAACTTCTTGACTACATCACAGAATCGCTCAAACCAAGCACGAGGGCTTTGCTTTAGACCATACAGTGACTTCTTAAGGTAGTATACTTTCCTATTCTCCCCCTGAGCAACGAACCCAGGTGGTTGCTCCATAAAAACTTCTTCAAGGAGATTACTATTCAAAAATGCATTCTTAACATCCAATTGATGCAAAGACCAATGATTTGTGGTAGCCAAAGAGATCAGAAGACGAACGGAGGTGAGCTTAGCCACAGGAGAGAAAGTCTCTGAGTAATCAATACCATAAGTTTGTGCATATCCTTTGGCAACAAGTCGAGCTTTTAATCGTTCCAAAGAACCATCTGCCTTGGTTTTAACAACAAACACCCATTTACATCCAATGGCTTTCTTCCCAGGAGGGAGATCAACAAGGGTCTAGGTACCAGCTGTTTCAAGGGCCATAATTTCTTCGGCCATTGCGGTACGCCAACCAGAATGAGTCAAGGCTTGATGAAGAGTAGTAGGGATGGAGATGGAATCTAGGGTCACCACAAGAGAAGAAGAAGGAGAGGACAAATTCTGGTAAGAGACAAAGGATGATATAGGATAGGTACATTCAGCATATCTTCTGGGAGGATAACGAGAACGCGTACCTTTCCGGAGGGCAATAGGTAGGTCAGGAGAGGGAGTTATTTCAGGATTATGGGCAACTATATCAGGAACTTCAATGGAATCATGACCAGAATCCGTCGGTGAAGCAGCGATTGGAGAAGGCAAAACATTGGTGGCATCGATGTCATTGATGATAGCAGGTTCTGGAACAGCAACTTGTATTGGTGAGAGAGGGACACGATAAACCAGGACATCATCAGACTCAGTAATGATAGATGGAGACTTAAAGAAGGTTGATGATGCGAAGAAAGGAGAAGACTCATGAAAGTACACATCAGTGGACACAAGGTAACGATGAAGATCAGGGGAGTAACACCGATAACCTTTTTGAACTCAAGAATAGCCAAGAAAAACACATCTTAGGGACTTAGGATTAAGTTTACTAACACTAGGACGGACATCCCGAACAAAACAGACACAACCAAAGATTTTAGGATCAACAGGAAACAACTTAGTGGTAGGAAACAGAACTGAATACGGAATATCCCTACCAAGAATGGCCGAAGGCATGCGATTGATGAGAAAACATGCAGTAGATACAGCATCAACCCAAAAAATTTTAGGTACTGAAGAATGAAACATGAGGGCTCGAGCAGTTTCTAAAAGATGTCGGTTTTTCCTTTCTGCAACACCATTTTGAGCAGGGGTATCAACACAAGAAGATTGGTGAAGAATACCATGACTTTGCATGTAGTCAGTGAAAGGGGCAGAAAAATATTCTTTTGCATTATCACTTCGTAAGATTTTCACAGAGTTTTAAACTGGGTTTGAATTTCAGCACAGAAATTACGAAAATGAGTAAACAATTCAGAACGCTATTTTATTAAGTAAAGCCAAGTTGTTCGGGAAAAATCATCAACAAAAGTTACAAAATAACGATAACCAGTATGGGACATAACTGAACAAGGACCCC
The DNA here is from genome assembly GCA_963210345.1 of Inga oerstediana. NCBI lineage: Eukaryota > Viridiplantae > Streptophyta > Magnoliopsida > Fabales > Fabaceae > Inga > Inga oerstediana. Next base: position 84,595,878 of record OY723401.1, on the reverse strand, counting down.
AAACATCAGAATGTATTAACTCAAAAGGGGACGCAGCCCTTTTATTGATGCAAGGTGCCAAATGAACACGATGGTGTTTGGCAAACTGACATGACTCACAATCTAAAGTGGACACAGAAGAAAACTGAGGATACAATTTTCGGAGAGATGATAACGACATATAACCTAGACGACAATGAATGTCAAATAAAGACGACCCACCAGAACAAGCAACAGAACGTGGCACCTGATCATCAAGGATGTAATGTCCACCAGATTCATAGCCTTTACCAATAATCTGCTTCGTCGATAGATCCTAAATTAAACAATAGTCAAGGAAAAGTGAAATAAAATAGTTTAAATGATGAGTGAGTTTACTTGGAGATAAAAGGTTAAAGGTAAGATCAGGAACGTTAAGAACAGTGGATAATGCGAGGGATGGAGTTGGGTTTACAGTGCCTGAACCAATAACGCTTACTGGAGAACCATTGGCGACAAATATGGATGACGAGTTTGGATATGGGGTATATGAAGAGAATAAGTGATGATTACCTGTCATGTGGTCGGTGGCCCCAGAATCGATGACCCATTTAGTTGAAGCAGTAGTAAGGCCAGAGGACAGAGTACCTGTTGCTATAGCTCCTGCAGAGGAAGATCTAGATCCTGAATCAAGAGGACAAGAGGTCTAGGCAATATGAGCAAGTCCGCGCTGTTGATCGCGCTGCTGTTTATTTTGTAATTTTCGACAATATTTCTTAATGTGTCCAGGTTCCTTGCAATAATTGTAGATAATACTGCCAGAATTGTTATTTTGTTTGTACCCATAATTCCTGTTCTTAAAGGGACCACGTCCAGCTAGAGCACTTGCAGTTGGATCAACAGAAGAGTGAATCAAGCTATCAGCACGAAGAACCCGTGAGAAAACATCTTCAAGAGAAGGAAGCTCTTGACTAGACAGAATCTGAGAACGAATAGTCTCATAGGATGGGTTGAGAGCCTCAAGAAAACTCATGATAGCCTGAAGTTCCAAGTTCTTAATTCGAGTTGAGAGATCTGCTTGCGGAGACATAAGTACTTTCATTTCCTCATACATTCTTTTGAAGTCCAGAAAGAAATCTTTCAATGGACGATCTTGTTGTTGAGAGCGATAAAAACTTTTATAGATTTCATGAACCCGAGTAATATTTCCTTTTCCAGAAAACATAAATTCAAGATAATTCATGATTTCTTTAACAAAGTTATAATGACTAACAGAAGACAAAATTCATGGTTCAATGGAATTTCGAATTTGAAACAAAAGACGAGCATCTGCTCTTTTTCAAGTCGAAAGTTTAGTTTGATCACTAGAGGGAGGATCCTCAATTAAATGGGTGTCCATCTCAATTCCCATAATATAAACTCTAACAGTTTTGTTCCAATCACTATAATTTGTCCAATTCAACTGTGAAGCAGTAATTTTAGCAGACATAGGTAACATATCAGAGTTTTTAGAATCAGCCATTTTGAACAATCAACGTAGTAGTATACGAACAACCTTCTCAAAATAGCAAGAATCACGAACAATCAAGAAGATAGAGCCACAATATCAACTTAATCAAGTTGCAACCAACGGGACTCGCAGAGATTCAATCAAATGAGCATGTCAAAGAGATAAAGTACTCCAAACAAGACAAGGGACCCGCAGAGACTTAAGACACTAACTCAAAAATGCTGAATGTAGTGACAAATTGCAACTTACGAATGTGGAAATGAAAGCGAAGAACAATAGCTCAAAATTTCAAACGTTTCGGATGACCACGAAACTTCAGAGGGAGGTAGAGGTTGAAGAGACGATCAGAACACCGCAAACGGCGTCAAAAACGGCCACCGGAGGAAGCTTCACGCACCGGCGCGTGTAGCTGACAGCGGAGCTTCAGGTGGCACGTGAGGACACACGCCGTCGGAATGGCCTCAAATTTTGGTGGCCGGCCGATCTGGACACAGGGAACCTAGGGATCTAGCGGGTGTCTGCAGCGGAGGTGCTGGCGAAGATAGATCTGAACCTTGAACAGAAACTCGTTGGCCGGAAAAAATGGAGTTCTTCGCCGGAAAACAGAAATAATTTCTGAAGTTACAGAGGCTCTGGTACCATGTTATGAACTGAAACTTGAATCATATTTATGAAATGCAAAACTACATATTTATATACAATCAACATAATATGAAACCTATTTCTAATCCTGTACATTTTCATCAATTCGTGTGTGTCGACAGACGTCATTCTTGACTAACAATGCAAATACCTCTTATACTATTATTTTTTTACGTATTATTTATCTGCAAATGACTTAAAAAAATTTAAGAGGTTTGTCTACTTATAACTTATTGATTGAAGGGAAGTTTAAGCGGTATAAAACACATTTCTTAAGTAGAGAATTATTTTGTAAGCTTTATTATTTAATAGCAATTATATACTTTATTATATTTTGTATTTAGAGCATAAATCACATTTCTCAAGTAAAGAATTATTGTTTTCATCTCATTCTATTCTTATACCGAGTACAGCCATGTCGATATGTATCTTATTATACACAAGGTATAATTTATTGACCCACGAAAAGTGTAAAGTAGACGGTGCTGAACATCAATTTTTAATTGATTAAAGTTTTGATTTTATTTATTCCCAAAAAATAAAATAATTGAATCAATGTTTTAGGAAAATTTTTCAAAAAAAAAAAAAAAAAAAAGGAACTATGAGCAGCTATCAAAATTATATTCCATATCAATTGAATCTGAATATCTGAATCGAAATTAATTTTGGAAGTAACGCCAAGTATAGAAGAAAAACAAACTACGACAATATATATCAGAATTTAATTTAATATTTTCATAATTTAACCAAGGTGAAAACCCCGGATATCAATTGGAAAAAATTATCAAATCGAAAATTTTTAATAAAAAAAATTTAAAAATCACGATTTTTTAATTGAAATTTCAATAATCTGTCATCTGTGATTCCATGGTCAAAAAAACAATCTGTGATTTTAACTCCGACAAAAATCACGATTTTTATTAAAATTTTCTGAAGAAATTAAAGATTTTAAATAATATTAATATTAATATGATATCGAAAGATTTTAACAAATATCGTGGCCTTGAATTAAAAAAAATGAATATCTTAAAGAAATTCATTAAAATTAATATATGTCATTATTGTTCGACTTGGATCCAGCCAATTATTTCAATTAAAAAATATCGCTACATCAGTAAATGGAATGAAAACCTCTATATATAAATTTTTTTTTTTTTATATAGCCGTGAAATTGATTCTTTTCTTCCTCTAGCAAGTCTACTCTATAAAAGGTAAGTTTTTTTTTTTAAATTTTCTAATAATGAATACAGATGTAAAGTTATGAAATTCTCTTCAAATAACAAGTTATTGATACTCTTTCCTTTCAAAATAGCCAAAATGTGAGGATATAAAAAAAGAAATATTAATTTTCCTTCTAGAAAAGATAAGTATTTTTTTTTTTTAGAAAAGTATATGTCTATGTGTTGGGAAAAAACATATCTATGCATTGGGGAAGAAACTTAAACAGCTATGAGTTTAACTTGATTTGAATATTTGATTAGTAAGACTATAATTTTTTGCCATAACATGTATCTATTTTATTCTCCCCATAGAACTCAATCTCACATGTAAGAAAACCTTGTTGTTTTACAAATAATAAACTAACTATATCTACTTAGAGTCGGGAATTCGAGTAGAGCCCGTCGGGCCGGCCCGTTTAGGCCCGAGCCCGTCAAGGGCCGGGCCTATGATTTAGAGGCTGAAAATGGAAGCGGGCCTAAAAGGGCCGGCCCTGTAGGGCCGCAAGCCCTGTAGGGCCAGCCCTGAAGCCCTGCGGACCGGCCCTGAAGCCCTGCGGACCGGCCCTTTTAGTCCTGTTTAATATTTTTTTAAAATAAATTAATAAATATAATATCATTATATCAAATTATCAATATGAGAGATACCTATGTTCCTAATAGAGTATTAATAACAGGCAAACACTTATTAATTGGTTTGATTTATTTTATTTTCTACAATGTTTTATTCATTTAAACTTAAAAAAAGGCTAATTTGGATATTAGATGATTATTTTAACTAAAAATTTATGAGTTTTAAAAATAATGTATACCAATTTAAAGAAAAATAATAAATAAATTTTAAAACTTTTAAAAAAAAAATTTTGAATTAAAATGAGTTTAAGCCCGCTTAGGCCCGAGCCCGTGAAGGACCAGCCCTGTAGAGCCGCGGGCTTCAAAAATATAGTACTTTTTAGGAAACGGGCCTAAACGGGCCGGCCCGTTTAGGCCCGAGTCCGTGAAAGGCCGGCCCGTTTTCCCAGCTCTATATCTACTTGGCAATAACATTCCCTTAAGAAATGTTACTGTAACTTTGGCATTTTTTGTTCGATTAAAATTGTCAAAAATTCATAAATCGTAGTAACTGAATGAAGCTATTTCGTGTATGAAGCAACCAAACATTGGCAATAACACACGTTGCTAATATGAAGCTATCTCTTAATTAAAACATGCTCGAGAATTTTTTTTTGTATTCTTTTTACAAATAATTAATTTTCTTGATCAATACAAATTAATTAATTAACTCTTGTATTTAAAACAAAAAGTGGTACTATTATATGCTCTCTAAAGGCTCTTATTTTCGATCAACTAATTCCTTAAATCAGAACCCAAATGTTTCATCAAAGTCCTTTCGCCATCACTTCCATATTCCATTGGAACTCTAGCTCACATCACTGCAAACACTAACCCTCAATATATAACTATTCTCTTCAATCTTTTTTATAAGAGCTCGATAATCGAATTACGTGGTTTAAGAAAGAGGTTAAAATTAACTAAAAATAATAAATGTGTCTGAAATAATTTATTTTTTCAAGTTTGACCTTATTTATGAGGGATAAGTAAGAGACAATATATGGTTACTTGGAATTCTTCGTGAAAGCACAAGTACTACTTACTTTTATACTTTTTGCAGAGTTTTCAAATTATGTGCATTATCAAATTCCACGTACCTTTTTACTATTGTAAGATAAGGAACATATTATGTTGAGTTAAAGCCTTATTTAATTAATAAAACTTCAGTCATATATATATATATATATATATATCGAAGGTTGCCTGAACAATATTTATGGAACATTACATTTAGAATTGAGAATTACTTGGGTCAAAATGTGTACTAGTCTCTGATTGTTGATGTTTTGGTGTCAATTAGTGCTCAAGATCAATTTACCAAAACATTGAAGTCAAATTTGTTGTTTCCTTCCATAAACGCCCCCCTCCAAAAAAAAAATCACTTGTAATTAACTTAGTTTCTACTTTCAAATATGTATATTTAAGCATGTCATTGACTTTCCTATAAATTCCCCATTTAGCCCCTTATTAAAATAGTGGGAAAATATGTATATTTAATGGGGGCAAAATTAGAATCTTATTTAATTTTTAGACAGTTAATGAATTTAAAGGTTTTTTTTAGTTCTTATAAAACATGTTAGTAATGACTTATTTTATAAGATATGTGAATAGTTTTGAAGTGGATGAATAACTCAACACTAAGATTTGATAGCTAACTAACAACCATCTCGCTACAAAATAAAAAACTTAAAAACGAATTAATAAAACTTTTTGCATGTTTTTTTTAGCAAAATATGTGATTTTATTAACCCAGAAAAATAGAACCCAACACACCAACAACATAGCAGTCACCAAGAACAAACATAATCCTGTACTATATACATTTCCATGGTCATCAGCTCCACATCGAGCAAGTATCCTGGGTCAAGACTGGTACGGTGCATGGTCAAGCCTTTCCTCAACTCTTTTTTTTCCCCCATTTAATGGATGGTGCTGAATATCAATTTATTGATTGATTAAAGTTTTGTTTTTTTTACGGCAAAAAAATAATTGAATCAATGTTTTACGAAAATTTTTAAAAGGAAAAATACGGAATAGTGAAAAAGCTATCAAAATGCCATATCAATTGACTTCAAAATTTTACGAAGAAATTAAATATTTTAAATAATTTTAATCTTAATATGATATCTAATTATTTTAACTAATATCGTGGCCTTGAATTTCAAAAAATATTTTTTCTTTGAATAGTTAAGACGCATTCATTAAAATTCTAGTATGTCATTATTATCGAATTGAATTCAACCAATTATTTCAAAATATACTTAAGAAGGCCTTAGGGTCCGTTTGGTTCGATCCTATTGCACCCTCCAGTGCAATGCAATATTAACTATACGGCAAGTGTTTGGTTTAATTTTTAAGCAAAGTACAATGAGTTATTTTTTTAATAATTATTTAAAATTAATATATCACACAAAGTCTATTTTAGCCTTAGCTTAATCTTTGAAAAAAAAATTGCTAAGAGTCATTGCGCCGCCTCATCATAATGGTCAAGCTACCTCACCGAGGATTGTCTGATAGCGATGGTTATGGTGATAGAGGTGACAAAAATGAAGGTGTGGCGGCGGCAATGGTGAAAATGGTTGTCATGGTAGTGGCGGCAGCAGTGGTGGCAGCAACGGGGGTGGCAATAGCGGCGATGGAAGAAGAGGTGGTGCTGGCGGTGGCGGTGGCGGTAATGGCCGCGACAGGGGTAGACGGTAGCAGCAGTGGAGGAGAAGGTGGCAGTTGTGGCGTGGCATGACGGGTAGAATAAGATAAGTGAGACAATGTCAAATGAGACTGAAAGGTAAATTGGATTTTTTCAACCATGTAACTTTTTGGTATTCATTATTACCATGGTGAACTCTATTATCATGCTAAAAAGCAACCAAACACTCTAATCTTGATAATATAATCATGATTATCATTGTAAGCATACAATGGGGTTGAACCCAACGTGCTTTTAATTTCTGTTGTCGCACGCATATGTGTTTTTTTTCCTCCTGAACTAACCCCTATGGTTAATTTCTTATATGATGAGCATTCATTCATGGGATGATTAAGCTCAGCATCATATAACTGTTCCAATCTAGTCATGAGTGCATCTCAAAATTTTCTAATTATAATTTCATTCTAAAAAAGAGATATCTTGACAAATGGCATGAAAATGAGATAACCTTGTTGCCATGTTTTTTTGCGAAATTAAATAAGTAGGCAAGTGTTAAGTTATCATGTGATCATACTTAGATGAAGTCGGTAATTAAAATATTCCCTATTTTGGCCTAAGATCTTTGGTTATCAATTAATCATGTCGTGGTACTTTGCTACAAAAGTATGGTAAAGAATCAAGTGAGGTTTATTAGGAGGAAGAATGTCATTTTTTAGAATTTTGTTTCACTGATTCTTGAATAGTTTCCCAGTGTTCTAAGGCTTTCAAGGATTAAGCCGAAATTTTCAAATTACGCGTACCGCATTAGATAACACTATGAAATTGTACAAGTGAAACATATTTCCAACAATGAAATTGTTCTGTATTAACAAGTTGACATTCACTTATATTTTCCTTCATATGAGGACTGAAAATATGGCATGTGATTATGTGTGAGTTAAACAGTCAAAAGCAAGGTTGGATACCATATAATAACCTACATATAGCAAAACTAAATTTGGGCCAAAGCAAGAGGAGAACCCCTACTTTAACCCATATTTTCAAGTGATAAATGTCAATGGCTACAATCATATATGCAAATAACATAAAGTAAAAATTCTTTATTCTAAATTTTAAAACTGTTTTTTGCCAACAACATTCTAAATTTTAAAACTAATGAAAGCAAGAGTACCATAGGAAGACTTAGTTGAACAGGGGATTGTGAAGGCACCTCCTCCGTGTCCTGGTTGTAATTTTCAGCAGAAATAATGAATGGATTTGCTTGCACTGGCAGAGGAAACATGAAAGTGGACATCATCTGCTGATTTCCCATGAGGAGGGCCTCACATGTACAGTGTAGAGCCATTTCTTTGTAAGGCTTGTTAAAGGGAGGTGAAACTGAAACGCTTGCAACTTGATTTGTTGTTTCCATAACCTACATATATTATCATTTTGTCAAATTATATATCACTTTGGTTTGAGAATAAAAGTGGTATTTATTTAGATTAAGTGAGAAATATTAGGAAAAAATGAGTGGGGGAGAGTTCAAGATGCGTCCTTTTATTCTCTAAAAGCTACAAGGCTTTTGGCATGTAGGATTATTCTGTCTAACTCTTGCCCTTTGATACAGAGCAATTGCCCTGGACTATCGTTTTTACTTTGAGAAATATTTCAGCTTCATCCCGAGGTTAATTCTCATAAATTGTCTTTGCTTCATCTCAACCTTGTTCTTTAACTCTTTTGCTTATTATATGAATTAATTTTCATATTATATAAACTAATAATCGATCCAATTTTTACCTGAATATATAGTGTCAGGTCATTTCATTTTTGATATATTCTAATCTGGAGCAATTATTGGTCTTGTTGTATGTTAGAATATAATTCAGAATTGAGGGTATATTTGTATTTGTAAGCTTTAGAGAATATTTTCTGTTAGGATTATGTGTATACGTGTAAAGAATCCAGAGGTGCTGTTATGATTTGTATAGCTGCAAAATTCTCTAAAATGTTGTTTCACACTAGTATAAATACATGAAAGGTCCAGAGCATATTCATTCATTGGCTCGGATCATTATTTCCAATCATTTGTATCCTATTTTTGTTTTCTTGGTATCAGAGCAATTCAAAATGTCTGAGCTTTCCTCTGCTGATTCTGGTTCTTCAGCAAGCCCTAAAACATATTCTCTCTTCAGCTCTTCCAGCCAAACCACTGCGATCAAGTTGGATCGCTCTAATTTCTTGGTTTGGGAATCTATTGTGTTACCACTAATTGAAGGCAATCGATTGGAAGGCCATATAAATGGCACTATGAGTGCACCTCCGAAGCTAATTCCTGATGCAGCAGGAACCAAAGCTAATCTAGCTTACACTGATTGGTTTGTGATCGACCGCATGTTGGTTGGATGGTTAAGGAACACAATAACACATGACGTTGGCGCACAACTGCTCCATTGCAAAACTGCCGAAAAACTGTGAACTGGAGCTCGTGATTTGACCTGCACTTCCACCAAAGCCAAAGTAATGGTAGTGAAAAATGAACTTCATAATACTAGAAAAAATGCACTGCGTATGGATGGATACCTCAACAAAATGAAAAGCCTCTCTGATGAATTAGCTCTTGCTGGTTCGCCTGTTGCCACCGATGATCTGATTCTTCATACGCTCAACGGTCTTGATGCAGAATATAATGCGATTGTAGTGAAGTTAGTTGATAAATCTGATTTGACTTGGGTTGAAGCTCAAGCAGCTCTCCTTTCGTTTGAAACTCGTCTTAATCAATTGAGTCATTTTTCCAACCTAAGCATTCAACCAACAGCAAACATTGCTCAGCATTATGAGCATGACAACAAAGGAGATACAGGACGTGGTTGTGGTTGGCGAGGACACACTCGTAGTTTCAGGAATGGTGGCCGTTCACGAGGACGGCGCGGTGGTAGGCCATTTTGTGTTCACTGCCAACGACCAGGACACTCCATAGCTACATGTTACTACAAAGACGATCGTAATTTCACCAATAATTTTTCAGGGTATAATCCACAGGTTTATTATGCTAATCCATTTTCAGTTGCAGATCCTTCTTGGTATATGGACAGTGGAGCTAATTATCATGTAACTCCACATTCTGAGCAGCTTGATCAAGTTAATCCTATCAGTAAGTGTAATTTCAAGACTTCAGTTGATAACAATTTTGTATGTGAAGCTTGTCAGTTAGGGAAATCAAAATTACTACCATTTTCTGTTTCTAAATCTCAGTCGTCTTTTCCACTTCAGCTGGTTCATACTGATCTATGGGGACCAGCTCCAATTCAATCAATTAATGGTCATCGTTTTTATATTCATTTTCTAGATGACTATAGTCGCTATACATGGTTATATCCACTAAGACACAAAGGAGAGGCTGTCAATGCTTTTAAGCATTTTAAAGCTCTTGTTGAGAATCAGTTCAATCTGAAGATAAAGACTATATAATGTGATAATGGCACTGAATTCAAACCAATTTTACCAATTGCACAAGAAGCAGGAATAGATATCCGTTTCACATGTCCATACACTTCAGCACAAAATGGAAGAGTGGAAAGAAAACATCGTCATATTGTGGAAATGGGACTAACATTACTAGCACACGCTTGTATGCCATTAAAATTCTGGATAGAGGCTTTTCAAATGGCAATATTCTTAATTAATCGATTGCCTACTCCTGTGTTAAATAGTGACACTCCCTTATTTCGGCTAAAAGGAACAGAGCCTGAATATACAAATCTTCAACCATTTGGTTGTGCCTGTTATCCATGCTTAAAGCCTTATAACACACACAAGTTTCAGTTTCGAAGCCAAAAGTGTGTTTACCTTGGATTAGCTTCTCAACAGAAAGGTTATAAATGCCTGAGTAAGTCAGGGAAAATTTTTATTTCAAGGCATGTTGTTTTTGACTCCTCTGTTTTTCCATTCTCTTCAGGTTTTATGCAAGCAAAAGCTCAAAATAGTGACGTTGAAAATCTTGTACCACTCATTATACAAATTCCACATGAGTAGATTGAAAATATTGGAGTGGTTAATGGTGAAAGAACTGAGCAGATTGAGCAATATTCTCCTCAGATGGTGTCGTCTTGAAATACGTCTTTTGAATCTTCACCTTTGACCGAAGGTACCAACTCGTCAAGCTCTCTGTTAGACAGCTCATCAATTAATTCCTCTGATTCATCTGCTAGTCCTTCACCTGATTCAATATCTCCATCAAGGCCTGTAAATCAGCATCAAATGATAACTCGGGCCAAAGATGGAATAGTCAGGCCCAAGTATCCATATGTTGGGCTTTTACAAGCAGAGGATCCGATTACTTTGAACAGATGTTCAGAACCCTATTCTGTGAAAGAAGCATTGTCTTCTCCGGCATGGTTAGCTGCAATGAAAGAGGAATTCGACGCTCTTATGCGAAACAAGACATGAATACTCGTACCATTTACAAATCAAAAACTCATTGAGAACAAATGGGTTTTTAAGACTAAATTTCAATTTGATGGGTCGATTTTGAAGCACAAAGCGAGGCTCATTGCTAAGGGATTTCAACAAACTCCGAGCGTCGATTTCAGTGAGACATTCAGTCCAGTAGTGAAATCAACTACAATCCGAGTAATCTTGACTATAGCCGTTACATTTAAGTGGGAGGTTAGACAGCTCGACATCAATAATGCTTTCCTCAACGGATTTTTACGCGAGGAAGTTTATATGAAACAGCCAGAGGGCTTTGTTGATCATCGACAGCCTACTCATGTATGTAAGTTAATTAAAGCACTATATGGTTTGAGACAAGATCCGAGAGCTTGGTTTGATCGTCTGTGATATACTTTGCTTAGTTGGGGTTTTAAAAATGCAAGAAGTGATATTTCGTTGTTTATACTTCAAACCTATAATCTGACCATATTCATTCTGATATACGTTGATGATATACTGGTGACTAGCAATAACCCTGTGATTTGACCGTATCTTTGCGTCTTAGGGTCCAATACAAGATTTTTAATCCAAGAATTGTAGTATAATGCAATACTCGGGTCGTCTCTCTTTTCTCAAGGAGCCTTTAATTGAATCCTAGGTAATACTAAATGTCATGTAAAAACAAATTCAATAAAACAAGGGAAAATTGATTTTTTTTTGGGCTTTTCTTGTTAAAAAAAATAAAATAAAATAAAATAAAATAAATATAATTTAATTTAATTTAATTAAATATATAAATAAACACACCACTCAAATTAATTTAAATCATAGGCAAAGTATATATATAAATCCCACAACACAAATTTAATCACACATTGTTCCAACAATAATCAAACAAAATATTTGAATAAGAAAAATAAAAATAACACTCCCCTTATTCAGATTCCACGTGCATGCATGAAGTCAAAAGTTGCAATATGTATGATGATGTCAGCATATATGTATGATGATGTCATCATGCATTAATCCAATGAACAATTGCAACACGAACTGCAACACGTATTTCTCATTCGCAGATCCTCAAACTCGTGGCTCCAGGTGGTGTAACTCAAAATTTCAGCTGCCTCAATTTCTGCAACTCGAACTAGTGGTTGATGATGAAGAGATCGCCGGAATTGAGGAAGAGAGTGATGGGAGGTCGCTGGAAATGGGGGCCGGAAAACTGCAAAACTTCACCGGAAAATTGGAAACAACACGGGAGTCACAGAAAAACCAATGGAAAATGATGATGCGGTATTTGCATGATGAAAGGACGATGGTAGGAAGAAAATAAGACACAACGGAGGAGAAAATGTTTCACAAGAAATCAAGCTTCGCCGGAAGTGGGGGCCGGAAAACTAGAATAGACCACCTTTACTTGTCCATTTGGAACCTATGCGTATAGGAGAATGCCGTTCGGATTGTGCAATGCACCTGGCACTTTCCAACGTTGTATGATGTCACTGTTCAGCGATTTCCTAGAAAATTGTATGGAAGTTTTTATGGACGATTTTACAGTGTATGGAAATTCATTTGATACTTGTTTAAATAGTTTGGACAAGGTTTTTGCTAGATGCATTGAGAAAAATTTAATTTTGAATTATGAGAAATGCCATTTCATGCTTGATCATGGAATAGTACTTGGTCACTTGATATCTAGCAAGGGCATTGAAGTTGATAGGGCTAAAACTGAGGTAATTCCTCCTTGCCCTACCCCACTAATGTTAAAACGCTTCGTTCTTTCTTAGGGCATGTGGGTTTTTACCGACGATTCATAAAAGATTTCAGCAAGATAGCTCTACCATTATCCAAATTATTGCAAAAGAATGTTGATTTCATCTTTGATGATTTATGTAAACAAGCATTTGATGAATTAAAATCACACTTGATTTCGCCCCCTATTCTGAGTGCACCAGATTGGACCTTACCTTTTGAACTAGCATGCGATGCCTCCAATTCTGCTGTGGGGGTCATGCTAGGGCAAAAGCATAACAAGTTGTTCCATGTGATTGCTTACGCATCCAAAACCCTGGATAGTGCACAAAGGAATTATACTACCACTGAAAAAGAACTGTTTGCTGTGATATTTGCATTAGATAAGTTCAGACAATATTTAATCAATTCTAAAGTGGTTGTGTATACAGATCATGCAGCTGTGAAGTTTCTCTTCACCAAGCCTCAGTCCAAGCCAAGGCTTATTAGATGGATGTTACTGCTACAAGAGTTCGACATTAGCATTAAGGATAGGCCTGGAACTGCAAACCTTGTAGCGGATCACTTGAGTAGACTACCGGATGGCACAAGGGGAGTACTTGACTCTGATCTTGTTTGTGATAACTTTCCTGATGCATCCCTAATGTCTATATCTGTTTATGTTCCTTGGTTTGCTAGTCTTGTCAACTATATCGTGACCGGTCTCATCCCTGAGCATATGTCTTCCTTTCAGGCTCAGAAACTTAAACGAGAAGCTGAACACTACATTTGGGATGAGCCCTATTTGTGGAGACTATGCAATGATCAAGTTATTAGGAGATGTGTTCCAGAGACTGAAACTAAGGACATACTGTCCGCTTGCCACTCTATGATTTGTGGTGGATACTTTAGTGCCAAGAAGACATCTAGGAAAGTATTAGATGCTGGGTTTTACTGGCCCACCCTTTTCAAGGATTCATACTCATATTGTAAGGCATGTGATAAATGCCAAAGATTTGGGGGGCTAGGAAAACGGCACGAGATGCCACAACAACCTATGCTTTTTTGTGAGATATTTGATGTATGGGGTATAGACTTTATGGGCCCTTTTCCACCCTCATCAGGCTATAGCTATATCTTGTTAGCTGTGGATTACCTCTCTAGATGGGTCGAAGCTATTCCTACTAGGAAGGATGATGCCCAAACGGTTTCCAAGTTTCTTAAGTCTTATATCTTTTGTAGATTTGGAGTACCGCGGGCTATAGTAAGTGATAGAGGAACCCACTTTTGCAATAAGGTTATTGATAACTTACTTGCTAAGCTTGGGGTGACTCACAAAACTTCTACCCCTTACCATCCACAAACAAATGGGCAAGCAGAAGTATCCAACCGAGAGATCAAACAGATTCTAGAAAAGATAGTCAAGCCTTCAAGGAAGGATTGGAGCTTAAGGTTGGATGAAGCACTATGGGCCTATAGAACTACTTTTAAGACACCAATAGGAATGTCTCCTTACCGACTTATCCATGGAAAGGCTTGTCATATTCTGATGGAATTGGAGCACAAAACCTATTGGGCTGTGAAAATGTGCAACATGGATATAGAAGAGACAGGCTGGGAAAGGAAATTGCAACTACAAGAACTTGAAGAAATGCGACTAGATGCTTATGAGAGCTCTCGTATTTACAAAGAGAAGACCAAGTTGCTGCATGATAAGAAGATCTTGAGAAAAGATTTCAAAGTAGGTGACCGTGTGCTGTTGTATAAGGCCCAATTCAAGTTGTTAAGTGGGAAGCTTAAAGATAAATGGTATGGGCCTTTCACCGTCACCAAAGTGCATTCATTTGGCATGGTAGAGCTACTTGATGAGACTACTGGAAAAGAGTTCCTAGTCAATGGACACCTGCTCAAGCTCTACTGTGATTCACCATTAAAGCCTACTTGAGGCCAGGTTGCTTCTTCTCCTTTCACTATCTTTTGCTTTCAATGATCTTTCATCAGTTATTATGTATGCTTTATTGATTGCTTGAGATAAGTGTGGGGGGAGGGCATTCCAGTAGAAGTAGTGTAGTTTAAAAAAAAAAAAATTTGTGTGTTTTGTTTTTTTTCTTTTGTTCTTCCTTTGTGTGTGCACTTAATTACCATTGTTCCTTGACTTTCAACCTGCTTTACACATTGAGGACAATGTGTTGATTAAGTGTGGGGGAGGGAAATACATTTTGAATCCCAATGGTTGATTTTAAATGTGAAAATACCTTAAACTAGAAAATTTTTCAAAACTTTTTCAAGAATGACTTGCTTTGAAGCATGACATAAATGGTAAAGGGTCGCATTTACCATTTTGGACATGTAATTTGCAAGAAATTGTTTTTTGAGCTTCCATGAGATCTAGTTTTGGCAAATTTTTTTTTTTAAAAAAACCATATTTTGTTTTCAAGTGAATGGGAAAAGAAATGAACCCACAATTGGATTCTTGTTTACTCCTTGTTTAAAAAAAAAGTATATAGTTAAAAAAAAAAAAGGTTTTGTATCATTAGTGTGTTTAATATTTGAGCATGATTATAATTGATTGCAATGTTTTGATTAATTGTGTTTGTAAGGTTAGCACTAGAAGTTAAGTGGATGTTTTGTGGTTAGTTTCCTATGCAATTAATTATGTTAGAAGAAGCATTAGACAAAAACCTTGTTGGAAGATTATTTGGACCTTAAATTCTTTCCATGTGTGCATGTTCACTTATTTTTCATCTTCTAGAACTTGTTTTAACTCTTCTTCAAAACGGCATTTGCATTAGTGTGATGAAAATGAAAGAGGCATTCATTTTAAACCCATTCATCAAAACACAAACCCTTATTTATCACCTTTTTGTTACCCATTTTGAGCCATTCCTATGTTGTATGCAAGTCATTTATTCATAGTGTTCATGGTATTCTGAAATCAAAGTAAATTGCCAATAGACAATTGAGCAATTTAAAATGCAAAAAAAAAAAAGTAGTAAAAAAAAAAAGAGAAGAAGGTGAATAAAAGGCATTTGTTCGTGAATTAAGAAAAGAATTGGCAATAGTTATTAAAGTTAATTAGTTACTATGAACTTGTTCAATAATTTTGACGCATATCAACTATTTATTTTCTTCATTCCATTCAGCCTTCATCCATCATTACAACCCTTTGAAGTCCTCTTGATTCATTACATTAATTGCTATTAGTAGTGAAGATGTTAGAGTTGTTACAAGCCTATGGTAAGTTGTTCATTGAGTTAACTAGAGTGAAATTATCCCAATGAGGTGAGATGAGTGAAACAATAATACCCTGAGAGTCTCTTGTGCTTCATCTAATATTTTGTGTAGTTGACTAATTTCTTTGCATCAATTAACAATAACTAATGTTGACTTGAAGAATGTGATTAATTGATCTATTGCTTTCTAATTATGAAATTGCTCACCTTTTAATGTGTCAATAATTTGGATTTGAAGTCTTGTACTCAATTTCCTTTGTTCAGGAGTACAAAGGTCTAAGTGTGGGGGAATCGGAAAACTAGAATAGTTCACCGGAAAATGCAAAACTTTCTAAACTATCACAGAGAGGAGATGAGGGTGCTGCACTTGTAGTTTTCAATGGCTTTTGGTGGAGAAAATAGAAGGTGATGGTGGTGTGAATGAGGGTGCTGCTGGACTGTGAGCAAGATGATGGTGTGGTGATGAAAATGAAGAACGTGGTGGTAAGGAAGGTGCAGAGGCTGGTAAAGGTAAATGGTGGTGATGAAGGGAAGAGGTCGGTGGTGTAAGTGGTGACCTCGTTCTTACTTCAACTCCCCGTTCTGTAGTACCTCGGCAAAAGAAAATGGAAGCGGAAAATTGAAGAAGAAGAGCTGCAGTCGGGATGCCTCTTGGTGGTGAAGATGGAGGTATATATAAAGAGATTGCTGCTGTCCATTTCCCTTCACCAACCATGTTAGGTGCAGTCTGAAAGCAAGCTGCAACACAAATCTTTCCGTGATATGCGCGTGCATATAATTTCTACGTCTTCCAGAAGTTCAATGAAAAACCCCCCAGATTTTGCTTTTCTATCTGTTTGAATGTTGAATTTGTGGCTTGGGTATTGTTCTGTAATTTTCTCCAATAAATTTTCCTCATGAAAAAGCTGATGGGTACTTTTCTGTAATTTGCTCTGGTCCTTTTCTATAATTTTCCTTGTATTCAAAATATTAATTCAGACTCCAAAAATCACCAATTGTGACCCAAAGCACCTGCAATGCAAAAATTAAGCATAAAGTAGTATTAAAAGTTCAAGAGATCATATGTATAAATATTTAATAATTATGGCCATTTTACCCTTTTATTACAATTAATTCAATACAAATGCCTCTAATTAAAATGAGTGCTTAATCATGCGATAATGCCCTGGAAAATACATTAAGAGTCCCTATTTAATTAATTAAAAATATATAAAATTATGGTTAAATCACCCTGTCTCTGTGAATGAATTTGTAAGAAAGTTGAATCTCATGTTTTCCTTGAAAGACTTAGGCCCCTTGTTTTACTTTCTAGGATTAGAAGTCTATTGTGATGGTAAAGGAATTTATTTGCATCAGTCTAAGTATGTTATTGATCTATTGAATAAATTTGGAATGAGTGACTGTGCACCAGTAACAACGCCCATGGTTACTGGCAGATCATTTTCTTCAAATGATGGAGAATTGTTAGACAATCCTACACAGTATAGACAAGCCATAGGTTCGTTGCAATATTTAACAACAACTCGCCCGGATATTGCTTTTGCAGTGAACAAACTTAGTCAGTATTTATCACAGCCTAGAACCAGTCATTTTCAAGCTGTGAAATGAATTTTCAGATATCTAAAAGGGACTTATAGTCTTGGGTTACATATAAAACCTTTTCAAAGTTCTCCTCAGTTATTTGTATATACGGATGCTGATTGGGCTTGTGACATTGATGATAGAAGATCCGTGGAAGGTATATGTGTTTTCCTAGGAAATACCTTAATGTCTTGGTCATCAAGAAAACAGAAAATGGTATCCAGGTCAAGTTCTGAGTCAGAATATAGAGCATTAGCAGATGGCTCAGCTGAAGTTAAGTGGTTGAATTCCATGTTATTTGAAATTGGTTTGTATCTAAAGAGACCCTCAGTGATATGGTGTGACAATTTAAGTGCCAAAGCCTTAGCTGCTAATCCAATACAACATGCTAGAAGCAAACATATTGATATAGATATACATTTTATCAGGGACTTTGTTCAGTCTGGATTTATTGACATTAGATATGTTCCTTCTTCACTTCAGATTGCCTTTTGCCTTACTAAATCTCTGCCTCAGTCACAATTTCAATTCCTAAGAAGCAAACTCGGGCTGGTCATTGCACCCTCTCGTTTGAGGGGGAATGTTAGAATATAATTCAGAATTGAGGGTATATTTGTATTTGTAAGCTTTAGAGAATATTTTCTGTTAGGATTATGTGTATACATGTAAAGAATCCAGAGGTGCTGTTATGATTTGTATAGCTGCAAAATTCTCTAGAATGTTGTATCACACTAGTATAAATACATGAAAGGTCCAGAGCATATTCATTCATTGGCTCGGATCATTATTTCCAATCATTTGTATCCTATTTTTGTTTTCTATTATCAGCAACGTGACGAAACCTTCTAAATAGTAAGTAATTTATTTATCTATCCGTACATATGTTTTGTGTCTACCTCATTATTGTTGCTGAATAGGTTTCATCTTATCAAATCCTCGATTACCACGAACTTGCATCTCTTCTCATTATTCTTTTCACTTTATTTTATACACTTTGCATCATCGTAGTTATCTTTTTCTTTTTTTTTTCTTTTTAAATTTTTAAGCAGGAATTATACCATCAGCTGTATTTTGGATGATGACACTGCTGACATTAACTATGAAAATATCCAAGAACACCACGATGAGCCTTCAGTTGTCGTTGTCCAATATGACACCGTGACGATATTGAAGGTCAATGGTAAACAAAAACTTCTTCAGCGAAATCCGAGATGCGACTCTTCTTCTAGGATGGAAGATGTAATGCTTGCCTTAGAGGTCCACTCAGAGGTCAGGAATCAGGATCAAAGCTCTGTTTCATAACATAACCCGTCTTTAACTCTCATAATCAAGTTATCAATGAATGCATCTTTAATGTTAAAGGAAAAAAAAGATCAAGTCCAAAAGTCAATTGAGTATGGATTGTCCAACTAAGTGAAATTCAACAAATCTGATGTTAGAAAATGCGGTTAAGTATATCAAGGTCTTTGAAAGGATGGAGGATCAGGATGTTGTTTACTAGAATTACTTCTTTGAAAGGTGGTCAGAATGGAAAATAGAGTTTATGTGTTGCTTTCTGCTTTACATCCACCAACAAGTTCATCTAGAATTCAAGGTTGGTCCTTGATGGAAAACTCTTCTGTAATGGTATTATTCAAGATGAAAATAGACCTACTAGTCTGTATCTCATGCAGAGTCATCCTCATCAAAACTACACAAGACATGGGTAAAACAGAAGCATGCTAAGTGCTTGTATTTATTGGAATAGAAAAAAACTTACTGATCCCAAAATGTCATCAACACTAAGCAAGCTAGGACTTCCTAAATGCAGATGTGTAGCGCCGGCCATGCTTTACAATTCGAGGATGAAACATCATCATCAAGTGCAAACAACGGTATGTCAACCTACAGATTCTCAGTGTTTAATGTGAAGGGTAATGTTAGATGCAAATAATATTTTAAAAAAAAAAGACAGTATGAGTTACCATATCGGATGATATATCATGTTTCAATCCAGATTGGTGGATACCTCCCAGTGACTCAGTGGACAATTGAGCTCCCATTGGACATGCATTATCAAATGAAAAATTGCGAAGCAGCTTTTCTCTTAGGTTGGATGGTTCCTGTTGCACAATGAACTTAGAAGTTAGCACTATATACCAACAAATTAGACCATGGAAGGTTTTGGAGGAAGAGTCCTTATCCCACTTGTGTGCTCATCAATAGGTATCAAAGCTAGTGGTTGACAGTTCCAAAAATGGCTGTCGATGGAAGGTTCTAACAGGTGGAGATTTTAATGGGCAAGGAAGCAAGTAAAGTGTAGGAGTTGAACACTGTATAACTGCCAGGAGATCAGCCCTCAACAAGGGCCAAATGAAGGAAACTAAAGTATTATGTGATGCTCAAAAGGGTATTCAAGTGGGTTTGTTCTCCCACCTAAGCAGCTAGCTTTTGGAGGAGAGTTCATCATTCTACTTGGGTATCACTGAGAATGTGAAACAATGTTGAGTTAGGTGTATCCATTACGGAAAATCAAAATCTCCATTGTACCATAACATTTTATGTCATTGAAAATATTAGGGTCTTCAACATTAGTTCCAAATTACAACCAAGAAACACAAGAACTGATTTTTGACTTCTCAGTGTTCAGTATTTGCTATTCAATCATTTCTAAACCAAAGGGACGATATCGCATTATTTCTAACAAAATGTACAAGGCTATTGAATTTCCAATCATCTTATGGACATCTTAGTCAACAAACTAGTAAGATTACAATGTTGGAAAATTGAAGGAAGTGACATTAGATAGCCACCATTAAGGAGAAAATAAGTTCTTCTTGTGGTAGAACGAACATTGAAAGAGAATTTTTGGCAAAGATTAGCTCCCATTCCTAACCTATCTAACTTTGCCTTCATATATGATTTAAAAAAGCATACAACTCAATTTTTCTGAAAGAGTTCCTTTAGCTTAAATATTTAGTTTGGAATATAGCTTATAGGTTCAGCTAGGAAATTTCAGGGCACTGTTAAGCAAAAGGTCACTTCATATGCATTACTTGGAGACAAGAGAAACAATGGGAAAGAAATCATGCAATTTGGATTCATGGACATCCAACGATATCACAAACTTCTCTTACTGAGCATCTGAAGAGAATTGAAGACTGAAAATTGATATATATTCATCTAGGCAAACTACATATATATGCATATGAGACCTGACATAATACTGTGCAATCAAGGAAAAATAAGCAAGACTAATTATCCTAATTTCTGCCTATAATTGAGGATCTAACTTTTCTCTTTCAACTTTCGGTGATCTCTCAACTTTCAATGATTCTACGCTCCCCCTTAAGTTGGACTGTAGATATCAATCAAGTTCAACTTGCCAATCAAATACTCAAATCTGTCCTTGGGCAGTCCTTTAGTGAGGGTGTCTGCGGTCTGTTCTTTAGAGGGTATATACCTTAGATCAACAATATCCTCATCAACTTTTTCCCTTATAAAATGTCTGTCTACTCAACATGTTTAGTTCTATCATGTTGAACTGAATTATAAGCACTGTTGATTGCAGCGATGTTATCATAATAGACCTTGATTGGTAGATTTATGAACTTCCTCAAGTCTTCAAGAACATGCTTTATCCATATGCCTTCACAAATTCCCAGTTCTACAGCCCTATATTTAGCTTCAACACTGCTCTCTCGCAACTACACTTTGCTTTTTACTTCTCCATGTGACCAAGTTACCCCACACATATGTACAATATCCAGATGTGGATTTCCTGTCATCTTGATCACCTGCCCAATCAGCATCTAAAAATAACTCTACAATCCATTTGTCAATTTTCTTAAACAGCAAGCCACGTCCCATAGATCCTTTCAAATAACGAAGAATCTTGTAGACTTCATTCAAATGTTTCTGTTTAGGATCATGAAAATGCTGGCTAGCCACACTTACTACAAATGCAATGTCTAGTCTGGTATGAGACAGATATATTAGCTTGCCAAAGTGCTGACTTTTCGAGATAGTAGTCATCAAGTAACCTGAGGTCTTGTGTCAACTGCCACAATTTTTTCTTAACATCAAATCTGCGGGGCCTGTTCCCTACAGTACTATATGTCTCTCGAAGGGCCTCCCAGATCTCTTTGGTTGAAGGAAGATACATAAAACTCTTCTTGATTGATGATGACATTGCATTGATCAACCAAGGTGATATCAAGGCATTCTCAGACTTCCAAACTTGAAATGCCTTAGTTTCTGATTCAGGGGGCCTTTTTGCTTCACCAGTGACATATTCAAGCTTGTCCCTTCGATTGAGAGCAAGGATTATGGATTGAGACCATTCCCGATAATTTTCACTGATAAGTTTCTCAGAGACAATAAAGATAGTAGAGATATCGTTGGGCCGTGGAATAAAGGAAGAACCTTCAGATGACATACTGATAGAATTAAATTAAGCAATATGACCAGTTCAATCCTTTGAATTTTAAAACTTTAGAAATACCATTTTAGTCCATTGAATTTGAAAAATGACAGGTTGGTCCTCCTAATTTGCAAAAGGACATATTGGTTCTTCAAATTTCAGAAATACCAGGTTGGTCCTCTGAATATTGAAAATGACATATTGATCCTGAATGAGTCAAATTCCAGATTAGGCCTTCAAATTTTGTATATGACAAATTGGTCCTTGATCAATTAAAAATTTGGTCAGACTGGTCAAAAAATGAAGTTGCCTTCTTAATTCCTTACAACCCTCCATTTTCTTCGTCTTCGAGGATCGTTGGCGTTTTCTGCATTCTCAGCCAACAAGGTCCAGTAAGGTCCTCAGAATTAGAGAACGCCATAGATGATGAAAAGGCTAAACCAGAGGTGTTTAGCTGCCAAGGAAATGGTTCACCGAAAGTTTCAGCAAGGAACGAAATGATTATGTATGGGAACAGAAAAAATGGCCATGAACTCGAGGATTCCGACTCTGTAGAATGACCAAGATAACAGCTCAAATAGTTCAAACAGAGCATCAGTTCAGATGTCAATAAGAGATTTTCTGATTAGCTTATCGGTACTGGGTGCCGATAAGCCTTTTTTTTCCTGCTTCAAGACTGTTCTAGATGGAGGAGCTAATCAGCTGAGGTGTTACTGGTCTGAAGAAGTCGATCCACAGTTGTTTCTCAGACCCTAAGTGAGGAGCTGATCAATAATGTTGTAGTCTATGAGGCCTGAACTTGACAGAAGTAGGAGTTATAGGCGATACACAAAAAAACAATTCTGGTAATTTTTCTTCAACTCTCTGATACCATGAAGAGAATTGAAAGACTAAATTGATTGTATTGAAATGAGAGGATTTACACAATATTTATAGGACAAAAAATAAAGATAGAGTGAGAGTGATTAATGAGAGAGACGGAGAGACAAATAGAGAGTGATTGACTAGAATGAAGAAGAAAGTCAGCAATATCATGTTTGCACCAAAAGAGCTTCAGACTTTTAACATATAGACCCAATACTAGGCCTTCCTTTACTTTGAGTTTGACTTATAATGGACGTCAACCTATTCATAATGGAGTTATCTTTGGTCTTTGCAACCTCATCAACCACAGTTCTGTTATGGCTATCTTCTGGAAAAATTGGTTTCTTCATATCCATTTTTCTGAAATAATGCAGCTAAAGAAGAAAACACAGATATATTTCTGGATTGTTTCCTTGGAATGTTAGCTTCCTTTGCTTAGGAGGGGACTTGAGAAGAAGGTTGAGGACAAACTGATGATAGCACAAGAACAATAGAAAATATGCAGTGCACTACTACAGAATATACATAATACTACCCTAAAGGACGTCCCTTTTTAAAATAGGGAAGTAAAAACACAAAGGAAGTGGCATTTTTGTAAATAATGTAACAAAGTGGAAATTTTAGACGTTCCAAATTTGAATTGGGATGCCTAAAGTACAATTTAGAAGTCCCAAATTTCAATTGGGATGCCTAAAGAATCCTCCTAGCACCAAAAATAAAAAGTTAAAATATTTGAGACTACTTTAGACATCCCAAATAGGTTTTGGGATGCATAAATTCTGAGCTTAAGAGCCTGAATCTTACCTTTAGGCATCCCAAAAAATTTTGAAACACCTAAATTCTTACTTTAGTCGTCTCAAATAGTAAGACTTTAGACGTCCCAAAATATTTTAGGACGCCTAAACGTTTAAGGTGGCGTCCCTAATTTAAACAAGGGACGCCACTTATATTAATGTTTTGAGGGACGCCATGGTGTCCCTAATTTAAACAATGGACGCCAAAAGTAGCGTCCCTGATATTAATGTTTTGAGGGATGCCAAAATTCAAATAAGGGATGCTTTTGAATAATACATTTAATATAAGGGTCGTCCCTTTTTCAAATAAGGGACGTCAAAGGGGCATCCCTTATATTAAATATAAGGGACGCTTTCCTTCCTCTTTCTCTCTCTCGCGTTCCCAACAACATTTTTCAATTTTTTTGAAAGGAGTTGTAGAGAGAGACCCACATTCTATAGATTCAAACGACTTCTTCCTTCGGTGTTCTCGCCTTCTTCCCCGCTCTCATCATGCCCTTTAGTGGCCCTATCTACGACGGTAACTCTCTCTTCATCACTTCTCAAATTTAACTTGCCTATTTGTTTATTATTATTATATAATTTCCTTTCTTTTTTCACAATCAGATATGGTATAGTGCATGTGGAGATGAAAAAAATGGATTTTTGAATTCTAAAGTTTGACTAAAAGAAGTTTAAACAAAGCTAGCAAAGTGGTGAAAGTGTGGTGATACCAGAAAAGGAAATTCTATAGCCAAAAAGAGAATGGAGAAAGCTAGCATTTGTGTTCAACAAAACTATTGCAGATGATTCTCGTCTGGAACTTGTGTTTGCTTCCGTAATTGTTGACTTCAGCATCTGCAAGAAATTTGAAATTCAAATGATTTTAGTTGTCCCTTTTTTAAAAAAGGGACATCTAAAGTGTAAACTTTAGACGTCTCTATTTTAAAAAGGGACGTCTAAAGTCTCGCCTTTAGGTGTCCCTTTATTTAAGGATGTTATTGCTTTTCTTTACTACGTCGCTAACATAGACGTCCCCCTATTTTAAGACGTTAAAGTGCCTAAAAAAGGGATGTCCAATAGGTTTTTTGTAGTAGTGGTGTGCCCCAACCCTGGTTTCATGGTATGGATGGACCATTGCTAGGAGTAACTGATGAAATAATGCCTCGGGAAATGCCTAAAGAGGGCCGAGTGTCAAGTTTGCAAATGAATTAGGGGGGGGGGGGGGGGAAGAGTTGAAGAAAAGAACAAAAGAAGCAAGAGTAAATTATTAGTTATAGCCAAAAATTAGGAGAAAGCTTAAAAGAGATTAATGTATTCATGCCTTGTTCTGGTATTGCAAATTTGGTAGTGAAGTTGCTATTTGAGCAGTTCTGTAAACTGTAGAAATTAGGGTTCTGGCCATAACGGTGATGTTAGACATATTTTCCAATAATAGAGCCATCATATCAGGAACAGGACCTGCATCTCCAATCTGTATGGTAGTATAGCCCAGAACCAAAAAAAAGGTTAGAGAAAACAGACATCCAAAGCTCAACGTATATAAATAGAGACACACACTCATGCCTCTTTGATCTCTCATGCAGTTAATTGAAGTCTTTGAAAAGTGTATAACATATTGTCACCCTGAGTGATAACTGTGCCAAGCATTCATCTACTTCCTGTGGGTACTTCTGGTTCCATTAGATAACTTCAGCCCCAAGGTTTGAATCATCACTAGAGCAATGTATGCTTTTCCGTAGGTGTCTCATCAAATCACTCAGTGCACCAATTATAGCTACAGATTGCTGAACCTTTGTCTGTTTAGCAAGCCGTGTGATAACATCAACAATGTCGAGCAACATATTAGGGTCTTTTAAGACATTCTTGTGTCAAGGTGCTTGACTAAAATGGACAATAGAAAGTGTGTATTCTGCCCTGCAAATTACATTGAATTTCAAAAAAGAAAATAAAACTCAACAGGCAAAACTGGTCTAGAATCTATCAAATCTTGGAGCACTGAAGAAACCAAAACAAAGTTTTCAATTATTAGCTGCATTTCCAGCAGCACTGGGAGAGCAAGCCCATGTTCCGGAGACCAGAGATTAGCATAATCAAAATAGCGGAACAAGGATTCCAAAACACGCCGTACAGTTGTAGCCTCTTTAGCTAACTTTGCCATGTTATGTAGACAAATCCTTGACCAATACCCAGGGTTCACATCATCTTCCCTGTAGATAATAGAATGAAAAATAAAGAATTTATAAACAGCTAAAGTGGATTAATTAGTAAATCAGAAGATAATCCACCATCACGAGAATGATAATTACAGAGGCACATTAACTGGTCCTTTCTCATTTACCACCATTCTCCAGGAAGTAATCCTTGTAAATTGCATATTTTCAGAATCTTTCTCAACATCGCCATAATTTTCCAACACAACTGAAGCAACCTGAGTTAAAAAGCAGAAGGATGCTGTAAAAGAGATGCTGTGTACGGAAGCATAGAGCATGAATGTTCACTTGAAAATAAGATTCTCTTACTGCAAAACCCACTATGGCAAAAACTGAACATCGCGTTGAACATGAAAGTAGTGTGATATTTGAAAAAATAAAAAACTACATAATTCACCTGATCAGGAAAAAACAGAATTCTTCTTGCATTACATACTTATGAAAGATATAGTTCCAATTTGGGGGAAAACCTTGGATGCATTTGAGGAATACTTAAACAATGTGTACTTTCTACTCTATAAAATTCTAGACAAATAAGAATTAGATAACTTAAAATGTGTAACAGATGATACTTACATTGTCAAATTCAGCTGAAACATGTGAAAATTCACCCATGAACCAAACCTGTGTCAACACATAATTACTGATCAACCAGTTTACTCTGCTAAGCCCTTAATTTCATTCACTTAGCAATTCACGACTTCATAAGTAGGCAAGTGTCTTTTCTTAAAGATATAATGGAAAGGAAGCATTTTGGAACGACATGAATAAACCATGATGAAAACATTCAAGGATTTCTAAACATACAGCAACAACAGAACCTTAATCCCATTAGGTGGGGTTGGCTACATAAATCAAATGACGCTATTACGCTCTGTCAAAAACAAAATCTCGGGATAAATTGTTAACTAAGAAATATTTTTCAATAACCTCATTGAACATTCTCTTTAGTCTTCCTCTACCCCTTTTAACTAATCTCCAAACAACTTAATCTACCCTCCTCACTGGCTCATCCAATGGCCTTTGTTGTACATGTTCAAACCACTTCCAGTGATTTTCTACCATTTTTTCTTCAATAGATGCCACTATAGCCCTTGCTCGTATATATTCATCCCAATATCCTCATCTCAACAATTTCTAGACATAGCCTGGCTGAAATTATCTGAATCCTTCAAATGGATTCTCTTTCCTGCTTGGGTGAGAGTTCCTATGAAGTCATACACTGGTCATGAATCTGTATAATTCGCCTATTCATTTAATTAACTCATTTAATTTTATATTTTCTGCTTATACTTGCCCTTTTTATTTATTACCAGGCCATGTTTATTTTTTTCAAGTCAAAGACGTGTTCCCTATAAAAAAAAATGAAGCTTTTTAACAAGCTAGCCATACTGGGCTTCTTCTAAGGTCAAACTATCTCAAAGAGAGATAACATTACTGTCTTTTCAAAAACAAGTTCCTAAAGACTTCTTTCTGCATGGATAATGATATTCAATGTAACTTGGTTTTATTTCAAGCTTTGGTGTAACAGACGTGATTGTAACTGACATTGTACGTACTATGCTACTCCATATGATTTGATGATACTGAGAACAACAAAAATATTTGATCAATGAATTAGAGGGAAGTTCCGGCTCCAACCATGTGCAAAGGCTCTAATCATTTTTACTTCAATATTATCCATGTAGTTTCTTAATAACTCCATGTCAAGCATGTCAAAAGATTGCTTAATATATCCTAATTTTATCATAATATTTAATATTTTATTTAGAAATTTTATCATTAATTTTGGGCTAAATAACATTTATCATGATTAAATTGAATTAAAGATAATTGTGTGAAAATAGAGCTTAAAATGATATATTTGTTACAATATTGTGATTGCTCTTTAAAATTTGAATTTTGAATGAAGATATTACAAGATATTAATTTGAATTGTAGATCATTTTGAGAACGTTGGAGCTGAAGGACCAAAAAGTAAAAATGCTAAGGACTAAACAGAAAATGAAATTCTGCATATGGCTAGAACGGAATTTTGACAGAAATAAGGGCAATTCTGTCATATTAGCATCACTTTTAGAACAGAGAAAGATCAGAGAAAACTACAGAAAAGTGCCCCAAATTTGATTAATGACATTTTAGTAGCTAGAGATATTGTCAGTTTAGCACCCGTATTTCCAAAATACCATTTCGGTTCAAATTTCCAAAAATCAGCGTCCTCCTCCGCTAAATATGATTTTAAAGCTTATTTACTCAGATTTTGAGAATTTTCTTGAAGCCCACATCTTTAAACATAAACCTAGAGAGGGGGTGGATATTTAAAGGATATTGACCGACAAAGGGCTATTCTGTAATATTAGCATCACTCTTAGAATAGAGAAATATTAGAGAAAATTACAGAAAAGTACCCCGAATTTGATTAATGACATTTTAGTAGCTAGAGATATTATCAGTTTAGTACCCGTATTTCCAAAATACCAATTCGGTTCAAATTTCCAAAAATCAGCGTCCTCCTCCACTAAATATGATTTTAAAGCTGATTTACTCAGATTTTGAGAATTTTCTTGAAACACACACCTTCAAACATAAATCTAGAGAGGGGGCAAATATTTAAAGGATATTGAACGACAATAAAAGGAGGGAAGAAGCGGACAAGAGTGAGGAACCAGCAGCCGCAGACGAGATTCACGGAGTGACGAGCAATTTTGAACGAAGGGAGAGAATAGAGACGGCCTTCACCAACGTTTCATTCTACCACCATCATCAATCATCAACTACCATCACCTCCATCTTCTTCTCCTTCCATTATCTCATCTCTCATGGGTTTCTTGATGTCTAATGGAGCTGTGGCTGTCTCTAAAATCATGAGAAGCTAAATTCTTTCGTGCTGCTTGAGGATAGAAGATTGGGTTTAAGCTCCAGAGATATATTCAAGAGAGTTATTTGTTTTAATATTTTGATTTAGCTATGTAATAGATTTCCTAAGTTAGGATATTATGTTATATAGTTAATTTACTGAGATTGCAAGTTGTTTATCTTAGTTTGAATTGAACAATTGTAATGTGAATTGGATTTTGTGATTTGAGATTTATATTTATATATTTCCTTTTCAGTGTAACGTGGTTGTGCTATTCTTTCATAGTTTGAATGAGTATTATGACTACTTTGATTTTGTTTGAATATATCAGTTGAGTGTTCATTGCATAGAGGAATAAGTTGCATAAATCCAATACTAAATTGCACCTAAGTGGTATTTAATAGTGTATTAAGAAGTAATTATCTAGCTAGAGTTCTAAAGGTAATCATTAATTAATATTACTGGACTTAACAAATTGCTAAAATTTGATTTTTGACTTAGTGAGTAATTTAACTCCCAAATCACTTTGAGTAAGGATAACTTATATTCCATTTTCCAAGAAACATTCATCATCAATCTACTTAAATCAAA
Source organism: Inga oerstediana (assembly GCA_963210345.1). Taxonomy (NCBI): domain Eukaryota; kingdom Viridiplantae; phylum Streptophyta; class Magnoliopsida; order Fabales; family Fabaceae; genus Inga; species Inga oerstediana. The sequence goes on along the minus strand of OY723401.1, from coordinate 84,566,634 downwards.
ATTTCATTAATCTTCTCAACAATTTCTCAAAAACCCAAAAAATAGTAGTTTAAGTTATTTTCCATTATTAAAAAGAAAATCAATTTCAAACTCATATCTATGTTTTTGTCACATAGTTTAGCTTAGGAATTAAATAAAAGGCTTCTCAAGAGAATACGATATGAGTTATACCCTTCACTGAATAATTTGGTTTATTTTGATTTGACCCGAGGTGACTAAATGTTATAAATCATGTAGTTACACTTGGATCAACTAATGAGGATGATTCTATTATACTACATCTGGTTCTAAATATAAGATCTCTTTATCTAATTTGGGGAGATCAAGGAAACAAAAAAAAATTACTTAATTACAATATATATATATAGTTGTGCTAATGAGAATCAACAACGAGCAGCCTTCAAGAAGTTATCATATATATGTGCTTCATGCTGGCACTTGCAAGGCTTGGTAGTGCTATTTGCATTGGGAGTTAGCGTTTTCTTATTAGATTATCTTAAAGAGTCATAATGTGAAGGGATATTTAGGATGAAGAATGTCATTTGTTAGAATTTTGTTTTACTGATTCTTGAACAGTGACGACATAGTATTATAGGGCACTCAAGGATGAATTTATATATAGAAGAATTTGTACAGCACATAGTTGCAAATATTGTGCCCAAGTTTTCTCTTTCACTGAAAGCGTTTGACATGCACGTAGGGATGTTCTGTTTTTATTCTTGTTCTTAATTAGTTGAAAGTTTGAAACACAGAAAATATTTACCCTTTTATCAACTTGTGCACAAGTTGATCATCTCTCCATCAGAACTCCACAACACGTTGTTTTTGGGAAGGTATAGTTACGACTTCTATAGAACTGGCCTTTTAATTTCCTTGTAAATAAAGTTGTTTTACAATGCGAGTAATTAATCAATTAACTGTCTGCTTTCCAATAACATTCTCCTTAGAAATGTTATTGTAATTTTGACATTTTCCAATTCTCCTGCCCTTTTAACGCATCTCTTCCTGCCATAGGTCACTCTCGGTTGCTGTGTGTGTGTGTAATATTAAATTTTGTCATATATTTTTTTTTTTTCCATCGAAATTTTGTCATATTTTCTAACATTAAAGAGAATAATAATTAAAATTAATGAGATGTCATTTTAAAATTAATAAGACCAACCTTTAAAATGCATATAAAAATATTTTGTGAATTGAAGCTGCTTTTCACGGGCAACAGTGAAGCTTTAAGAATACTCCTCTAGTCCTGTATATAGGATAGAGGGAAAATTTCATTAATTTTTTTATTTGTTTGAGTTATGATGTATTTAATGACATGAAGTATTTTTTAGTAACATCACATCACCAAGTATCTTAAATTAATTAATTTTTAATGCATCCAGTACCATAGAGTTTTTTTTTTTGAATTAATTAATTTTTAGTGCATTCAGCACCATGTAGTATTTTTTTAAAAAAAACACTCCACAATATTGGATGCACTAATAATTTGAGATACTAGAAAAATATTTTAGAATATTATGTGGTACAAAAAAAATATTTTTAGATGATAGATATACTAGAAATAAATTGAGATTTGAGACACGGATGCCAAAAATATTTTAGGGAGCAACATCTTATTTAATCCAAATTAAAATAAAAAATAAATTAAAAAAATGGGTTGCCTTATTCCAAAATTGAGGGATGAGCATGCCTTGCTCATAAATGTGATGAGCAGGGCATGTGGACCCTATGTATAAGGCAGCTCATTAAAATTTTGAAATGTATATAATTTAGCCCTTCACTTATTATAATGTTGAATTTTTTTTTATTTAGTATTATATATATTAAATAGAGGTAGAGTTAGAAAGTTATTGAATTTTATAACAGAATTAATGAGATTTAAAGTTTTCCTTAGTATGGATAAAAAATGTTGAAAGTATCTTATAAATAGGATAATAGAAGTACCCTCAAAGTGTTTTATTCCTGAATGTTAGGGAAAGAATGTTTCCCTCAAAGTGTTTTGCTTTAATGATCTTTACAAAGTAGGCGACTTTAAAGCATAAACCTGCCCATGTTTATTTAAATCCATTTAGTTTCCATTATCCAACCTACAACATTCGCCTGGGTATGAGCATATGTTGATAGTTTTGTCTTTTCCCCCCTATATAATGGAATATAAATGTAAAAGCTCTTCCGGAGTTTTCTTTTGTTCTAATTGTATATTTGCATTAATAAATTCTCAGTACAATGTGCTTAACCCACTTAAGTGCCTATTGACTCTTTTCATAATTTGGCCGTGGAAGGAATATGGTTAAAGAAATCTCTTTTATTGTTGACTTGATTCTCGTTTGTAGATTTAGTCTACTTAAAATTTCTTGTGACATTGGGAATTATATCTGTCTTCAAACAATCTTATCACAATATATGAATGATTTTCCACCAATATTCCTCCTACAGAGCATTCTGCCCTTGGAATGAATCTGGTTCTTCAATGTCCACAGTCACAGACAGTCCACCCAAAGTGGAAGAATGAAGAATCATCTATGTAAGTTCAATCAGTTACTGTGTGAATAGTTATGTTTGGGGTCTTATTATACATATGCATACGTAATTCTGAAACAGTGCTATCAGGTCTTCCTCCAAAGTTAGCTATGTACAGAATTTTTTTAGGCTTTAACATATGATTTTGTACACAACATATCAATAGGGGGGAAATGATCCAAACATTACATTGAATGCCCTTTTGGCAACGTAAACCATGTTCTTAGTGTTGGGGGTTTATAATATACCCTTTGCAAGTTTATTGTTTATTTTATAACCATTCAATTCATCTTAATGGTGTATTTTTACCTTGCAGCATTTTTGGTTGCTTGTATGGTAATAAAGGAAATAATGTCATAGACGAGATCAAATTAAGGAAGGAGAAAACTCATTAATTTTAATTCTTTAATAAAAAAAGTAAATTAAAAACTCATTAATTGTAAATATTACATTTTTTTTTTTTTTATAAAAGTTTCACTGATACTTGTGTTGGGAATGAAAATGAAATGAAATCCTATCATTTGCTTGTCCCTTTTTGAGTTATCTATCATTTTAAAATGACTGTTAATCTGATCATATATGTCCCCATTTCACCATTTGTTAACTTAAATAGGCTATTCTTCACTGGATGGAGAAATATGGCAAGGGAGATTGAAGAAGCATTTCAAGAAATGTTGTGGTGACAAGCAATGTTGTAAAGTATCGTGTATGTTTTGCATATAGATGACTATAAATGAAGAAAGAAGATCATTCAAATAATCCTAGCTGAAGTCTGCTAAAGTGAAATTATGGATACTTCCTCGTCTCTTCTTCACTCTTGCTTCTCTTTCTCTTTAGCGAATATCAAACTTCTAACCATGGATTGTCAGTTGAGTCACATTCTTTATCACCATTACCTTTTCTGAAATGTTCCCTTAAACTTCAATGGGTGGCCTTCTAAGCCTATTTAATGATCACACACGCACACACACGCATATATATGTAATGATGATTATAAGAATAAATAATAATATAATATTAAGTTTACGTATGCGTGTTCTTTCAAAGTCCATAAGGAGCGCCTATGATGCTTGGGTGGCTGATTATTGGGAGAAGAGTCCAGGTATTGCAGTGGCTGAACCAGACCCAATTCAATTTGGAGACTTTGATATTGTTAAAAAACCATCTCCTTGGAGAAGCCGACCACCTAGGCGATGTTCTCCCACCGGTTGGGGTAGTCCTCCGGATAACACAACAAAGCAACTTGAAACTGCTTCTCCTCCTCAAAACTCCACTGATTCATCATCTTTTTTCTTTCCTGTACCAATGTTTGAGAAATTTTTTTAAAGACTCTATGAAGTTAATTAAAGAAGAAAATCCTTAAAAATTATTAAGGATTGATTTATGGAGTGGGATCTGAAAAGAATTTGAAGATAATAAAGGATTGATTGCTAATAGAATGTAACAAGAAACAAGTATTCATTATCCAAATAAATAATTCATTTAAGTATAGTATAGGGTAAGTGTAGATATCACCACAATTCCTCGTCCTTGTGATAGCTTGCTTGGTTTTGGTAGATGAGCGTTTAGTTTTTCTTTTTTGCAAATTCAGCACCAAAATCCAAACTCCATAATTCAGCATCATCAAGATGTCATAGTCTTGAGAAGCTTTTTCTCATCCTACAAGACTGTATAAATATTTTTCTTCCATGGAATCCAACCTTGCTTGGATGTATGGTTGTGTGCCTAGGCCCATGAGATGATAAGGAAGAAAAATTGGAAGAATTTCCAAACCACTTCAATGGTTGGAAGAAATGGTATCCAACCTACAAGATTGTATAAATCTTTTTCTCATCCTACAAGACTGTATAAATCTTTTTCTTCCATGGAATCCAACCTTGCTTGGATGTATGGTTGTGTGCCTAGGCCCATGAGATGATAAGGAAGAAAAATTGGAAGAATTTCCAAACCACTTCAATGGTTGGAAGAAATGGTATCCAACCTACAAGACTGTATAAATCTTTTTCTCATCCTACAAGACTGTATAAATCTTTTTCTTCCATGGAATCCAACCTTGCTTGGATGTATGGTTGTGTGCCTAGGCCCATGAGATGATAAGGAAGAAAAATTGGAAGAATTTCCAAACCACTTCAATGGTTGGAAGAAATGGTACAAAAGGGAACATGAAGGCAAAAGGTAGTGAAGTTACTTACTTGCATGTATGTGATATTTATGTTGTGTATTAATTTGTTGTATTGATTTACTTGATTATGTGAAGCATGTTTGAATAAATGAAGTTATGTAGTGATGTTTGACCATGCTGTAGTAATGTTTATAATTCTATCATTTTAATGCGTTGATCTTTTTATCAAAATTAATCTATAGTTTACATGAAAACGATGAATAAAGAATCTCCATCACCCGACCAAATCTTTATTTCTTTATTATATTATTATTACCACCACTTCCTTTACATATAATTTGATGTTTTTATTTTTTATGCCATAAGAGTATATGACAACATCGCAAGGGCTCTACATATCTCAATTATCGTTAACAAATAATTTATCAGAAAGTGGAAAATACTAAGTGGTGGATCAAGTCTAATATGACTCCTCGAAAAGCATAATCTAAAAAATTGATGTGTTTATTTTTCTTTTGTCAAAAAAAGTCACTAACCCTAACAACATTCACTTGCAAAACAAGCATTCAAAAAAGACAAGCGAATCTTTAACAAATATCACTTGCAGCGAGCGCAAAATGTAATATGTAAATTTTTTATTCTTCCAATAAATCTAGCTAGTTATTAAACAATTGGATATTCAATGTTTATGTTATAATCTCCATAAATTATCACAACTCTTGATTGTCTAACTTTAAATCCATTTGATCATCATTTTTATTTCTGATTAATACTCCCTCTGGTTATTTTTATAAGCAACTTTTTTCTGATTACACAAAACGAACTGGCAGTTAAGATTAGTTAAAACTAATAAATGTATAAAAAATGTCATGTCTTTTCTAAATACGCTGCTATTTATAAAAAGAATATAGGAGAGAGAATGGGTAAAAATTTGAAAAAGAATGAATATAAAATATGAGAGATAATGTATAATAAATAATCGAATGATAGGGAATTAGTGATTCATTAAGATAAAGATATGCATTTAATAAGGATATAAAAGAAAAAAAAATAGTTTAAATTTTGAGACATAAAAGAAAAGTTGCTTATATTAAGGACTAACCCCAAGAGAGAGAAAATTACTTATAAATAGCACCGGAGATAGTATACTCTACTCCTCTGGTTCTATTATATTATAGGTAATTTCTAATATGTTTCATACTTTCATACAAACCCAAAAAACCTTAACTTTTATTAACTCTACCATAAAATTCAATAATTTTTCTAACTTTATCTCCATTCAATACTCCATTTAGTCCTATATATAAGCAATAATTTTGTTTTGTTTAAAAATTTAATGCACTTTTTCCATTTTTACCCTCAATTAACTTCATGTCTCTCTCATCTCTTTTTTTCAATCTCTCTCATCTTTTTCCTCACTCATTGTCTCTCTCACACTTAAAATCTTCATAAATAAGGATATGTTCGGAAAAAAAATCTCTTACATATTCATTTCTTTTAACTAATTAATTTTAATCACTAGTTCATTTGTATGATTACCGGAGAAAATATACATTACACCCCATTAGAATAAAGTCAACATGATCAAAAAATTTCTTACACGTTCATTTTTTCTCTCTCACTATTTCTCTCTCACTTATCAGCTTATAAATTAGGATATTTTTTTAAAAAGAAGTAAATTTCTTATGTATTTAATTTATTACTTATAACTAATTGTAATAGATTGATTAAACCACACAATCCGGTTATTTCGATTTTTTAATAAAAAACATTTTGAGTGTGATTCCGTTTGGCAATGATTTGGTCGTTATTAAAATGGGGTGGATCATTGAGAAGATTGTTTTGGATGCTAAATTTCCAAGAAATGGCATGCATGTGCACTTTGACTTGCGATCATGATCACCATTTCAACTTCCCTTAGACAATTCATATTTCATAGATGCTTGGTCTATCTTAAGTATAGCCGTATAAGATTCTTTAAACTAAAAACAAATAAGGTAACTCATTAATTATTTATAATAACATATAGAAAATATAAGAGATACTCCTTTTTAAAAAAAACAAATATTAGTATTCAAATGACTTATATTTAATGAGTGGAGTTAAAATTTTAAAAAATATATGAGGCCGTCGGAGATCTGGTGAACCTTATCTACAATTTTAGTATTTATATTAATAACTCAAGTATCTATATTAACAACTTTGTTTGAAAAATTCAAAAGAAAAAAACATGAGACCACTGGGGCTCTGAGGATTGATCACCGGAGCTCCGTTGGCCGTCCGCCAGCAAGATCACAGGAACTAGAGCTCTAGCGGCCGGCAAGGGGTGTGTGATGATTTTTTATTTAAAAAGAAGTAAGGATAGTTAGGTAATTTCTCACATTTGTTCAATATTCAAAATTCTAAGTCAATCTCTTTAAAATTATTGAAATGCAACATACTTATTTATCTTTTACCAATTTTGACAGTATTTTTCTATCTATTTCCATTTTTTATACTCTACTGGGCGACCAGATTTATTGATATATTCCTATAATATGAAACTCGTGGCGCTAGCTTCAATTGAATACTCATACTGTTTAGGGTTTCTCTTATTGTTGTGAGATTATACTCTTTAGTCAAAGTTGTTGAGAATCGTCTTATTGAGATTATTTCCTAAATTCAAGTGGGGACTATGAATAGGAAATTTTGATTTCAATTCATACATATTTATAAGATGATCGGTCCTAGCAATGCATCTATTGGCTTGCGACCTAATTATCTTGTTCATTCTTTATTTTTTTCTGGTCCTTCTTGGCTGCCAATACGACGAACTTGAGATCTGAAAGACCGTAGATGAGAGTGTAGCACACTAGCCACCGATTATCTCGTCCAGTATTCCACAGCTTTTTTTCCTTTTTTGTTTTTTTTGGCTACAATTATTCCGAAACTTGATTATAAGTTTGAATAGAAGTATCAGGCATTTCTTCAATGGAAAGGAAAAAAACAAGAAGAGATAAGGTTTGCAGTCTCGGTCGAGGTTTCTTTTCTTCCACAACGTTGTGTTTTCTTTTCAAGGGTCGATAATGATTTTTGGATCTTTCTTTTTCAAAATGGGACGTGCCAATGTTGACTGAGTAAACTACTGTGCCTGAAAATTATTTACAAATTACACACGTTATTATCCAATTGGAGAATATGTATACACGTTTTCTAACGTTCACTGTAGCAATTAATTTCCTTTTTTGAGACAATAATAAAAAGAACTAGGTACTCCTGAAAGAGGCAAACTTCTTCATGGTACTGCTGTGGCAGCTTGAAGAAGAACGTTGTGTTCAGTATGACTAACCCACCAACAACGGCCATATCTTTACTCTTCGGGCGGGGGTGCCTGATGCCCCTTTTTTTTTTCTTTCGGTTTTTTTTTTTATGGTTAGATTCTATATAAGGCGAGTGACATTTTAATATTATGTGAGTAAAAAATGAAGTTATTTTCAGTTTTTTTTTATAATTTTTCAAAAATTTAACTAGTATATGATGTCAAGTCCATAACATCACATCGGCGACAGACTCCACCAAATTAGCATGGAAAAATTATATTCAAGTCCTAGATAAAAGAAAATGTGAAAAACTAGTTCCGTCAGACTTCAAAATTACCAACAAGTTCCTGAAGTTGTCAATAAAACTTATTGATAATTTTCTAATCTAAAAGAATTATTTTTTCATTTTTTCTCTTGTTTAGAATTTGAATGTAATGTTTTCAATTATCATTTATGAAGATTTGAAAAACCCTGTGTCCAGCTTTTTCAATGTCTTTGATCAAACTCACAAAAATGCAATCTCATCACCATACAAATGAACACTGAATCCACTTGAAATCCCCAAGTCACATTAAATTTGGATGTTTCTTTCATCCCTTAGTTTCGGGCAGTCATGAATACTTCATCAGGTGCAAAATAATTTTCATCATCTCTGTAGATTGGCTTTAAACCAAAACCTGCTGAAATACTTTGTGGGTACTCCGTCATCAAGTACGGATTATCCGCGTTCCAAGTCCGCAACATGCCAGTATCGTATCGGACGCGGCTTCTCTCCTCCATTTTTACTGTCCGCAGCCCTCCTTCTCCTTTAAGCTGCGCTGTTTTGGCGCAAAACAATGTAGCAAGTTTTTTTTTTAAAAAAAAAACACACTATTTAACATCTTGATATATTTTTTTAGTATCGGTTAATTTTCTAAAATATTTTTTCAATATTCTAAAATAATTTTTCAATATTATCTAGTATTTTGAAGTATTCTGAAAAATATTATTCAACATTATGAAGTATTTTTTCAGTATCAGTCAATTTCTTAAAATATTTTTTCAAGATCTTAAAATAATTTTTTAGTATTATTCAATATCTTGAAGTATTTTTTTTATTGTCAGTCAGTACTCTAAAATATTTTTGGTGTACCTGAACTAATTTTTAGTGCATCTAACATCCTAAAATATTATACTAAAAATATTTTAAAGTACTAATTGACACTAAAAAAATACTTTAGGATATTGGATAATATTAAAAATTATTTTTAGGGAACTGACTGGTACTCAAAAAATACTTCAAAATGTTGAATAGTATTTTTCAAAATATTAAAAAATTATTTTTAGATCTTAAAAAAATATTTTAAAAAACTGACTGATACTGAAAAAATATATCAGAATGTTGAATAATGTTTTTAAAAAAAAAAACTTACTACACTGTTTTACGCTAAAACGGCGCAGTTTGAAGGAAAAAGAGGGCAACATATAGTAAAGGTAGAAGAGAGAAACCGTGTCCGTATCATTTTGGGGAAGGATGTGCATCCTACCGACATTGAATCTATATACAGTCTCGAGGGCACTGTCATTATTGACTGCATGCTGCTGGGCTCCACCCTCTAGAAACATCCCCAGCTCGTACGGGCAGGGCTGCCTGGGCATCCCTCTGGCTTACCTTTCGGGGCCTTCTCAAAATATTTTTTTTAGTTTTTTTTAATGATTGTATTCTATATAAAATAGATAATATTTTGATATTTTAGATATAAAAATAATATTTTTAATTTTTTATGATTTTTTAAAAATTTAATACTCTAAAAATATATAATTTTTCTTTCCGTTAAAGCATTAAATCTTAATATATAAAAACTCACTTATATTATAAATTGCATCACAAACAAGTTCTGATATTAATAGTGAGATAGAAGTATTATCAAACTTGATTTTAGGTTTGACCAGAGGAGTCGGGTTTTTCTTTATCAAAAGAAGAGATGAGGCTTTGCAATTTCCACCGAGGCCTCTTTCTTCCCCTTTTCAAGGGTTGGGGGTGACTTTTTGGATATTTTTTATGTTTCCTTTCTCGAATTGCCATTGTTGAATGAGTAAACTGCTATGGCTGAAATTTACAAATTGCACGTTATTATGCGATTGGAGAATGGACTCAGTAAGCCTTTTCCATTTGCACCGTCCAGATGGACGGTTTAGATTTGTTTTTTTAAATTGATTATTTTTAAATAAAAAAAATCATTTTTTAAAAAAATATTAGTTAAAAGATTATTTTTATTTTAGATTATATACACATTAAAATAATTTTTTTAAAAAAAAAAAAAAAAAAATAAATTTAAACCATCTTAATCCTATCTAAACGATTCAAATAGAAATAACTCTCCTGCTCATTCTTAGCAGGGAGCTCGTTCCATTGGGGAATACGTATACAAGTATAACTTTCAAAATACCCATCTAACGTCACTGTAGCTATGAAATTTTTTTAAAATAATAATAATAAAAAGAACTATGTGCCGTCCTCTTGAAGGAAGCTAACTTCTCCTTATTGTTTCTTGGTCACAAGGATCGCCTCATCGCTGTAACTGCTGTGGGGAGCTTGAACGTCCGATAACGTTGTCTTCTTCACTATGACTCACCCACCCACAATAGCCATATCTTTCCTTCTATTCTTCCAAGTCCTTTTCACTTATTGCATCACGTCCTACACTCCTGTGGTAAATTTCTTAGTCAACTGCGGTAGCTCCGGCAATTCTCCTTCCTCAGATGGGCGGAACTGGACCGGAGACGTTGAGTTCATACGATTCTCTCTGATTGAATTCTCATCATTAAGTGTCAAGGCGCTTGGCAAAACAATCCCTTACGACACTGCACGCCTCTCTCGCTCCGAATTCTCCTACTTGTTTCCTGTGGAGGCCGATGGCCAAAAGTTTATCCGCCTTTATTTTTACCCATATTCCTACGACCTCAACTTTCTCCGCTTCGACTCTTTCTTCTCCGTCAGAGTTGGATCTCACACTCTTTTAAAAGACTTCAATGCTTCAATCACTGCCGATGACGCTGGCGCAGAAACCATTGTACTAGAGTACTGCGTTGACATTGTTTACACTGGTGAGGGGCTAATCATAACCTTCACACCCAGTCTATCTCATCCAAACGCCTATGCTTTCATCAATGGGATCGAGGTCGTGTCTATGCCCAACTTTCTTTACTACACAAACCCAGACAACTTGGAGGAGATGATGCTTAATGGTGGAACCCAACAGTACGCGATCAAAAGCAATAGAGCTCTGGAGACAATGTACAGAATCAATGTTGGCGGAAGTCAGATCCCTCCCGAAAAAGACACAGGCATGTTTCGAAGTTGGGACCAAGATAATGCCTACTTGGAGAGTGGGGAGCGCTCACTGAGTCTTTCAAGCGCTTTTGGTGTAAACCTGACCTACAGAGATGATCAAAAATATTTTGCACCTGATGATGTATATAAGACTGCTCGGAACCGCGGGATGAAGGAAAAATCCAAATTTAATGTCACTTGGGAATTTGAAGTGGATTCGGTGTTTTATTACATGGTGAGATTGCATTTTTGTGAGTTTGATGAAAATGTTGAAGAAGTTGGAGACAGAGTTTTTCAAATCTTTATAAATGATGCTTTGGTGGAGTTTGACGCCGATGTGATGTTGTGGACTCAGAATCAGATACGAGTTCCTGTCCATAGGGACTATGCAGTGTCGATGCCGATCAGTGGAAGCTTCAAGAAGCTCAATCTTTCAATTAAGTTGCAACCACACCAAAATGCAAGAAGTAGTTACAGAGATGTGTTATTGAATGGTATTGAAATTTTCAAAATAAATGACTTCGGAAACAACCTCGGAGGCCCCAATCCCCCCGATCCCGATCAACCTTCTTCTCCCTCACTGCTTCCAAAGGCATCTAGAATGAGGGTAATTTCCATTGTTGCGGGGTCAACTTCCGGCTTCATTTTGATATCTCTCATCGCTTTACTGACTTATTGTCGATTGTCTAGAGCTGCAATCAATGAAGAAGGGAATTCACAGCGGGGATCAAAATCGGTAACCACATCAGAAACAAACAAATCCTCACTGTTACCATCCGATTTGTGTCGTTGCTTTTCAATAAACGAGGTAAGAGCCGCCACTAATAATTTCGATGATGGTTTAATTATCGGTGTTGGAGGGTTTGGCAATGTCTATAAAGGCCACATTGACCATTGTTCAGTTCTTGTGGCAATCAAACGCCTAAAAAAGGGTTCACAACAAGGGGTCAAAGAGTTCCAAACTGAGATTGAAATGCTCTCTCAACTTCGTCACCATCATTTGGTATCTCTCATTGGTTATTGCAACGATGACAACGAGATGATCCTTGTATATGAGTTCATGGCTAGTGGGACCTTTCGTGAGCATCTTTACGATTCTCAAAATCAACCACTTACTTGGAATCAAAGGTTGGAAATTGCCCTAGGTGCTGCGCGAGGACTGCATTACCTACATACAGGGGCAAAGCATGCAATCATTCATCGTGACGTCAAGTCGACAAACATATTAATAGATGAAAACTGGATGGCCAAGATTTCAGATTTCGGATTATCCAAAATAGGACCTGCGGGTATTACAAGATCTAACATCAACATAAGCACCTTAGTGAAAGGAAGCATTGGATATTTGGATCCAGAATACTACACATTACAAATATTAACGGATAAGTCGGACGTGTACTCATTTGGAGTTGTTTTGCTAGAGGCATTATGTGGGAGGCCTCCTATTCTTCGAGCAGTGGAGAGGGAACGACAAAACCTTGTAGAGTGGTTCCGAAGATGCGTTGATGAGAATGAGATTTACGAAACTGTGGATCCAATCTTGAGGGAAAGTATGACGCCAGAGTGCTTAGAGGTATATGCTGAGATTGCATTGCAATGCTTGGCGAATAATGGGAACGAACGGCCATCCATGGGTGATGTAATGCTGGGCTTAGAATCTTTGTTGGAGATGCCAAGCAAAGTAGAGAAGACAACGCTTGGTGGGACCCTACATGAGGAAACAACAGTTGAAGAAGAGGATAAGGAATCAGGATTGAATGGGTGATGGACTTACGTGTAGATCACTTTGTTATCGTGTCTGACGCTTCACAACGTTGCGTGGACCACTTTTTTTTTTTGGTACAGTGCGTGTGCCACTTTGTGTCATTGACCAATAATTTCAGAATTATTAATTGCATGTACCAATGTTGACCATAATATCGTTTTCTTTTTAGCGCCCGCTATAAATTTTTTCCCTTTTTTCCGAGAAATTCCAATGCTATTGCATCTTCGAAGCAAGTTGCAAAGCCTACAAGTTAAACACACGGTGCTTTGTGTGCTTTTATAATTAGAGTTTTATATATTGAAATAATCAACTACCCCTTCTGGTCCAACTATAAAGTAGGTTTTACATTAAGAACTGAAGCGACTAATGAATAAAATTGAAAGGTTAAAATGCAATTTTGGTTCTTGAAATTTACATGAGGTATCATTTTAGTCCCTTAAATTTATAAAGTGCATTTTTAATTCTTAAAAATTAACATGGTCAATGTTACGTACTCACGGAAAATGCTAACTAAGTAAAGTTAAGTGGTAACTGTGTAATACTGACGAAACAAGTTTAATTTTTTAAATGAAAAATATTTACTGAGCAATAAAAAAAATACCTAATTTAATTTTAATCTTAGTTATCACCCTGAATTTTTGTTGTTAAAAAAGGGAAAAAGCAACCCCCAGTTTGACCCTGTCACCCCTCATGATTTTAATAAAAACTGTGCTTTTATAATTTTTGTTGTTTTGAGTGCATTTGTAACATCTCAAAATGAGTTTGCAGCAAACTTAGTTTGCCCTCGTCACCCCTCATGATTTTAAAACACATTGAGATGAGAGGTATCTAAACACTTACAAGATATCTTTTATCTGTGGGATCGACCATGTGGTTAAAAGCCTCATGCTCTATCACTTAACTACTTGCTTATGGAGTTACATATAGTTAAGATCAAAGTCTTAAGAATAACATTTCAAAACATATACTCTAGAAATCATTGGAAACATACAGGTAGGGTAGAGAACTATAACTATTAATTTTGTCTGAAGATTTAGAGTGATAAGAGAAGAATGATTTGTTATTCTTGAGGATAGTTCTTCTGGGTATATGTGTGTATGGGAGAGGAAAGATTACTTACGAATATTTATGATCTAGATTTAAATTATTGTTCTTCAATAAATTTTTTTATGAGGATTCAAATGATTAAAAAGTGCGAAAAGTCTAGAAACACGTGATTATGTTGGATTTTTAAATTTTAATTTTTTGGCCTTCTTTTTTTTTTTTTTAATCTGGCCTCCTTTATTTTTTTACCGTACATGAATATTTAAACCCATCGTCCTTTATTCTATTTATGAATTATTTTGAATTTTATTTACAAAAAATGGAGTATTTGGGTGGAACCACCATATTGTTTTTTTTTTGGTAACTAGATCATCAGAATTTTAAATTTTAAATATCTTATAATGTATTAAAGATTTTATATTTTGTATTTAATCTAACTATCTCATTTATCTTTCTCGATTTGGATTTTATATTTTGTATTTACTCTAAATATCTCATGAATTGTTATTCTTGAGGATAATTCCTGTGGTTATATATGTGTGTGGAAGCGGAAAAATCACTTATGAATATTTATGATCTGGATTTAAGTTATTCATCTTCAATATGTTTTTTATCGGAATTCAAATTTATCAAAAAGTGGGAAATGTCTAGAAGCACGTGATTATGTTGGATTTTTAATTTTTAATGTTTTGGCCTCCGTGCTTTTTGTTTTTTGGAAATCTGGCCTCCTTAATGTTTTTTACCATACATGAAATTTTTAACCCCATCATCCCTCATTTTATTTATGAATTATTTTGAATTTTATTTACGAAAAATGTAGTATTTGGGTGGATGGCCGCCATATTGTTTTTTTTAGCAGGTCATCAGAATTTTAAATTTTAAATATCATATAATGTATTAAAGATTTTATATTTTGTACTTACTCTAACTATCTCATATTTGTTTCTCGATTTGGATTTCTCTCCCGTACCCACACGGGTCAAAACTCAAAACTGGGGATGACGATGACTCAGCGGACTAACCATGACGACAAGCTATAGTCTTGTGTTCCAGAGGGCTGCCCCAACCGCGGGGAGAATATCGTCGATGCCGTCCCTACTGCCACCATCGATTTGGTCTGGTAACGTTATTGTGATCTCCTACATGACGTTGCCGAGATTGATGCCGGTGAGGGTCCCGATTTCCACCTTCCCTGACTTCCCCTCTGATGCTGAGCCCTCCTCCTCTGATTGGAACTCTGATAATCAAATGTCGTTTAAATCGAAGCCGCCTAAGAATGCTAACATTGACAAAAAGAAGGGCATGCCCTGGACTGAGGAAGAACGTGGGTATATTGGTCCAAAATTCTCCAATTCAATTGGATTTTGGTTTTGTTCTTTTTCCTATTTCTTTTAACTGTGCTTGATTTTAGGGATTTCTTTTATAATCATCAATATATCATCAAATATTGTTCCACTTAAGCTAATCCTAGGCTGTGGCTCATCGTAGGCTCCAGACTTCTGTCACTGTTCATAAGCCATTTAGGTCATGCAT
Organism: Inga oerstediana; assembly: GCA_963210345.1. Taxonomy (NCBI): domain Eukaryota; kingdom Viridiplantae; phylum Streptophyta; class Magnoliopsida; order Fabales; family Fabaceae; genus Inga; species Inga oerstediana. The sequence goes on along the minus strand of OY723401.1, from coordinate 84,551,038 downwards.
CGGGCTCCTTGGAAGCCATATGAAGGGTAAAAACTCCTTTTGGAGTGGGAAGTTCAAATTTTGAATTCATACCAAACTTCCCGCTAGAAAATTCTTTTCCAAATACCAACAAACAGGAATAGTTCCCATTCTTTTGGATATAACCTACTCCTTCACGGCAGTGCGGGTCTAGAGTCATCTTCCACGTTACTAGTGTTGCTTCTCGGCATGATCTCTTTGAGTTGCTTCTTGGCATGATTCCTCTGCTTATCCCTACTCACATGATCTCCTTGAGGTTTGACAGTTCCACTATTTTTGAGAGTTCAATCGACCATTTTCTCTTAGTTATTTCACTTCTTATTTTTGCCAAACCATTAATGGCACATACTTGTTGGATGTGGGTGGGAAATATGTCCCACATCGCTGAATTTGCAAGGGAGAAGGCGCTCCTTATGCTATAAAAGGAGCTCCCCTCCTTCCCTTTCTCTTCACTCCTCAACTTGTCTACTTCCTTCGATAAGGCATTTTGTATCTCCTTTTCTCTTATAGTATTTCACTTGTAAATTATTTAGAGTGAAATTAGATTCTGGTATTTCCCTTATTATTGTCTTATTTATTATTTATTAGTTGTTATTGGATATAGTAGTTGTGATTTATTATATTATTAAATTACGTCTAGAGACTTTGTTTATAGTTTGTGATTTTTTAGTATAATCTGTTACACTCTATATATCCCGCTTTCACAACAATTGGTATCAGAGCCAAGGTTCTGTCTGAGTATGCTCTGTGGTTACAGTGTAATCTGAACTTTCACATCAGAAAAGAATTACTTTGGGCTTTTGTATTGACAGCTATTAAATAGTATCTGGAGCAGAAATGGCGGACAAGAAGATTGAAGAATCCACATCAAATGTCGACAACTCGTCATTGACATCTTCACTTATGACAAGAATTGTGTCAAATGCGAAGGTTGCAGTTGAAATATTTGACGGATCTGGACATTTTGGGATGTGGCAGAGCAAAGTTTTTGTCTTTTTGATGTCCTTTTGCAACAAGCACTAGACTTTGCTATTGAAGAGAGAAAACCAGATAGCATGGGGGAGGAAGATTGGAGGAGGATCAATCGTGTTGCTTGTGGTACCATTCGATTGTTCCTTTTAAGAGAATAGAAGTATCCACACACAAAGAAAACTTCTGGATATAGACTGTGGAAGGCACTGGAGGAGGATAAATTTTTGAAGAAAAGCACTCAGAATAAACTTCATATGAAGAAAAGACTGTTTCGCTTCACCTATGTACCTGGTACCACAATGAATGATCATATTACCAGCTTCAATAAGTTGGTAACAGATTTGCAGAATCTGGACGTGACCTTCAAAGATGAAGATCTGGCTTTGATGTTGTTGGGATCACTTCCTGATGAGTACGAGCACTTGGAGACTACTTTACTTCATGGCAAAGAGGAAGTATCTCTTAGAGACGTTTGTTCAGTGCTATACAGCTATGAACAAAGAAAGAAAGAGAACAAAGAGGCGGAGAAGCAGAGGCACTAGTCACAAGAGGACTTACTGAAAATCAGTCGAGATCAAGGAAAGGGAAATCCAAATCGAGGTCCAGACCTAGTAAAGATAAATGTGCCTTTTGTCAAGAAAAGGGCCACTGGAAGAAGGATTGTCCAAAATTGAAGAACAAATCCAAACACAACAATGGGAAGGTTGCTATGGATTCAAATGTAGCTGACTATGATGATGAAAATTCAGATTTTTTATCTACAACGATATCATCAAAATTGTCAGGCGTATAGTTGTTAGACTCAGCTTGCAGCCATCATATGTGTCCCAATCGAGACTGGTTTACTGATTTCCAAGAAGGAGCATGTGGAGTTATCCACATAGCAGACAATACTTCACTTACCGCATATGGCATTGGTTTAATTCGATTGAGGAACCATGATGGATTGATCAGAACATTAACAAATGTTCAATATGTACCGGATTTGAAGAAAAATCTCATTTTTGTGGGAACTCTGGACTCAAAGGGATTCAAAATCACCATAGAAAGTGGAGTAATTAAGATACTTTTTGGTGCACTGGTGGTAACGAAGGGTATACAAAAGAACAATAACACGTACCACTATCAAGGTAGTACGGTTATTGGAACAGCAGCAGTGACATCCAGTGATGAGAGGGAAGTAGAAGCAATGAGGTTGTGGCATATGTGCTTGGGACATGCTGAAGGTAAATCCTTAAAAACTCTATCAGATCAAGGGTTGTTAAAAGGATTAAAGCATTGCAGTTTGGATTTTTATGAGCACTCTGTAAAGGGGAAGTATACAAGGGTTAAGTTCAAAACAACTATCTATAATACAAAAGGTATTTTGAATTATGTTCACTCTGATATTTGGGGTCCTTCCAAAACACCGTCATTGGGAAGAAAATATTATTTTGTAACTTTTGTTGATGATTTTTCCCGAAGAGTCTGGGTGTATACAATGAAGACTAAGGATGAAGTGTCGGGAATCTTTCTTAAATGGAAGGCGATGATAGAAACACAAACCAACAGGAGGATTAAATGTCTTTGTACAGATAACGGAGGAGAATACAGGAATGTTCCTTTCCAGAAGATTTGTGAGGAAGATGGCATCGTCAGACAGTTCACCGTCAGGCATACACCACAACAGAATGGAGTGGCAGAACACATGAATTGGACTTTGCTGGAGAAGGTTCGGTGTATGTTGTCCAATGCTGGCTTAGGAAAAGAATTTTGGGCTGAGACAATTACATATGCAAGCCACCTCATTAATCGTCTACCATCTTCTGCTATTGGTGGTAAGACACCATTGGAACAGTGGTATGAAAAACCTGCTACAGATTATGATTCTTTACATGTATTTAGCTCAACTGCATACTACCATGTAAAAGAATCAAAATTGGATCCGAGAGCAAAGAAAGCCATTTTTTTTGGGAATCACTTCTGGAGTCAAAGGATATCGTTTATGGTGTACAGAGATAAAGAAGATTGTATTCAGCAGGGATGTTACCTTTGATAAATCTGCCGTGGTAAGAAAGGTAGCAGTTGAAGATACCAAGCAAGGTGATGGTATTTCAAAGCAGGTGGAGTTTGAAGGAAAGTTGATTTTCCTAGTACAAGGTGCAGACGGGGAAACAAAAGAAGACTTTCCTGCAGCAGATAAAGAGCTAGTTGAAAGGGAGGTTTCAACTCATGAACCTCAACAGCAACGTGAATCAATAGCAACCAGCAAGCCAAAACGAACAATAAGAAAGCCTACTCGTTTTGAGGACATGGTGGCTTGTGCAACCTCAATTGTAGCTGATGATATTCCTTTATCTTACAAGTGGGCTATCTAAAGCTCAGAGAAGGATAAGTAGAGGAATGCCATGGATGAAGAAATGTAGTCCCTTCATCAGAACGGTACGTAGAAATTGGCCAAACTCCCGAAGGGTAAGAAGGCAATTGGTTGCAAATGGGTATATGCAAAGAAAGAAGGATTTCCTAACCAAGTTGATGTACGCTACAAAGCAAGATTGGTAGCTAAAGGCTATGCTCAGAAGGAGGGAATTGATTACAATGAGGTATTTTCTCCAGTTGTGAAACATTCCTCCATTAGAATTGTATTGGCTTTGGTAGCATAGTTGGATTTAGAACTAGTTCAGATGGATATTAAAACTGCATTTCTAAATGGAGACTTGGAAGAGGAAATCTACATGAGTCAGCTAGAAGGATTCAAAGTTGCTAGAAAGGAGAATATGGTGTGCAAACTTGAAAAATCGTCATACGGATTGAAACAATCTTCAAGACAATAGTATAAACGATTTGATAAGTTTATGTTGCGGCATAAGTACAAAAGAAGTAGATACAATCATTGTGTTTATTTGTGAAAGCTTGAAAATGGATCCTTTATATATCTCCTCTTATATGTTAATGATATGTTGATAGCTTCAAAAAATCAAGCAGAAATTGAGAAGTTGAAGGTTCAATTAAAAGGGGAATTTGAGATGAAGGACTTAGGAGAGGCAAAGAAGATTCTCGACATGGAGATAACAAGAGATAAACAATCAAAGAAACTTATTTTATCTCATAAGGAGTATTTAAAGAGAGTGCTAAATCGATTTGGTATGGATAAGAGAACGAAGCCGGTTAGCACTCCACTTACCCCTCATTTTAAGCTTAGTGCTGATATGTCGCCAAAGGATGAAGATGAACGAGAGTATATGTCAAGGGTACCATATGCAAATGCTGTTGGTAGCTTGATGTATACAATGGTTTGTACGAGACTTGACATTTCACAAGCTGTTGGAATTGTGAGTAGGTATATGCATGATCCAGGAAAGGAGCATTGGCAAGCTATGAAATGGATTCTACGTTATATATGTAATACTGTGGATGTTGGATTGTTCTTTGAGCAGGAAGATGATCAATCTTTAGTTGGGTATTGTGACTCAGATTTTGCAGGTGATTTGGGCAAATGAAGATCAACTACTGGTTATATGTTTACTCTTGCAAAGGCACCAGTTAATTGGAAGTCGACTTTGCAATCAACAGTTGCTTTGTCTACCACAGAGGCAGAGTATATGGCAATTACAGAGGCTGTGAAAGAGGCAATTTGGCTTCAAGGATTTCTTGGAGAACTTGGTATTAGTCAAGAAGACATCATAGTATTTTGTGATAGCCAAAGTGCTATTCAATTAGCAAAGAACCAAGTTTACCATGCAAGGACGAAGCACATTGATGTTCGATATCACGTCATACAAGAAATTTTAGAAGAAGGTGGAGTCATGATACAGAAGATACGGACAAGTGAGAATCATGCTGATATGCTGACAAAGGTGGTGACTTCTGTCAAATTTCAACATTGTTTGAATCTAATCAACATTGTTGAACATTGATTGTTGAATTGTAAATAGAATTTGTAATTAAGAGAATTACGAATGTGGGAATTTTTCCAAGGTGGAGATTTGTTGGATGTGGGCAGGAAATATGTCCCATATCACTGAATTTGCAAGGGAGGAGGCACTCCTTATTATGCTATAAAAAGGAGCTCCCCTCCTTCCCTTTGTCTTCACCCCTCAATTTGCATACTTTCTTCTATAAGGCATTTTGTATCTCCTCTTCTCTTATAGTATTTCACTTGTAAATTATTTAGAGTAAAATTAGATTCTGGTATTTCCCTTATTATTGTCTTATTTATTATTTATTAGCTGTTATTGAATATAGTAGTTGTGATTTATTATATTATTAAATTACGTCTATAGACTTTGTTTCTAGTTTGTGATTTTTTAGTATAATTTGTTACGCTCTATATATCCCACTTTTGCAACAATGTATACTCACTTGGTTCCTCCATAGGTATTTATTGTTTGCAACAAGGGATTGATGCATTCATTCTTGCCTCAATCACCTACCACACCATCAATGCACCCGTACAGGTTTTTATGTGTGTATGCTTCATTTAATGTGAAACCATTTGCAGTTGTAAAAACAGAGCCCATGAAGTAAGGCCATGTTTGGTATGATGGAATTAGGGGTGATGGAAATAGAATTGAGGATCAATTCCATCATGATGCTTGTTTGGTATGATGGAATTGGAAAATTTTCCAATTCCATGTGGAAGCCAAATATGGTCAATTCCACCCAATCAATTCCATCAAAATACCTAAGATTTACAATTCCATATGAACATTTCTATCTATTACCCTCCACTACCTTCAAAAAAAATAAAAAATAAAAAATTGAAGGACATTTTGGTATTTTTATACAAAAATTAGATCTCATTTCTATGACATACCAAACATACTTTTAGGCCATGTTTGGTATGATGGAATTAGGGGTGATGGAAATAGAATTGAGGATCAATTCCATCATGATGCTTGTTTGGTATGATGGAATTGAAAAATTTTCCAATTCCATGTGGAAGCCAAATAGGGTCAATTCCACCCAATCAATTCCATCAAAATACCTAAGATTTACAATTCCATGTGAACATTTCTATCTATTACCCTCCACTACCTTCAAAAAAAATAAAAAATAAAAAATTGAAGGACATTTTGGTATTTTTATACAAAAATTAGATCTCATTTCTATGACATACCAAACATACTTTTAGTCCTCATTTCCATATCCATTTCCATATCCATATCCATATCCATTTCCATTAAAATCAATTACAGCATACCAAACGGGCGATAAATATCTAATTCTCCCGTTTATGGGGAGATTTTGCCAAATAGTGTTAAGAACCGGTTTATGGTGAGATTTTTCAGAGGAAAGTGTTGTTGTATGGCGGGTTTCTCTGTTAAGGGAGGTGGACAATGTGTGTATGATCAGTAACTTCTGTAGTTCATCCCTGAATCTGTGGTGATGGAGTGTGAAGAAGATTTACCTCCAAGATGTTTGAAGCTCAAGATTGTCTCTGATATTGCTTGGGGTCTGATGGAGGAGCGAAGGTTTTTCGGTAAAGAAGTTTCATGACCTTCACTTTTAGCATCTTCATTTGTCTATTCAAGTTTCACGAGCTGTCTTTTAATGGCAGATGTTTGCAGCTTTGTCCGATATGTAGACACTCTCCGTTTGACCGAGTTCAGGGGCTTCCCTGTGAAGGAGTTAACCCACATACTTGAGACTTGCAAAAGGAATCTCCTTGATACTCATATTGTTTTGATTCAGTTTTTGCGATCGCCTCCTCTTATTGCTTATTGTTTGTCCATCACATTTTTGTATACTTAGGGCTAAAGATCATGTTGAACCTTCGTGGTTCTTGGGTTGAAAATGTCCAGTCGGAAACGGTTGTGGGATGACTGTAATACTTAATTAAGTCTAACTTCACTTCCTTGTATTATATTTGCATGACTGGAATGTTCTTCATATGTACTAACGTTTAACAACGTTACATGGTTTTTCCGGGGTTCACTTTCTTATTATCACAACCTCCTTGTCTTTATTTTCTTAATATTTCATAGAAAGGAATTATGATCTTTCTAGTGAGTTTGCAGGGGTATGTTATGTACCATGATGACATTGGTGAAGGATGTGCAGCAAATGAAGTGTTCCAGAGATTTGTTGGGGGAAGAATTAGGCCTTACGAGATTTGCAGCCTTTTTCCATTTTCCCTTGGTTTGATGTATCCATATCTTTGTAATGCTTTAACTGAAAACTGTTGATATACCAAGACTCATTTTTGTTTATTCTTTATGTGGTCAACTTTTGTCTCATCCTTTATGTCTCTCATGTTTAATAAATGAGATGTGGTGGTATTTTACAACATGATACCTTCTGCTGCATTTACTTTACAGAATTTACTGTTATTATCATTATAATCATATTCGAAACACGCAGAAAAAGGTAAAAATATATACCTTGGAACTTTTTCAAGGCATATATATATATGACTCACTTTAGATCAGAACCCACACGCATGAGGGGAGTACGGATTTTATCCATGCATATGAGTCATCAATGAGTCCACACAACTTTCGTGCACATGTATGTCCATAGTATCTCTACCCCTATGATAAAGACAAGAAGAAAGAAACCTCCATGAAAGAAGTAGAGAAACAACAGAAGTTTTAATTATCCAATGCATAAGACTCATAGTTGAACCACTTTTGTGAGTAATTTTCTATTGATAGGAAAGTTAGATAAATTACCTTTCTTGCATGTCAATATTATTAGATTACTGAATCATACTCAAGCATGCTGTTGATAAATTTATTATTGGTATTTTCTGCTAGCAACCAAACAAGTTCGAAATGATAAAGCAATTTTTTTGTCTTCTCTCTCCTTTTTATTTTGGTTCGTGGGATGTTATGATCCATAACTCTAATGGGTTTTCATGCCACCATACGATTAGGGTGAATGACAAGGTTTTGGACTTTTAGACAGAATATTAGGTGTTTGTAAAGCTATACTTAAAAGAGCAAATTCCAGTGGTAGATTAAATTATGAAGAGATAGAATAACGAGTTATAAATCTATTACTTTTTTTTACTAGCACTATAAATTTATTTTGGAGAATAGAGAAATAATTATAAATATATTTCTAATTTACTGTATTGCGTAACAAGAATGATATAGAATATTGAGCTTTATATATCCTAACTCTTCTGCCTACTTATAGGGAGCTTTGACGTTAGTTATATTAACTTGGTAGAATTTCTGTTAAAAAAAATATATTAACTTGGTAGAATAAAACCAAATGGGCATTTATTGGATTGAAAGTTACTCAGAAAACAAATTGTCATATAAGGAGTGAATTTCTATTGTTGATGGTGATATTAATGATGGTGCTTTAAAAAATGCATGTTTCATCAAATTTTAACTTATCACGTAAGGAGAAGCACATAAGGATGTATTGTTGTGATGTCGTGATTTCATGACATATCTTTAATTAGGAGATATTTTTGTGTGGAAGTTGAGTTGTCTTTTATTGGACTTAAATGAAATGATTCTAAATTTATAAGTGCAAGGAAGCACATAAACATTGTTTTACTATCTATACAAAGAGATAATTAAAAATTTTGATGTATTATTCTATTGAGTTGTACTAATTTAAAATTTCATAAATTAGAATTTGTCGTTACTAATTCCAATATAGACAAAATCCTGTGCATACGGATAGCACATGTTCGTTTCCAAGAAAAGAGTATATATGAAAGAACTTGTCCAGGTTGCAATTGACTCGGAAAAATCGAAGTTTTTGTTCTCAATAGTTTTATTGAGAGTACAACTTAATCATTGAAATCCACCAATAGCCCTGTTTCCAACGTCACCATGAAGGTATAAAATTTCTAGGGCGAAGGTGCAAAAATACCCATCTACATATGTCACATGTGCGCCTGGCATCATTTACATTCCTTGGGTGCAAAAATACCCATAATCTTTACAAAAAGGGGCAAAAATACCAGCTCCGTCAATTGAAGCAAACGACCGTTAAGTTTTTTTTTTTTGGGCCCCACGTTAATATTTTTTAATTAATTATTTTAAGGGCTAAGGTGCAAAATTACCTATCTACATATCCTTTGGGTGCAAAAATACCTATGATCATTAAAAAAGTGGACAAAAATGCCAGCTTCATTAACGAAGGCAAACGACCGTTAATTTCTGATTTTGTGAGCCCACTTTAATCATTTTTAAATAATTATTTAAAAAACTCTCACCCTCTCTCTCTCTTCTTGCACCCCTTTCCCTCTCACTCTCCTTTCCCTCTCCCCGTCCAAACTAGAGCCCCACCTTCACACAGGTAATAACTCTCTCCGACCTCCCACATGGTCACTGCCTTTATACTACCCGCTCCCTCCAAATGCTCTCCCATAGTTCATCATCGAAACTTTTCCCTTCATTAACAAAATTAGAAATTAACGAACATTTATCTTCATTAATGGTGATGGCATTTTGTCCCCTTTTTTAATGATCATATGTATTAATTAAAAGCTATGATCATTAAAAAAGCGGACAAAATGATAATAGGTATTAACTAAAAGCAACATTTTGTCCACTTTTTTTTTAATAATCATAGGTATTAATTAAAACCTTAAAATACCTCTCTACATCAAGCTTTTAATTATTACCTATAATCATTAAAAATGGGGACAAAATTCTAGCTCCATTAATGAAGGCAAACATTCATTAATTTCTGGCTTCGTTAATAAGGGGAAAAGTTTCGATGATGAACTATGAAAGGGCATTTGGAGGGAGCGGGTAGTATAAAGGCGGTGACCATGTGGGTGGCCTTAGAGAGTTATTGCTGGTGTGAAGGTGGGGCTCTAGTTTGGACGAGGAGAGAGAAAGGAGGGTGAGAGGGAAAGGGGTGCAAGAAGAGAGAGAGAGGGTGAGATTTTTTTAAATAATTATTTAAAAATGATTAAAGTGGGCTCACAAAATTAGAAATTAACGGTTGTTTGCCTTCGTTAACGAAGCTGGCATTTTTGTCCATTTTTTTAATGATCATAGGTATTTTTGCACTCGAAAGATATGTAGATAGGTAATTTTGCACCTTAGCCCTTAAAATAATTAATTAAAAAATATTAAAGTGGGGCCCACAAAAAAACTTAACGGTCGTTTGCCTCAATTGACGGAGCTGGTATTTTTGCCCCTTTTTGTAAAGATCATGGGTATTTTTGCACCAAAGGAATGTAAATGGTGCCAGGCGCACATGTGACATATGTATATAGGCATTTTTGCACCTTCACCCATTAAAAAATATTAAAGTGGGGCCCACAAAAAAACTTAACGGTCGTTTGCTTCAATTGACGGAGCTGGTATTTTTGCCCCTTTTTGTAAAGATCATGGGTATTTTTGCACCCAAGGAATGTAAATGGTGCCAGGCGCACATGTGACATATGTAGATAGGTATTTTTGCACCTTCGCCCAAATTTCTAAATTCCATGTTTAAGCAGGATTCAAATCAAATTCAAGTCAATTATGTGTGCGCGAGCATATAATTTTTTCCTCATCTTAAAAATACTATAGAAACACGTCAAATAAATTCTCATTCCTTTCAAACATTTCAATGAACACACATTCTGCACTCAAGATTAACTCATAAAACAAATATCCTCGTCACACTTGTGTCCCGCAATGACTCAAAATTTCACAAATCAAACAATTCATTAAGCACCTCATGATAATCAAAGTTTGAGTAGTAACTGCCCAGGCTCCATATTCTGCTCACAACTTTCCTCCCCTCGTTGTCACTAGTGGAGTACAGTCTCGTGGTACTTTATCATAATTTGTCTTTGATGTACAAAGTTCATTTTGGATGATGTTAAAGTTCATAAACAGAGGGAGAACTATCTTGGTCAGAGTACCAAGGCCCCTGTTGGCAGATGGCAGAACGGTAAAATTGATTATTCTTTCAGGTTTTAAATTTCGCGAAGAATTCTGTATATCAATTTACATATGCATATGCATGTTCTTGGATAATTGCTTAGTTTCAACTTTCAAGGGCATACATGTATTGCTGTTATTGCCTTAAGATTGGATATGGTACTTTGAAGGACACACACATAACCCTCTATTTCCTGCTCATTTTGGAACTTCTATTTCCACTGTGTATATTCTCCCTCATTGAGCGTTTTGGCCATTGAGGGACTCTTGAATAAGGAGGGATCTTACTAATAGCGATTCCGTAAACTAGAATTCCTTTCTGCTGCTACTTCACCTTATGGACTCTTTTATGTTATTCTACTTTGTAAAGGAAAAGTTGGACTCTGGTTCTTCCCCTGCTTTTCTTTAAATGATCTTTTCATTATCTTACTTTATTCGTAGTAGTGGGGAAACTATTCTTCTTGTGGACTATATTGTCAAATTCAGCTGAAACATGTGAAAATTCACCCATGAACCAAACCTGTGTCAACACAGAATTACTGATCAACCAGTTTACTCTGCTAAGCCCTTAATTTCATTCACTTAGCAATTCAAGACTTCATGAGTAGACAAGTGTCTTTTCTTAAAGATATAATGGAAAGGAAGCATTTTGAAACGACATGAATAAACCATGATAAAAAATATTTAAGGATTTCTAAACATACAGCAACAACAGAACCTTAATCCCACTAGGTGGGGTTAGCTACATAAATCAAATGACGTCATTACGCTTTGTCAAAAACAAAATCTCGGAATAAATTGTTAACTAAGAAATATCTTTCAATAACCTCATTGAGCATTCTCTTTGGTCTTCCTCTATCCCTTTTAACTAATCTCCAAACAACTTGATCTACTATCTTCACTAGCTCATCCAATGGCCTTTGTTGTACATGTTCAAACCACCTCCAGTAATTTTCTACCATTTTTTCTTCAATAGGTGCCATTGTAGCCCTTGCCCGTATAATTTCATTACAAATCTTATATTTCCTTGTATGACCATATATCCATCTTAACATCGTCATCTCAACAATTTTTAAACATAGCCTGTCTGAAATTATATGAATCCTCCAAATGGATTCTCTTTCCTGCTTCGGTGAGAGTTCCTATGAAGTCATACACTGGTCATGAATCTGTATAATTCCCCTATTCAATTAATTTACTCATTTAATTTTATATTTTCTGCTTATACTTGCCCTTTTTATTTATTACCAGGCCATGTTTATTTTTTTTCAAGGTCAAACTATCTCAAACAGAGATAACATTACTGTCATTTCAAAAATAAGTTCCTAAAGACTTCTTTCTGCATGGATAATGATATTCAATGTAGCTTGGTTTTATTTCAAGCTTTGGTTTATCAGACGTGATTGTAACTGACATTGTACGTACTATGCTACTCCATATGATTTGATGATACTGAGAACAAAAATATTTGATCAATGAATTAGAGAGAAGTTCCGGCTACAACCATGTGCAAAGGCTCTAATCATCTTTACTTCAATATTATCCATGTAGTTTCTTAATACCTGCATGTCAAGCATGTCAAAAGATTGCTTAATATATCCTGATTTATCATAATATTTAATATCTTATTTAGAGATTTTATCATTAATTTTGGGCTAAATAACATTTATCATGATTAAATTGAATCAAAGATGATTGTGTGAAAATAGAGCTTAAAATGATATATTTGTTATAATAGTGATTGCCCTTTAAAATTTGAATTTTGAATGAAGATATTACAAGATATTTATTTGAATTGTAAATCATTTTGGGACGTTGGAGCTGAAGGACCAAAAAGTAAAACTGCTAAGGACTAAACGGAAAATGAAATTTTGCATATGGCTAGAAGGGAATTTTGATAGAACTAAGGGCTTTTTTTGTAATATTAGCGTCACTTTTAGAACAAAGAAAGATCAGAGAAAACAACAAAAAAGTACTCCAAATTTTGTTGATGACATTTTAGTAGCTAGAGATATTGTCAGTTTAGTTCCCGTATTTCCAAAATACCAATTCGGTTCAAATTTCCAAAAATCAGCGTCCTCCTCCACTAAATATGATTTTAAAGCTGATTTACTCAGATTTTGAGGATTTTCTTGAAACCCATACCTTCAAACATAAACCTAGAGAGGAGACGGATATTTAAAAGATATTGACCAACAATAAAAGGAGGGAGGAGGTGGACAAGAGTGAGGAACCAGCAGCCGCAGACAAGATTCATAAATAATTTGTTTTATTTTGATTTAACCCGAGGTGACTAAATGCTATAAATCATGTAGTTACACTTGAATCAGCCAATGAGGATGATTTTGTTATACTGTCTCTGGCCCTAAATATAAGATCTCTTTATCTAATTTGGGGAGATCAAGGAAACAAAAAAAATACTTAATTACAACACACACACACACACAGTTGTGCTCATGAGAAATCAACAACGAGCAGCCTTCAAGAAGTTATCATATATATGGGATTCATGCTGGCACTTGAAAGGCTTGGTACGTAGTGCTATTTGCATTGGGAGTTGGCGTTTTCTTATTAGATTATCTTAAAGAGTCATAATGTGAAGGGATATTTAGGATGAAGAATGTCATTTGTTAAAATTTTGTTTTACTGATTCTTGAACAGTGACGACATAGTATTATAGGGCACTCAAGGATGAATTTATATATAGAAGAATTATATTTGTACAGCACATAGTTGCAAATATTGTGCCCAAGTTTTCTCTTTCACTGAAAGCGTTTGACATGCACGTAGGGATGTTCTGTTTTTATTCTTGTTCCTAGTTGAAAGTTTGAAACACAGAAAATATTTACCCTTTTATTAACTTGTGCACAAGTTTATCATCTCTCCATCAGAACTCCACAACACATGGGTGATAAGAATGCTGAGTAGGAGGTTTGAAGCTTGAGCTATATTTTGACTTGATTAACTATCAAATTAATTGTTATTAAAAAAACAAATTCCAATGGTTGTTGTTTGGTTTGGCATTGGCAGCTCACTAGATGGTTGCAGTTATTTTGATTCATGATATCAAATCTCACTTCATTGCAAAGACTTGGAACTCATCCAATGCTCTAACTTGGCCTCTCCTCTTCCATAATCAATCAACAGTTTCACATCATTAAAGAAGCTTAGACTCTTCAAGTGCTCTGTTTTTACATCACAAGGAATCTGATATATATTACTCCATGCACCTACGAGCTTGAAAATTGGTTCACATTCTAAATGTTCTTCTGGAATAAAGAATTATTAGTGTCTTGTTACCTTCACTTCGAGGTCCTTTATTATTATTAGAATTAAAAGGAATGTAATAAAGAATGGGGAAATTCACAATTTGGTTCTCATAGTTCACACAAACTTTAGATCTAGCCTTGAGGTTTTTTGTTTGATGCTTCAAGACACCTTCAAATATGGTGTTGGAAAATCAGACGTTGATTACTTGATGTTGTTTTATAGCATAGCATAGGATCTTGTACATTGAAGTCATCTGAGATATTTATTTTTCCTGTTTTCAAAATACTTTGTTTATCAATAAACTGTTGGCTACTGAATTGAGGTTCAGAACACGCAAACAAACGAACTCCAAAAAATTAATCTACGTTGTTTTTGGGAAGGTATAGTTACGACTTCTATAGAACTGGCCTTTTAATTTCCTTGTAAATAAAGTTGTTTTACAATGCAAGTAATTAATCAATTAACTGTCTGCTTTCCAATAACATTCTCAAATGAACAGAAAAAATATTTTTGGATACTAGATATACTATAAATAAATTGAGACTTGAGACACTGGATGCCAAAAATATTTTAGGGAGCAACATCTTATTTAATCCAAATTAAAATAAAAAATAAATTAAAAAAATGGGTTGCCTTATGCCAAAATTGAGGGATGAGCATGCCTTGCTCATAAATGTGATGAGCAGGGCATGTGGACCCTATGTATAAGGCAGCTCATTAAAATTTTGAAATGAATATATAATTTAGCCCTTCACTTATAATAATGTTGATTTTTTTATTTATTATTATATATATTAAATAGAGGTAGAGTTGGAAATTTATTGAATTTTATAACAAAATTAATGAGATTTAAAGTTTTCCTTAGTATGAATAAAAAATATTGAAAGTATCTTATAATATAAACAGGAGAATAGAAGTACCTTGTTTTCCTTAGTATGGATAAAAAATAGAATTAATTTAATTAAAGCTACTGGCTGTATTTCGTCTCGTTGCTAATGTTGTTATGGTCTGTCCTAAGTGTTTCTTTTGGGTTTTCTTTTTAATAACCTTTGGTTTTTTAGAACTAAGTTGAATTCGGGAATCTGACATGAAGAGAAGCGCTTGGTTACAATTGCAAAATAGATGAACTATTAGCGTACTTTAGTTCTTGTTCTGAAGTTTTATACAATTTGTTTCTAGTTGTTTATCTGACACAACCTAACTTGTCTTCCATGGTAACTGTCTTGGTAATAAACAATTTGTTATTTATAAGTTTGTCAGTCATTATAAGACTCCTGAGAGTTCACAAATTCTAGTTGCAGGCTTTCTTGAGAGTTTTAAGTTTTAAATTTATAATAAGATATCCTTCGACGAGTACCGAGATTGATTTTTTTTTTTGCCCTTATTTGTATGATGATTGGGGCATATGAGTGAATGGAGAGGGGTTTGGGGGAGGGGGAAAGAAAAGGATGGCAGATTTAGGGAGAGAAACGAGGGAGGGAGGTCAGAGTAGTTTTATTCCTGAAGGTTGGGGAAAGAAAGTAACGCACAAAGTGTTATGCTTTAATGATAAGATCATAAGAACCAAATGCTTAGGGAAGAGTTTAGGAGAAGAGAAATTGTTTTATTAGAAGAAGTGCAATAATCTTGAACACCTGCAACTCCAACTAACCAAAATGATAAAGGCTATTAGAAAGGGTTGAGCAAGCCAAGAATCTTGCTCTTCCAAATCTTATAGCCAAGGATGATCTTTATAATACAAATCAAATAATAATAGTAAAACAAATGGCATTGGCAAAATAAATAATCACAACGCTAACATGAAATGATGTCTATGTCTCCACTGTCCCCATGTTTCCCATTCTGTAATAACTGCCCAGGCTGCATATTCTGCTCACAACTTTCCTCCCCTAGTTGTCATTAGTGGAGTACAGTCACTCGGTGCTTTATCACAATTTGTCTTTGATAATCTGTCTTCTAATCTGGATCAATTTAGTGATTTTTTATGCTTTTCTTGTGATGTGCAGAGTTCAGTTTGGATGATGTTAAAGTTCATAAACAGAGGGAGAACTATCTTGGTCACAGTATCAAGGCCCCTGTTGGCAGAAGGCAGAAAGGTAAAATTGATTATTCTTTCAGGTTTTAAATTTCACGAAGAATTATGTATATCAATATACATATGTATATGCATGTTCTTGGATAATCGCTTAGTTTCAAGGGCATGCATGTATTGCTGTTATTGCCTTAAGGCGGTCCTTTCATGACACACAACCCTCTATTTCCTGCTCATTTTGGAACTTCTATTTCCATTGTGTATATTCTCCCTCCTAGAGCGTTTTGGCCATTGAGGGACTCTTGCATAAAGAGGGATCTTCCTAATAGGGATATGGTAAACTAGAATTCTTCTTGTGGCTATAGCGAAAATTTAAGAGTTGATGGTCCCAGTGGTTATTACAAAATTTTGGTATTTTGGTCTGATTATTGCACTTCAGTGTTGGTGCTGGCTAATAATAATAATTCTTACGTCATTTTATGTAGAAGTAAAATTAATAAAATTAAATTCTGTAATCTCTAACTAATATTTAAGCCTAGTACTACATTTTTAGAAATAGATTTGGGTGTAGCCTACTCTCAATATGTCTAATGAATTAATGGGCATGACTGGTAATTCACGCTCTCATGTATCATCAATGTTTATTCATATATGTGTGTCTCTCTTAGAAATATTTATTTGCTTATTTGTATTTCTATAGGTTATATTGGTTTTAATTGTTAATTGTTAAAATAATAAATTTGATTTCAATTAAGTTGCTAGATTAAAGATAATTTTGGTTTGTGTGATAAACTTTCTTTTCTTGTGTTTGACGTACCAAAAATATACAAACATAATTGTATGAAATTGTATTGAATATTAAATATGGAGAACTGCCTAAAAATACCTTTGGGGCAAATTAATTGCTGGTTGCTACCAAGTTTGCAAGCGATCTTCCATGTGTGCAAGAAATCTTTCATTTTGTCCAAACCATCTTCCGTGTGTGCAAACAATCTTTCGTTGAGTGTAAAATATCTTCCGTTATGTGTAACAGAACTTCCATTGTAGCATTCAGCAATTAATTTGTCAAAAAGGTATTTATTAGCAATTCTCCCTATTAAATATATGAAAACACAATAAAAGAAAAGAGTAGCAAAATGATGAGCTAAGGGCATCCCAATATGGGAAAGTTGATCAAAAGATGTTCTCAACAAAATGTTATAAGGATTGATTAGCTCTAGTAATTTTGTTGCACAGACTAATGAGTTGATGATAAGTAAGGAAATTGTGACTCAGATTGGCCCACTTGATTCCATGGTAGTGATTGATACACAACTTGTGAACTAGGTTGATAATGTGGATTCTGCAATTGAACACATGAAGATATATGTGGGCCTACTTGATTCATCTGTGTTGACAACTGATTCATCTGAAGATCATGATGAATTGGTAAGGCTGCTTGATGAGATTGTTGCATTATTGAGCAGGAGCGAGGCATACCAAATGAGGATGTGAAGAAAGAAGATGGTTCAAATATTCTTGGTCGCAATTTGCTAAAGTGATATCATGGATGCTTCTTCTTCTATGCTCTCTTGTTTCTCTTTCATTTTGGCAAGTATAAAACTTTTGAGCATGGCTTGCCACCTGAGTTGCATCCCGCGTCGCCACTGCATATTTAGAGATATTCTTCCAATGTCCCCAGCTATATTTTTGCACTCCTAGCAGGAATAGTCTGTTGAAATTAAAATGAACACCACATAAGCCTATTTAATGATCACGCACGCACGCACACATATATATGTAATGATGATTATAAGAATAAATAATAATATAATATTAAGTTTACGTACGCATGTTCTTCCAAAGTCCATAAGGAGCGTATGTGATGCTTGGGTGGTTGCTTATTGGCAGAATAGTCTAGGTATTGTGGCGGCTAGACCAAACTTAATTCAGTTTGGAGATTTTGATATCGTTGAAAACCATCTCCTTAGAGAAGCCGACCACCTGTGCGATATTCTCTCACCGGTCGGGGTAGTCTTCCAGATAACACAACACGGCAACTTGAAATCATTCCCCCCCCCCTCAAAACTCCCCTGATTCATCATCTTTTTTCTTTCCTACACCAATCATAACACGTATCAGTCATCATGATCATATGTGTGTGTGCATATATATGTATGTGTATATATATATATATAACAACTGAACAACCCGTAGATGTGTGTGTGAGCGTGTATAATAACCATGCAAATTATGTATGACTTCAAATGAAGCAATGGAGCCCAAGTTATACTTGAACTACTATATAGAATATATAACTAGTAAAGAGACAGTGTATAGTTTTATTGAGAAATAGGTGGCTCAGAAAGCCAAGGACAATATATGAAAGAATCAAATTAACACTATACATTTCTTGAAACTTGTTTTATAATCCCTAAAGGTAGTTTGAGGAACTCATGGTTGTTGCCTTGTAGTGTAATTAGAATGAGGTCATTGGTCACATAGATTGAATGTCACCAAGATGAAAAGTAGAAGCTTGCTAAACAAAATTCATTACTAAACCCATACTTTCCTCCAGGGTTACATAAAATGCCCTAAGATTTGTGGGACTTATTGTAGAATGACGAAATAAAGAACAAAAATTGTGATGTAATTTGCACTTGAATACCTAACAATTTTATTACTAGTTGCCTAAGATCCTTGAAGGTTAGAACTCCATGTAGGTGGCATTATTTTTAGTCCAAGCACTATTTCACTATATGCCACATAACCTAATACAAAATTAACTACACTAATACAAATTAAAAACTTCCCTCTTTAATTTGTGATAATAGTAGGGTCTTAAACTTATGAATAACATGTTTTTCCTAATAGCTAGAAACCTTGCTAATGGTTCTTGTTGTTATTGGAGCAGTTGAGGGTTTGATAAAAATAAGTACTGCTTCTTTCCAACAACCTTTTTACACAGAACTTTCTATACATGTAGGATTCTTTGTATGTCTTGCCTTTGTTTTAAGGTCTAGTTAATATGCAAAGATGTAAAGCTTCTATTTCTTATTGGTTTAATTTTTCTTATGAGGGTAGTAAATCAATAATATTTTATTCAATTACTTGTTTTTGTTGTTATGAGCTTATTTGTAACACCACAGAGCAAGTTTTTAGCAAACCCACTTTGACCCTGATGTCACCCCTCATTGTTTTGAAACGCAACGAAATGGGAGGTATTTAGACATTTATAAAACGTCTTTTGTCTGTGGGATCGACCATGTGATTAAAAGGCATGGGCTCTATCACTTAACTACTAGCTAAATATGGAGTTGCATATAGCTAAGATCAAAGTCTCAAGAACAGAATTTCAAAAGATATAATTTAGGAAATTATTGGAATAATTGAGAATAATTAAACTTACAACTCTCTAGCAAGCTGTAGCACAAAGATGTTGTTTCTTCATAATTGTTCTTCGTATAGATAGAGTCAGGTAAGGTAGAGAAGTATAACTGATATTTTTGTTGGAAGATTTGGTGAGAAAAGAGAAGGACGATTTGTTATTCTTGAGGATAATTCTTATGGTTACGTATGTGTGTAGGAGGAAAAAGATTACTTCCGGATATTTATAATCTAGATTTAAATTATTCTTCTTCAATATACTTTTTATGAGAATTCAAATTGTTAAAAAGTGGGAAAAGTCTAGAAGAATGTGATTATGTTGGATTTTTAAATTTTAATGTTTAGGCCTCCATTTTTTTGTTTGAAATTTGGCCTCCGTATTTTATTTCCATACATGAAATTTTTAACCTCATCGTTCCCTTATTTTATTTATGAATTATTTTGAATTTTATTTTTAAAAAATTGGAGTATTTGGTTGGATGACCGCCATATTGTTTTTTGTTGCCCTGAGACCGCCATTTTGTTAAAATCAATTGGACAAAATATTTCGACCGAAAAAAAAACAAGAAGACAAAATCGCTTCTTCTTTTTTTTTTTTAAATTTTTTGGTCAGATAATAATCGTTTATTTGGGAAGAGGGAAAACTGGGAGGCAGTGTGATAGGATTCCAAGGGCAGTTTATAGATGTTAATACATGTGTTAATAACTATTAAGTTATTTTCTGTTTCATATAGGAGTAGTTATTATCAGTTATATAGGGGAGGTTACTTTCAGTTATTGTAAGTCTTATCCTATTAGGCTATTCGGCTATTTATATGTTACATGTATTAGTCTTAAGATATGAATGAAGAATTGATTGTTGCTTGGAACTCTCGTTTCCTCTAGAACTTCAGATACTGGTTCTAGATTTCTTCCCTTCTCTCTTCCTCTCTTCCCTTCTCCTTTCTCTATTCTTTCCTCTCTTCTAAATCATAGAATCTATCATTTTCCCTGAAAGAAGGCAAGCCGCTGATTAAACAGATTATGCAGTAATTTTACATTTTAAGTTTGAGATTGACGGAGTTGTAACCTGGAAAATAATAATCATAATTATATTCGTTCTTTTTATTTGCAGCATGTTCCTAAAATCAAAGATAAGCTACCGTCTGATGATGAACAAATATCAGATCATCAAAGGCTCCTAGACAGGTAATGGGTTATACTCCTCCAGTACTGAATGTAGGACCTAGTTTGGGGGTGCATTTTGATCCTAAATGTGAGACCATTTTCCATTTTATCTTATATTTATCATTTTGCTTCAAACTAATTTACCTAACTTATAAAATGATATATAATCTAATGTTACACAAAAATATTTTAGAGAGATTGTGTCACATATATTATAATTAAGTAATTGATAGTTTCCTTAATTTCCTCAAATTAGATTAATAGGTCTTACATTAAGGATCAAAGGAGTACTTTGTTTCTACCTCTTCATTGTGTTGACTACTATACATAATATGGAAATGGAAAATATAATTAACATGTTTGTAAATCAAGCAATTCTTCACTCAAATACTTGAAGTTTGTTTAGGACTTCACACGAGGGATATCAATGATGCTATGGATAGACTTTTGCGTATGCAGTTCACTATGGATATGGGTCTGTTTGAGAATCCTCTAGCTGATCTTTGCTAAGTCAATGAACTTGGAATCTAGCCACAATGGAACCTAGCCGCTAATGGTCATTTATATCTAACCTACAAGATAAGTTTACAGCAAAGAAAATTGAGGGGAGGACGACACAATTTGGGCGCCCCTTAGGCTGTGTGTAATACTTTTATTTATTTTGGCCAAAGGTTGTGTGTAATACTTAATTGTCTCACACTCTTCTCTGAAAATCAAGTTGGCTTTATATAGTTCTAGTCTACTAGGTCAAGAAGGAAGCCACCTTGGGAATCTCAAATGAACATACCTAATAGTTTATTTATAATGTCATCTAAAAAATTGTATAAATTATTTATAAATTTACTAACTTAACCTTAATTCTAAGTTTCACATTTTATCATTATTACTTTCAACCCTTACTTTCGCATTGATCATTAACCCCCACCTCTCTTCTCTCCGATGGCTTGAAATGGCAATGCTAACTTACTCCCTCTCCCTTGATTTGTACCATCCATTGAAACACAATAATTTATATAAGTTTATTTTAGTGCCAAGTGAAATATTATAATCTTAATAGGAGGAGTTTGTCCAAATTTATGTGGTAATAGCAAAAGAAATAAAATCTAGTTTTACATATTACTTGTAATGCCTGCTCAATTTTTAAAAATATATCTCATTAGTCAGCAGACATTAGTTTTTCTTATTCTTATTTGCTCAAACAATTGTTGTCACTAGAGATTTTTTTTCTTTTCCTTACTAAGCCTTTATATTACAACAAGAATGGATGCTAAGCTTTTAAGACATAATGTAATATCTTAAATAAGTGTGAAGGCAATTATACATGAATTTAGATGCATAGGTTTTAAAAGCCTATATTTTAAGTAGGCTTTTAAATAGGCTAAGCTTCAGGTCTTTTGAAGACCCAGGCTCAGGTCTAAAAAAAACTTTTATACAGGCTTAGGCCCAGGCCTAGACTTTAAATTTTTGTTGCAGGCCTAGGTCTATTTAGGTAAAGCCTGGCCTATTTCCACTCCTAAATAACATTAACGGTGTTAAATAATAATAGTTTTCTTTTGAGCATGGAAAATGAAAGGCACCATATGGGCAATAATGACAAAATAAATTATTATAGGTTATTATTAAAATTTAAACTACTTTGAATGTTTTTTAATTATAGGTTACAAAAATAATATGGACCCTTACATGAAAAAGACATAATAGGGGCATTAATTTCTAAACAAAGGTTACACTTTTAATGTAAATCTCCTTAAAGGAGTTATTGTTACGAGTGTAGATGCTTAATTTAATAGTGCAAGTGTACATTGTCGTAATCAAGTAATACAAAAATGAGTAGAGTATCGTTCCCACAAGGATTGATCACTAAGTACCAAAATGGGTAATTTTAACTCTATTTAATTGGTCGATTAGTTGATGATTGAAAGCATGAAATAAAAGATAATTAAATATGAATGCAAATGATATGAAACAACTATGAGAAAAAGTCATAGGGGTCAGATTTCACTTAACAAATTTCGGATTGAATCACTTATCTATTCTTGCCCAATTTATTCCACATGATTGATAGTTCCGTTTCCCTAATTTAATTACTAGCATCTTCCAATGTCAAGCAATTCTATAATTAATTGCTAATCCAATATATTCCTATATGAATTTAAGCATTAATTATACATTAAGATTCATGGAACTCAGTAAGACTACACAACTTATATGAATATATTCCTATTTCATATGCAAGTCATGGTTTTAATTATATGATCTATACACATGCATTTCCTTCCGGTCTCAATATGCATATTGAAATCATTCAAAAGATGGCCAGTCAATCAAAAGCATTAAGAATAATAATTAAAACTCAATCATGAAGGATAAATTCAAACTAGATTTAATAAGTTAAGATTCAATCCATCATTAGTAAGCTACGTCATCACCCTAGGAAAATGGAAATTTAGCACATGATAAAATAAAAAACAAAACCAAAATAAATTGACATTATATAAAACTAGAATGAAATCCTCATAAATACTATATAAAACTTGAATATTAAATTATCAAACATAAATATACAACCAAAAGATGCATGAAAAATGTAAAAATCTAGCCGTCCCTTTAGGAGATAAAACCTTCCACGTAGGTGGCATACAAAAAGTAATACAATCTTAAGCCTTCCAAGATGGAGGCATGCAAAAAGTAATACAATGCATAAAATTAATTCTAAGATGATGGAGTAAGTAGAGAAGAGATGAGAGTAATGAAATGGCATGTAAGCAGAGAAGAGTAATGGAAATGAAATGGTATGTGCGGAGAATAGATGAGAGTAATGGATATGAATTGGTGTGTGAAATGTGAAGGAGAGGGTGATTATATATAGGAAAGAATGGAGTAGGGTAGATGAAATGTTATAGGTGAAGTAGTAGATAGAATGTGGTAGATGAAGTAGATGGTGAAAAAGAAGATGAAGAGGTAGATGAAATGGTTGGTGGAATGGTAGATGATTCCCGCTTGCAACTTCCAAGAAAAATTCGAAACCTTTGGAGATAGAACTGGATTTTGGTCTCAACATCAAAGTTGTAGAGCTCTTTATTAGCTTTTTATCTATATAAAGAACATCCCAATCCGACATCTAGAGCTCCAAATATTGCCTGAAAACTGAAAGAGGGTCTAATTTAGTATTTTTCAAGAAATTCTATTTTATGCCAAAATCATTATTTATTTATTAATCACAACCAAATTTATTTAATTGAGCTCAAATATTATCCATAAAATCATCATGTAAGGGAAAATAAATATGCAAATATTTTACTTATCAGTTATCTTAATCAAGCCTCTTTCACATTCATTCTATTCTATAATGTAATGGTTTACTTCACATGATCACCCACATTTTGCAACCAAAGCCAAATTCCTTTCCTTTCTCAAAATCTCAAAATATATATGGCAAACACTTAGTGAGACCTTATATACCAAATCAATGATAGCAAGGACACTTGAGTTATTGTTGCAAGTTTATTGTGCAATAATGACAAAATAAATTATTATAGGTTATTATTAAAATTAAAACTACTTTGAATGCTTTTTAATTATAAGTTACAAAAATAATGGCCCTCAAATGAAAAGACAAAATATGGGCATTAATTTCTAAAAAAAGGGTTACAGTACTCTTAACGTAAATCTTCTTAAAGGAGTTATCTTAACCAAGCCTCTTTCACATTCCACTCCATTCTACAATATAGTGG
The DNA here is from genome assembly GCA_963210345.1 of Inga oerstediana. Lineage (NCBI taxonomy): Eukaryota > Viridiplantae > Streptophyta > Magnoliopsida > Fabales > Fabaceae > Inga > Inga oerstediana. Next base: position 84,526,649 of record OY723401.1, on the reverse strand, counting down.
TTTACTTCAAATGGCCACCCACATTTTGCAACCAAGACAAATTCCTTTCCATTCTCAAAATCTCAAAATATGGCAAACAGTTAGTGAGGCCTTATATACCAAATCAGAAGTACTCCACCGTATGCTCCTTAGAAGGTGGACATGATTCTGATGGATGAACGGGTTTGACCATCACAAAGTTTCTTCAACACCAACCTACGAGACCACTTACATTGAGTTGTAAAAAATATGTAAAGAATGCAATTGAAAGTTTCGTCACTAAGAAGTTATTGATGGAATGAGGGAGCTCCTGGAGGGTGAGGTTTATCACCTCCAAAACCCTGAGATGATTAACAACAAATCAACAATGGCATACATAAAGTGACTCCACACTTGTGGAGGATCATATTCAACAACACATCATATTTTCAAAATTTTGATATACTAATTCCTAAGACACATTCAACTTTTTTTTCCCACAAGAGTCATTGCAGATAACACAAGTTTGTGCTTTGCAACTAATTTGTTAGTGTTCATCACTAATCTATTGTGTATAATTTATACCCTTAAAATATAATTATCATATTTGTGTTTTATAATTTGGGGTTTTGCAAACGTCATAAGATTTCTTCAAGCTTTTGGAGACTAGAAAGATTAGTAGAGAGAATACGAAACTTTGAAGAGGCTAAATTTCATACTTGCAGTTAAGAATAATGTTTCACTCATGTCGTGGCTCAGTGTCATTGCATTGCTTAAACCTACCAATGATTTTCGTCATTTATTTATAATTTTCACATTTATGTAATTGTCATGTTTTTGTTTTACTTCAATATTTTGTATTTTTTGTCATTTATTTTTTACTATATTGTTTCACTTGTGTGCATATCTTATTTTATGTTTTTTTTTCCAAATGTAGCTGTCATGTCTGTGCGTTTTATTATATAATATTAGTGAATAGTTCATGTCCAATAATTAATTAGTTAAATGCCATTGTGCTTCATAAATAACCGGGCCTTTTGTCCCATTTTGTCCTTGAAAAAAGGAGTGTGAGATTATTCCCTGTTAAAGTTTGTTTGCCTACGAAGATATCGGAACCTTTCAAAAATCCACATAACCGAAAGCAATAAAATGGAAAAATGAATACGAGAGTGAAAAATGAGTTATGTTTGAAGGCCTGTTTTGATACGCTTGAAATAATAACTTAATGTATGTTCCATTATCAGAGTTATTCATGTCACACGAAGAAGCTAGCTACATTAAAACTGGGATAATTATAAAGGAAATCTATGTAGTGCCAACATAACTACAAGGATATTATATTTTGGCACTTTGTGCTTTTTCTTCTAAAAAAATTCAATAAATACAACAAGGTTTTCAGCTCCAAATTAAAATACCATATACCTATAATCAAAATTGAGAGTGCAAAAATCTATTGCCCAGTTGTAAATTCCTACAAGCTTGGAGTAGTTTCCAGATTGCAAACAATAGCACCACATATTAATATATTGTACTCATGACTTAGATAAAAATAAAACTATATTAGATTCATCAAACAATATGTATAAACCATTGTCCTAAAATTTAAAAAAAAAAAAAAAACCACCACAGACATTCAGAATATGTGGTTCTTTCTTGATGAGCTCTTATTTATTAGCCTATTTGTGTTCATAATTCTTCTCATACCTTTCCTTGGCTAAAAAATAATTAAACAGTGGTACATAAGAGCCTACTAGATAGGTGATTAACGTTTTAAAAAATACATTGACAGTCCTTCACACTCTTCCTAATCAAGTTTGAAGCAACAATCTTATTCTTTTTTTTTTCTTTTTTTTTTTGGGTTTTCATGCCTTGAAACAAATCTTGGTGCTGCTCAAGAACTATCTTAGTATCAAATATTAATAAACAAAACTTCTAAAAAAAAGGCCTTTTGCTGTTTATTGTTAGGATTCCTTTAGGGGAATTACGCAATATTAATGAGGTTATACGTAATATTTCTCAAAAATAATTAATATGTATAAAGTATGTTGGGACCTTCAGAAATATTTGTTTTCAAAAATAATATTCAACCTTCAGAAATAACTTGGGATGTCCAAAAAAGCTTGTAGGTTGATTATTTGTAATTAATATGTATAAAGTATGTTGGGACCTTTACTTTAGAACCAATTTCCTAGTGTTTTTAAATTAGCATGGATTATTTCGACCAGAGATAAATAAATAAAATATAAAATTTTATTAAATTCAGCCAGCATCTTGTTTTGTTCCGTACACTTGCTTTGCTTCTCATTGTAGATGTTGTTTCGTTTCCACGTGATATTTGAAGGCTTCGTCTTCCTCCCTTGGTTTTCATTTAAATACTCTCTCATAGTCTCAGCTGCGAGTCCGCGAGTCAGATTTTTGCTTTTGAGAGTCGTTGTTTTTGCTGGTGGTTGTTGCAGCTGCAGTGATTGGAGAAGGTCCGTTGCTGATTTTGCAGCAAATGAACACAAACTAGTAGGTAGACATTTGACATTTCGATCTTTCGAGTTTTCTTGATTTTGTGGTTTTCTTGTGAACCTGTTTGATTGCCAAGACATTTGACATTTTGTTTTGTCGAATTCTTATCGACATTGTTTGAATCGCGTGATCAAATACGATAACAAAAAGTAAGTAATCATCCTTCTCGTTCATAGTCAGAGTCAAGTCTTTGTTCTCTTGTTATATATATATATATATATATATATGTACATACACAATCATGATGACTGATATGTATAATGATGAAGATGAGCGAAGGAGAGGCTATTGAAGACTGCTCTGCTGTTGTTTTCGAAGGATTGGTCCAACTGCCGGGGGGGGGGGGGGGGGAGTTGTTCCCTGGCGCCGCCACAGAGATGGCTGACGGTGTCGCTCCTCTTGATTTAAATCAAACTCCGCCACCGGATTCCCCCTCCCCCTCAGTCGCCGCCACCACAGAGATGTGTTGATTCAAATCAGATTTGGCCACTGGATCACCCCTCCTCCTTCGCCATCACCGCCCCCATTAGCCACTCATCAACTATAGCAGTCGGACAAGCCCCCGCCATTGGAGTACAGAGGAACACACGCGTACGTACAATTCATATGACATTATTTATTCTTATAATAATCATCTTCATTCATTAAAATTCTAACCTATGCACGATTCCCGCATATGTGTGTATACATATATATGTGATGAAGACTACCTTGTCCTTCACTATTGTATGGGGCTGTAGTTGTAATTCATCAACAAGTAATAATCATTGATATCACAAACACATATTTGAACAGACTGTTCCTGCTGGGAGTGGAGCTATATGGTCGACAATGGAAGGATATTTCTAAATGCGTAGAGATGACAAGGAGACATGTTCAGTTGAGAAGCCAGCAACCACCCCTCGGGTCCCAAAGTGGATCAAGATCCAATGCATCGCTTAAAACTTGAGGATTGTCCGTTTGCTTTTCATCCTGATTTGATGGATAAGTTACGCAAGAGGATTCGTGGCACTCCTCCTCCTCCTCCTCCTATTCCACAGCCGCCTATTGAAATTCTTGTGAGTGAAGAGGCAGAGAAAAAGGGGACAAAGTACAACGGAGAGAGCTCTACAGGTAGAGATCAACAAGACAACTGAAAGAAATTAAATGCATCAAACTTTGTTTGTTTGTTAGTGTGTGAATAGTTATGTTTGAGGTTTTATTATACATATGCGGCACACATTCTGAAACAGTGCTATAAGGTCTTCCTCCAAAGTTAGCTATCTACAGAATTTTTTAAGGCTTTAGCATATGATTTTGTAGACAACATATCAGTAGGAGGAAAATAATTCAAACATTACATTGAATTCCCTTTTGGCAACGTAAGCCATGTTCTTTGTGTTGGGGGGTTTGTGATATACCCTTTGTATTTTTATCTTACATCATTTTTGGATGCTTGTATGGTAATAAAGGAAATAACGTCATATGCGAGATCAAATTGAGAAACGAAAAAACTCATTAATTTTAATTCTTTAATAAAAAAAGCAAATTCAAAACTCATTAATTGTAAATATTACATAATTTTATTTGTGTGATATACTTTCTTTACTTTTGGTAGGATGTTAAAAAAAAAAAAGATAAACAAAACTGTATGAAATTGTATTGAATATTAAATAAATGAAAATGTAATAAAAATAAAATAGCAAAATGATGAGCTAAGTGCGTCCCATCATGGGAAAGTTGATCAAAAGAAGTTTTTAACAATATTTTACAAAAGTAACATATAATAATGATAAAGGATTGATCAGCTCTAGTAATTTTGTTGTGCGGATTGATAAGTCGGTGATAGGTAAGGAAATTGTGACTCAGATTAATCCCCTTGATTCCATGGCAGTGATTGATGCACAACTTGTGAATTAGGTTGATAAGGTGGGTTCTGCAATTGGTCGCATGAAGATATATGTGGGCCTACTTGATTCATCTGAGTTGATAACTGATTCAGCTGAAGATCATAATGAATTGGTAAGGCTATTTGAAGAGATTGTTGCATTATTGAGCGGGAGTGAGGCACCAAATGAGGACGTGAAGAAAGAAGATGGTTCAAATATTCTTGGTCGCAGTTTGCTAAAGTGATATCATGGATGCTTCTTCTTTTGTGCACTCTTGTTTCTCTTTCTTTCTGGCGAATATAAAACTTTTGAGCATGTCTTGCCACCTGAGTTGCATCACGTGTCGCCATTGCATATTGAGAGATATTCTTCCAATATCCCCAGCCATATTTTTGCAGTCCTAGCAGGAATAGTCTGTTAAAATTAAAATGAAAATCATATAAGCCTATTTAATAATCACAAACATGCACACACACACACACACACACATATATATATATATATGTAATGACGATTATAAGAATAAATAATGATATAATATTAAGTTTACGCACGTATGTTCTTCCAAAGTCCATAAGGAGCGCCTATTATGCTTGGGCAGTTGATTATTGGCAGAAGAGTCTCGGTATTGAGGTGCCTGAACCAAACCCAATTCAATTTGGAGATTTTGATATCGTTGAAAAACCATCTCCTTAGAGAAGCCGACCACCTGGGCTATATTCTCCCACCGGTTGGGGTAACCCTCTGGATAACACAACAGAGCAACTTGAAACCGCTTCTCCTCCTCAAAACTCCATTGATTCATCATCTTTTTTCTTTCCTACACCAATCTTAACACGTATAAGTCATCATGATCATATATATATAACAACACATAAATATGCCCTCAGGTTGAATGCCATCAAGATGGAAAATAGGAGTTTGTTAAACAAAATTAATTATTAAACCCATACTTTCCTCTAGATTTAAATAAAATGCGCCAAGATTTGCAGGGCCTAATTGAAGAAGAAGGGAATAAAGAACAAAAGTTGTGATGTAATTTGCACTTAGCAATCTTATTACTAGTTGTCTAAAATATTTGAAGGTTAAAATTCCATATAGGTGATTTTTTTAACCCATATACTGTTTCACTACGTGCCACATAATCCCATATACTAAACTAACTGCACTAATACAAATTAAAAACTTCCCTCTTTAAGTTGTGATAATATTAGATTCTTAAACTTATGAATATAATAACATGTTTTACTTTATAGCTAGAAACCTTTCTAATTGTTCTTGTTGATAACAATTCCAACAACCTTTATTTCTTATTGATTTAATTTTTCTTATGAGTGTAGTAAATCAATGATATTTTATTCAATTATTTGTTTTTGTTGTTTTGATCTCATTTGTAACATCCCAGAATGAGTATGTAGCAAACCCATTTTGGCCTCGTCACTCCTCATGATTTTAAAACGCATTAAGATGGGAGGTATCTAGACACTTATAAGATGTCTTTCGTTTGTGAGATCGACTATGTGGCCAAAAGTCCCGTGATCTATCACTTAATTATTCACTTATGGAGTTGCATATAGCTAAGATCAAAATCTCAAGAAGAAAATTTCAAAACATATATTGTAGAAATAATTGAAAACATAATTGAGAATAATTAAACTTACAATTCCCTAGCAAGCTATGGCACAAAGACTTTGTTTCTTGATAATTCTTGTTGGTATGGATAGAGTTAGGGAGGGTAGAAAAGTATAACTGTTACTTTTGTCTAAAGATTTAGTGAGACAAGAGAAGGATGATTTGTTATTCTTAGGATAATTCTTGTGGTTATATGTATGTGTGGGAGAGGAAAGATTACCTGTGAATATTTATGATCTAAATTTAAATTATTCGTCTTCAATATATTTTTTATGAGAATTCAAATTATTAAAAAGTGGGAAAAGTCTAGACGCACGTGATTACGTTGGATTTTTAAATTTTAATGGTTTGGCCTCTTTTTTTTATTTTTTTTTTTGTGAATCTCGCCTCCTTATTTTTTTTTAGGATACATGAAATTGTTAACCCCATCGTTACGTTATTTTATTTATGAATTATTTTGAATTTTATTTACAAAAAATGGAGTATTTGGGTGGACGACCGCCATATTGTTTTTTCACCTGAGACAGCCTTTTTGTTAAAACTGAATATACAATAAAAATCGACAAAATCGTCTTTCTTTAAGAAAACCGTTGATATAGTTTTTTGTCAGAAAATAATCGTTTATTTGGGCAGAGGGAGAACTGGGTGGCGGTGTGCGGTGTGGTGTGCGAAGACCGCAGAGATTGGACGGAAGCCGTTTCCAGATTGAAGCATGAATAATCCTGCCAGAGGTGGCGTTTGCGCCGGTCCAGATCGTAAGTCTTCATTTTTCTCGGGCTCCTGATTCACTTTTTTTCAAATTTATCTTACCCACGATTGACCTATTTCTTTTTCCTCTCCCAAGTGCATTGTGATTTTATTTTTTTTTAAATCTGCGATGCATCAATGGGGCATCAATGGGGCATCTTTTCTTCAATAATTATGTTTTTGGAATGAAAAACTAGCACTTCGGGTTTTCTATATTTTTTTTCCCGGAATCTGTCAAATTGGCAACTGAAATCTCTTCTCTGTATCGTTAATTTCTCGTTGCTGATGTTGTCATGGTCTGTCCGAAGTGTTTCTTTTGGGTTTTCTTTTAAAATAACCTTCGGATTTGCATTGGGTGTATCAGACATGAAGAGAAGCGCTTGGTTACAAATGCAAAGTAGATGAACTATTAGAGTACTTTAGTTCTTTTTCTGAAGTTTTATCCAATTTACTTCTAGTTGTTTATCTGACACAACCTAACTTGTGTTCGATGGTAACTGTCTTGGAAATAAACAATCTGGTATTTATAAGTTTTTGAGTCATGATAGGACTCCTGAGAGTTCAAAAATTCTAGTTACAAGCTTTCTTGAGAGTTTTAAGTTTATAATAATATTTGTTTCTACGAGTACCGAGATTGATTTTTGGGCCCTTAAATGTATGATGATTGGAACATATGAGTGAATGGAGAGGGGTTTGGGGGAGGGAGAAAGAAAAGGATGGCAGATTTAGGGAGAGAAAGGAGGGAGGAAGGTCAGAGTAGTTTGATTCCTGTATGTTAGGGAAAGAAAGTAACCCTCAAAGTGTTATGCTTTAAAGGTAAGATCATAAGAACCAAATGCTTTGGGAAGAATCTAGGAGAACAGAAATAGTTTTATTAGAAGAAGTGCAAGAATCTTAAACACCTATAACTCCAACAAACCAAAACGATAAAGGCTATTAGAGAGGGTTGAGCAAGGCAAGAATCTTGCTCTTCCAAATCTTATAGTTAAGGATGATCTCTATAGTACAAATCAAATAACAATAGTAAAACAAATTGCAATAGTAAAATAAATAATCACAATGCTAACATGAAATGATGTCTATCTCTCCACTGTCCCCATGTTTCCCATTCTGTAATAACTGCCCAAGCTCCATATTCTACTCACAACTGTCCTCCCCCTGTTGTCAATAATAATGCATACAGTGACATGGTACTTTATCGCAATTTGTCTTTGATGATCAACCCTCTAATCTGGAATAATTTATTGACTTTTTATGCTTTTCTTGTGATGTACAGAGCTCAGTTGGGATGATGTTAAAGTTGATAAACATTGAGAAAACTATCTTGGTCACAGTATCAAGGCCCTGGTTGGCTGATGGCAGAAAGGTAAATTGATTATACTTTCAGCTTTTCTATTTCACGAAGAATTCTTAATATCAATATACATATGTATATGCATGTTCTTGGATAATCGCTTAGTTTCAAGGGCATGGATGTATTGCTGTTATTGCCTTAAGGTGGTACTTTCATGACACACAACCCTCTATTTCCTGCTCATTTTGGAACTTCTATTTCCATTGTGTATATTCTCCCTCCTAGAGCGTTTTGGCTTGCTAATATGGATATGGTAAACTAGAATTCCTTTTTACTGCTACTTCACCCTATGGACTCTTCTATGTTATTCTGCTTTGGAAAGGAAATGTTGGACTCTGGTTCTTCCCCCGCTTTTCTTTAAATACTCTTCTCATTATCTTCCTTTATTAGTTGTGGGGAAGCTATTCTTCTTGTGGCTATAGCAAAAATTTAAGAGTTGATGGTCCCAGTGGTTATTGCAAAATTTTGGTATTTTGCTCTGATAATTGCACTTTAGTGTTGGTGCTGGCTAATAATGCTAATTCTTACGTCATTTTATGTAGAAGTAAAATTAATAAAATTAAATTCTGTAATCTCTAACTAATATTTAAGGCTAGTACTGCATTTTTAGATATAGATTTGGGTGTAACCTACTCTCAATATGTATAATAAATTAATGGGTATGACTGGAAACTCACGCTCTCATGTATCATCAATATTTATTCATATATGTGTGTGTCTCTCTAAGAAATGTATTTGTTTATTTGTATTTCTATAGGTTATATTGGTTTTAATTGTAGATTGTTAGAATAATAAATTTGATTTCAATTAAGTTGCTAGATTAAAGATAATTTTGGTTTGTGCGATAAACTTTCTTTTCTTGTGTTTGACGTACCAAAAATATACAAACAAAACTGTATGAAATTTTATTGAATATTAAATATATGAAAACACAATAAAAGAAAGGAGTAGCAAAATGATGAGCTAAGTGTGTCCCAACATGGGAAAGTTGATCAAAAGTAATTCTTAACAAAATGTTACAAAAGTAATATATAATAATAAAGGATTGATCAGCTCCAGTAATTTTGTTGCGCAGACTGATGAGTTGGTGATAAATAAGGAAATTGTGACTCAGATTGACCCACTTGATTCCATGGCAGTGATTGAAGCACAACTTGTGAATTAGGTTGATAATGTGGATTCTGCAATTGAACACTTGAAGATATCTGTGGGCCTACTAGATTCATCTGTGTTGACAATTGATTCTGTTGAAGATCATGATGAATTGGTAAGGCTGCTTGATGAGATTGCTGCATTATTGAGTGGGAGTGAGGCACCAAATGAGGACGTGAAGGAAGAAGATAGTTCAAATATTCTTGGTTGCAGTTTGCCAAAGTGATATCATGGATGCTTTTTCGTCTGTGCTCTCTTGTTTCTCTTTCTTTTTGGTGAATATAAAACTTTTGAGCATGGCTTGCCACCTGAGTTGCATCCCTCGTCGCCACTGCATATTCAGAGATATTCTTCCAATGTCCCCAGCTATATTTTTGCACTCCTAGTGTAATATCCCGAATTTTGGGATTGGAGGCTTTGGAATAAGCCTAAATTGAGTGGACTACTAAGCCCCGATTTAGTAGATGTCCCAAATATATTCCCTAATGATTCTAATATCTTTGGGGTATTAAAAAAGTAAAATGGTGAATTTTGGAGAATATAATTATGTTTTCGATAAAATCGCCTATGAGGCAGTGAGCTTATCATAAGGTTTTGGAAGACTAAATGATAATTAAAAATTATGAAATTTTACAGGATGAAAGTAGACATCCTAAGCTTTAATTTGATAGGTCATATTACTTAATAAGAGCTATACACAAAAAGATATGAATTTTTGAAGTTGGCCCAGAAAAACTGGAAAGTTTCTGAAACAACATGCAAAGAATGAAATTCTGGGAATTTTGTGATTCCATTACGCAAAAGTCTATATTTTTCCTTGAAACTAGACTCAATAAGGGTTCTATAGGCTTTGGAATCACTTCAATTTGATATTTCTAGAATTAGTTATGATTTTTCAAAGTTTGGGTAGGAATCTGCCAAAATTTCTGAAAAATCCGAAAATGGAAAATTGTTGATGACATAAGCAATGACATAGGCATAAGATTATTAAAGAAACATCATCTTCCTCCTACAGCATTTCGACGCCATTCTGAAACCAAAATGAAGAAAAAGAGTTGAGAGGGTTTTGGGAGAAAAGGAGAAGAGAACTCGCAAGGTAAGCCGAATTCTCCGACGATCTAGCTCTTAACGCGTATAACCCCGATCCTAAGCTACTCCTTTATGTTCTTTAAGGTTTGGAAGCTCCTCTTTTGGTGTTTTGAAGTTAGGGTTTTCAGCCAAGTCAAGGAAAATCAAGTGGGAGCTTGAGGTAACTTCCAAACTCTTGTATATTGACTATTCTAGCTGCTGTGGGCAATTTAATCGGTGAAATTCCACCGGATTGCCGTTGGTTTTAATTTATGGAAATGGGTTGTAGGGGCTGTTATGCTGCCCAAATTGATACTAAATGGTAGTTGTAACCTAATGGAATAGTCAATAAAGTGGTTAGGAGTAGAAAGGAACGCGTTTACGGAGCCGAAACCGAAAAACCCCAATTTTTCTCGGGGAATTGAGAATTTCGGCCAAGCCTGGTTTGGAGGGGTTAGAGATGGATTTTCAATGATTTGATGATTCCATTGAGTTCAGGAGCGAAAATTAGGTGGGGTTACAGTTGGTCACTTTTTCGGAAAAGGCCGAAAAAGCATAATTACGAAAACGCCCTTGAAACCCTTAAAGTGAGGCTGCCAAGGGTAGATTTGTAAATTGAAATTGAATTTGATAATTCCGAGTCCGGAAATGGATTCCTTGGGCGAAAATATGTCAGAATAGCCCATGTTAAAATTTCAAGAAAAGTACAGTCGGACCGGGTACGGCGGGGCCGGGCCGGGTCCCCGGGGGTATTTTAGTAAATTTTCAATATAGCCTCATATAACCCCCAGAAACACTATGGAAGTGTCTAAATAGTACATTTGACATTGTAGGATCGAATGTGAAGCCCCGAGTTGCTGGCACGCAAATCGAGGAGAAAAGACTGGAGGTAGGGGACTTGCCTTACTTGCATGTATTTGATATCTTTGCTTGTGTAGTGATGTATGTGATTGCTTTACTTGATTGTGTAGAGCATATTTGAATAAATGAAGCTCTGTTTCTGTTTTACTGTGGCCATAGTTTTGTTACATGAAATATTGAGCATGCAGAAATGTCATTATGGGTCATGCATCTAGATAAAGCTAACATGTCATACACATAGCATCTATCATGCATGCATTATGGTATCTGTTTCCTACTGAGATTCTCTCGAATCTCACTCTCCCCTACCAACAATTTAGACAGGAGAAGACAAAAGATATGTTGAGAGCAAAGAAGAGAACTACATGAGGGGATTGCAGTGGCGGAACAAAGTCAGGAATATGTCTCTGTTTTACTGGGATGAGTTTAGACACCCTAGTAGCCTTGTGCGGCTACCTTAATCGTAAATTGCCCACCGAACCGCATACCGTTTTCCGCGAATACTCTAGTAAAGGTGAAATTGAGATAAGGGCGTGAATCTTTAGTGAAGGTATGTACCCGAGATTGCCGGGATGATTAAGTTGTGCACTTTGATATTTATATGAATGTGATTTATCTTCGCGTAGTAATTGTATTCGAAATGTGAATATGAGACCAAGTTTATAAATGATTTCAAAAAGTATTCGTGAAAACCCCGTCATGTGATGGGTTAGTAAATGTAATTTGATTATTATTGGTCTCTATTTCATTTTAATCACGTATTTCGGATATAATTACGGAGGGGGTTACACCTAGCAGGAACAGTCTGTTGAAATTAAAATGAAAACCACATAAGCCTATTTATTATCACACACGCACGCACACATATATATGTAATGATGATTATAAGAATAAATAATAATATAATATTAAGTTTACATACGCATGTTCTTCCAAAGACCATAAGGAGCGCCTATTATGCTTGGGTGGCTGATTGTTGGCAGAAGAGTCCAGGTATTGTGGTGGCTGAACTAGACCCAATTCCATTTGGAGATTTTGATATCGTGTAAAAACCATCTCCTTGGAGAAGCCGACCACCTGCGCAATATGCTCCCATCGGTTGGGGTAGTCCTCCGGATAACACAACAAAGCAACTTGAAACCGCTTCTCCTCCTCAAAACCCCATTGATTCATCATCTTTTTTTCTTTCCTAAACCCCACCCCCACACTTGCATCAAATCTTGTCCTCAAGATTTTAATTCATAAACAACTTAAGAAAACCATGGAAGAAAGATTTTATAGCAAGCAATACAAAATTGGAAACAATTCAAACTTTCAAGAATTAAATTTTCATAGAAATCATTTCCACTTTCTAACAATGCAAATAGCAAGGCAAATCATTTGGCATAGATAAATCACAATAGAATATCCCTCACTAGTCAAAGTGTTTGCACTCTTCTCTCAAGATAATTAAGGGCTTGTGTTTCACTTCCTTCCACTTATTGCAACTCATCTACCATAGGCTTGTTTATCATCTCAATCTCTACTACATTATCCCATTGCTTACACAAATCAAAAGGACTTTTCTAAGGGTTGTAATGAATAAGGTAGGATAATGAAATGAAAGTGATAATGGATGGATACTTTAATTAGTGCTAAGCATTTCAATTAAATTCATGAAGAAGGAAGATGTTTCAAGCTTGACGAACATGAACTCTTATTCTTATTCTTTCTCTTTTTCTTTTTCTTTTTTTCATTCTTTCATATCCTTTTTCTTTTTCTTTTCATGTCTATAATTCTTTTCTTTTTCTCTTTTTTTTTCTATTTATCCAAATCGACAAAATATTGCATTTCTTTCACCAAATCCTTCTTCTCTTTTGTAAATTGTACAACTTAGCATCTACTAAAGTAAAGAGTGAAGGAAAAGATAAGGGACAAATTGCATCAGCTGAAACAAAGGGCTAAGTAGTTCATGCAATTTATCTTTAAAGGAATTTTAGGCTCAAATGGGTGAAGCAAAGGATTCATGTGATTAGGAAGGTCATTTGGCCAAACTAAGTATGAAAATGAATGCCTAAATCATCTTTGTGCATTCAAAAGGAGTTTTAAGTTTTGAAAAAGATTCAAGACAAGTTCTGGAGATGAAATAACAATAAGTGTACTCCCTCTTGAAAGAGATAAAAATCTAGGCTCAAGTTTCTCACTGGTTTTGGACATCCTAAAGTCCTTTTCCCAAGCCAAACTATTTGCCTATTTACTAGCATTCCAAGAAGATAAAACTGAATTCTAATAAAACTCAATCCTTTTCAAATTCAAATTCAAATAATCTAAACTTCACCAATATTCACAATTAAAATCCAAGCTTCAATGAGGGACTTACTAATAGCGATTCCGTAAACTAGAATTCCTTTCTGCTGCTACTTCACCTTATGGACTCTCTTATGTTATTCTACTTTGTAAAGGAAAAGTTGGACTCTGGTTCTTCCCCTGCTTTTCTTTAAATGATCTTTTCATTATCTTACTTTATTCGTAGTAGTGGGGAAACTATTCTTCTTGTGGACTATATTGTCAAATTCAGCTGAAACATGTGAAAATTCACCCATGAACCAAACCTGTGTCAACACAGAATTACTGATCAACCAGTTTACTCTGCTAAGCCCTTAATTTCATTCACTTAGCAATTCAAGACTTCATGAGTAGTCAAGTGTCCTTTCTTAAAGATATAATGGAAAGGAAGCATTTTGAAACGACATGAATAAACCATGATAAAAAACATTTAAGGATTTCTAAACATACAGCAATGACAGAACCTTAATCCCACTAGGTGGGGTTAGCTACATAAATCAAATGACGTCATTATGCTTTGTCAAAAACAAAATCTCCGAATAAATTGTTAACTAAGAAATATCTTTCAATAACCTCATTGAGCATTCTCTTTGGTCTTCCTCTATCCCTTTTAACTAATCTCCAAACAACATGATCTAACATCTTCACAGGCTCATCCAATGGCCTTTGTTATACATGTTCAAACCACCTCCAGTGATTTTCTACCATTTTTTCTTCAATAGGTGCCATTGTAGCCCTTGCCCGTATAATTTTATTACAAATCTTATCCTTCCTTGTATGACCATATATCCATCTCAACATCCTCATCTCAACAATTTCTAAACATAGCCTGTCTGAAATTATATGAATCCTCCAAATGGATTCTCTTTCCTGCTTCGGTGAGAGTTCCTATGAAGTCATACACTGGTCATGAATCTGTATAATTCCCCTATTCATTTAATTAACTCATTTAATTTTATATTTTCTGCTTATACTTGCCCTTTTTATTTATTACCAGGCCATGTTTATTTTTTTCAAGTCAAAGACGTGTTCCCTATAAAAAAAAATGAAGCTTTATAACAAGCAAGCCATACTGGGCTTCTTCTAAGGTCAAACTATCTCAAAGAGAGATAACATTACTGTCATTTCAAAAACAAGTTCCTAAAGACTTCTTTCTGCATGGATAATGATATTCAATGTAGCTTGGTTTTATTTCAAGTTTTGGTTTATCAGACGTGATTGTAACTGACATTGTACGTACTATGCTACTCCATATGATTTGATGATACTGAGAACAACAAAAATATTTGATCAATGAATTAGAGAGAAGTTCCGGCTACAACCATGTGCAAAGGCTCTAATCATTCTTAATACCTCCATGTCAAGCATGTCAAAAGATTGCTTAATATATCCTGATTTTATCATAATATTTAATATTTTATTTAGAGATTTTATTATTAATTTTGGGCTAAATAGCATTTATCATGATTAAATTGAATAAAAGATGATTGTGTGAAAATAGAGCTTAAAATGATATATTTGTTATAATAGTGATTGCCCTTTAAAATTTGAATTTTGAATGAAGATATTACAATATATTTATTTGAATTGTAGATTATTTTGGGACGTTGGAGCTGAAGGACCAAAAAGTAAAAATGCTAAGGACTAAATGGAAAATGAAATTTTGCATATGGCTAGAAGGGAATTTTGACAGAAATAAGGGCTTTTTTGTAATATTAGCGTCACTTTTAGAACAAAGAAATATCAGAGAAAACAACAAAAAAGTACTCCAAATTTGATTAATGACATTTTAGTAGCTAGAGATATTGTCAGTTTAGTTCCCGTATTTCCAAAATACCAATTCGGTTCAAATTTCCAAAAATCAGCGTCCTCCTCCACTAAATATGATTTTAAAGCTGATTTACTCAAATTTTGAGGATTTTCTTGAAACCCACACCTTCAAACATAAATCTAGAGAGGAGACGAATATTTAAAGGATATTGACCGACAATAAAAGGAGGGAGGAGGCGGAAAAGAGTGAGGAACCAGCAGCCGCAGACAAGATTCATGGAGTGACAAGCGATTAATTTGAACAAAGGGAGAGAATAGAGGTGGCCTTCACCAACGTCTCATTCTACTACCATCATCGATCATCAACTACCATCACCTCCATCTTCTTCTCCTTCCATTATCTCATCTCTCATGGGTTTCTTGATGTCTAATGGAGCTATGGCTGTCTCTAAAATCATGAGAAGCTAAATTCTTTCGTGCTTCTTAGGGATAGAAGATTGGGTTTGAACTCCAGAGATATATTCAAGAGAGTTATTTGTTTTAATATTTTGATTTAGATATGTAACAGATTTCCTAAGTTAGGATATTATGTTATGTAATTAATTTACTGAGATTGCGCGTTGTTTATCTTAGTTTGAATTGAACAATTGTGATTTGAATTGGATTTTGTGATTTAAGATTTATATTTA
The DNA here is from genome assembly GCA_963210345.1 of Inga oerstediana. Taxonomy (NCBI): domain Eukaryota; kingdom Viridiplantae; phylum Streptophyta; class Magnoliopsida; order Fabales; family Fabaceae; genus Inga; species Inga oerstediana. The sequence goes on along the minus strand of OY723401.1, from coordinate 84,510,711 downwards.
TATATTCCCTTTTCAGTGTAACGTGATTGTGCTATTCTTTCATAGTTTGAATAAGTATTATGACTGCTTTGATTTTGTTTGAATATCTCAGTTGAATGTTCATTGCATAGAGAAAGAAGTTGTATAAATTCATTCCTAAATTGCACCAAGTTGTATTTAATAGTGTATTAATGAGTAATTATCTAGCTAGAGCTTTATGAGTAATCACTAATTAATATTACTAGACTTAACGAATTGATAAAGTTTGATTTTTGACTTAGTGATGAGTAATTTAACTTCCAAATCATTTTGAGCAAGGATAACCTATATTCCATTTTTCCAAAAAATATTCATCATCAATCTACTTAAATCAGAATTTCATTAATCTTCTCAACAATTTCTCAAAAACCCCAAAAATAGTAGTTTAGGTTATTTTCCATTATTAAAAAGAAAATCAATTTCAAACTCATCTCTATGTTTTTGTCACTTAGTTTAGTTTAAGAATTAAATAAAAGGCTTCTCAAGAGAATACGACATGAGTTATGCCCTTCATAAATAATTTGTTTTATTTTGATTTAACCCGAGGAGACTAAATGCTATAAATCATGTAGTTACACTTGGATCAGCCAATGAGGATGATTTTGTTATACTGTCACTGGCCCTAAATATAAGATCTCTTTATCTAATTTGAGGAGATCAAGGAAACAAAAAAAATACTTAATTACAACACACACACACATATAGTTGTGCTCATGAGAAATCAACAACGAGCAGCCTTCAAGAAGTTATCATATATATGGGCTTCATGCTGGCACTTGAAAGGCTTGGTAGTGCTATTTGCATTGGGAGTTGGCGTTTTCTTATTAGATTATCTTAAAGAGTCATAATGTGAAGGGATATTTAGGATGAAGAATGTCATTTTTTAAAATTTTGTTTTACTTATTCTTGAACAGTGACGACATAGTATTATAGGGCTCTCAAGGATGAATTTATATATAGAAGAATTTGTACAGCACATAGTTGCAAATATTGTGCCCAAGTTTTCTCTTTCACTGAAAGCGTTTGACATGCACGTAGGGATGTTCTGTTTTTATTCTTGTTCCTAGTTGAAAGTTTGAAACACAGAAAATATTTACCCTTTTATTAACTTGTGCACAAGTTTATCATCTCTCCATCAGAACTCCACAATACATGGGTGATAAGAATGCTGAGTAGGAGGTTTGAAGCTTGAGCTATATTTTGACTTGATTAACTATCAAATTAATTGTTATTAAAAAAACAAATTCCAATGGTTGTTGTTTGGTTTGGCATTGGCAGGTCACTAGATGGTTGCAGTTATTTTGATTCATGATATCAAATCTCACTTCATTGCAAAGACTTGGAACTCATCCAATGCTCTAACTTGGCCTCTCCTCTTCCATAATCAATCAACAGTTTCACATCATTAAAGAAGCTTAGACTCTTCAAGTGCTCTGTTTTTACATCACAAGGAATCTGATATATATTACTCCATGCACCTACGAGCTTGAAAATTGGTTCACATTCTAAATGTTCTTCTGGAATAAAGAATTATTAGTGTCTTGTTACCTTCACTTCGAGGTCCTTTATTATTATTAGAATTAAAAGGAATGTAATAAAGAATGGGGAAATTCACAATTTGGTTCTCATAGTTCACACAAACTTTAGATCTAGCCTTGAGGTTTTTTGTTTGATGCTTCAAGACACCTTCAAATATGGTGTTGGAAAATCAGACGTTAATTACTTGATGTTGTTTTATAGCATAGCATAGGATCTTGTACATTGAAGTCATCTGAGATATTTATTTTTCCTGTTTTCAAAATACTTTGTTTATCAATAAACTGTTGGCTACTGAATTGAGGTTCAGAACACGCAAACAAACGAACTCCAAAAAATTAATCTACGTTGTTTTTGGGAAGGTATAGTTACGACTTCTATAGAACTGGCCTTTTAATTTCCTTGTAAATAAAGTTGTTTTACAATGCAAGTAATTAATCAATTAACTGTCTGCTTTCCAATAACATTCTCAAATGAACAGAAAAAATATTTTTGGATACTAGATATACTATAAATAAATTGAGACTCGAGACACCGGATGCCAAAAATATTTTAGGGAGCAACATCTTATTTAATCCAAATTAAAATAAAAAATAAATTAAAAAAATGGGTTGCCTTATGCCAAAATTGAGGGATGAGCATGCCTTGCTCATAAATGTGATGAGCAAGGCATGTGGACCCTATATATAAGGCAGCTCATTAAAATTTTGAAATGAATATATAATTTAGCCTTTCACTTATAATAATGTTGATTTTTTTTTATTTATTATTATATATATTAAATAGAGGTAGAGTTGGAAATTTATTGAATTTTATAACAAAATTAATGAGATTTAAAGTTTTCCTTACTATGAATAAAAAATATTATAAGTATCTTATAATATAAACAGGAGAATAGAAGTACCTTGTTTTCCTTAGTATGGATAAAAAATAGAATTAATTTAATTAAAGCTACTGGCTGTATTTCGTCTCGTTGCTAATGTTGTTATGGTCTGTCCTAAGTGTTTCTTTTGGGTTTTCTTTTTAACAACCTTTGGTTTTTTAGAACTATGTTGAATTCGGGAATCTGACATGAAGAGAAGCGCTTGGTTACAATTGCAAAATAGATGAACTATTAGCGTACTTTAGTTCTTGTTCTGAAGCTTTATACAATTTGTTTCTAGTTGTTTATCTGACACAACCTAACTTGTCTTCCATGGCAACTGTCTTGGTAATAAACAATTTGTTATTTATAAGTTTGTCAGTCATTATAAGACTCCTGAGAGTTCACAAATTCTAGTTGCAGGCTTTCTTGAGAGTTTTAAGTTTTAAATTTATAATAAGATATCCTTCGACGAGTACCGAGATTGATTTTTTTTTTTGCCCTTATTTGTATGATGATTGGGGCATATGAGTGAATGGAGAGGGGTTTGGGGGAGGGGGAAAGAAAAGGATGGCAGATTTAGGGAGAGAAACGAGGGAGGGAGGTCAGAGTAGTTTTATTCCTGAAGGTTGGGGAAAGAAAGTAACCCACAAAGTGTTATGCTTTAATGATAAGATCATAAGAACCAAATGCTTAGGGAAGAGTTTAGGAGAAGAGAAATTGTTTTATTAGAAGAAGTGCAATAATCCTGAACACCTGCAACTCCAACTAACCAAAATGATAAAGGCTATTAGAAAGGGTTGAGCAAGCCAAGAATCTTGCTCTTCCAAATCTTATAGCCAAGGATGATCTTTATAATACAAATCAAATAATAATAGTAAAACAAATGGCATTGGCAAAATAAATAATCACAACGCTAACATGAAATGATGTCTATCTCTCCACTGTCCCCATGTTTCCCATTCTGTAATAACTGCCCAGGCTGCATATTCTGCTCACAACTTTCCTCCCCTAGTTGTCATTAGTGGAGTACAGTCACTCGGTGCTTTATCACAATTTGTCTTTGATAATCTGTCTTCCAATCTGGATCAATTTAGTGATTTTTTATGCTTTTCTTGTGATGTGCAGAGTTCAGTTTGGATGATGTTAAAGTTCATAAACAGAGGGAGAACTATCTTGGTCAGAGTATCAAGGCCCCTGTTGGCAGAAGGCAGAAAGGTAAAATTGATTATTCTTTCAGGTTTTAAATTTCACGAAGAATTCTGTATATCAATATACATATGTATATGCATGTTCTTGGATAATTGCTTAGTTTCAAGGGCATGCATGTATTGCTGTTATTGCCTTAAGGTGGTCCTTTCATGACACAACCCTCTATTTCCTGCTCATTTTGGAACTTCTATTTCCATTGTGTATATTCTCCCTCCTAGAGCGTTTTGGCCATTGAGGGACTCTTGCATAAAGAGGGATCTTCCTAATAGGGATATGGTAAACTAGAATTCCTTTCTACTGCTACTTCACCCTATGGACTCTGGTTCTTCCTCTGCTTTTCTTTAAATTCTCTTCTCATTATCTTACTTTATTAGTTGTGGAGAAGCTATTCTTCTTGTGGCTATAGCGAAAATTTAAGAGTTGATGGTCCCAGTGGTTATTACAAAATTTTGGTATTTTGGTCTGATTATTGCACTTTAGTGTTGGTGCTGGCTAATAATAATAATTCTTACGTCATTTTATGTAGAAGTAAAATTAATAAAATTAAATTCTGTAATCTCTAACTAATATTTAAGCCTAGTACTACATTTTTAGAAATAGATTTGGGTGTAGCCTACTCTCAATATGTCTAATGAATTAATGGGCATGACTGGTAATTCACGCTCTCATGTATCATCAATGTTTATTCATATATGTGTGTCTCTCTTAGAAATATGTATTTGCTTATTTGTATTTCTATAGGTTATATTGGTTTTAATTGTTAATTGTTAAAATAATAAATTTGATTTCAATTAAGTTGCTAGATTAAAGATAATTTTGGTTTGTGTGATAAACTTTCTTTTCTTGTGTTTGACGTACCAAAAATATACAAACATAATTGATATGAAATTGTATTGAATATTAAATAAGGAGAACTGCCTAAAAATACCTTTAGGGCAAATTAATTGTTGGTTGCTACCAAGTGTGCAAGCGATCTTCCGTGTGTGCAAGCAATCTTTCGTTTTGTCTAAACCATCTTCCGTGTGTGCAAACAATCTTTTGTTGAGTGTAAAATATCTTCCGTTATGTGCAACAGATCTTCCATTGTAGCATTCAGCAATTAATTTGCCAAAAAGGTATTTATTAGCAATTCTCCCTATTAAATATATGAAAACACAATAAAAGAAAAGAGTAGCAAAATGATGAGCTAAGGGCATCCCAATATGGGAAAGTTGATCAAAAGATGTTCTCAACAAAATGTTACAAGGATTGATTAGCTCCAGTAATTTTGTTGCACAGACTAATGAGTTGATGATAAGTAAGGAAATTGTGACTCAGATTGACCCACTTGATTCCATGGTAGTGATTGATACACAACTTGTGAATTAGGTTGATAATGTGGATTCTGCAATTGAACACATGAAGATATATGTGGGCCTACTTGATTCATCTGTGTTGACAACTGATTCAGCTGAAGATCATGATGAATTGGTAAGGCTGCTTGATGAGATTGTTGCATTATTGAGCGGGAGCGAGGCATACCAAATGAGGATGTGAAGAAAGAAGATGGTTCAAATATTCTTGGTCGCAATTTGCTAAAGTGATATCATGGATGCTTCTTCTTCTATGCTCTCTTGTTTCTCTTTCTTTTTGGCAAGTATAAAACTTTTGAGCATGGCTTGCCACCTGAGTTGCATCCCGCGTCGCCACTGCATATTTAGAGATATTCTTCCAATGTCCCCAGCTATATTTTTGCACTCCTAGCAGGAATAGTCTGTTGAAATTAAAATGAACACCACATAAGCCTATTTAATGATCACGCACGCACGCACACATATATATGTAATGATGATTATAAGAATAAATAATAATATAATATTAAGTTTACGTACGCATGTTCTTCCAAAGTCCATAAGGAGCGTATGTGATGCTTGGGTGGTTGCTTATTGGCAGAATAGTCTAGGTATTGTGGCGGCTAGACCAAACTTAATTCAGTTTGGAGATTTTGATATCGTTGAAAAACCATCTCCTTAGAGAAGCCGACCACCTGTGCGATATTCTCTCACCGGTCGGGGTAGTCTTCCAGATAACACAACAGAGCAACTTGAAATCATTCCCCCCCCCCCTCAAAACTCCCCTGATTCATCATCTTTTTTCTTTCCTACACCAATCATAACACGTATCAGTCATCATGATCATATGTGTGTGTGCATATATATGTATGTGTGTATATATATATATAACAACTGAACAACCCGTAGATGTGTGTGTGAGCGTGTATAATAACCATGCAAATTATGTATGACTTCAAATGAAGCAATGGAGCCCAAGTTATGCTTGAACTACTATATAGAATATATAACTAGTAAAGAGACAGTGTATAGTTTTATTGAGAAATAGGTGGCTCAGAAAGCCAAAGACAATATATGAAAGAATCAAATTAACACTATACATTTCTTGAAACTTGTTTTATAATCCCTAAAGGTAGTTTGAGGAACTCATGGTTGTTGCCTTGTAGTGTAATTAGAATGAGGTCATTGGTCACCTAGATTGAATGTCATCAAGATGAAAAGTAGAAGCTTGCTAAACAAAATTCATTACTAAACCCATACTTTCCTCCAGGGTTACATAAAATGCCCTAAGATTTGTGGGACTTATTGTAGAATGACGAAATAAAGAACAAAAATTGTGATGTAATTTGCACTTGAATACCTAACAATTTTATTACTAGTTGCCTAAGATCCTTGAAGGTTAGAACTCCATGTAGGTGGCATTATTTTTAGTCCAAGCACTATTTCAGTATATGCCACATAACCTAATACAAAATTAACTACACTAATACAAATTAAAAACTTCCCTCTTTAATTTGTGATAATAGTAGGGTCTTAAACTTATGAATAACATGTTTTTCCTAATAGCTAGAAACCTTGCTAATGGTTCTTGTTGTTATTGGAGCAGTTGAGGGTTTGATAAAAATAAGTACTACTTCTTTCAAACAACCTTTTTACACAGAACTTTCTATACATGTAGGATTCTTTGTATGTCTTGCCTTTGTTTTAAGGTCTAGTTAATATGCAAAGATGTAAAGCTTCTATTTCTTATTGGTTTAATTTTTCTTATGAGGGTAGTAAATCAATAATATTTTATTCAATTACTTGTTTTTGTTGTTATGAGCTTATTTGTAACACCACAGAGCAAGTTTTTAGCAAACCCACTTTGACCCTGATGTCACCCCTCATTGTTTTGAAACGCAACGAAATGGGAGGTATTTAGACATTTATAAAACGTCTTTTGTCTGTGGGATCGACCATGTGATTAAAAGGCATGGGCTCTATCACTTAACTACTAGCTAAATATGGAGTTGCATATAGCTAAGATCAAAGTCTCAAGAACAGAATTTCAAAAGATATAATTTAGGAAATTATTGGAATAATTGAGAATAATTAAACTTACAACTCTCTAGCAAGCTGTAGCACAAAGATGTTGTTTCTTCATAATTGTTCTTCGTATAGATAGAGTCAGGTAAGGTAGAGAAGTATAACTGATATTTTTGTTGGAAGATTTGGTGAGAAAAGAGAAGGACGATTTGTTATTCTTGAGGATAATTCTTATGGTTACGTATGTGTGTAGGAGGAAAAAGATTACTTCCGGATATTTATAATCTAGATTTAAATTATTCTTCTTCAATATACTTTTTATGAGAATTCAAATTGTTAAAAAGTGGGAAAAGTCTAGAAGAATGTGATTATGTTGGATTTTTAAATTTTAATGTTTAGGCCTCCATTTTTTTGTTTGAAATTTGGCCTCCGTATTTTATTTCCATACATGAAATTTTTAAGCTCATCGTTCCCTTATTTTATTTATGAATTATTTTGAATTTTATTTTTAAAAAATTGGAGTATTTGGTTGGATGACCGCCATATTGTTTTTTGTTGCCCTGAGACCGCCATTTTGTTAAAATCAATTGGACAAAATATTTCGACCAAAAAAAAAAAACAAGAAGACAAAATCGCTTCTTCTTCTTTTTTTAAATAGTTTTTTTTTTTAAATTTTTTGGTCAGATAATAATCGTTTATTTGGGAAGATGGAAAACTGGGAGGGGTGTGATAGGATTCCACGGGCAGTTTATAGATGTTAATACATGTGTTAATAACTGTTAAGTTATTTTCTGTTTCATATAGGAGTAGTTATTATCAGTTATAGGGGAGGTTACTTTCAGTTATTGTAAGTCTTATCCTATTAGGCTATTCGGCTATTTATATGTTACATGTATTAGTCTTAAGATATGAACGAAGAATTGATTGTTGCTTGGAACTCTCGTTTCCTCTCGAACTTCAGATACTGGTTCTAGATTTCTTCCCTTCTCTCTTCCTCTCTTTCCTTCTCCTTTCTCTATTCTTTCCTCGCTTCTAAATCATAGAATCTATCATTTTCCCTGAAAGAAGGCAAGCCGCTGATTAAACAGATGATGCAGTAATTTTACATTTTAAGTTTGAGATTGACGGAGTTGTAACCTGGACAATAATAATCATAATTATATTCGTTCTTTTTATTTGCAGCATGTTCCTAAAATCAATGATAAGCTACCGTCTGATGATGAACAAATATCAGATCATCAAAGGCTCCTAGACAGGTAATGGGTTATACTCCTCCAGTCCTAAATGTAGGACCTAGTTTGGGAGTGCATTTTGATCCTAAATGTGAGACCATTTTCCATTTTATCTTATATTTATCATTTTGCTTCAAACTAATTTACCTAACTTATAAAATGATATATAATCTAATGTTACACAAAAATATTTTAGAGAGATTGTGTCACATATATTATAATTAAGTAATTGATAGTTTCTTTAATTTCCTCAAATTAGATTAATAGGTCTTAAGGATCAAAGGAGTACTTTGTTTCTTTTTTTTCTTTTTTTTTTGCCTGCGAAAAGGAGTACTTTGTTTCTACCTCTTCATTGTGTTGACTACTATACATAATATGGAAATGGAAAATATAATTAACATGTTTGTAAATCAAGCAATTCTTCGATCACCCAAATACTTGAAGTTTGTTTAGGACTTCACACTAGGGATATCAATGATGCTATGCATAGACTTTTGCGTATGCAGTTCACTATGGATATGGGTCTGTTTGAGAATCCTCTAGCTGATCTTTGCTAAGTCAATGAACTTGGAAGCTAGCCACAATGGAACCTAGCCGCTAATGGTCATTTATATCTAACCTACAAGATAAGTTTACAGCAAAGAAAATTGAGGGGAGGACGACACAATTTGGGCGCCCCTTAGGCTGTGTGTAATACTTTTATTTATTTTGGCCCAAAGGTTGTGTGTAATACTTAATTGTCTCACACTCTTCTCTGAAAATCAAGTTGGCTTTATATAGTTCTAGTCTACTAGGTCAAGAAGGAAGCCACCTTGAGAATCTCAAATGAACATACCTAATAGTTTATTTATAATGTCATCTAAAAAATTGTATAAATTATTTATAAATTTACTAACTTAACCTTAATTCTAAGTTTCACATTTTATCATTATTACTTTTAACCCTTACTTTCGCATCAATCATTAACCCCCACCCCTCTTCTCTCCGATAGCTTGAAATGGCAATGCTAACTCACTCACTCTCCATTGATTTGTACCATCCATTGAAACACAATAATTTATATAAGTTTATTTTAGTGCCAAGTGAAATATTATAATCTTAATAGGAAGAGTTTGTCCCAATTTATGTGATAATAGCAAAAGAAATAAAATCTAGTTTTACATGTTACTTGTTATGCCTGGTCAATTTTAAAAAATATATCTCATTAGTCAGCAGACATTAGTTTTTCTTATTCTTATTTGCTCAAACAATTGTTGTCACTAGAGATTTTTTTCTTTTCCTTACTAAGCCTTTATATTACAATGAGAATGGATGCTAAGCTTTTAAGACATAATGTAATATCTTAAATAAGTGTGAAGGCAATTATACATGAATTTAGATGCATATGTTTTAAAAACTATTTAAAAGCCTTTATTTTAAGTAGGCTTTTAAATAGGCTAAGCTTCAGGTCTTTTGAAGGCTCAGGCTCAGGTCTAAAAAAATCTTATATACAGGCTTAGGCCCAGGCTCATACTTTAAATTTTTGTTGCAGGCCTAGGCCTATTTAGGTAAAGCCTAGTCTATTTCCACTCCTAAATAACATTAACGGTGTTAAATAATAGTTTTCTTTTGAGCATGGAAAATGAAAGGCACCATATGGGCAATAATGACAAAATAAATTATTATAGGTTATTATTAAAATTTAAACTACTTTGAATGTTTTTTAATTATAGGTTACAAAAATAATATGGACCCTTACATGAAAAAGACATAATAGGGGCATTAATTTCTAAACAAAGGTTACACTTTTAATGTAAATCTCCTTAAAGGAGTTATTGTTACGAGTGTAGATGCTTAATTTAATAGTGCAAATGTACACTGTCGTAATCAAGTAATACAAAAATGAGTAGAGTATCGTTCCCACGAGGATTGATCACTAAGTATCAAAATGGGTAATTTTAACTCTATTTAATTGGTCAATTAGTTGATGATTGAAAGCATGAAATAAAAGATAATTAAATATGAATGCAAATGATATGAAACAACTATGAGAAAAAGTCCTAGGGGTCATATTTCACTTAAAAAATTTCGGATTAAATCACTTATCTATTCTAGCCCAATTTATTCCACATGATTGATAGTTCAGTTTCCCTAATTTAATTACTAGCATCTTTCAATGTCAAGCAATTCTATAATTAATTGCTAATCCAATATATTCCTATATGAATTTAAGCAATTAATTATACATTAAGATTCATGGAACTCAGTAAGACTACACAACTTATATGAATATATTCCTATTTCATATGCAAATCATGGTTTTAATTATATGATCTATACACATGCATTTCCTTCCGGTCTCAATATGCATATTGAAATCATTCAAAAGATGGACAGTCAATCAAAAGCATTAAGAATAATAATTAAAACTCAATCATGAAGGATAAATTCAAACTAGATTTAATAAGTTAAGATTCGATCCGTCATTAGTAAGCTACGTCATCATCCTAGGAAAATGGAAATTTAGCACATGATAAAATAAAAAACAAAACCAAAATAAATTGACATTATGTAAAACTAGAATGAAATCCTCATAAATACTGTATAAAACTTGAATATTAAATTCTCAAACATAAATATACAACCAAAATATGCATGAAAAATGTAAAAATCTAGCCGTCCCTTTAGGAGGTAAAACCTTCCACGTAGGTGGCATACAAAAAGTAATACAATCCTAAGCCTTCCAAGATGAAGGCATGCAAAAAGTAATACAATGCATAAAATTAATTCTAAGATGATGGAGTAAGTGGAGAAGAGATGAGAGTAATGAAATGGCGTGTAAGCAGAGAAGAGTAATGGAAATGAAATGGTATGTGCAAAGAATAGATGAGAGTAATGGATATGAATTGGTGTGTGAAATGTGAAGGAGAGGGTGACTATATATAGGGAAGAATGGAGTAGGGTAGATGAAATGTGGTAGGTGAAGTAGTAGATAGAATGTGGTAAATGAAGTAGTTGGTGAAAAGGAAGATGAAGAGGTAGATAAAATGGTTGGTGGAATGGTAGATAATTCCCGCTTACAACTTCCAAGCAAAATTCGAAACTTTTGGAGATAGAACTGGATTTTGGTCTCAACATCAAAGTTGTAGAGCTCTTTCTTAGCTTTTTATCTATATAAAGAACGTCCCAATCCGACATCTAGAGCTCCAGATATTGCCTGAAAACTGAAAGAGGGTCTAATTTAGTATTTTTCAAGAAATTCTATTTTATGCCAAAATCATTATTTATTTATTTATTTATTACACCCAAATTTATTAAATTAAGCTCAAATATCATCCATAAAATCATCATATAAGGGAAAATAAATATGCAAATATTTTACTTATCAGTTATCTTAATCAAGCCTCTTTCACATTCATTCTATTCTATAATATAATGGTTTACTTCACATGATTACCCACATTTTGCAACCAAGCCAAATTCCTTTCCTTTCTCAAAATCTCAAAATATATATAGCAAACACTTAGTGAGACCTTATATACCAAATCAATGATAGCAAGGACACTTGAGTTATTGTTGCAAGTTTATTGTGCAATAATGACAAAATAAATTATTATAGGTTATTATTAAAATTAAAACTACTTTGAATGCTTTTTAATTATAAGTTACAAAAATAATGGCCCTCAAATGAAAAGACATAATATGGGCATTAATTTCTAAAAAAAGGGTTACACTTTTAACGTAAATTTCTTAAAGGAGTTATCTTAACCAAGCCTCTTTCACATTCCACTCCATTCTACAATATAGTGGTTTACTTCAAATGGCCACCCACATTTTGCAACCAAGCCAAATTCCTTTCCTTTCTCAAAATCTCAAAATATGGCAAACAATTAGTGAGGCCTTATATACGAAATCAGAAGTACTCCATCTTATGCTCCTTAGATGGTGGACATGATTCTAATGAATGAACGGGTTCAACCATCACAAAGTTTCTTTAGCACCAACCTACGGGACCACTTACACTGAGTTGTGAAATATATGCAAAGAACACAATTGAAAGTTTTGTCACTAAGAAGTTATTGATTGAATGAAGGAGCTCCTGGAGGGTGAGGTTTATCACCTCTAAAACCTTGAGATGATTAACAACAATGGCATACATAAAGTGACTCCACACTTGTGGAGGATCATATTCAACAACACATCATATTTTCAAAATTTTGATATGCTAATTCCCAAGACACATTCAACTTTTTTTCCCACAAGAGTCATTGCAGATAACACAAGTTTGTGCTTTGCAACTAATTAGTTAGTGTTCTTCACTAATCTATTGTGTATAATTTATACCCTTAAAATGTAATTATAATATTTGTGTTTTGTAATTTGAGGTTTTGCAAACATCATAAGATTTCTTCAAGCTTTTGGAGACTAGAAAGATTCATAGAGAGGATACGAAACTTTGAAGAGGCTAAATTTCACACTTGCAGATAAAGAATAATGTTTCACCCATGTCGTGACTCAGTGTCATTGCATTGCTTAAACCTATCAATGATTTTCGTCATTTATTTATAATTTTCACATTTATATAATTGTCATGTTTTTGTTTTACTTCAATGATTTTGTATTTTTTGTCATTTATTTTTTACCATACTGTTGCACTTGTGTGCATATCTTATTTTCCAAATGTAGCTGTCATGTATGTGCGTTTTATTATATAATATTAGTGAATAGTTAATGGCTAATAATTAATTAGTTAAATGCCTTTGTGCTTCATAAATAACCGGGCCTTTTGTCCCATTTTGTCCTTGAAAAAGGGAGTGTGAGATTGTTCCCTGTTAAAGTTTGTTTACCTACGAAGATGTCGGAACCTTTCAAAAATCCGCACAACCGAAAGCAATAAAATGGAAAAATAAATACGAGAGTGAAAATGAGTTATGTTTTAAGGCCTATTTTGGTCACGCTTGAAACAATAACTTAATGTATATTCCATTATCAGAGTTATTCATGTCACACTGAGAAGCTAGCTACATCAAAACTGGGATAATTATAAAGGAAATCTATGTAGTACCAACATAACTACAAGGATATTATATTTTGGCACTTTGTGCTTTTTCTTCTAAAAAAAATTTCAATAAATACAACAAGGTTTTCAGCTCCAAATTAAAAGAGCATATACCTATAATCAAAATTGAGAGTGCAAAAATCTATTGCCCAATTGTAAATTCCTACAAGCTTGGAGTAGTTTCCAGATTGCAAACAATAGCACCACATATTAATATATTGTACTCATGACTTAGATAAAAATAAAACTATATTAGATTCATCAAACAATATAATATGTATAAACTATTGTCCTAAAATTAGAAGAAAAAAACCACCATAGGCATTCAGAATATGTGGTTCTTTCTTGATGAGCTCTTATTTATTAGCCTATTTGTGTTCATAATTCTTCTCATACCTTTCCTTGGCTAAACATTAATAATTAAACAATAGTATATAAGAGCCTACTAGATAGGTGATTAACGTTTTAAAAAATATATTGACAGTCCTTGACACTCTTCCTAATCAAGTTTCAAGCAACAATCTTATTCTTTTATTTTTTTGGGTTTCCATGCCTTGAAACAAATCTTGGTGCTGCCCAACAACTATCTTACTATCAAATATTAATAAACAAAACTTCTAAAAAAAAAGGCCTTTTGGTGTTTACTGTTAGGATTCCTTTAGGGGAATTACGCAATATTAATGAGGTTATACGTAATATTTCTCAAAACTAACAAAGAATCTTATTCGAAATCGTATCTTAAAACTTACAACAGACAATACACACCATCCTGTACACGGGAGAAGACCCTAGTTTTTATTATATAGAAATTAAAAATACGGTTGAAATGTAAATTTTAATATTAATTTTTAAGTATAATTAATACTTATTTTAAAAAATATAGTTTGCATATTTCTGGGCATAATTAATATTTATTTTCAAAAATAATTTTCAACCTTCAGAAATAACTTGGGATGTCCAAAAAAGCTTGTAGGTTGATTATTTGTAATTAATATGTATAAAATATGTTGGGACCTTTACTTTAGAACCAATTTCCAAGTGTTTTTAAATTAGCATGAATTATTTCGACCAGAGATAAATAAATAAAATATAAAATTTTATTAAATTCAGCCAGCATCTTGTTTTGTTTCGTACACTTGATTTGCTTCTCATTGTAGATGTTGTTTCGTTTCCATGTGATATTTGAAGGCTTCGTCTTCCTCCCTTGGTTTTCATTTAAATACTCTCTCATAGTCTTAGCTGCGAGCCCACGAGTCAGATTTTTGCTTTTGAGAGTCGTTGTTTTGCTGGTGGTTGTTGCAGCTGCGGTGATTGGAGAGGGTCCGGTGCTGATTTCGCCATTCTGAGATTCTAATTGCTCAGCAAATGAACACAAACAAGTAGGTAGACATTTGACATTTCGTTCTTTCAAGTTTTCTTGATTTTGTGGTTTTCTTTTGAACCTGTTTGATTTCCAAGAAATCTAACAGATGGGGGGGAATGTTGTTTCTGAGTCTTCTTGATTGTGTGGATTAACAGATACAATCGATCGTACATTTTGTCATATTCTTATCGACATTGTTTGAATCGGTGTGATCAAATACGAATTCTTATCGACATTGTTTGAATCGGTGTGATCAAATACGATAACGAAAAGTAAGTAATCATCCTTCTCGTTCATAGTCAAAGTCAAGTCTTTGTTCTCTTGTTATATATATATATATATATGTACATACACAATCATGATGACTGATATGTTGAAAACTGCTCTGCTGTTGTTTTCGAAGGACTGGTCCAACCGGCGGGGGGGAGAGTGCGGAGTTGTTCCCTGGCGCTGCCACAGAGATGGATGACGGTGTCGCTTCTCTTGATTTAAATCAGACTCCGGCACCGGCTTCCCCTTCCCCCTCCCCCTCGGTCACCGCCATCACAGAGATGGTTGACGGTGTCGCCCTTGTTGATTCAAATCAGATTTGGCCACCGGATCACCCCTCCTCCTTCTCCTCCTTCGCCATCACCGCCCCCCATTAGCCACTCATCAACTATAGCAGTCGGACAAGCCCCCGCCATTGGAGTACAGAGGAACACGCATACGTACAATTCATATGACATTATTTATTCTGACCTATGCACGATTCCCGCATATGTGTGTGTATATGTATGTGATGAAGACTACCTTGTCCTTCACTATTGTATAGGGCTGTAGTTGTAATTCATCAAGTAATAATCATTGATATCACAAACACATATGATCATCACTTTGATTTGAACAGACTGTTCCTGCTGGGAGTGGAGCTATATGGTCGACAACGGAAGGATATTTCTAAATGCGTCGAGATGACAAAGAGACATGTTCAGTTCAGAAGCCAGCAACCACCCCCCGGGTCCCAAAGTGGACCAAGATCCATTGCATCGCATAAAACTTGAGGATTGTCCGTTTGCTTTTCATCCTGATTTGATGGATAAGTTACGCAAGAGGATTCGTGACACTCCTCCTCCTCCTATCCCACAGCCGCCTACTGAAATTCTTGTGAGTGAAGGGGCAGAGAAAAAGGGGACAGAGGACAACGGAGACAGCTCTACAGGTAGAGATCAACAAGACAACTGAAAGAAATTAAATGCATCAAACTTTGTTTGTTTGTTAGTGTGTGAATAGTTATGTTTGAGGTTTTACTCCCTCCGGTCCTAATTATAAGATAAAGTTGACTCTTTTGGAGAAATTAAGGAAGTCAATTAAATTACTTTAGAGTATTTTTATTTTTATTTTTTTCTCCAAACTAATTAATTTGACTAATAAACTAATATATAATCTAAGAATACTAAAAATATAAACACTCTAAAATAATTTAATTGGTTTCCTTAATTTCTCCAAAAAAGTCAACTTTATCTTATAATTAGGACCGGAGGGAGTATTATACATATGCGCACACATTCTGAAACAGTGCTATAAGGTCTTCCTCCAAAGTTAGCTATGTACAGAATTTTTTTAGGCTTTAGCATATGATTTTGTAGACAACATATCAGTAGGAGGAAAATCATCCAAACATTACATTGAATTCCCTTTTGGCAACGTAAGCCATGTTCTTTGTGTTGGGGGGTTTGTGATATACCCTTTGTATTTTTATCTTACATCATTTTTGGATGCTTGTATGGTAATAAAGGAAATAACGTCACATGCGAGATCAGATTAAGGAACGAAAAAAATCATTAATTTTAATTCTTTAATAAAAAAAGCAAATTCAAAACACATTAATTGTAAACATTACATAATTTTATTTGTGTGATATACTTTCTTTATTTTTGGTAGGATCTTAAATAAAAAAGATAAACAAAACTGTATGAAATTGTATTGAATATTAAATAAATGAAAATGTAATAAAAATAAAATAGCAAAATGATGAGCTAAGTGCGTCCCATCATGGGAAAGTTGATCAAAAGAAGTTTTTAACAATATTTTACAAAAGTAACATATAATAATGATAAAGGATTGATCAGCTCTAGTAATTTTGTTGTGCGGATTGATAAGTTAGTGATAGGTAAGGAAATTGTGACTCAGATTGATCCCCTTGATTCCATGGCAGTGATTGATGCACAACTTGTGAATTAGGTTGATAAGGTGGGTTCTGCAATTGGCCGCATGAAGCTATATGTGGGCCTACTTGATTCATCTAAGTTGATAACTGATTCAGCTGAAGATCATAATGAATTGGTAAGGGTGTTTGATGAGATTGTTGCATTATTGAGCGGGAGTGAGGCACCAAATGAGGACGTGAAGAAAGAAGATGGTTCAAATATTCTTGGTCGCAGTTTGCTAAAGTGATATCATGGATGCTTCTTCTTCTATGCTCTCTTGTCTCTCTTTCTTTCTGGCGAATATAAAACTTTTGAGCATGGCTTGCCACCTGAGTTGCATCACGTGTCGCCACTGCATATTGAGAGATATTCTTCCAATATCCCCAGCCATATTTTTGCACTCCTAGCAGGAACAGTCTGTTAAAATTAAAATGAAAATCATATAAGCCTATTTAATAATCACAAACATGCACACATATATATGTAATGACGATTATAAGAATAAATAATGATATAATATTAAGTTTACGCACGTATGTTCTTCCAAAGTCCATAGGGAGCGCCTATTATGTTTGGGCAGTTGATTATTGGCAGAAGAGTCTCGGTATTGAGGTGCCTGAACCAAACCCAATTCAATTTGGAGATTTTGATATCGTTGAAAAACCATCTCCTTAGAGAAGCCGACCACCTGGGCGATATTCTCCCACCGGTTGGGGTAGCCCTCTGGATAACACAACAGAGCAACTTGAAACCGCTTCTCCTTCTCAAAACTCCATTGATTCATCATCTTTTTTCTTTCCTACACCAATCTTAACACGTATAAGTCATCATGATCATAGATATATAACAACACATAAATATGCCCTCAGGTTGAATGCCATCAAGATGGAAAATAGGAGTTTGTTAAACAAAATTAATTATTAAACCCATACTTTCCTCTAGATTTAAATAAAATGCACCAAGATTTGCAGGGCCTTATTGAAGAAGAAGGGAATAAAGAACAAAAGTTGTGATGTAATTTGCACTTAGCAATCTTATTACTAGTTGTCTAAAATATTTGAAGGTTAAAATTCCATATAGGTGATTTTTTTAACCCATATACTGTTTCACTAAGTGCTGCATAATCCCATATACTAAACTAACTGCACTAATACAAATTAAAAACTTCCCTCTTTAAGTTGTGATAATATTAGACTCTTAAACTTATGAATATAATAACATGTTTTACTTTATAGCTAGAAACCTTTCTAATTGTTCTTGTTGATAACAAGTACTGCGTCCTTCCAACAACATTTATTTCTTATTGATTTAATTTTTCATATGAGTGTAGTAAATCAATGATATTTTATTCAATTATTTGTTTTTGTTGTTTTGATCTCATTTGTAACATCCCAGAATGAGTATGTAGCAAACCTATTTTGGCCTCGTTACTCCTCATGATTTTAAAACACATTAAGATGGGAGGTATCTAGACACTTATAAGACGTCTTTTGTTTGTGAGATCGACTATGTGGCCAAAAGTCCCGTGATCTATCACTTAATTATTCACTCATGGAGTTGCATATAGCTAAGATCAAAATCTCAAGAAGAAAATTTCAAAACATATATTGTAGAAATAATTGAAAACATAATTGAGAATAATTAAACTTACAATTCCTTAGCAAGCTATGGCACAAAGACGTTGTTTCTTGATAATTCTTGTTGGTATAGATAGAGTTAGGTAGGGTAGAAAAGTATAACTGTTACTTTTGTCTAAAGATTTAGTGAGACAAGAGAAGGATGATTTGTTATTCTTAGGATAATTCTTGTGGTTATATGTATGTGTGGGAGAGGAAAGATTACTTGTGAATATTTATGATCTAAATTTAAATTATTCGTCTTCAATATATTTTTTATGAGAATTCAAATTATTAAAAAGTGGGAAAAGTCTAGAAGCACGTGATTACGTTGGATTTTTAAATTTTAATGGTTTGGCCTCTTTTTTTTTTTTTTTTGTGAATCTCGCCTCCTTATTTTTTTTTAGGATACATGAAATTGTTAACCCCATCGTTACGTTATTTTATTTATGAATTATTTTGAATTTTATTTACAAAAAATGGAGTATTTGGGTGGACGACCGCCATATTGTTTTTTCACCTGAGACAGCCTTTTTGTTAAAACTGAATATACAATAAAAATCGACAAAATCGTCTTTCTTTAAGAAAACCGTTGATATAGTTTTTTGTCAGAAAATAATCGTTTATTTGGGCAGAGGGAGAACTGGGTGGCGGTGTGCGGTGTGGTGTGCGAAGACCGCAGAGATTGGACGGAAGCCGTTTCCAGATTGAAGCATGTATAATCCTGCCAGAGGTGGCGTTTGCGCCGGTCCAGATCGTAAGTCTTCATTTTTCTCGGGCTCCTGATTCACTTTTTTTCAAATTTATCTTACCCACGATTGACCTATTTCTTTTTCCTCTCCCAAGTGCATTGTGATTTTATTTTTTTTTAAATCTGCGATGCATCAATGGGGCATCAATGGGGCATCTTTTCTTCAATAATTATGTTTTTGGAATGAAAAACTAGCACTTCGGGTTTTCTATATTTTTTTTCCCGGAATCTGTCAAATTGGCAACTGAAATCTCTTCTCTGTATCGTTAATTTCTCGTTGCTGGTGTTGTCATGGTCTGTCCGAAGTGTTTCTTTTGGGTTTTCTTTTAAAATAACCTTCGGATTTGCATTGGGTGTATCAGACATGAAGAGAAGCGCTTGGTTACAAATGCAAAGTAGATGAACTATTAGAGTACTTTAGTTCTTTTTCTGAAGTTTTATCCAATTTACGTCTAGTTGTTTATCTGACACAACCTAACTTGTGTTCGATGGTAACTGTCTTGGAAATAAACAATCTGGTATTTATAAGTTTTTGAGTCATGATAGGACTCCTGAGAGTTCAAAAATTCTAGTTACAAGCTTTCTTGAGAGTTTTAAATTTATAATAATATTTGTTTCTACGAGTACCGAGATTGATTTTTGGGCCCTTAAATGTATGATGATTGGAACATATGAGTGAATGGAGAGGGGTTTGGGGGAGGGAGAAAGAAAAGGATGGCAGATTTAGGGAGAGAAAGGAGGGAGGGAGTTCAGAGTAGTTTCATTCCTGTATGTTAGGGAAAGAAAGTAACCCTCAAAGTGTTATGCTTTAAAGGTAAGATCATAAGAACCAAATGCTTAGGGAAGAATCTAGGAGAACAGAAATAGTTTTATTAGAAGAAGTGCAAGAATCTTAAACACCTATAACTCCAACAAACCAAAACGATAAAGGCTATTAGTAAGGGTTGAGCAAGGCAAGAATCTTGCTCTTCCAAATCTTATAGTACAAATCAAATAACAATAGTAAAACAAATTGCAATAGTAAAATAAATAATCACAATGCTAACATGAAATGATGTCTATCTCTCCACTGTCCCCATGTTTCCCATTCTGTAATAACTGCCCAAGCTCCATATTCTACTCACAACTGTCCTCCCCCTGTTGTCAATAATAATGCATACAGTGACATGGTACTTTATCGCAATTTGTCTTTGATGATCAACCCTCTAATCTGGAATAATTTATTGACTTTTTATGCTTTTCTTGTGATGTATAGAGCTCAGTTGGGATGATGTTAAAGTTGATAAACATAGAGAAAACTATCTTGGTCACAGTATCAAGGCCCTGGTTGGCTGATGGCAGAAAGGTAACTTGATTATACTTTCAGCTTTTCTATTTCACGAAGAATTCTTAATATCAATATACATATGTATATGCATGTTCTTGGATAATCGCTTAGTTTCAAGGGCATGGATGTATTGCTGTTATTGCCTTAAGGTGGTACTTTCATGACACACAACCCTCTATTTCCTGCTCATTTTGGAACTTCTATTTCCATTGTGTATATTCTCCCTCCTAGAGCGTTTTGGCTTGCTAATATGGATATGGTAAACTAGAATTCCTTTTTACTGCTACTTCACCCTATGGACTCTTCTATGTTATTCTGCTTTGGAAAGGAAATGTTGGACTCTGGTTCTTCCCCCGCTTTTCTTTAAATACTCTTCTCATTATCTTCCTTTATTAGTTGTGGGGAAGCTATTCTTCTTGTGGCTATAGCAAAAATTTAAGAGTTGATGGTCCCAGTGGTTATTGCAAAATTTTGGTATTTTGCTCTGATAATTGCACTTTAGTGTTGGTGCTGGCTAATAATGCTAATTCTTACGTCATTTTATGTAGAAGTAAAATTAATAAAATTAAATTCTGTAATCTCTAACTAATATTTAAGGCTAGTACTGCATTTTTAGATATAGATTTGGGTGTAACCTACTCTCAATATGTATAATAAATTAATGGGTATGACTGGTAACTCACGCTCTCATGTATCATCAATATTTATTCATATATGTGTGTGTCTCTCTAAGAAATGTATTTGTTTATTTGTATTTCTATAGGTTATATTGGTTTTAATTGTAGATTGTTAGAATAATAAATTTGATTTCAATTAAGTTGCTAGATTAAAGATAATTTTGGTTTGTGTGATAAACTTTCTTTTCTTGTGTTTGACGTACCAAAAATATACAAACAAAACTGTATGAAATTTTATTGAATATTAAATATATGAAAACACAATAAAAGAAAGGAGTAGCAAAATGATGAGCTAAGTGTGTCCCAACATGGGAAAGTTGATCAAAAGTAATTCTTAACAAAATGTTACAAAAGGAATATATAATAATAAAGGATTGATCAGCTCCAGTAATTTTGTTACGCAGACTGATGAGTTGGTGATAAATAAGGAAATTGTGACTCAGATTGACCCCCTTGATTCCATGGCAGTGATTGATGCACAACTTGTGAATTAGGTTGATAATGTGGATTCTGCAATTGAACACTTGAAGATATCTGTGGGCCTACTAGATTCATCTGTGTTGACAATTGATTCTGTTGAAGATCATGATGAATTGGTAAGGCTGCTTGATGAGATTGCTGCATTATTGAGTGGGAGTGAGGCACCAAATGAGGACGTGAAGAAAGAAGATAGTTCAAATATTCTTGGTTGCAGTTTGCCAAAGTGATATCATGGATGCTTTTTCGTCTGTGCTCTCTTGTTTCTCTTTCTTTTTGGCGAATATAAAACTTTTGAGCATGGCTTGCCACCTGAGTTGCATCCCTCGTCGCTACTGCATATTCAGAGATATTCTTCCAATGTCCCCAGCTATATTTTTGCACTCCTAGCAGGAACAGTCTGTTGAAATTAAAATGAAA
This sequence comes from Inga oerstediana, assembly GCA_963210345.1. Lineage (NCBI taxonomy): Eukaryota > Viridiplantae > Streptophyta > Magnoliopsida > Fabales > Fabaceae > Inga > Inga oerstediana. Next base: position 84,488,637 of record OY723401.1, on the reverse strand, counting down.
ACCACATAAGCCTATTTATTATCACACACGCACGCACACATATATATGTAATGATGATTATGAGAATAAATAATAATATAATATTAAGTTTACATACGCATGTTCTTCCAAAGACCATAAGGAGCGCCTATTATGCTTGGGTGGCTGATTGTTGGCAGAAGAGTCCAGGTATTGTGGTGACTGAACTAGACCCAATTCCATTTGGAGATTTTGATATCGTGTAAAAACCATCTCCTTGGAGAAGCCGACCACCTGCGCAATATGCTCCCATCGGTTGGGGTAGTCCTCCGGATAACACAACAAAGCAACTTGAAACCGCTTCTCCTCCTCAAAACTCCACTGATTCATCATCTTTTTTTCTTTCCTAAACCAATCTTAACACGTATCAATCATCATGATCATATATTATGTGTGTGTGTGTGTGTTTGTGTGTGTGTCATGTATATACATCTAACAACAGAACAACATGCAGATGTGTGTGTGCACGCTTATAATAACCATGTAAATTATGTATGACTTCAAATGAAGTAACGAGTCCAAGTTATGCTTGAGCTATTATATAGAATATATAACTAGTAAAAAGATCGTGTATAATCATATTGAGAATTAGATGGCTTAGAAAGCTAGGGACAATGTATGAAATAATTAAATTGACGCTATACATTTCTTGAAACTTGTTTTATAATCACTAAAGGTAGTTTGAGGATCTCATGACTGTTGCCTTGTAGTGTAATTAGCATGATGTCATTGGTCACATAGATTGAACATCATCAAGATGGAAAATAGAAGCTTGCTAAACAAAATTCATTACTAAAACCCATACTTTCCTCGAGTTAAATAAAATACCCCAAGATTTGTTGGACTTATTGTAGAATAAGGGAATAAAGAACAAAAGTTGTGATGTAATTTGTACTTGAATGCCTAACAATCTTATTACTAATTGCCTAAAATCCTTGAAGGTTAGAACTCCATATATGTGATTTTATTTTTAGTCCATACACTGTTTCATTATATGCCACATAACCCCATATACTAAACCAACTGCACTAATACAAATTAAAAGTTGCCCTCTTTAAGTTGTGATAATATTAGAGTCTTAAACTTATGAATAACATGTTTTACCTGATAGCTAGAAATGTTGCTAATGGTTCTTGTTGTTATTGGAGTAGTTAAGGGATTGATAAAAATGAGTACTACTTTCCAACAACTTTTTTACACATAACATTCTATGCATGCAGGATTCTTTGTATATCTTACCTTTATTTTAAGGTCTTATACTTAATACGAAAAGATGTAAAGCTTCTATTTCTTATTGATTTAATTTTTCTTATGAGTGTAGTAACTCAATAGTATTTTATTTAATCACTTGTTTTTGTTGTTTTGAGCATATTTGTAACATTATAGAGCAAGTTTGTAGTAAATCCACTTTCACCCCGTCACCCCTCATGGTTTTAAAACACATCAAAATGGAAGGTATCTAAACACTTATAAGACGTTTTTTGTCTGTTGGATCGACCATATGGTTAAAAGTTATATTCTTTATCACTTAACTACTATTTAAATATTGAGTTGCATATAGCTAAGATCAAAGTCTCAAGAACAAAATTTTGAGACATATACTAAAGGAAATCATTGAAAACATAATTGAGAATAATTAAACTTACAATTCTCTAGCAAGCTATGGCATAAAGATGTCGTTTCTTGATAATTTTTATTGGTATAGATAGAGGAATATAACTGATATTTTTGTGGGAAGATTTAGTGAGATAAGAGAAGGATGATTTGTTATTCTTGAGGATAATTCTTGTGGTTATGTATGTGTGTAGGAGAAAAAAGATTACTTCTGAATATTTATAATCTAGATTTAAATTATTCTTCTTGAATATATTTTTTGTGAGAATTCAAATTATTAAAAAAGCGGGAAAAGTCTAAAAGCACTTGATTTTGTTGGATTTTTAAATTTTAACGTTTTGGCCTCCATGCTTTTTTGTTTGAAATTTGACCTCCGTATTTTATTACCTTACATGAAATTTTAACCCCATTGTTCCCTTATTTTATTTATGAATTATTTTGAATTTTATTTTAAAAAAATTGGAATAACCGCCATGTTTTTGTTTTTTTTTTTTTTGACCTGAGACCGCCATTTTGTTAAAATCAATTAATTAGACAATTCTTTTTTTTAAAAAATTGTTTATTTATTTTAAATTTTTTGGTAAGATAATAATCGTTTATTTGTGCTGCCGCTGGGCGCAGACGGCAGAGATTGAAGCATGTATCATCCTGCCAGAGGTGGCGTTCGCGGTGGTCGAGATCGCAAGTTTTCATTTTTCTTCGCCTCTTGATTCACCTTTTTCAAATTTACCTTCCCCACAATTGCCCTATTTCTTCTTCATCTTCCCAATGCGTTGTGATTTTCTTTTTTTTTTTTATTCTGCGATTTATCGATAGGGCATCTTTTCCCCAATAATTATGTTTTTGGATTTGAAAACTAGCATATAGGGTTTCTATTTGTTGTTTCTCTGACGCTGTCAAATTGGCAACTGCGGTCTCCTCTCCATCTTTAGTTTCTCGTTGCTGATGTTGTCATGGTCTGTCCGAAGTGTTTCTTTTGGGTTTTCTTTTAAGGACCTTTGGATTTTAAGAGCTTAAGTTGAATTCGGGGTATCTGACATGAAGAGAAGCGTTTGGTTGCGCAGGCTGCTGTCAGCTTGCAGCCTGCTTCAGCTTTTTCTAGTTGTTTATAACTTGTGTTAGTTTCAATTCGGGTGTGTTCGTTGATAACTTCCCTTTTCCTTGGGAAATAAACAATTTGGTAATTAAATTTTCCGGTAAAAATAAGACCCCTGAGGGTAGCTTTTTTATGAGTTATAAATTTTAAATTTTTTATAACAATGTTTGGTGCCATAACCTTTCTGAAATTCTAGTTCCACAGTCTGCTTCTGCATACAAAATACTTGTAGGAATAGATCTTTGATATATTGCAAAGCCAGTATTGTGAGACTCTTCATCCTGTAGCACGAAAGCCTTTCAACTGACAGCATCATTCAGGTGCCAACGGCAATATCGTTATGCACACGCAAGAGCCTTTTGGAAACTGACCGAAGCCAGCACTTACCATAGTATGAGAGGCGCTTTTAAGAACATGAGACAGATCATAAACATGTATGGAAGATAGAAAAGGATGGGAGATTTAGGGAGGGAAAGGAGGGTTGGAGGTCATAGTAGCTCAGCAGTCTGAATGTTAGGGAAAGAAGGTATCCTCAAAGTGTTATGCTTTAATGATAAGATCATAAGAACCAAATGCTTAGGGAAGAATCTAGGTGAAGAGAGATAATTTCATTAGAAGAAGTGCAAATATCTTGAACCTCTAACTAACCAAAATGATAACGTCTATTAGAAAGGGTTGAGCAAGCCAAGAATCTTGCTCTTCCAAATCTAATAGCCAAGGTGGATCTCAATTGTACAAATCAGCTGCAGAAGCCTAAGTTTCTGAAATACATTCTCTTTGTATAATAACATCAAATAATAATTGTAACACAAATCGCAATAGTAAACCAAAAAAACACAATGCTAGCATGAAATGATGTCTATCTCTCCACTTCCCCCTTGTTTCCCTTTCTGTAATAACTGCCCAGGCTCCATATTCTGCTCACAACTTTCCTCCCCTCGTTGTCACTAGTGGAGTACAGTCCCGTGGTACTTTATCATAATTTGTCTTTGATAATCTGCCTTCTAATCTGGATCAATTTAGTGATTTTTTATGCTTTTCTTGTGATGTACAAATTTCAGTTTGGATGATGTTAAAGTTCATAAACAGAGGGAGAACTATCTTGGTCAGAGTACCAAGGCCCCTGTTGGCAGATGGCAGAAAGGTAAAATTGATTATTCTTTCAGGTTTTAAATTTCGCGAAGAATTCTGTATATCAATTTACATATGCATATGCATGTTCTTGGATAATTGCTTAGTTTCAACTTTCAAGGGCATACATGTATTGCTGTTATTGCCTTAAGATGGGATATGGTACTTTGAAGGACACACACATAACCCTCTATTTCCTGCTCATTTTGGAACTATAGAAATAGAAATACCTTGTAGGCGATAAAAAATAGAATTAATTTAATTAAAGCTACGGACTTTATTTCGTCTCGTTGCTGATGTTGTTATGGTCTGTCCTAAGTGTTGCTTTTGGGTTTTCTTTTTAATAACTGTAATATCCTAAATTTAATGAAGGTTAAAATTTTCTAAAAAGAAAATTTAAATGGAAATTTGATAATAAGTCAAATTATGGAACCTACAAAATTTAAGGAATCTTAAATTAGACAAAGGGAAAAATTAGGGCCTAGTGTGTGTAATTAATAGGATAAAAATATACCTATATATATCTATATCAAAACACACCGACAGATATACACATCCTGCATCTTGACTTTTATAGTGGAGCACCGAAAGTTGACATCTCCACTCCTCTTTCATCATTAGATAGACACATGTTATACACACACTTACACCTACATCTTCATGATTCACGTAGCAACACTTATCTCACTTTCTTCAACCATATAACCCCACACTTCATGCACTCCCTCACTCTCCGTTGCTTCAAGTCAGAAAAGAAGAGAGAGCTTTAGAAGAGAGAAAACAGAGTTGAGAAAGGGAGAGAGAGAGACGTGAGTGAAAGAGGTGAACAGAGGAAGAAAACGATCGGAGAAGAGGAAGAAGGAAGTGTTAAACCTTTCATGCATCACCATAAACGTTTTTAGGTGAGTCTTATCTATCTCTTTCCATTGTTATTTCGTTGGTTTGGGGTATTCATGAGGATTTATAGCTGCTAGAAGTTGTGTGATTCTGAAAATAAGTTGCTGTCATGGGTGGACGTAAAACAGAGCATGTATATTAATTTTGGGGTGAATTTTGGGTTCTTTGATTTTGAAATTCAATCATTAACCTCAGGACATATGTGTAAGAGAGTATAGAGTTAAACTTCGTGAGGTTTAGAGTACAAATTCATGTATACATGTTAGTTTTCTCAATTCTGTTTTGCTGTCCGAAAAACAGAGTACATACCTGAAACTTGTAAAATCTTAAACAGAGGCTATAGATGGAATTTTCGAATGGGTCTTTTTATATAGATATTTTAGGATGTGTAGTTGATGATAGAATCAAGAAATGTACGATTTGGGGTGAAAATGGATGCGTTCTTGATTTTTGAAGTCAGACTGTCAAAACTGACGTTTTTGGGAGTCAGTCAGATTCATGTTGAGTTTTGGACAGACAAAAAATATTGAAAAATTATGAAATTTTATAGGAATGTAGTACACATTCATAGCTTTCCAAGGAGTCCAAGAATTCATTATTTCGATATATGTGGAGAGAGTTATGATTTTTCAAAGTCAAGTCAGAAACAGGAGTCATTCTGGACGTTCAAATCTGGCAGTTCTGATGTTCGAAAATTCTGGGAACAATTAGATAACATCTAGTAGTTTTGGGTATTTTTCCATGAAACTACACTTAAATACCTTTCCATAGAATTTTAGAACACTCCATTTAGATTTTTTTAGAATTAGTTATGGATTTCTGGGCAAAATGTGTAATCAGAAATTATCTTTGGATATTTTTTCATGAAAGTACGTTTAAGGACCTTCATTTAGGCTTTAGAATTAGTTATGAATTTTCAAAGTTGACTAAAAATATGTCAGTTTCTGGAAAATTATGAAACTGTGGTTTGGCGGTGAGTTTGCAAAAACCGATGTCAAAAATGGATTCCTTAGACGAAAATATGTCAAAATAGCTCGGGTCAAAATTCCTGAAAAAGTATAGTCGACAAGGTACGGTGGGGCCGGGACTGGGTCCCAGGGGCATTTTGGTAAATTTTTAATATAGACTAATATAACCACAAAAAATATTATGGAAATCTCTGAAGAGGTACACGAATGGGTTTTAACCTAATTCTTGTACATTTGAAATTTTAGGACCGAATCAATCGATTGAGCCGTTGGCAAATAGTTCGAGGAACTATTTTTGATGTAGCAAAAAGGGACATAAGGTAGTAACTCTATCTCTCATATACTATGTGAATGTTGATATGCTATATGTTGCTATATTCTGTGATATGAACACGTGCCTGGGGCACATTACCTAGCTGTGGTATGGGACTCAGTTGAGATACACGGACATGTAAGGGATCCAAACAGTCATTTGGCCCTGAGTATTGTGTACACACATGTTATAGTATGAATTTTCATTTACATTATATGGTGTATTACATATTTAATTTTCGCATTTTATATGATGGATCATGTGTTACTACTGAGATTCCTTGGAATCTCACCCTTTTTCATAAATAATAAATGTTCTAGCGGGAATCAGTGGCTCCAAAGGCAAAGTGGAAGACATGGGCAATTAAGATGTGCAAGTCCTAAGATCAGAGTTATTTGGTTATATTAGTTTAATTTTAATATGTTGGATATTTTGAACAAAATTTGTACATATTATCAAATCCTGCGGGGAAGACTCATGTATATAAATTTTCATTTAATATCAGTATATTTATGCTATTCATATGTTGTCCACCGAACTGCGTATCATTTTTCTTAAATACTTTCAAAAAGGTGAAATAAAGATAAGGGTGTGACAATAACCTTTGGCTTTTTATAACTCAGTTGAATTCGGGAATCTGACATGAAGAGAAGCGCTTGGTTACAAATGCAAAATAGATGAACTATTAGTGTACTTTAGTTCTTGTTCTGAAGTTTTATCCAATTTCCTTCTAGTTGTTTATCTGACACAACCTAACTTGTGTTCGATGGTAACTGTCTTGGTAATAAACAATTTGTTATTTATAAGTTTGCCAGTCATTATAAGAGTCCTGAGAGTTCACAAATTCTAGTTACAAGCTTTCTTGAGAGTTTAAGTTTTAAATTTATAATAAGATATGCTTCTATAGTACAAATCAAATAATAATAGTAAAACAAATGGCATTGGTAAAATATATAATCACAATGCTAACATGAAATGATGTCTATGTCTCCATATTCTGCTCACAACTGTCCTCCCCTTGTTGTCACTAATGCATACAGTCACGTGGTACTTTATCACAATTTGTCGTTGACAATCAACCTTCTAATCTGGAATAATTTATTGATTTTTAATGCTTTTCTTGTGATGTACAGAGTTCAGTTGGGATGATGTTAAAGTTGATAAACATAGGGAAAACCATCTTGGTCAAAGTATCAAAGCCCCTGTTGGCTGATGGCAGAAAGAGGGATCTTACTAATAGGGATTCCTTAAACTAGAATTCCTTTATACTTCTACTTCACCCTATGTATGGACTCTTATATGTTATTCTACTTTGGAAAGGAAAGGTTGGACTCTGGTTATTCCCCCGCTTTTGTTTAAATTCTCTTCTCATTATCTTACTTTATTAGTTGTGGGGAAGCTATTTTTCTTGTGGCTATAGCGAAAATTTAAGAGTTGACGGTCCCAGTGGTTGTTACACAATGTTGGTATTTTGGTCTGATGATTGCACTTTAGTGTTGGTACTGGCTAATAATAATAATAATTCTTACGTTATTTTATGTAGAAGTAAAATTAATAAAATTAAATTCTGTAATCTCTAACTAATATTTAAGCCTAGTACTATATTTTTAGAAATAGATTTGGGTGTAACCTACTCTCAATATGTATAATAAATTAATGGGAATGTCTGGTAATTCACGCTCTCATGTATCATCAATGTTTATCCATATACGTGTGTGTCTCTCTTATAAATATGTATTTGTTTATTTGTATTTCTATAGGTTATATTGGTTTTAATTGCAAATTGTTATAATAATAAATTTGATTTCAATTAAGTTGCTAGATTAAAGATAATTTTGGTTTGTGTGATAAACTTTCTTTTCTTGTGTTTGACGTACCAAAAATATAGAAACGTAACTGTATGAAATTGTATTGAATATTAAATATATGAAAACACAATAAAAGAAAGGAGTAGCAAAATGATGAGCTAAGGGCATCCACACATGGGAAAGTTGATCAAAAGAAGTTCTTAACAAAATTTTACAAAAGTAATATATAATAATAAAGGATTGATCAGCTCCAGTAATTTTGTTGCGCAGACTCATGAGTTGGTGATAAGTAAGGAAATTGTTACTCAGATTGACCCCCTTGATTCCATGGTAGTGATTGATGCACAACTTGTGAATTAAGTTGATAATGTGGATTCTGCAATTGAACACATGAAGATATATGTGGGCCTACTTGATTCATCTGTTTTGACAACTGATTCGGCTGAAGATCATGATGAATTGCTAAGGCTGCTTGATGAGATTGTTGTATTATTGAGCGAGAGCGATTCACCAAATGAGGACGTGAAGAAAGAAGATGGTTCAAATATTCTTGGTCGCAGTTTGCTAAAGTAATATCATGGATGCTTCTTCTTCTATGCTCTCTTGTTTCTCTTTCTTTTTGCTAAATATAAAACTTTTGAGCATGGCTTGCCACCTGAGTTGCATCCCACGTGCCACTGCATATATATTCAGAGATATTCTTCCAATGTCCCCAGCTATATTTTTGCACTCCTAGCAGAAACAGTCTGTTGAAATTAAAATGAAAACCAATAAGCCTATTTAATGATCACATGCGCGCGCGCAAACACATATATATGTAATGATGATTATAAGAATAAATAATAATATAATAGTAAGTTTACCTATCCATGTTCTTCCAAAGTCCATAAGGAGCGCGTCTGTGATGCTTGGGTGGCTGATTATTGGCAGAAGAGTCTAGGTATTGCGGTGGCTGAACCAAACCCAATTCAGTTTGGAGATTTTGATATCATTGAAAAACCATCTCCTTGGAGAAGCTGACCACCTGCGCGATATTCTCCCACCGGTTGGGGTAGTCTTCCGGATAACACAATAAAGCAACTTGAAACCGCTTTTCCTCCTCAAAACTCCACTGATTCATCATCTTTTTTCTTTCCTACACCAATTTTAACACGTATCAATCATCATGATCGCGCATGTGTGTGTGTGTGTGTGTAACAACTAAAGAACTTGTAGATGTGTGTGTGAGCGTGTATAGTAACCATGCAAATTATGTATGACTTCAAATGAAGCAATGGAGCCCAAGTTATGCTTGAACTACTATATAGAACATATAACTAGTAAAGAGACAGTGTATAGTTTTATTGAGAAATAGGTGGCTCAGAAAGCCAAGGACAATATATGAAAGAATTAAATTAACATTGTACATTTCTTGAAACTTGTATGTTTTACAATCCCTAAAGGTAGTTTGAGGAACTCATGGTTGTTGCCTTGTAGTGTAATTAGAATGAGCTCATCGGTCACATAGATCAAACGTCATCAGGATGAAAAGTAGAAGCTTGCTAAACAAAATTCATTCCTAAACTCATACTTTCCTCTAGGGTTACATAAAATGCTCTAAGATTTGTGGGACTTATTGTAGAATAAGGGAATAAAGAACAAAATTTGTGATGTAATTTGCACTTGAATTCATAACAATCTTATTACTAGCTGCCTAAGATCCTTGAAGGTTAGAACTCCATGTAGGTGGCATTATTTTTAGTCCATGCATTGTTTCACTATATGCCACATAACCTCGTATACAAAACTAACTGCACTAATACAAATTAAAAACTTCCCTCTTTAAGTTGTGATAATATTAGGGTCTTGAACTTACGAATAACATGTTTTTCCTAATAGCTAGAAACCTTGCTAATGGTTCTTGTTGTTATTGGAGCAGTTGAGGGATTGATAAAAATAAGTACTACTTCTATCCAACAACCTTTTTACACAGAACTTTCTATACATGCAGGATTCTTTGTATGTCTTGCCTTTGTTTGAAGGTCTTATAGTTAATATGGAAAGATGTAAAGCTTCTATTTCTTATTGATTTAATTTTTCTTATGAGTGCAGTAAATCAATAATATTTTATTCAATTACTTCTTTTTGTTGTTCTTAGCTTATTTTTAACACCACAGAGCAAGTTTTTAGCAAACCCACTTTGACTCCCTCACCCCTCATGGTTTTGAAACTCAACAAAATGGGAGGTATCTAGACACTTATAAGGTGTCTTTTGTCTGTGGGATCGACCATGTGATTAAAAGCCACGTGCTCTATCACTTAACTACTACCTAAATATGGAGTTGCATATAGCTAAGATCAAGTCTCAAGAACAAAATTTCAAAACATATGCTTTAGGAAATTATTGAAAGCATAATTGAGAATAATTAAACTTACAACTCTCTAGCAAGCTGTGGCACAAAGACACCGTTTCTTGATAATTCTTCTTCATATAGATAGAGTCAGGTAAGGTTGAGAAATATAACTGATATTTTTGTGGGAAGATTTGGTGAGATAAGAGAAGGACGATTTGTTATTCTTGAGGATAATTCTTGTGGTTACGTATGTGTGTAGGAGAAAAAAGATTACTTCCGAATATTTATAATCTAGATTTAAATTATTCTTCTTCAATATACTTTTTATGAGAATTCAAATTATTAAAAAGTGGGAAAAGTCTAGAAGCACATGATTATGTTGGATTTTTAAATTTTAGTGTTTAGGCCTCCATTTTTTTTTAAAATTTGGCCTCCGTATTTTATTACCATACATGAAATGTTTAACCCCCATCGTTCCCTTTTTTATTTATGAATTATTTTAAATTTTATTTTAAAAAAAAATTGGAGTATTTGGTTGGATGACCGCCATATTGTTGTGGGAAAATCGTTAGTAAATACCAAATAGGGAAATTAATTGTTGTTTACCACCAAGAAACATAGGGTACTGTACTGTCATTAATATTGAACATAGAAAGACAAAAAAGCCTTTAGTTTGACAAGAAGATTTTAGGTGGGAGTAAGGAGGAAATGCACGGCTTCTTAGGCCTCCCAACAACCCTAAGGCTATGTTTTGAATCTTCAAGACTGCCCTCTCAAGAGTGAATCCCTTTTTCCTTTTCCATTTTCGACATTCTTCAGCAATTCAGCGTCGTCTCCTCAGCCGTCTTGTTGGGTCATCTCCTCACTAGGCAGTCTCTTTGGCTCGTGTCCTCTGGCAGCGACGTCTCCGGCTGCTCCTCCAGCGGCGGCCACCCCCCAGTCCTCAACCAACTGTCGCTTGCTCCTCCAACCTTACTACCTCCTTCATTCAGGTAAGGTTACTGCTTTTTCTGGTGACACCTTTCGTCAGTCTTCAATCCAACGTGACTCCTCCGGTCACACCGTTGATTGGTCTTGAATCCAATGTAGCTATGTTTTCTGTCAAAATCTGGCAGCAAATACAGGATCGACCATTGCAAACTGTAGCTACAAGGAACAAGATAGTTATAGTTGGTGAAATTGTAAGTTGTAGAAATTTTGAAAATCTTGAGTTCCACTGGATGGATTGTCTACTTGGGATTTCCTGAAAAATTTTGGCACTTCTTCTGTGATTTCTACCCATTCATTGATGTGTTCTTTGTTTCTTTGAGTTTGTAAGAGTGCTAAACTCTTGACTTGTTTGGAGCTTACTAGTGCATAGCATACTTCTCCAACTTGGTACTTGAACTTTCTTTCTCACATCTATCTAGTGCACTAAGCTTGTTATTTGTGACTTGTAAATCTGATTTGGGTTGCATTCATGCTTTCTACTGCATATATAACTCTCACATGTTGCAACTAGTCTTGCTAAACTTTAAATTTCTGGAGTAGTCTCAATAATGATTAGGGACTATAATCACTTTGTTTTTGCTTATCTGATAGGAATTCTTCAGAATATATCAGAGACAGAGAAGAACAGGGGATGAGTCCTAGTAGGGGGAAGGGGAATTTTTAAGAGAGATAGAGATAATCCTGTCATGAGGCGAGGCTGAACTTTTGCTACTATTGTAAGTACCCTCATTTGGCAGGGGCTCTGAACTTCAGTTAGTTGTGGGCATTGGACTTTCTTGTTCAACTTCATTAACTAATAATTGAGAATAGAGGCTCTCCACATTAGTTGTATTTGTGGTTAGCTTACAGCGGCTTTGTGTGTTTCACTTGCAAATCTGATTTGAGCCTCTACCTTAAATATTGTAGATGCCTAATTTGAATATTGGATCTAACTTAAAACCTTTATGTTCAGGAAGACATGAATCAAAAGAGGGTAGATGTGGTGTGGTGGCTAGTTACCCATGCGTAGAACAAACAACAAGAAGCGATAATACGTAGCATTGAAGTTTGGAGATCTAAGAAGCAGAAGACAAAGTAGTTTTTTTTCATTTATGTTGTAACTACAAAGTAGGGACTTTTGTATTTCATTTTGCAACAAAGTAATCTATCTCTATATATATGACTTTGTTAAACAAAGAGTTTCTGTGCAATTTACACGTTATGCATTAGATCATCCAAATGTTGATCAAGTCTTCCATACGTGCAAATTATGTTCCTTGTGTGTCACGAATCTTCATTGTTTGCCTGTTGGCCATCCCGCGATATGTGCAATGTATCTTCTATTACGTGCAAATGATCTTCCGTTGTGTGCAATTGATCTTTCATGATGTGCAATTGATTTTTTGTTTTGTGTGATAGATTTTTCCTTATGTTCCTAATGATCTGTGATATGTGCAGTGTATCTTCCATGACGTGCAAATGATCTTCTATTTTGTGCAATTGCTCTTCGATGATGTGCAATTGATCTTCCGTGATGTGCAATTGACCTTCCATTTTGTGCAATGATCTTTTCCAATTATATGCAAAGAATGATCCGTTATGTGCCAATGATCTTCTGTTATGTGCAATTGATCTTCCATGATGTGCAATTGATCTTTCATTTTGTGCAATGAAACTTTTCCATACGTGGCCAATGGTCATCCACGATATGTGCAAATGTTCTTCCATTATGCAATTTCTCTTCCATGATGTGCAATTAATCTTCCATGATGTGCAATTAATCTTCTGTTTTGTGCATGGATCTTTTCCGATTATATGCAAAGGATGATCCATTATGTGTCAATAATCTTCCATCATGTGCAATTTATCTTCCATGATGTGCAATTGATCTTCCATTTTGTGCAATGGTTTTTTTCCATACATGCCCAATGGTCATCCACGATAGGTGTAAAGGATGATCCATTATGTGCCAATAATCTTCTGTTATGTGCAATTTATTTTCCATGATGTGCAATTGGTCTTCCGTTTTGTGCAATGGTTCTTTTTCATACGTGCCCATGGTCATGCAAAATGTGTAAAGGATGATTCATATGTGCAATTTATCTTCTATTTTGTGCAATAGATCTTTTCCATACGTATGCCCAATGGATCCACGATATGTGCAAAGGATTATCCATTATGTGCCAATGATCTTCCGTTATGTGCAATTGATCTTCCACGTATGCAATGTGTCTTCCATTTGACCATTCCCTTATGTGGAAAGGATCTGGCCCTTCTACCAATGCTCTTCCATGACGTATCTTTCATTATGTGCAAAGCATGTTCCATGATGTGCAAACGATCTTCCATAGTGTGGCAAAGATCCATTGCACAAAACAGAAGATCAATTGCATATAATGGCTATCACATGTGAATCTCTATTGCAGCATTATTACTTTTAACAACAATCAAGCAACAATACCCAATACGCAATACACGATACACAATACACAAAATACATTTCCCTATTAACTAAAAACAAAAACTTCACAATAATGGCCAAACTCATAATATAACGAACCCACAATTATATTTACTATTTCCTTACTCACACACACAGCAATGCACAATACTGAGTTTCACAACCAATATACAATCATCACCTCCATCAAAAACTGAAATATGAAGAAGGGCTTCACAGTGATCGACAGACTCCACAGTGATCGACGGCCACAACAGAAGACGCAAGCCACCACACTCCACAAAACATGAGAGCTAAACAAGCCGCTGTGACAAAATTAATCGTTTGCTTCTGCCTATACTGTCAGCTTTCCAAACTAAACTAAGGGCTTTTTTGTCTTTCTATGTTCAATATTAATGACAATTCAGTACCTTAGGTTTCTTGGTGGCAAACAGCAATTAATTTCCCTATTTGGTATTTACTAGCTATTTTCCCTATTGTTTTTTGTTGCCCTGAGACCGCCATTTTGTTAAAATCAATTGGACAAAATATTTCGACAAAAAAAAACAAGAAGACAAAATCGCGTCTTTTTTTATTTAAATCGTTTATTTATTTTTAATTTTTTGGTCAGATAATAATCGTTTATTTGGGAAGAGGGAAAACTGGGAGGCGGGGTGATAGGATACCACGGGCAGTTTATAGATGTTAATACATGTGTTGATAACTGTTAAGTTATTTTCTGTTTCATATAGGAGTAGTTATAATCAGTTATAGGGGAGGTTACTTTCAGTTATTGTAAGTCTTATCCTATTAGGCTATTCGGCTATTTATATGTTACATGTATTAGTCTTAAGATATGAATGAAGAATTGATTGTTGCTTGGTAGGGGTGAGCATGGTGCCCAAGAGCCCGGTATGCCCACCCGAGCCCGGTCAAAAATTGCCCTGCCCAGCCCAAAAAAAGTGGCCCGATAAAAATTTGGGCATATTTGGGCAGGGCGAACTATCGGGCAGGGCCGGGCATCGGGCAGGGGATACTGCCCTGCCCATTTGGCCCTGCCCTGAAAATTATATACAATTTATTTAAAATATATATTATTTTATATAAAATAAATAGTATTTTATACATATTATTTTATTTAATATGTGTATATATTATTTCATATTATTATTTAATATCCATCCACCACAGTTTACATATAACTCATTGCTTTTTTGATGGACATGGTTTTTTTATCTAGATAGATGATACAAAGCATTAAAAAGTTGAGATCTAAGATAAAAAATTTAGTTTCTTTGAAGTCTTTATTGCAATTGCACCTATTCATATCAATCAATATTTATATACAAACACATATTACTTCATAATTTGTCATGTAATTATTAAGACGTGTTAGTTTTTTTTTTAATTTCAACACTTAAGTTATAGATTTATTTTGAGATATATCAATATGTGAAATTATGGAATGTATTTGAAGATTTTAATAGTATTTATTAAGTGTAATTGGAGGTTTTGTACAGTGGTATTGGTTAGGAAGTTACCACTTGGGCAGGGAAGCCCGCCTTACCCAGCCCACCCTTACCCTGCCCGAAATAGTTAGGGCTTCTATCGGGCAGGGTCGGGCATCGGGCTGCAAAATATAGCCCGGTCATCTTTTGGGCTGGGCATCGGGCAGGGGTCTCGCCCTGCCGAGCCCTGCCCATGCCCACCCCTATTGCTTGGAACTCTCGTTTCCTCTAGAACTTCAGATACTGGTTCTAGATTTCTTCCCTTCTCTCTTCCTCTCTTTCCTTCTCTTTTCTCTATTCTTTCCTCTCTTCTAAATCATAGAATCTATCATTTTCCCTGAAAGAAGGCAAGCCGCTGATTAAACAGATTATGCAGTAATTTTACATTTTAAGTTTGAGATTGACGGAGTTGTAACCTGGATAATAATAATCATAATTATATTCGTTCTTTTTATTTGCAGCATGTTCCTAAAATCAATGATAAGCTACCGTCTGATGATGAACAAATATCAGATCATCAAAGGCTCCTAGACAGGTAATGGGTTATACTCCTCCGGTCCTGAATATAGGACCTAGTTTGGAGGTGCATTTTGATCCTAAATGTGAGACCATTTTCCATTTTATCTTATATTTATCATTTTACCTCAAACTAATTTACCTAACGTATAAAGTGATATATAAGCTAATGTTACACAAAAATATTTTAGAGAGATTGTGTCACATATATTGTAGTTAAGTAATTGATAGTTTCCTTAATTTCCTCAAATTAGATTAATAGGTCTTACATTAAGGATCATAGGAGTATTTTGTTCCTACCTCTTCATTGTGTTGTCTACTATACATAATATGGAAATGGAAAATATAATTAACATGTTTGTAAATCAAGCAATTCTTCACTCATATACTTGAAGTTTGTTTAGGACTTCACACTAGGGATATCAATGATGCTATGGATAGACTTTTGCGTCTGCAGTTCACTATGGATATGGGTCTGTTTGAGAATCCTCTAGCTGATCTTTGCTAAGTCAATGAACTTGGAAGCTAGCCACAATGGAACCTAGCCGCTAATGGTCATTTATATCTAACTTACAAGATAAGTTTACAGCAAAGAAAATTGAGGGGAGGACGACACAATTTGGGCGCCCCTTAGGCTGTGTGTAATGCTTTTATTTATTTTGGCCCAAAGGTTGTGTGTAATACTTAATTGTCTCACACTCTTCTCTGAAAATCAAGTTGGCTTTATATAGTTCTAGTCTACTAGGTCAAGAAGGAAGCCACCTTGAGAATCTCAAATGAACATACCTAATAGTTTATTTATAATGTCATCTAAAAAATTGTATAAATTATTTATAAATTTACTAACTTAACCTTAATTCTAAGTTTCACATTTTATCATTATTACTTTTAACCCTTACTTTCGCATCAATCATTAACCCCCACCTCTCTTCTCTCCGATGGCTTGAAATAGCAATGCTAACTCACTCCCTCGCCCTTGATTTGTACCATCCATTGAAACACAATAATTTATATAAGTTTATTTTAGTGCCAAGTGAAATATTATAATCTTAATAGGAGGAGTTTGTCCCAATTTATATGGTAATAGCAAAAGAAATAAAATCTAGTTTTACATGTTACTTGTTATGCCTGGTCAATTTTAAAAAATATATCTCATTAGTCAGCAGACATTAGTTTTTCTTATTCCTCTTTGCTCAAACAATTGTTGTCACTAGAGATTTTTTTTCTTTTCCTTACTAAGCCTTTATATTACAACGAGAATGGATACTAAGCTTTTAAGACATAATGTAATATCTTAAATAAGTGTGAAGGCAATTATACATGAATTTAGATACATAGGTTTTAAAAACTATTTAAAAGCCTATATTTTAAGTAGGCTTTTAAATAGGCTTCAGGTCTTTTAAAGGCCCAGGCTCAGGTCTAAAAAAAGTCTTATATACAGGCTTAGGCCCAGGCTCAGACTTTAAATTTTTGTTGCAGGCTTAGGCCTATTTAGGTAAAGCCTAGCCTATTTCCACTCCTAAATAACATTAACGGTGTTAAATAATAGTTTTCTTTTGAGCATGGAAAATGAAAGGCACCATATGGGCAATAATGACAAAATAAATTATTATAGGTTATTATTAAAATTTAAACTACTTTGAATGTTTTTTAATTATAGGTTACAAAAATAATATGGACCCTTACATGAAAAAGACATAATAGGGGCATTAATTTCTAAACAAAGGTTACACTTTTAATGTAAATCTCCTTAAAGGAGTTATTGTTACGAGTGTAGATGCTTAATTTAATAGTGCAAATGTATACTGTCGTAATCAAGTAATACAAAAATAAGTAGAGTATCGTTCCCACGAGGATTGATCACTAAGTACCAAAATGGGTAATTTTAACTCTATTTAATTGGTCGATTAGTTGATGATTGAAAGCATGAAATAAAAGATAATTAAATATGAATGCAAATGATATGAAACAACTATGAGAAAAAGTCCTAGAGGTCAGATTTCACTTAACAAATTTTGGATTGAATCACTTATCTATTCTAGCCCAATTTATTCCACATGATTGATAGTTCAGTTTCCCTAATTTAATTACTAGCATCTTCCAATGTCAAGCAATCCTATAATTAATTGCTAATCCAATATATTCCTATATGAATTTAAGCAATTAATTATACATTAAGATTCATGGAACTCAGTAAGACTATACAATTTATATGAATATATTCCTATTTCATATGTAAGTCATGATTTTAATTATATGATCTATACACATGCATTTCCTTCTGGTCTCAATATGCATATTGAAATCATTCAAAAGATGGCAAGTCAATCAAAAGCATTAAGAATAATAATTAAAACTTAATCATGAAGGATAAATTCAAACTAGATTTAATAAGTTAAGATTCAATCCATCATTAGTAAGCTACATCATCACCCTAGGAAAATGGAAATTTAGCACATGATAAAATAAAAAACAAAACCAAAATAAATTAACATTATATAAAACTAGAATGAAATCCTCATAAATAATGTATAAAACTTGAATATTAAATTCTTAAACATAAATATACAACCAAAAGATGCATGAAAAATGTAAAAGTCTAGCCGTCCCCTTTAGGAGGTAAAACCTTCCACATAGGTGGCATACAAAAAGTAATACAATCCTAAGCCTTCCAAGATGAAGGCATGCAAAAAGTAATACAATGCATAAACTTAATTCTAAGATGATGGAGTAAGAGGAGAAGAGATGAGAGTAATGAAATGGCGTGTAAGCAGAGAAGAGTAATGAAAATGAAATGGTATGTGCGGAGAATATATGAGAGTAATGGATATGAATTGGTGTGTGAAATGTGAAGGAGAGGGTGCCTATATATAGCGAAGAATGGAGTAGGGTAGATGAAATGTGATAGGTGAAGTAGTAGATAGAATGTGGTAGATGAAGTAGTTGGTGAAAAGAAAGATGAAAAGGTAGATGAAATGGTTGGTGGAATGGTAGATAATTCTCGCTTGCAACTTCCAAGCAAAATTCGAAACCTTTGGAGATAGAACTGGATTTTGGTCTCAACATCAAAGTTGTAGAGCTCTTTCTTAGCTTTTTATCTATATAAAGAACATCCCAATCCGACATCTAAAGCTCCAGATATTGCCTGAAAACTGAAAGAGGGTCCAATTTAGTATTTTTCAAGAAATTCTATTTTATACCAAAATCATTATTTATTTATTAATTACACCCAAATTTATTAAATTGAGCTCAAATATCATCCATAAAATCATCATATAAGGGAAAATAAATATGTAAATATTTTACTTATCAGTTATCTTAATCAAGCCTCTTTCACATTTATTATATTCTATAATATAATGGTTTACTTCACATGATCACCCACATTTTGCAACCAAGCCAAATTCCTTTCCTTTCTCAAAATCTTAAAATCTCAAAATATATATGGCAAACACTTAGTGAGACCTTATATACCAAATCAATGATAGCAAGGACACTTGAGTTATTGTTGCAAGTTTATTGTGCAATAATGACAAAATAAATTATTATAGGTTATTATTAAAATTAAAACTACTTTGAATGCTTTTTAATTATAAGTTACAAAAATAATGGCCCTCAAATGAAAAGACATAATATGGGCATTAATTTCTAAAAAAAAGGGTTACACTTTTAACGTAAATTTCTTAAAGGAGTTATCTTAACCAAGCCTCTTTCACATTCCACTCCATTCTACAATATAGTGGTTTACTTCAAATGGCCACCCACATTTTGCAACCAAGCCAAATTCCTTTCCATTCTCAAAATCTCAAAATATGGCAAACAGTTAGTGAGGCCTTATATACCAAATCAAAAGTACTCCACTGTATGCTCCTTAGAAGGTGGACATGATTCTGATGGATGAACGACGGGTTTGACCATCACAAAGTTTCTTCAACACCAACCTACGAGACCACTTACATTGAGTTGTAAAAAATATGCAAAGAATACAATTGAAAGTTTTGTCACTAAGAAGTTATTGATGGAATGAGGGAGCTCCTGGAGGGTGAGGTTTATCACCTCCAAAACCTTGAGATGATTAACAACAATGGCATACATAAAGTGACTCCACACTTGTGGAGGATCATATTCAACAACACATCATATTTTCAAAATTTTGATATACTAATTCCTAAGACACAATCAACTTTTTTTTCCCACAAGAGTCATTGCAGATAACACAAGTTTGTGCTTTGCAACTAATTAGTTAGTGTTCGTCACTAATCTATTGTGTATAATTTATACCCTTAAAATATAATTATCATATTTGTATTTTGTAATTTGGGGTTTTGCGAACGTCATAAGATTTCTTCAAGCTTTTGGAGACTAGAAAGATTAGTAGAGAGAATACGAAACTTTGAAGAGGCTAAATTTCACACTTGCAAATAAAGAATAATGTTTCACTCATGTCGTGGCTCAGTGTCATTGCATTGCTTAAACCTACCAATGATTTTCGTCATTTATTTATAATTTTCACATTTATATAATTGTCATTTTTTTTGTTTTAACTCAATATTTTGTATTTTTTGTCATTTATTTTTTACTATGTTGTTGCACTTGTGTGCATATCTTATTTTATGTTTTTTTTCCAAATGTAGCTGTCATGTCTGTGCGTTTTATTATATAATATTAGCGAATAGTTAATGTCCAATAATTAATTAGTTAAATGCCTTTGTGCTTCATAAATAACCGGGCCTTTTGTCCTATTTTGTCCTTGAAAAAAGGAGTGTGAGATTGTTCCCTGTTAAAGTTTGTTTGCCTACGAAGATGTCGGAACCTTTCAAAAATCCGCACAACCGACAGCAATAAAATGGAAAAATAAATACGAGAGTGAAAAATGAGTTATGTTTTAAGGCCTATTTTGATCACGCTTGAAACAATAACTTAATGTATATTCCATTATCAGAGTTATTCATGTCACACTGAGAAGCTAGCTACATCAAAACTGGGATAATTATAAAGGAAATCTATGTAGTACCAACATAACTACAAGGATATTATATTTTGGCACTTTGTGCTTTTTCTTCTAAAAAAAATTTCAATAAATACAACAAGGTTTTCAGCTCCAAATTAAAAGAGCATATACCTATAATCAAAATTGAGAGTGCAAAAATCTATTGCCCAATTGTAAATTCCTACAAGCTTGGAGTAGTTTCCAGATTGCAAACAGTAGCACCACATATTAATATATTGTACTCATGACTTAGATAAAAATAAAACTATATTAGATTCATCAAACAATATAATATGTATAAACTATTGTCCTAAAATTAGAAGAAAAAAAACCACCATAGGCATTCAGAATATGTGGTTCTTTCTTGATGAGCTCTTATTTATTAGCCTATTTGTGTTCATAATTCTTCTCATACCTTTCCTTGGCTAAACATTAATAATTAAACAATAGTATATAAGAGCCTACTAGATAGGTGATTAACGTTTTAAAAAATACATTGACAGTCCTTGACACTCTTCCTAATCAAGTTTCAAGCAACAATCTTATTCTTTTATTTTTTTGGGTTTCCATGCCTTGAAACAAATCTTGGTGCTGCCCAACAACTATCTTACTATCAAATATTAATAAACAAAACTTCTAAAAAAAAAGGCCTTTTGGTGTTTACTGTTAGGATTCCTTTAGGGGAATTACGCAATATTAATGAGGTTATACGTAATATTTCTCAAAACTAACAAAGAATCTTATTCGAAATCGTATCTTAAAACTTACAACAGACAATACACACCATCCTGTACACGGGAGAAGACCCTAGTTTTTATTATATAGAAATTAAAAATACGGTTGAAATGTAAATTTTAATATTAATTTTTAAGTATAATTAATACTTATTTTAAAAAATATAGTTTGCATATTTCTGGGCATAATTAATATTTATTTTCAAAAATAATTTTCAACCTTCAGAAATAACTTGGGATGTCCAAAAAAGCTTGTAGGTTGATTATTTGTAATTAATATGTATAAAATATGTTGGGACCTTTACTTTAGAACCAATTTCCAAGTGTTTTTAAATTAGCATGAATTATTTCGACCAGAGATAAATAAATAAAATATAAAATTTTATTAAATTCAGCCAGCATCTTGTTTTGTTTCGTACACTTGATTTGCTTCTCATTGTAGATGTTGTTTCGTTTCCATGTGATATTTGAAGGCTTCGTCTTCCTCCCTTGGTTTTCATTTAAATACTCTCTCATAGTCTTAGCTGCGAGCCCACGAGTCAGATTTTTGCTTTTGAGAGTCGTTGTTTTGCTGGTGGTTGTTGCAGCTGCGGTGATTGGAGAGGGTCCGGTGCTGATTTCGCCATTCTGAGATTCTAATTGCTCAGCAAATGAACACAAACAAGTAGGTAGACATTTGACATTTCGTTCTTTCAAGTTTTCTTGATTTTGTGGTTTTCTTTTGAACCTGTTTGATTTCCAAGAAATCTAACAGATGGGGGGGAATGTTGTTTCTGAGTCTTCTTGATTGTGTGGATTAACAGATACAATCGATCGTACATTTTGTCATATTCTTATCGACATTGTTTGAATCGGTGTGATCAAATACGAATTCTTATCGACATTGTTTGAATCGGTGTGATCAAATACGATAACGAAAAGTAAGTAATCATCCTTCTCGTTCATAGTCAAAGTCAAGTCTTTGTTCTCTTGTTATATATATATATATATATGTACATACACAATCATGATGACTGATATGTTGAAAACTGCTCTGCTGTTGTTTTCGAAGGACTGGTCCAACCGGCGGGGGGGAGAGTGCGGAGTTGTTCCCTGGCGCTGCCACAGAGATGGATGACGGTGTCGCTTCTCTTGATTTAAATCAGACTCCGGCACCGGCTTCCCCTTCCCCCTCCCCCTCGGTCACCGCCATCACAGAGATGGTTGACGGTGTCGCCCTTGTTGATTCAAATCAGATTTGGCCACCGGATCACCCCTCCTCCTTCTCCTCCTTCGCCATCACCGCCCCCCATTAGCCACTCATCAACTATAGCAGTCGGACAAGCCCCCGCCATTGGAGTACAGAGGAACACGCATACGTACAATTCATATGACATTATTTATTCTGACCTATGCACGATTCCCGCATATGTGTGTGTATATGTATGTGATGAAGACTACCTTGTCCTTCACTATTGTATAGGGCTGTAGTTGTAATTCATCAAGTAATAATCATTGATATCACAAACACATATGATCATCACTTTGATTTGAACAGACTGTTCCTGCTGGGAGTGGAGCTATATGGTCGACAACGGAAGGATATTTCTAAATGCGTCGAGATGACAAAGAGACATGTTCAGTTCAGAAGCCAGCAACCACCCCCCGGGTCCCAAAGTGGACCAAGATCCATTGCATCGCATAAAACTTGAGGATTGTCCGTTTGCTTTTCATCCTGATTTGATGGATAAGTTACGCAAGAGGATTCGTGACACTCCTCCTCCTCCTATCCCACAGCCGCCTACTGAAATTCTTGTGAGTGAAGGGGCAGAGAAAAAGGGGACAGAGGACAACGGAGACAGCTCTACAGGTAGAGATCAACAAGACAACTGAAAGAAATTAAATGCATCAAACTTTGTTTGTTTGTTAGTGTGTGAATAGTTATGTTTGAGGTTTTACTCCCTCCGGTCCTAATTATAAGATAAAGTTGACTCTTTTGGAGAAATTAAGGAAGTCAATTAAATTACTTTAGAGTATTTTTATTTTTATTTTTTTCTCCAAACTAATTAATTTGACTAATAAACTAATATATAATCTAAGAATACTAAAAATATAAACACTCTAAAATAATTTAATTGGTTTCCTTAATTTCTCCAAAAAAGTCAACTTTATCTTATAATTAGGACCGGAGGGAGTATTATACATATGCGCACACATTCTGAAACAGTGCTATAAGGTCTTCCTCCAAAGTTAGCTATGTACAGAATTTTTTTAGGCTTTAGCATATGATTTTGTAGACAACATATCAGTAGGAGGAAAATCATCCAAACATTACATTGAATTCCCTTTTGGCAACGTAAGCCTTGTTCTTTGTGTTGGGGGGTTTGTGATATACCCTTTGTATTTTTATCTTACATCATTTTTGGATGCTTGTATGGTAATAAAGGAAATAACGTCACATGCGAGATCAGATTAAGGAACGAAAAAAATCATTAATTTTAATTCTTTAATAAAAAAAGCAAATTCAAAACACATTAATTGTAAACATTACATAATTTTATTTGTGTGATATACTTTCTTTCTGATATCATGGATGCTTCTTCTTCTATGCTCTCTTGTCTCTCTTTCTTTCTGACGAATATAAAACTTTTGAGCATGGCTTGCCACCTGAGTTGCATCACGTGTCGCCACTGCATATTGAGAGATATTCTTCCAATATCCCCAGCCATATTTTTGCACTCCTAGCAGGAACAGTCTGTTAAAATTAAAATGAAAATCATATAAGCCTATTTAATAATCACAAACATGCACACATATATATGTAATGACGATTATAAGAATAAATAATGATATAATATTAAGTTTACGCACGTATGTTCTTCCAAAGTCCATAGGGAGCGCCTATTATGTTTGGGCAGTTGATTATTGGCAGAAGAGTCTCGGTATTGAGGTGCCTGAACCAAACCCAATTCAATTTGGAGATTTTGATATCGTTGAAAAACCATCTCCTTAGAGAAGCCGACCACCTGGGCGATATTCTCCCACCGGTTGGGGTAGCCCTCTGGATAACACAACAGAGCAACTTGAAACCGCTTCTCCTTCTCAAAACTCCATTGATTCATCATCTTTTTTCTTTCCTACACCAATCTTAACACGTATAAGTCATCATGATCATAGATATATAACAACACATAAATATGCCCTCAGGTTGAATGCCATCAAGATGGAAAATAGGAGTTTGTTAAACAAAATTAATTATTAAACCCATACTTTCCTCTAGATTTAAATAAAATGCACCAAGATTTGCAGGGCCTTATTGAAGAAGAAGGGAATAAAGAACAAAAGTTGTGATGTAATTTGCACTTAGCAATCTTATTACTAGTTGTCTAAAATATTTGAAGGTTAAAATTCCATATAGGTGATTTTTTTAACCCATATACTGTTTCACTAAGTGCTGCATAATCCCATATACTAAACTAACTGCACTAATACAAATTAAAAACTTCCCTCTTTAAGTTGTGATAATATTAGACTCTTAAACTTATGAATATAATAACATGTTTTACTTTATAGCTAGAAACCTTTCTAATTGTTCTTGTTAATAACAAGTACTGCGTCCTTCCAACAACATTTATTTCTTATTGATTTAATTTTTCATATGAGTGTAGTAAATCAATGATATTTTATTCAATTATTTGTTTTTGTTGTTTTGATCTCATTTGTAACATCCCAGAATGAGTATGTAGCAAACCTATTTTGGCCTCGTCACTCCTCATGATTTTAAAACACATTAAGATGGGAGGTATCTAGACACTTATAAGACGTCTTTCGTTTGTGAGATCGACTATGTGGCCAAAAGTCCCGTGATCTATCACTTAATTATTCACTCATGGAGTTGCATATAGCTAAGATCAAAATCTCAAGAAGAAAATTTCAAAACATATATTGTAGAAATAATTGAAAACATAGTTGAGAATAATTAAACTTACAATTCCTTAGCAAGCTATGGCACAAAGACGTTGTTTCTTGATAATTCTTGTTGGTATAGATAGAGTTAGGTAGGGTAGAAAAGTATAACTGTTACTTTTGTCTAAAGATTTAGTGAGACAAGAGAAGGATGATTTGTTATTCTTAGGATAATTCTTGTGGTTATATGTATGTGTGGGAGAGGAAAGATTACCTGTGAATATTTATGATCTAAATTTAAATTATTCGTCTTCAATATATTTTTTATGAGAATTCAAATTATTAAAAAGTGGGAAAAGTCTAGAAGCACGTGATTACGTTGGATTTTTAAATTTTAATGGTTTGACCTCTTTTCTTTTCTTTTTTTTGTGAATCTCGCCTCCTTATTTTTTTTTAGGATACATGAAATTGTTAACCCCATCGTTACGTTATTTTATTTATGAATTATTTTGAATTTTATTTACAAAAAATGGAGTATTTGGGTGGATGACCGCCATATTGTTTTTTCACCTGAGACAGCCTTTTTGTTAAAACTGAATATACAATAAAAATCGACAAAATCGTCTTTCTTTAAGAAAACCGTTGATATAGTTTTTTGTCAGAAAATAATCGTTTATTTGGGCAGAGGGAGAACTGGGTGGCGGTGTGCGGTGTGGTGTGCGAAGACCGCAGAGATTGGACGGAAGCCGTTTCCAGATTGAGGCATGTATAATCCTGCCAGAGGTGGCGTTTGCGCCGGTCCAGATCGTAAGTCTTCATTTTTCTCGGGCTCCTGATTCACTTTTTTTCAAATTTATCTTACCCACGATTGACCTATTTCTTTTTCCTCTCCCAAGTGCATTGTGATTTTATTTTTTTTTAAATCTGCGATGCATCAATGGGGCATCTTTTCTTCAATAATTATGTTTTTGGAATGAAAAACTAGCACTTCGGGTTTTCTATATTTTTTTTTCCCGGAATCTGTCAAATTGGCAACTGAAATCTCTTCTCTGTATCGTTAATTTCTCGTTGCTGATGTTGTCATGGTCTGTCCGAAGTGTTTCTTTTGGGTTTTCTTTTAAAATAACCTTCGGATTTGCATTGGGTGTATCAGACATGAAGAGAAGCGCTTGGTTACAAATGCAAAGTAGATGAACTATTAGAGTACTTTAGTTCTTTTTCTGAAGTTTTATCCAATTTACTTCTAGTTGTTTATCTGACACAACCTAACTTGTGTTCGATGGTAACTGTCTTGGAAATAAACAATCTGGTATTTATAAGTTTTTGAGTCATGATAGGACTCCTGAGAGTTCAAAAATTCTAGTTACAAGCTTTCTTGAGAGTTTTAAATTTTAAATTTATAATAATATTTGTTTCTACGAGTACCGAGATTGATTTTTGGGCCCTTAAATGTATGATGATTGGAACATATGAGTGAATGGAGAGGGGTTTGGGGGAGGGAGAAAGAAAAGGATGGCAGATTTAGGGAGAGAAAGGAGGGAGGGAGGTCAGAGTAGTTTCATTCCTGTATGTTAGAAGAAGTGCAAGAATCTAGGAGAACAGAAATAGTTTTATTAGAAGAAGTGCAAGAATCTTAAACACCTATAACTCCAACAAACCAAAACGATAAAGGCTATTAGTAAGGGTTGAGCAAGGCAAGAATCTTGCTCTTCCAAATCTTATAGTTAAGGATGATCTCTATAGTACAAATCAAATAACAATAGTAAAACAAATTGCAATAGTAAAATAAATAATCACAATGCTAACATGAAATGATGTCTATCTCTCCACTGTCCCCATGTTTCCCATTCTGTAATAACTGCCCAAGCTCCATATTCTACTCACAACTGTCCTCCCCCTGTTGTCAATAATAATGCATACAGTGACATGGTACTTTATCGCAATTTGTCTTTGATGATCAACCCTCTAATCTGGAATAATTTATTGACTTTTTATGCTTTTCTTGTGATGTACAGAGCTCAGTTGGGATGATGTTAAAGTTGATAAACATTGAGAAAACTATCTTGGTCACAGTATCAAGGCCCTGGTTGGC
This sequence comes from Inga oerstediana, assembly GCA_963210345.1. NCBI lineage: Eukaryota > Viridiplantae > Streptophyta > Magnoliopsida > Fabales > Fabaceae > Inga > Inga oerstediana. The sequence goes on along the minus strand of OY723401.1, from coordinate 84,461,325 downwards.
TGATGGCAGAAAGGTAAATTGATTATACTTTCAGCTTTTCTATTTCACGAAGAATTCTTAATATCAATATACATATGTATATGCATGTTCTTGGATAATCGCTTAGTTTCAAGGGCATGGATGTATTGTTATTGCCTTAAGGTGGTACTTTCATGACACACAACCCTCTATTTCCTGCTCATTTTGGAACTTCTATTTCCATTGTGTATATTCTCCCTCCTAGAGCGTTTTGGCTTGCTAAACTAGAATTCCTTTTTACTGCTACTTCACCCTATGGACTCTTCTATGTTATTCTGCTTTGGAAAGGAAATGTTGGACTCTGGTTCTTCCCCCGCTTTTCTTTAAATACTCTTCTCATTATCTTCCTTTATTAGTTGTGGGGAAGCTATTCTTCTTGTGGCTATAGCAAAAATTTAAGAGTTGATGGTCCCAGTGGTTATTGCAAAATTTTGGTATTTTGCTCTGATAATTGCACTTTAGTGTTGGTGCTGGCTAATAATGCTAATTCTTACGTCATTTTATGTAGAAGTAAAATTAATAAAATTAAATTCTGTAATCTCTAACTAATATTTAAGGCTAGTACTGCATTTTTAGATATAGATTTGGGTGTAACCTACTCTCAATATGTGTAATAAATTAATGGGTATGACTGGTAACTCACGCTCTCATGTATCATCAATATTTATTCATATATGTGTGTGTCTCTCTAAGAAATGTATTTGTTTATTTGTATTTCTATAGGTTATATTGGTTTTAATTGTAGATTGTTAGAATAATAAATTTGATTTCAATTAAGTTGCTAGATTAAAGATAATTTTGGTTTGTGTGATAAACTTGCTTTTCTTGTGTTTGACGTACCAAAAATATACAAACAAAACTGTATGAAATTTTATTGAATATTAAATATATGAAAACACAATAAAAGAAAGGAGTAGCAAAATGATGAGCTAAGTGTGTCCCAACATGGGAAAGTTGATCAAAAGTAATTCTTAACAAAATGTTACAAAAGTAATATATAATAATAAAGGATTGATCAGCTCCAGTAATTTTGTTGCGCAGACTGATGAGTTGGTGATAAATAAGGAAATTGTGACTCAGATTGACCCCCTTGATTCCATGGCAGTGATTGATGCACAACTTGTGAATTAGGTTGATAATGTGGATTCTGCAATTGAACACTTGAAGATATCTGTGGGCCTACTAGATTCATCTGTGTTGACAATTGATTCTGTTGAAGATCATGATGAATTGGTAAGGCTGCTTGATGAGATTGCTGCATTATTGAGTGGGAGTGAGGCACCAAATGAGGACGTGAAGAAAGAAGATAGTTCAAATATTCTTGGTTGCAGTTTGCCAAAGTGATATCATGGATGCTTTTTCGTCTGTGCTCTCTTGTTTCTCTTTCTTTCTGGCGAATATAAAACTTTTGAGCATGGCTTGCCACCTGAGTTGCATCCCTCGTCGCCACTGCATATTCAGAGATATTCTTCCAATGTCCCCAGCTATATTTTTGCACTCCTAGCAGGAACAGTCTGTTGAAATTAAAATGAAAACCACATAAGCCTATTTATTATCACACACGCACGCACACATATATATGTAATGATGATTATAAGAATAAATAATAATATAATATTAAGTTTACATACGCATGTTCTTCCAAAGACCATAAGGAGCGCCTATTATGCTTGGGTGGCTGATTGTTGGCAGAAGAGTCCAGGTATTGTGGTGGCTGAACTAGACCCAATTCCATTTGGAGATTTTGATATCGTGTAAAAACCATCTCCTTGGAGAAGCCGACCACCTGCGCAATATGCTCCCATCGGTTGGGGTAGTCCTCCGGATAACACAACAAAGCAACTTGAAACCGCTTCTCCTCCTCAAAACTCCATTGATTCATCATCTTTTTTTCTTTCCTAAACCAATCTTAACACGTATCAATCATCATGATCATATATTATGTGTGTGTGTGTGTTTGTGTGTATACATCTAACAACAGAACAACATGCAGATGTGTGTGTGCACGCTTATAATAACCATGTAAATTATGTATGACTTCAAATGAAGTAACGAGTCCAAATTATGCTTGAGCTATTATATAGAATATATAACTAGTAAAAAGATCGTGTATAATCATATTGAGAATTAGATGGCTTAGAAAGCCAGGGACAATGTATGAAATAATTAAATTGACGCTATACATTTCTTGAAACTTGTTTTATAATCACTAAAGGTAGTTTGAGGATCTCATGACTGTTGCCTTGTAGTATAATTAGCATGATGTCATTGGTCACATAGATTGAACGTCATCAAGATGGAAAATTGAAGCTTGCTAAACAAAATTCGTTACTAAAACCCATACTTTCCTTTGAGTTAAATAAAATGCCCCAAGATTTGTTGGACTTATTGTAGAATAAGGGAATAAAGAATAAAAGTTGTGATGTAATTTACACTTCAATGCTTAACAATCTTATCACTAGTTGCCTAAAGTCGTTGAAGGTTAGAACTCCATATATGTGACTTTATTTTTAGTCCATACACTATTTCATTATATGCCACATAACCCCATATACTAAACCAACTGCACTAATACAAATTAAAAGTTGCCCTCTTTAAGTTGTGATAATATTAGAGTCTTAAACTTATGAATAACATGTTTTACCTTGATAGCTGGAAATGTTGCTAATGGTTCTTCTTGTTATTGGAGTAGTTAAGGGATTGATAAAAATAAGTACTACTTTCCAACAACTTTTTTACGCATAACATTCTATGCATGCAGGATTCTTTGTATATCTTACCTTTATTTTAAGGTCTTATACTTAATACGAAAAGATGTAAAGCTTCTATTTCTTATTGATTTAATTTTTCTTATGAGTGTAGTAATTCAATAGTATTTTATTTAATCACTTGTTTTTGTTGTTCTGAGCATATTTGTAATATTATAGAGCAAGTATGTAGTAAACCCACTTTCACCCCATCACCCCTTATGGTTTTAAAACACATCAAAATGGGAGGTATCTAAACACTTATAAGGCATCTTTTGTCTGTTGGATCAACCATATGGTTAAAAGTTATGTGCTCCATCACTTAACTACTAGCTAAATATTGAGTTGCATATAGCTAAGATCAAAGTCTCAAGAACAAAATTTTGAGACATATACTAAAGGAAATCATTGAAAACATAATTGAGAATAATTAAACTTACAATTCTCTAGTAAGCTATGGCATAAATATGTCGTTTCTTGATAATTTTTATTGGTATAGATAGAAGAATATAACTGATATTTTTGTGGGAAGATTTAGTGAGATAAGAGAAGGATGATTTGTTATTCTTGAGGATAATTCTTGTGGTTATGTATGTGTGTAGGAGAAAAAAGATTACTTCTGAATATTTATAATCTAGATTTAAATTATTCTTCTTGAATATATTTTTTGTGAGAATTCAAATTATTAAAAACGCGGGAAAAGTCTAAAAGCACTTGATTTTGTTGTATTTTTAAATTTTAACGTTTTGGCCTCCATGCTTTTTTGTTTGAAATTTGACCTCCGTATTTTATTACCTTACATGAAATTTTAACCCCATTGTTCCCTTATTTTATTTATGAATTATTTTGAATTTTATTTTAAAAAAATTGGAATAACCGCCATGTTTTTTTTTTTTGTTGACCTGAGACCGCCATTTTGTTAAAATCAATTAATTAGACAATTCTTTTTTTTTAAAAAAATTGTTTATTTATTTTAATTTTTTTGGTAAGATAATAATCGTTTATTTGAGAAGAGGGAAAACTGGGAGGCGGTGTGCTGCCGCTGGGCGCAGACGGCAGAGATTGAAGCATGTATCATCCTGCCAGAGGTGGCGTTCGCGGTGGTCGAGATCGCAAGTTTTCATTTTTCTTCGCCTCTTGATTCACCTTTTTCAAATTTACCTTCCCCACAATTGCCCTATTTCTTCATCTTCCCAATGCGTTGTGATTTTCTTTTTTTTTTTTTATTCTCCGATTTATCGATAGGGCATCTTTTCCCTAATAATTATGTTTTTGGATTTGAAAACTAGCATATAGGGTTTCTATTTGTTGTTTCTCTGACGCTGTCAAATTGGCAACTGCGGTCTCCTCTGTATCTTTAATTTCTCGTTGCCGATGTTGTCATGGTCTGTCCGAAGTGTTTCTTTTGGGTTTTCTTTTAAGGACCTTTGGATTTTAAGAGCTTAAGTTGAATTCGGGGTATCTGACATGAAGAGAAGCGTTTGGTTGCGCAGGCTGCTGTCAGCTTGCAGGCTGCTTCAGCTTTTTCTAGTTGTTTATAGCTTGTGTTAGTTTCAATTCGGGTGTGTTCGTTGATAACTTCCCGTTTCCTTGGGAAATAAACAATTTGGTAATTAAATTTTCCGGTAAAAATAAGAACCCTGAGGGTAGCTTTTTTATGAGTTATAAATTTTAAATTTTTTATAACAATGTTTGGTGCCATAACCTTTCTGAAATTCTAGTTCCACAGTCTGCTTCTGCATACAAAATACTTGTAGGAATAGATCTTTGATATATTGCAAAGCCAGTATTGTGAGACTCTTCATCCTGTAGCACGAAAGCCTTTCAACTGACAGCATCATTCAGGTGCCAACGGCAATATCGTTATGCACACGCAAGAGCCTTTTGGAAACTGAGTGAAGCCAGCACTTACCATAGTATGAGAGGCGCTTTTAAGAACATGAGACAGATCATAAACATGTATGGAAGATAGAAAAGGATGGGAGATTTAGGGAGGGAAAGGAGGGTTGGAGGTCATAGTAGCTCAGCAGTTTTATTTCTGAATGTTAGGGAAAGAAAGTATCCTCAAAGTGTTATGCTTTAATGATAAGATCATAAGAACCAAATGCTTAGGGAAGAATCTAGGTGAAGAGAGATAATTTCATTAGAAGAAGTGCAAATATCTTGAACCTCTAACTAACCAAGATGATAACGGCTATTAGAAAGGGTTGAGCAAGCCAAGAATCTTGCTCTTCCAAATCTAATAGCCAAGGTGGATCTCTATTGTACAAATCAGCTGCAGAAGCCTAAGTTTCTGAAATACATTCTCTTTGTATGATAACATCAAATAATAATAGTAACACAAATCGCAATAGTAAACCAAAAAAACACAATGCTAGCATGAAATGATGTCTATCTCTCCACTTCCCCCTTGTTTCCCTTTCTGTAATAACTGCCCAGGCTCCATATTCTGCTCACAACTTTCCTCCCCTCGTTGTCACTAGTGGAGTACAGTCCCGTGGTACTTTATCATAATTTGTCTTTGATAATCTGCCTTCTAATCTGGATCAATTTTTGTGATTTTTTATGCTTTTCTTGTGATGTACAAAGTTCAGTTTGGATAATGTTAAAGTTCATAAACAGAGGGAGAACTATCTTGGTCAGAGTACCAAGGCCCCTGTTGGCAGATGGCAGAAAGGTAAAATTGATTACTCTTTCAGGTTTTAAATTTCGCGAAGAATTCTGTATATCAATTTACATATGCATATGCATATGCATGTTCTTGGATAATTGCTTAGTTTCAACTTTCAAGGGCATACATGTATTGCTGTTATTGCCTTAAGATGGGATATGGTACTTTGAAGGACACACACATAACCCTCTATTTCCTGCTCATTTTGGAACTTCTATTTCCACTGTGTATATTCTCCCTCATTGAGCGTTTTGGCCATTGAGGAACTCTTGAATAAAGAGGGATCTTACTAATAGCGATTCCGTAAACTAGAATTCCTTTCTGCTGCTACTTCACCTTATGGACTCTTTTATGTTATTCTACTTTGTAAAGGAAAAGTTGGACTCTGGTTCTTCCCCTGCTTTTCTTTAAATGATCTTTTCATTATCTTACTTTATTCGTAGTAGTGGGGAAACTATTCTTCTTGTGGACTATAGAGAAACTTAAGAGTTGATTGGTCCCAGTGGTTACTACAAAATTTTGATATTTTGGTCTGATTATTGCTCTTTAGTGTTGGTATTGGCTAATAATGCTAATTCTTGCGTCATTTTAAGTAGAAGTAAAATTATGTAATAGCCAATCTCTAACCAATATTTAAGCCTATTACTACTCTTTCTGTTACAGTATTCACATAAGAAATGAAAGAGAAAGGGAAAAGAAGGAGACAGAGAGGAATTAAGAGAGAGAGACTGAATAGTGCATATTCTCATTAGGCAAAACAACAATCTGAATTACAATAAGCTAGAGGTATATTTATAGCCTTGGTTCCCTTCTAATCACCGCCTCTCATTAAGCGGTTTATTGTCCCTTCAATTTTCTAACGGCCAACTGACTCTAACATAACTAACTAACTAACAATATTCACATTATTATTCCATAAAATTCTCAGAAAGAGATTTGGGTGTAACTGTATGACTCATAATTCTCGTTCTCAGGTATCATCAATATTTATTCATTCATGTGTGTGTCTCTGTCTAAGAAATACGTATTTGTTTATTTGGATTTCTATAAGTTATATTGGATTTAGTTGTAAGTTGTTAAAATAATAAATTTGGTTTCAATTGTGTTGCTAGATTGAAGATAATTTTATTTTTGTGATATACTTTCTTTACTAATGGTGGACATGATAAAAATATACTAACAAAACTTTATGAAATTGTATTGAATATTTTATAAATATGTGTCGGCCTACTTGATTCATTTGTGTTGATAACTGATTCAGCTGAAGATCATAATGAATTGGCAACGCTGCTTGATGAGATTGTTGCATTATTGAGTGGGATTGAGTCACCAAATGAGGACGTGAAGAAAGAAGATGGTTCAAATATTCTTTGTCACAGTTTGCTAAAATGATGTCATGATGCTTCTTCTTTTGTACTCTCTTATTTCTCTTTCTTTCTGACGAATATAAAACTTTTGGGCATGGCTTGCCACCTGAGTTACATCCCATGTCGTCACTGAATATTTAAAGATATTCTTCCAATGTCCCAAGCTATATTTTTGCACTCCTAGCAGGAACAGTTTGATGAAATTAAAATAAAAACCACATAAGCATATTTAATGATCACACTTGTGCGAACACACATATATGTAATGGTGATTATAAAAGTAAATAACAATATAATATTAAATTTACGTATGCATGTTCTTCCCAAGTCCATAAAGAGCGCATATTATGCTTGGGTGGTTGATTATTGGCAGAAGAGTTTAGGTATTGTGGTGGATGAACTAGACCCAATTCAATTTGAAGATTTTGATATCGTTGAAAATCCATCTCCTTGGAAAAGCCGACCACCTGCGTGATATTATCCCACCGGTTGGGGTAGTCTTCCGGATAACACAATAAAATAACTTGAAACCGCTTCTCCTCCTCCTCAAAACTCCATTGATTCATCATCTTTTTTCTTTCCTACACCAATTTTAACATGTAGTAGTTGTCATGATCATTGTATGTATATGGCAACAAAACAAAACGAATATATGCGTCAAGATTGAATGTCATGAAGGTGGAAAATAGAAGCTTTTCAAACAAAATTCATTACTAAAGCCATACTTTGTTCCAGAGTTGAATAAAATGCCCCAAGATTTGTGGAACTTATTGTAGAAGAAGGGAATAAAGAACAAAAGTTGTGATGTAATTTGCATTTAAATGCCTAGCAATCCTATTACTAGTTGCCTAAGATCTTTAAAGATTAGAACTCCATATAAGTGATTTTTTAGTTCATACATTGTTTCACTACATGTCGCATAACCCAAATACGAAACTAATTGCACTAATACAAATTGAAAACTTCCCTCTTTAAATTGTGATAATATTAGAGTCTTAAAGTTATGACTAACATGTTTTACTTTATAGTTAAAATCCTTTCTAATTGTTCTTGTTGATAACAAGTACTACTTCCTTTCCACAACCTTTATTTCTTTATTGATTTAATTTTTCTTATTACTGTAGTAAATCATTTTTATTTTATTCAATCACTTGTTTCTATTGTTTTGAGTTCATTTGTAATATCTCAAAATGAGTTTGTAGCAAAACCTTTGGCCCCATTACCCCTTATGATTTTAAAACACATTGAGATAGGAGGTATCTAGACACTTATAAGACGTATTTTGGTCGTGAGATCGACCATGTGGTTAAAAGACACGTGCTTTATCACTTAAGAACTCGCTTATAGAGTTGCATATAGCTAAAATCAAAGTTTTGAGAACAAAATTTCAAAACATATACTCTAGAAATCATTGAAAACAAGATTGAGAATAATTAAACTTACAATTCTCTAGCAAACTATGTAGAGCTGGGAAAACGGGCCGGCCCGGCCCTACAGGACCGGCCCTTCACGGGCTTGGGCCTAAACGGGCCGGCCCGTTTAGGCCCGTTTCCTAAAAAGTACAATTTTTTTGAAGCCTGCGGCCCTTCATGAGCTCGGGCTTAAACAGGTTTAAACTCATTTTAATTCAAAATTTTTTTAAAAAAATTTTACAATTTATTTATTATGTTGCTTTAAATTGGTATACATTATTTTTAAAACTCATTAATTTTTAGTTAAAATAATCATCTAATGTTCAAATTAGCCTTTTTTTTTAAGTTTAAATGAATAAAACATTGTAGAAAATAAAATAAATCAAAACAATTAATAAGTGTTTGTCTGTTATTAATACTCTATTAGGAACTTAGGTATCTCTCATATTGATAATTTGATATAATGATATTATATTTATTTTAAAAAAATATTAAACAGGCCTAAAAGGGCCGGCCCGCAGGGTAGGGCCGGCCCACAGGGTAGGGCCGGCCCGCAGGGTAGGGCCGGCCCTTTTAGGCCCGCTTCCATTTTCAGCCTCTAAATCATAGGCCCGGCCCTTGACGAGCTCAGGCCTAAACGGACCGACCCGACAGACTCGACCCGAATTCCCGACTCTAAAGCTATGGCACAAAGACGGCTTTTTTTTATAATTGTTGTTGATATAAGGTAGCATAGAGAAGTATAACTATTACTTTTGTCAGAAGATTTAGTGAGGTCAGAGAAAGATGATTTGTTATTCTTGAGGATAATTCTTGTGGTTATATGTGTGTGTGTGGGAGGGGAAAGATTGCTTGCGAATAATTATGATCTAGATTTAAATTATTCTTCTTCAATATATTTTTTTATGAGAATTCAAATGATTAAACAGTAGGAAAAGTCTAGAATCACGTGATTATGTTCGATTTTTAAATTTTAATGTTTTGGCCTGCTTTTTTTTTTTTTTTTTTGAAATCTGGCCTCCTTTATTTTTTTTTACCGTATATGAAATATTTAACCCCATCGTCCCTTATTTTATTTATGAATTATTTTGAATTTTATTTACAAAAAATCGAGTATTTGGGTGGATTACCGCCATTTTGTTTTTGTTTTTTTAACTAGATCATCAGAATTTTGAATATTAAATATTAAATATTAAATATCTTATAATATATTAAAGATTTTATATTTTGTATCTACTCTAGCCATCTCATTTATCTTTTTCGATTTGGATTTCTTTCCCGTACCCAGACGAGTCAAAACTCAACTAGTGGATGACGATGACTCAGTGGACTAGCCATGAGTACAAGCTTTAGTCCTGTTTCCATAGGACTGCCTCAACCGCAGGAGAATATTGCCGACGCTGTCCCTACCGCCACTGTCGATTTGGTATGGCAACGTTATCGCGATCTCCTACATGACATCGCCGAGATTGATGCCGGTGAGGGTCCCGATTCCCGCCTTCCCTGAATTCCCCTCTGATGTTGAGCCCTCTTTCTCCGATTGGAACTCTGCTAATCAAATTTCGTTCAAATTTAAGCCACCCAAGAATGCTGACACTGACAGAAAGAAGGGCTTGCCCTGAATTGAGGAAGAACGTGGGTATGTTGCTTCAAAATTCTCCAATTCAATTGGATTTTGGTTTTGTTCTTTTTCCTATTTCTCTTAACTGTGCTTGATTTTAGGGATTTCTTTTATAATTTCCAAGAAAAGAGCATATAGGAAAGAACTACTGACTTGGGAAATCGAAGTTTTTGTTCTCATGGAATAGGAAAACTCTTATGCTAAGTTTTGTTACTCTAAAGTGAAGCTGCCCAATTCATGTTCCTGGTCACATCGTTCAAATCCTCTAATTCTAGATGTGAACATTCAAATTCAATTCTCCAACCTTCTTCTCCAGAGCTCCACGTTCTCCATCTAAACTTCCGCTTCAAATCCTCATAGGCATCTCTCTAATGGTTCAAATCCATATTTTATAAGTTTGCCAGTCAAGATGAGACTCCTGAGAGTTCAAAAATTCTAGTTACAACCTTTCTTGAGAGTTATCAATTTTAAATTTATAGTAATATATGTTTCTACGAGTACCGAGATTTATTTTTTGGCCCTTAAGTGTATGATGATTGGAACATATGAGTGAAGGGAGAGGGGTTTGGGGGGAGGGAGAAAGAGAAGGATGGGAGATTTAGGGAGAGAAAGGAGGGAGGGAGGTCAAAGTAGCTCAATAGTTTTATTGAGAGTACAACTTAACATTGAAATCCACCAATAGCCCTCTTTCCAACATCACCATGAAGGTATAAAATTTCCAAATTCCATGTTTAAGCAAGATTTAAATCAAATTCAAGTCAATTATGTGTATGCGCGCATATATAATTTCTTCTTCACCATAAAAATACTATAGAAACACATCAAATAAAGTCTTATTCCCTTCAAACATTTCAACGAACACCTATTCGGTATTCAAGATTAACTCATAAAACAAACATCCGTGTCACTTGTGTCCCACAATAACCCAAGATTTCACAAATTAAACAATTCATTAAGCACCTCATGATAATGAAAGTTTGAGTCATAAATAATGCCATCCAACCAAAACATATTCCATTAGCCAAAAAAAAAAAAAAGGTTTTCTCAGTTTCCTAGATATGTTATAGAACATAAACATAAGAACATATTCACATATAGCGACAACTCAATCAAATAGACATCTAACTTACAAATTACCATCCCACATTTCATATATTAAAACTGCAAATCCAATCTTAACTAATTAACAAACCCTTGTACAACTCAAACCAATTACTAATTGGAGGAACAACCATCCTTTCCAAACCACACAAGACACGACAAAGAAGGGAAAGCAACATTCTCTATTCATGTAGAAATTACAACTACATTGACAGCTGATATAAGCATTTGGTGGTTTGTACCTTCTTTCCCATATAATATGTTTTATAAATTATAAAAATTACTTGACTTCTGTAAAATTATCCTTTTTGGGTATGCTAACGACCAATGTATCCTTAATCAATGGTACTCAGTCCTCACTCACTTTCTATGCATGGGAATGTTGCTTGTTTATTTAGCTGGTGAGGCAAGCCTTTTTAATTATTGAGCTATTTAAATTTAGATTTCAATGATTTTAATAAATTTTGGGAAAGAAAGTAACACTCAAAGTGTTATGCTTTAATGATCTTTACAAAGTAGGAGATTCTAAAGCTACCTGCCCATGTTTATTTAAATCCATTTTGTTGGCATTTAGAATATGATAAAATCATAAGAACCAAATGCTCCGGGAAGAATCTAGGGAAAGAGAAATAATTTTATTTGTAGAAGAAGTGCAAGAATCTTTAAACACTTATAACTCTAACAATCCAAAATGATAAAGGTTGGATTTTTATAGAATAGTATTCTATTTGAAAGGGTTGAGCAAGACAAGAATCAGACTCTTCCTAATCTTATAGCCAAGGAAGATTTATATGGTTCAAATCAGATGCAGAAGCCTAAGCTTCTCAAATACACCCTCTTTTTATCACAGCATTAAATAACAATAGTAAAACAAATAGTGAAATAAATAATCACAATGCTAACAATGTAGCAAATTGGTGATTTTAACATGAAATGATGTCTATCTCCCCACTTTCCGCATATTTCCCATTTTGTAATAACTGCCGAAGCTCCATATTCTGCTCTTAACTTTCCTCCCCTAGTTGTCACCAATGGACTACAGCGACATGGTACTTTATCACAATTTGTCTTTGATAATCAATCTTCTAATCTGGATCAATTTATTGATTTTTTATGCTTTTCTTGTGATGTGCAGAATTCAGTTGGGGTGATGTGAAGTTGATAAACATGGGAAGAACTATCTCCGGCTGGCCAAAAGGTGAAATTGACTATTCTTTCAACTTACATTTTCTTGAAGAATGATGCATATCAATATGTCAATATATGCATGTTCTTGGATACAAGTGATTGCTTAGTTTCAAGGGCATCGATGTATTACTGTTATTTCCTCAAGATGGGATATGGCAGTTTCAAGGGTACACTAGCCCACACACACATCTATTTCCACTGTGTATATTATCCCTCATACAGAGTTTTGGCCTTTGAGGGACTTACTAATAGGGATTTTATAAACTAGAATTCCTTTCTGCTGCTACTTATCTGTGATTCTACTTTGGAAAGGAAAGGTTGGACTCTTGGTTCTCCCTCCACTTTTCTTTAAATGTTCTTTTCATCATCTTACTTTAGTGGTAGTAGAGGGGAAACTATTCTTCTAGAGTAAAATTTTCACAAGTTTAAAGCTCTTTTCCCCCCTATACAATGGAAGATATCTATCGTTGGTGCAGAAAAACAACAGATCACAAAAGGAATCAGCCTAATTTATCGGCTACCACAGCCCTTGATTAAGAAGAGGAGACATGCTGGTTGAGTTTATCACTTTTTTAAAGAGTGTTTTAAATACTCGTATTGTTTATTTATTTATTTTAAATTCAGGTAAAGATCTGTTTTGGCATGCAAGGGATAAAAAGTCCCTGGAGATTAGTGTTGGTGTGGAGGCCATGCTGATAGGGTTGATGGCCTTGTTTTTTCAGCGTAATTATATAACATAATGTTTTTATAAACATGTCACTGATATATCTTTTTCGTAAACATTAGTAGTATAATAAACGTGTTCTGTATATTGACTTGCCATTAATGAAGTTTTGTTCAATTCATATGGAAGTTTTTCATCAAGTCACCTATCTTTTTGCACATGCAGGGGAAGAGAAGTGCAAGAATCTTTAAACACTTATAACTCTAACAATCTCTAACTGATATTTAAGCCCATTATATTAATACTTTTATAGAAAGAGATTTGGGTGGAACTTACTCTCTCTATATATCAAAAATTAACAGTATGACTCCTAATTCACGTTCTTACGTATCATCAATGTTTGTTCATATATGTGCGTGTCTCCACGAAATATATATTTGTTTATTTGTATAAGTTATATTGGATTTAGTTGTAAATTGTTAAAATAATAAATTTGGTTTCAATTGAGTTGGTAGATTAAAGATAATTTTATTTGTGTAATATACTTTCTTTACTTATGGTGGATATAATAAAAATATACTAACAAAACTTTATGAAATTGTATTGAATATTTTATTGAATGAAAATACAACAAAAATGAAGTCGCAAAACCACGTGCTAAGTGCGTCCCAACATAGGAAAATTGATCAAAAGAAGTTTTTAACTATGTTACAAAAGTAATACATAAAAATAATAATAAAGGATTCATCAGCTTTAATAATTTTGTTGTGCAGCCTGATGAGTCGGTGATAGGTAAGGAAATTGTGACTCAGATTGATCCCATTGATTCCATGGCAATGATTGATGCACAACTTGTGAATTAGGTTGATAATGTGGATCCTGCAATTGAATAAATGAAGATATGTGTGGGCCTACTTGATCCATTTGTGTTGATAATTGATTCAGCTGAATATCATAATAAGTTGGTAAGGCTGCTTGATGAGATTGTTCCATTATTGAGGAGGAGTGAGGCACCAAATGAGGATGTGAAGAAAGAAGATGGTTCAAATATTCTTGATCGCAATTTGTTAAAGTGATATCATGGATGCTTCTTCTTTTGTGCTCTCTTGTTTCTCTTTCTTTCTGGCGAATATAAAACTTTTGAGCATGGCTTGCCACCTGAGTTGCATCCCGTGTCACCACTGCGTATGTACAAATATTCTTCCATTGTCCCCAGCCATATTTCCGCACTCCTAACAAGAACAGTCTGTTGAAATTAAAATGAAAATCACATAAGCCTATTTAATGATCACACCCACACACAAGCACATATATATGTAACGATGATTATATGATTTAATAAGAATATAATATTAAGTTTACGCACGCATGTTCTTCCAAAGTCCATAAAGAGCGCCTATTATGCATGGGTGGCTGATTATTAGCAGAAGAGTTTAGGTATTGCGGTGGCTGAACTAGACCTAATTCAATTTGTAGATTTTGATATCGTTGAAAAACCATCTCCTTTGAGAAGCCGACCACCTGCGCGATATTCTCCCATCGGTTGGGGTAGCCTTCCGGATAACACAATAAAGCAACTTGAAACCGCTTCTCCTCCTCAAAACTCCACTGATTCATCATCTTTTTTCTTTCCTACACCAATTTTAACATGTATTAGTCATCATGATCATATATATATATATATATATATATCAACAAAACAAAACAAATATATGCATCAAGATTGAATGTCATGAAGGTGGAAAATAGAAACTTTCAAACAAAATTCATTACATCCATACTTTATTATGTTCCAGAGTTAAATAAAATGCCCCAAGATTTGTGGGATTTATTGTAGAAGAAGGGAATAAAGAACAAAAGTTGTGATGTAATTTGCACTTAAATATATTACTAATTGCCTAAAATCTTTGAGGGTTAGAACTCCATATAAGTGATTTTTTTTTAGTCCATACACTGTTCCACTACATGTCGCATAACCCAAATACGAAACTAATTGCACTAATACAAATTAAAAACTCCCCTCTTTTAAGTTGTGATAATATTAGAGTCTTAAACTTATAAGTAACATATTTTACTTTATAGCTAAAAACCTTCCTAATTGTTCTTGTTGATAACAAGTATTGCTTCCTTCCAATAAGCTTTATTTCTGATTGATTTGATATTTCTTATGGGTATAGTGAATAAATGATATTTTATTCAATTACTTGTTTTTGTTACTCTGAGCTCATTTTTAACATCTTAAAAATGAGTATGTAGCAAACCTATTTTGGTCCTGTTACCCCTCATGATTTTAAAATACATTGAGATGGGATGTATCTAGACACTTATAAGGCATCTTTTATCCATGGGATCAACCATGTGGTTAAAAGCCACGTATTCTATCACTTAACTATTCCCTTATAGAGTTGTATATAGCTAAGATCAAAATCTCAAGAACAAAATTTCAAAACATATACTCTAGAAAACATTGGAAACATAATTGGGAATAAATAAACTTACAATTCTTTAAAATATAATTGTTACTCCTCATGATTTTAAAACACATTGATATGGGAGGTATCTAGACACTTATAAGACATCTTTTATCCTTGGGATCAACCATGTGGTTAAAAGCCACGTATTCTATCACTTAACTATTCCCTTATAGAGTTGTATATAGCTAAGATCAAAATCTCAAGAACAAAATTTCAAAACATATACTCTAGAAATCATTGAAAACATAATTGGGAATAAATAAACTTACAATTCTTTAAAACATAATTGTTACCCCTCATGATTTTAAAACATATTGAGATGGGAGGTATCTAGACACTTATAAGACATATTTTATCCATGGGATCAACCATGTGGTTAAAAGTCACGTATTCTATCACTTAACTATTCCCTTATAGAGTTGTATATAGCTAAGATCAAAATCTCAAGAACAAAATTTCAAAACATATACTCTAGAAAACATTGGAAACATAATTGGGAATAAATAAACTTACAATTCTTTAAAATATAATTGTTACTCCTCATGATTTTAAAACACATTGATATGGGAGGTATCTAGACACTTATAAGACATCTTTTATCCTTGGGATCAACCATGTGGTTAAAAGCCACGTATTCTATCACTTAACTATTCCCTTATAGAGTTGTATATAGCTAAGATCAAAATCTCAAGAACAAAATTTCAAAACATATACTCTAGAAATCATTGAAAACATAATTGGGAATAAATAAACTTACAATTCTTTAGCTAGTTGTGGCACAAAGACGTCGTTTCTTGATAACTCTTATTGGCATACAGAGTCAGGTAGGGCAAAGAAGTATAACGGTTGCCTTTATTTGAAGATTCAGTGAGAGAAGAGAAGGATAATTTGTTATTCTTGAGGATAATTCTTGTGGTTATGTGTGTGTGTGGGAGAGGCAAGATTAGTTGTGAGTATTTAAAGATTAGTTGTGAGTATTTATGATCTAGATTTAAATTATTCTTCTTTAATATATATGTTTTTTTTTTTTTTGAAATCTGGCCGCCTTATTTTTTTTGACCATACATGAAATTTTTAACCCCATCACTCCCTTATTTTATTTATGAATTATTTTTTAATTTAATTTACAAAAAATGGATTATTTGGGGAGATCACCGCCATGTTGTTTTTTTCCCCCAAACCTGAGACCGCCTTGTTTGTTAAAATTGAATAGTCAATAAAAATCGACAAAATCGCGTCTTTCTTTAAAAAAGTCGTTTATTTATATTTTTGTCAGAAAAGAATCGGTTATTTGGGCAGAGGGAAAACTGGGTGGCGGCGGTGCGGTGTGCTGGGCGAAGACCGCAGTGATTGAAGCATGTATCATCCTACCAGAGGTGGCGTTCGCGGTGGTCGAGATCGTAAGTCTTCATTTTTCTTGGCCTCTTGATTCACTTTTTCCAAATTTACCTTACCCACAATTGCCCTATTTCTTCTTCATCTCCCCAATGCGTTGTGATTTTCCCTTTTTTGACTCTGCGATTCATCAATAGGGCATCTTTTGCCCAATAATTATATTTTTGGATTTGAAAACTAGCATATAGGGTTATCTATTTGTTGTTTCTCTGAATCTTTCAAATCGGCAGCTGCAATCTCCTCTGTATCGTTAATTTCTCGTTGCTGATGTTGTCATGGTCTGTCCGAAGTGTTTCTTTTGGGTTTTCTTTTTAATAACCTTTGGTTTTTTAGAACTAAGTTTAATTCGGGAATCTGACATGAAGAGAAGCGCATGGTTACAAATGCAAAATAGATGAACTATTAGTGTACTTTAGTTCTTGTTCTGAATTTTATCCAATTTCCTTCTTGTTGTTTATCTGACACAACCTAACTTGTGTTCGATGGTAACTGTCTTTGTAATAAACAATTTGTTATTTATAAGTTTTCCAGTCATTATAAGACTCCTGAGAGTTCACAAACTTTAGTTACAAGCTTTCTTGAGAGTTTTAAATTTTAAATTTATAATAAGATATGCTTCTACGAGTATTGTTTGTCCCTTAAATGTATGATGATTGGAGCATATGAGTGAATGGAGAGGGGTTTGGGGGAGGGAGAAAGAAAAGGATGGCAGATTTAGGGAGAGAAAGGAGGGAGGTTGGTCAGAGTAGTTTTGTTCCTGAATGTTAGGGAAAGAAAGTAACCCTCAAAGTGTTATGCTTTAATGATACGATCATAAGAACCAAATGCTTAGGGAAGAATCTAGAAGAAGAGAAATAGTTTTATTAGAAGAAGTGCAAGAGTTTTAAACACCTATAACTTCAACAAACCAAAATAATAAAGGCTATTAAAAAGGGTTGAGCAAGGCAAGAATCTTGCTCTTCCAAATCTTATAGCCAAGGATGATCTCTATAGTACAAATCAAATAATAATAGTAAAACAAATGGCAATGGTAAAATAAACAATCACAATGCTAACATGAAATGATGTCTATCTCTCCACTGTCCCCATGTTTCCCATTCTGTAATAACTGCCCAGGCTCCATATTCTGCTTACAACTTTCCTTCCCTGGTTGTCACTAGTGGAGTACAGTCCCGTAATACTTTATCACAATTTGTCTTTGATAATCTGCCTTCTAATCTGGATCAATTTAGTGATTTTTTATGCTTTTCTTGTGATGTACAGAGTTCAGTTGGGATGATGTTAAAGTTGATAAACATAGGGAGAACTATCTTGGTCACAGTATCAAGGCCCCTGTTGGCAGATGGCAGAAAGGTAAAATTGATTATTCTTTCAGGTTTTCAATTTCACGAAGAATTCTGTATATCAATATAAATATGTATATGCATGTTCTTGGGTAATTGCTTCGTGTCAAGGGCATAGATGTATTGCTGTTATTGCCTTAAGATGTGATATGGTACTTCCGAGGTCACACAAACACATGCCCTCTATTTCCTACTCATTTTGGAACTTCTATTTCCACTGTGTGTATTCTCCGTCATAGAGCATTTTGGCCATTTAAGGACTCTTGCATGAAGAGGGATCTTACTAATAGGGATTTCGTAAACTAGTCTTCCTTTATGCTGCTACTTCACCCTATGGATTCTTATCTGTTATTGTTCTTTGGAAAGGGAGTGTTGGACTCTGGTTCTTCGCCCATTTTTCTTTAAATGCTCTTTTCATTATCTTACTTTATTAGTAGTAGTGGGGAAACTATTCGTCTTGAGAAGTTTATTCACAAATTTAAAGCTTTTTCAAAGGTTTTTGCCATCTCCTCTTAGGGTACTGTAATGCTGGTGGATAAAAAGTGATTTTAATAAAGAGCATTTGTCAAGTTGGTTGTTTCTTGGACAGCAGTAAGCAATAAGATTGCAAATTTGAAATTAAGCTACCTTTTCACTATTGATTTGACCATTTAAGTTTCCATGGTTGGATGCCTACAGCATTCTACTAAATCTAGGCATATGTTGATAGGTTTATCTTTTTTTCCAATGAAAGATATATAGTGCCAATGCAAAAAACAACAGATTAAAAACGAAATCAGCCTAATTTATCTGTTAGCACGGCCCCTAAATGAAAAGAGGGGGCCTTCTGATCAATTTTATCACCTCTTTAACGAGTGTTTTAAATTTTATTTATTTATTTATTTTCAGGCAAAGATCTATTTTGGTATTCGAGGGATAAAAAGTCCATGAATGCGGAGATGGAGGCTGCCAAAGAAGAAATCAAAAGAGTTAAGGAGGAGGAGGAGCAGGCAATGAGGGAGGCCCTTGGTTTAGCTCCTAAGCGTGCAAGTCGTCCTCAAGGTAACAAGCTCGATAAACATGAATACTCAGAACTGGTGAAGCGTGGGTCTACAGCTGAGGATGCAGGTGGAGGCCATGCAGAGGCAGTAAGGGTTGATGGCCTTGGTTTCTCAAGGTAAATTAGTTGGGCATGCAAAGAGATATTTCATTTATTTTCTTCTACTTTTGGTGATCTTGTTACTGATCTTTCCGTGCATCATATGAAATGAATGATAGGATTAAAAATGTGTGAATGTCAGTTCTTCATTGGCATGTGTAATGATAGGCTTATTAAGGTGGAGCATATAATATATTCAACCTGGATTGATGGCTGTTGGGGCATACTAGAATGTTGATATTTCTTATCTTTTCTATTGTGACACTATTAACCTTGCATCTTTTGTTTACCGAACAGTAGGTTATGTATGTTCTACTTGTATATTTAGATTTATGGAGAATAAATTCTCAGTACAATGAGCATTGGAGTGTTAGAGGTGGTGAGGTTTTAAAGATACCCATTTAAGTGTCACTGGCTCTTTTCATCACTTGGCTGTGGGAGGAATGTATTTAAAATATCATTTATCATTGACTATTTGACTTGTTTGATAAGTCCACTTAAAATTTCATGTGAATTATATCTTCTGCAAACAATCTAATTACCTTATTTGAATAATTTTCCCCCAATGTTCCTACAGAGCACCCCGCCCTTGGAACGAATCTAGTTCTTCAATGCCCTCCATCACAGACAGTCCGCCGAAAGTGGAAGAATCGCCTATGGCTGTTCAAACAGCGAGGAAGGCTGAAGAAGATGAATCAGAAGATGAAAAGAGCAGAAGAAAGAGGAGGCGCCGTGAGGAGAAGAAGCAAGAGAAGGAAGAGAGACGGGAAAGGCGCGAGAAGAGGCATTCTCGTGATTCAGATGACAGGAAGAAACACAGGAAAGACAAGGAGAGGAGGAGACATGATTCTGATTGATATAATATATGTTCTTGTGTACTCTCTCATCATTTTATGCGAAGCAACTTGCTCGTTGTATTATGTCTGCATGATTTTGATATTGTATGTTACTATATTTTGGTAAAATTCTATTAAATATCGTATTTTATGTGGGTGACTTCTTGTCCATAAGGCACTGGCATCAGATGTAGTCATTGTTGTCAAACTCGCGAGTTGACTCTCTAAATTTACTGTTTTTACGTTTCTAACTTATAGAATCGAGTCGAGTCATTGGTAAACTCGTGACCTTTGTAAACTCGGTTAAATTCACGAGTTTATACACCAAGTTTACCATTTTTATGTTTTTAACTTATAAAACTGTATTAACGCACCCCTAAACTCGTGTTAACTTTGTCAATTTGATTGTACTCAACGGTTTTATATATGAATTTTATGGAAATTTTTTTGTTAAATACGATAAATTATGAATGTTGATAGATTTAATTTCAATTATTTGGATTTAAAATATATTTAAATCAAATTGTTATCAACTTTTTATATTTTAATTATTTAATTATATATTAATAATATCTATTTAATGATAAAACTAGACTCTTACGAGTTTACGATTCGAGTTCACGATACAAATTTACATCACTATCACGAGTTTACTTAAACTCATGAGTTTGACAACCTTGAATGTAGTCATAGTGAATAACACCAATGGCTAGTTGCGTTAAATTTGTTCCCAGACTTTATTTTATATGATTGGTGTATCAATTAATCATTGAAGTAATCTATGGGAAGATGACGACCGAAAAGATTTATTAATCAAGTTATTGAGCGAAAATTTTTTGATTAGCAATCTATTCAGGAAAAATGATTGTTAATAAAGTATAATGACATGTGATTTATGTAATTGATTTCATTTAGTGAGATAATGTTTTGTTGCAGTACTTGCTAGTTATCCACCAACCGGAGGGGAGTAATCCCTTACTTTGGGAGGTGATGGGTTCAATGGTTTATAAGTCTCCTCTCAATTAAAAAGCAAAAGCATTCTAGGTTTAAGTTAAGTAATTTTTATTGTATAGAAATTAAAAATGTCATGTTGTATTTCATTTCCTTAAGCGTAAGTTCTTAACGCAGCCTCAAAGAGGTTATCCCATCGGTACCGACCTGCCCGCGTAAGTGCTCCTCGGTTGGGTCCGGATTAGTTGGAGGGCAGGCAATAAACCCAGAATACCCTCCAGATACCGGATGGTTTAACCAAAAAAAAAAAAAAAGTGTAAGTTCTAACATTAATTTTTAGATATGATTAATACTTGTTTTCAAAAAGGTCCTTTGCGGATTAAACGAAGGCTAAAAGAAAATAAAACAATTTTTACATGGTCATAGATTTTGATACTTTCTTGATTAGTGTTTTTTTATATTAGGACTCATATTTAAGATATAGTTTTGATAACGTCTGTGTCAAACTTTTACCGAAAGATTTTTTGTAACGGTGAAAACTAGCAACAACAAAAATTGACAGGCTTGAGCTTCATCAACCTCAAGCAAGATTTTTAAAGAATAACAAGAATAGTTGTTTCTATGGCAAAAAAAAAAAAAGAATAGTTGTTTTACCAATAATTTATTGGATAAGGTGGCACCATGAAATGAAAGGATGAGAACGTAAGTTTAAATTCTGAGAAATGTTTTTATTGGAAGAGGCCATTTGAAAGATATAAATGCCAATTGCAGAAAGAAAGGCTTCGTGTTTGTTTGGGATATAGTTTTAGACCCTTTAAAAGTGTTTATTTATGTAAATTGAGATAAATCTCATATCACATATTTACCTTATATACTGTAAAACAAATCTGAAAGAGAATTTTTAGGGGAAAAAACAATAATAATAATAATAATAATAATAATAATAATAAAAGAAAGTAGAAAGCATACGCCAATGACGGCACTTGCCCCACACCCACGGAGGAAAATTCCATTATTAGAATAAAGAGAGGATAAAGTGCGCGACCAGCTGCCTCCGTCAAATGGTCACAGCTGAAGGGGCCATGTGGTAAAATCAATATAAATTTTCAATTCGTAAAAGCAAAAACTTCATTTGATTCTTGGAGTTTTGTTTAAATTTCATTTTAGTCCTCCAGTTTGTCTTAAATATTTGACATAAACAGTCTATAGGCTATTCTAATCCGTGTGTGATTATTTTAATTTAAATTTGACTTGGGGACCATTACATTTCCCCCCTTTTGTGCCTAAGGACTGCTAATCTGGTAATTACTCGCAATTTCTATATATCTCTCAAATCCTAGAAAATAAGAGTTGGACAAAGAATTTATTCTAAATATAAGAGAATAATTCACTTTATCTCTTAAATTTATATTTTTTTCTTAAAGTATTTCTATTAGTTGCATATATTATGGTATTATGGGGTTTACATCAAGAATACTTCCAATACACATGATTAAAGAAGGATATTTCAGGAAAATCATTACACATTTATTATAAATAATTAATTAAACTAATTTATCTAACATCTAGAAATTGGTTATACAGATCTTAAGTTAAAGATATGAGGGGTATAATTTTGGGTCAAGGTGCAATTGCTCCGTAAGTTTTTTCCTTTGAGTTCAATGTCACCAAGGAAATTTCAAAAAATAATAATGTTACCCATCTCATTAGAAAAAACTAATTTTGACCATTAAAAAATTGACATTGACAGATAATATTTTAGCGATAAAAGGCAACATTACTCTATTTTAACTCATTCAGGTTAATTTTGAATCCAAATTGAGCCAGACAATGAGACAACATAACTCTAACAAAAGGGATTTTATTTACTTAAATATAAGGTCATGAGTTTGAGTTGGTATGCATACAGAAAACACACAAGAAAAAATTATCCCAAATTGAGTTTGAAAATGCTTAAATTTGACCCACTCAAATAGTCATAGGGGAAAACACACCCCCCTCCCCCCTCTAAAACTGTATTCTTTTAGAAACAATTAAAAAATTTTGAAGTTTTTCTCTATTTGGGATTAACAAGATTAGAAGAAATTTATAATTAGGTTCCGAAGGAATATTTTGGTTAGGGAATAAATGAGAATTGGGTCGAATTTTGAGACAGAGAGAGATAATTGCAATTCCTAGGTGTTCCTTCCCCTACAAGAAGAACCGACTGACTCTGCTCTCCCATTCTCTCTCTTCTTCTTCCTAC
Organism: Inga oerstediana; assembly: GCA_963210345.1. NCBI lineage: Eukaryota > Viridiplantae > Streptophyta > Magnoliopsida > Fabales > Fabaceae > Inga > Inga oerstediana. The sequence continues at coordinate 84,438,154 of OY723401.1, read as the reverse complement.
TTCCAGGTCGGGGTTCCGATTTCACTAGGCCGCTTTTCACTCTGCCCTAGCCTGAATACTTTCAGAACAGAAGAAGAAAAGAAGGGTCATCGAAGATTAAGAATTTGAATCTCATGAAACTTTGATAGTATTCCTAAGAACTGCAAAATTATTCAATCCCTCATCGAAAACGGAAAAAAAAGGAAAAAGGAAAAACAAATTAAGCGGTGAAAATGGTGTCGGCAAACAAGGAGATGGCTGCTTTCTGCTTCGACACCCTCGTTGCTCACTACAACAGCGAGGATGCTCCTGCTGCTGCCTTCGATGAGGGTCAACAGTAATAATTCTCCTTGTCTTCGCCATATTTGCGCTCTTTTTTTGTTTCTGTTTTACCTGCATGTGGATGTTAATGGGGAGGATTTCTGGGACTGGCTCATGATTTTGATGTCATGGTCATTGTTTGATATTTCTGATCTGTTTAAGATGAGAATTTCATGGATTATTTATTGGCTTTCTTTTTTCTAGATAAATATCTAGTCTTTTTTTGTATGTTAATTTCCCCCGAGCTTCTAAGCTTGCACAAGTAATTCTGCAGCGGGTCATCATGGTCACGGGTGACAGTGATATGGCATTTCAAAGCACGGAGAGAAGGATTATATAATCTTGTCAAATTTCTTGGTTAGAGGCTATAACTAACATTTTTTGGCAACGTGACTAGTATAACTCAACACAATAGTTTTAAGATGATTTCCGTACTGTTGGGTTGTTTTGTGTAACAGTTGACTCTGGTGAAAATCTCACAATTTCAGTAGTTTCTCATGATGACTAAATTAGCTGTGAGGATGCATGCAGATTTTGCTAAGTATTACGCGGAACACATTTTTCTAAGTATTGTAAGCTTCTTTACTTATGACTCATGAATTTCTATCCCTCGACAAGAGTAAGAATTTGTTGTCATTGTCCCTGGACTTTTGGGGTGTTCTCCGTGTTGGCGACTAGATCCACAATTCTCCTTTATAAGCTTGAGCTAACACGTTGAGGCACTTATAATATAGTAATTTCCAGTGCTGCTTGGTGAAGCTTGTTCCACATTAGTAGGAAATTATGTATTTTATGGAGAATGCAATTAGGTCTAAGCTGAATCCTTGTTGTCAAGGAAATAAATCGATTAAAGCTACCACTAGTGACTTTTGTACGTCTTTTTAGTGAAATGCTGGGATATATAGTTCTTGTTGACTTGTTGTCTGAGTAGGGTCTCTCCGATGATATGCACTTTCACCATGTCTGTATGCGTGTGCTGAATCTATGGACGTGCTAGGTTGTCAGCATTTATTATTATCATAGGCTGTTTTTGGTTATTGTAATGATTCTCACAAATTTCACCTCTCATATTTTTCCCCTTAACTGTATTTTTAAGTTTTAAATTTGATCTTGGATTTATAATGACAGAATTTGGCCATATGGGCTTCACATCTGGATCACTGTTATGTTATTTCGATGACTTCTTTGTCTTGTATTTTCCTTTTCCTTTGACATTGTTTTAGTGGCATGTTTAACATATCAGTGCACTACTGTTAAGGAATAATTGGTCTTTACTGATGCAGGACCTCATTCATTGAATCTGTGAACAAGATGACTGGCAACATTGGCATTTTGTTTGAGATTTTTTTTTCTGGGTTGGGAGGATTTACTTCTTCGGCTTCTTTTGTTTCAAGCCCCATCCCCTCGCTGCCCCTCTAAAAAAAACCCAAATAGTGATACTATTTTCTTATTTTAGCTCTCGTAAAAAAGTTTTCAATTGTTAGTTGAAATTCATGTTTGCATATATGGTTATATAATGCGAATTTTGATTAATTACAATATTAAGAAAATAACCCTTTTGCAAGTTATATGCTGTTTTAGCATTAAAGCTTCATTTATAGATTTACTTAACATCAAGGCATGCGATTGAGCAATATTCATGGAGAATCTATGAAGCACCGATGCTTCAAAAAAGTGAATGTGTCCATATCTGATGTGTATTTGACACAATATATGTCTTGTACTTCATGATTCGTTGTATATTCCAACATGTGCATTATCATTTTTTTTCGACAAAATATTTCTATATTACTTGAAAACTTTTTTTCCTTCTCTTTTGGTTATTTAGAAATCAAAATGCACAATGTGGAAGCCACTTCACTGTGTTCAGTCTCTCTACTTGTTGGCGTGTATTGTTTGATTAAGAAAGGATCCATGATACTGGAGTTTGTCGTGGGGTCCTGTACATGTTGGGCATAAGATGTGTGGTTCTGTTACAAATATGTTTTAATGCTTTACTTCACAAATTCTGTAAATCATAACGTTTCTTTAAATCCATATTTCAACAATAAGTTTTCTTTATAAAATGTGATCTTCCCTTCAGTATATTTTTTTCCTTGCAAATGTGCTCTTTTGTTGTATGGATGATTGCTTAGGATGTGTCTATCTTATGCTTTGGTAAATCAGGTTTGAGATTTGTTAAGTATATTATAGGAAAGAAAATATTTCTGTTTCTTGTTGAAGTGAAAATAATTTGGTTTCAGCCCATTGTTTGTTACCTGGAAGAAAGTGGTGAATGATGGGGAGCCTCGGCTTCGAGGTTGTATTGGAACTCTGGAAGCACGCTACTTGATTAATGGCTTCAGGGATTATGCACTGACCAGGTCTGATGATGTAATTATGCAGTTTTTTTTTTAATATTTACGTAAACTGCATTTCCTTGCATTATAAACTGACGTCTCAATTCCCCATGGTTGGGAAGGGAGTTTTCCTCTCTTTAAATGTGTTACTTGCCCCTGTACTTACATACGTTGAGAAATGTTGGTGGTGGGCTTGTTTAGATGTAGATCATGTTTCACATGGTAAGAATGTAACCATAGACATAAATATCATTCAAGGAAGTTTTTGGATGTTTCTTTCTTATAGAAGTCTTTCCTTTTTCAAGTTTCATATTGGTGATGCATCTCATGTCATGGATTAATTGGCATCTTCACAAAAAATATGGAATGGCTTAGTTCTGGATTGTTTCTGGTATTCTCATGCAACGCACTAACACACGTTGTTAATGCGCTAAGCTTCTGCTCTTTATTCCTTTCTAATTTATTTAGAAGGCTAAAGTTCATCTAGGTAGCTTTGGTACTGCATGCATCATTTGTAAAGTCAATCTCAGTTATCTGAGAAAATAATAAGGTATTGATTCTTAAATTAAGTGATAAATGTTATCAGAGCCTTGGGACCTATTTTTATTTCCATAGTTCATGCATATGCTGTTTTTTCGATGAAAAAATTGAAGGACATGCTTTTATTTCCTTGTTCTGCAATTGGTTGATCATTAATCCTCTTATACTCCCTCATCTTTGTTCTTTGAAATATTTCACAGCGCTCTCAGGGATCGGAGATTTCCACCCATACAGGCTAAGGAATTACCTTATTTGGAGTGTACAGTCTCTATTCTTACTGATTATGAAACTGCTGACCATTACCTTGATTGGGAGGTATGTGCCTATTTATTTGTTCTATGCAGAGCTTTTAGGAAGAATCCAAAAGTAATGTTTAATCGATCAGTTCAGCTGTCCAACCATAATTCTGCAGCCTTCTCAGTTCAATGTTTGGTCTGATTTTTTATAACACTGCATGTTACTGAATTTGGAGATAGTAGTTCTCATTATAGATGCCCTTTACAGAGGAGGCGTAGATTGTTTAATTGTTTTAAAACAGATTGACTGCAAAGCTGATAAACATTCTTTGACATCTTAGTCCTTTGATCCTTTGACATCTAAATCTCATAACAGAAAGATAAGCCAATGAAACTAACATGATGTAATCCATTTATGTTTATCCATGGCCTTGAGTTTTCATTTTAGTATATGGGTTTCCAGACTCTAGTATAACTCAACAAGTCAACATTAACAAGCTTAAGATGGATAAGTGATTATGTGTTCTTTTTTATTTAGGATCTTATTATATATGATATGAAACTTGATTTGTTGAAAGTGGAGGAATCATAAAAGTTGTCTGTTGATTGGGTTGAAACTCTGGCCAAAGAGATTTTTTGTGCTTATAAAAGACTAATATTTAGTTCATTATAATATGACTTGATGGGAGCACTTGGTCCCTTTCCCTAGTGGCAAAGTAGTCCCCTACACGGGGGAGGTGGAGGGTTCTATCCCCCACCGGACCGGTTTGGCCTCCTTTTTTTTTAAGGGAAAAAAGAATATGACTTGATGGAAAATACTTATTTATTTTCTTCGCTAATATTTCTATGCTTTGCACCATGTGATAGGTTCATAACAACATGAGATGCTTCACAAATAGTGCTTGCACAGCCCCCCCCCCCCCCTCTTTCCCCTTTTCTTTTTAGGATTAACCTGAAGAGGGTAGCCAGAGATTCACTTTGATTGCTACATGGATTACACAATGCACATATTTTATGCCCAAGTTTCTGCTGAATAATGATAGTTGTGATGATGTTTTTCCCCAGTGGGTATGCCAATAGTTTAATGTGCAGTTGTTTATGTAGCATCATGGATGAGGTTGAGTATTTCAAGTATAGAAAATATTAATAAGCCAGACTTTGTGCAATGAATGCAAAATATTTGCTTAGATCTTGGTTTTGTGTTCGTTTTGCTTTTTGCACTTTAGACTACTGGTTTTCATGCAGGTAGGAAAGCATGGTATAATTATTGAGTTTATTGATCCTGACTATAATACAAGGCGAAGCGCCACTTACTTGCCTGAAGTAGCTGCCCATGAAGGTAGCTAGCTTAGCATATGTTTACTACTCCCTCTGTTCCTTGTTTTCTCACTTTTCCTTTTCAAGAAAATTTATATTACTATTTTTTTTTTTCATTATACCCTTCTTTTTACTAACACTAGAAGTTCAAGGCAACATTAATTACTAAAATAAATTAAGAACATACTAGAAAATTTAAAAGGAATCATAATATTATAATTGCATTTCTTAATCTGTGTGTTACAACCTTGTAAGTTTGATAAAAGGAAATGGAGGGAGTACTAAACTTCGTTCTCTATGATGGAAAGTGAATTTAAGTTGTGGCAGAAGAGATTATGATACAGCTGAAACAAAGATGCCATAACGTTTCAGACTTGCAGTTCCGTTATTTACATACACAACCTTATAACCCAAGTAACAACAGAAGATAGATGAAGAAAAAATAAGAGTACCCTGGCCTTGGTTTAGTTTTTATTTTATTTTCAAAGCATTGTTAACTTTTACATGGTATTTGGTCTAACGGAGGGGAAGGGAGGGATTTTAATAACCCCTCTAAATCCCCTCAATTCGGTGGGGAAGGTTAAGAGGGGAGGGGCTCCTTTTGTTGAACCAAACTAGGAGAGGGGAGTTACTTCCCCTCCATTTTTCCAGCCAAACAGACTGTTAGTGCTTGGTTGAGGAATTATGAAGAAGAGAAGGGGTATAAATTTAAACTAGGATGGAATATTGCTGATGAAATGAAGAGTGAGACTCAAGTTCAAACACGACTTCTATAACTTCACTCGGACAACTCCACTTTTACGAACACACAACTCTTATCCTGTCCATACAAATTTTCATAATCTTTAAACTTTCTCCTGTTTACTTATTTGCTAAAAGTCATCAATAATTTTTTTTCCTAAATACACTGATATTCGTAAATGATGCACATAATGCTTTTCCCCACAAGTATTCAGTTTTTTATAATTTGAACAGGTAACATGAAGAAATTTCCTCTATGTTCTTAGCTTACATAAGAGGAGGTTCTAAATGAGTTTTTTATTTCCTCTAAAAAAAAAGGAAAGAAATCTGGTCCTTAAATTTTTGAGAAGAGTGTTTTCCCCTTGTGCTTATATTTACAAAATAATTATTTTTGGGGGGAACAAACGTTAAGATTCTTATAATGCTGCCATGGTGGGGTTTACCTGTCATTTATTTTTTCTTAACTGAATAGGCAGTCCTTTAATTACTGACCATGGAAGTTCTCAACAAAAATTTATGGAGTTCTCTGTGTAACGAAATGATAGAGCATTACGAAATACTGAAAATGGGTTTACTTTTTATTACACAGAAGATGATGGGTATACTGTTTACCATTTTTTTATTGTCATTATTTAGCAGTAACTGTTTTATTTTAAATCTTTTAAATTGAGAGACATAACAGATATTTTTATCAAAAAGTTACCTTTTTTTATTTCTATACCTCTAATTGCTTGATATATAATGAAGTATGGGTGAAAATCCAACAATCTGTGTCTTCATACTTTGGTTTTAGGTTGGACAAAAACAGAGGCCATTGACTCTTTGGTCCGCAAAGCAGGCTACAATGGCCAAATTACCGAGTCACTCAGGAAGCGGTTAGAGCTGACTCGTTACCAAAGCACCTTATTTACCATGAGCTACAGTGAATATGTTTCCCATGTGAAGGAGACAAGAGGTGAGGCTCCTCTTATTAATGGGTTTAGGCCACATCGTCACTGATGCTTCTCATACAGACAATCTTTGCTAGAAGCTTTTGCATTGCTTTGTCTGGATGAAAAAGAAACAATTCCTATAGAAGATGATTCTGATTCAATTGTCTGTTGGGTTGGATTTGATTTGTTTCTCCAGCCCAAGATACTGTTGTAATTGTTGCAACTCTTTATTCTTCAAATTCATTTGATTTTGAAGAAAAACTTATTTAAGCATTGAACTCAGGTTCTGTCGGTGACTGTCTCCCATCACCTAATTTAGCAGCGCAAGAACGCTGCAGAACTCTTCAACTGTTTGATATGTAACTCTCATCCATGGCTGAAATTTCAACTCTTTCTGTTAATTCCTTTTAGGTCATTTATGTTTTAAGCCTTTTAAGTGAAAATGTCTGAATGGTGCGCACAAAAGAAAGAGAGAGCTCTGTTGTGGTTTATTGAGTTTGGAAGCTTAATAGATTTGAGCATTGCTAGATTATTGATTACTAATGGTTATGGGTGTACTCATGCTAGTTAATTTGTTTAGTGACTATGACTTATGACTTAAACGAAGGTGCGAGGGATTAATTTGATTGGATAAGAATTATTGAGGATTTTATATTATCAAATTGAGAGAATTGACTTTTGGGAATCAGACAAGAAAATTTTACTTGAATTTCAAAATTCCAAATTAATCTTGATGCTTATAAGAGTATGGGTATTAACTATTGTGTAATAATTGATAATTTATTTTAGTAGAAAATTACTGATTTAAAATTTTGAAATTCAAGTGGTATTTTTTTATTTTTGTTCTTTTAAGGTTTTTATGATGCAGCCATGAATTCATCCTTAATAGTTACAGTAATTTGTTTTTATTGAAAAAGTAAATGCAAACATTTATAGGATTACTTTTTATCAAATGCCATCTCGTTTTGAAGTGAAGAAAGTCATAAAACTGTTCATAAAATCTAAGGCCACCTGTAAGGAATTTTGTTATTTTTTTTCAAATTATAAAAAATGTATCCTTAAGCGAAAATGCCTGAATGGTGCGCGCAAGAGAGAGAGAGAGAGAGCTCTATTGTGGTTTATTGAGCTTGGAAGCTCAATAGATTTGAGCATTGCTAGATTATTGATTACTAATGGTTATGGGTGTACTCATGCCAGTTAATTTGTTTAGTGGCTATAATTTAACCGAAGGTGCGAGGGATTAATTTGATTGGATAAGAATTATTGAGGATTTTATAATACTAAATTGAGAGAGAATTGATTTTTGGGAAAATGACAAGAAAAATCTACTTCGACTTTAAAATTCCAAATTAGTCTTGATGCTTATAAGAGTATGGGTATTAACTATTATATAATAATTGACAATTTATTTTAGTAGAAAATCACTAATCTAAAATTTTAAAATTCAAGTGGTATTTTTTTATTTTTTGTTCTTTTAATTTTTTTATGATGTAGCCATGAATTCATCCTTAATGGTTACAGTAATTTGTTTTTATTGAAAAAGTAAATGCAAACATTTATAGGATTACTTTTTATCATAGATGAATGCCATCTTCACTTCAAAACGAGATGGCATTCATCTATGATAAAAAGTCATAAAATTGTTCATAAAATCTAAGGCCACCTGTAAGGAATTTCGTTGTTTTTTTTTTTTTCAAATTATAAAAAATGTATCCTTAAATTTTCACACCTTGTAAAAGTCAGTATTTCTAGGTTTTTTTTATGAGATGTGCAGTGTAGTATTATGGAGTGGGGCTTGTTGGGCCCAGATGGATGAAAGTTTCCACTTTCCATATAAGTAGGAGGTTGTGGGTTGGATTCCACTTGCGTTCTTTAGTGTCTGTCAATTTTCTTTTTTCTTTTTTAAAAAAAAGGGAATGGTGCTTGTTTCTATCTATATCTTGCAAGCCAAGTTGTGGTGAGGTCAACTAGCCTGGAACAGAGGATACAGGTAGACTATTCTCGAATTAGATACTAAAACCTTGATTCAGCTTATTTCTGAGAAATAGACAAATATCTCATATTCCTGAGTATTCACGCTCGTCTGAGAAATGAAAAATCCTACAACAGATTAAGCGTATAATATTTTTCCTGTATTACAAAATCTCAAAAAGTTGTTTAAGACAGATGGTAGTGTATCAGGCACCAAACGCAGTGGCACTTGTTATTTTCCTTGTTTTATAGACATTCCACAAAGATAAGAGAGGGAAACAAAAAAGCACTGAATTCTTAGTCACACCATACATTGACTTCACCCTACTACTACAAGGCTGAGAAAAGGTTCTCATTATTGTTCTGTTGTTGGATAAGCTCGTACAGAGACAGATAGACAAACATATTATATGCGTATATCTCGGATCAAAATTTACTGCGGTACCAGTAAACACCCTTCTGAGATGATGCTTCGTCAGGCTCCACATAGATGCATTCTGTTGCTTCCCTCCACAAGGCCTTGTAAAAGGGAGTGCTGTCGAACTGGTAGTGCTCTCCCAAAATAGGCTTCACTGCTTTTGTTGCTTCCATTGCATGGTAGTGAGGCATTGAGGAGAAGAGATGGTGGGTGACATGAGTGTCTGTTATGTGATGAAACACTTTGTTCAGTATCCCATAGTCTCTATCCACTGTGGCCAACGCTCCTCTCATCCAATCCCATTCAGATGAGTCGTAGTGTGGTAATGCAGAGTGTGTGTGCTGCAAATAAGTGATTGTCACCAGGAAGCCATTCACAATCAGTAATGGAACCCCATAAACACAGAAAAGCCAAGCCACTCCTTTCACACTTGCTATGTCATAGAGAACATAGGTTACCCCAAACACAGAGACATCAGAGAGATATATTAGCAGCCTCTCACGGTCGGAATAGATGGGAGCGTAAGGGTTGTAGTGGCTTGCCAAGCGGTTATAGGGTCTGCCAGAAACATTGAAGGCCAAGTACAGAGGCCAGCCGAGGGTGAGTGTAATGAGGAGAGAGAGAGCCCTTCCCAGTGGGTTATTGTTCAGGTATTTGCCATACCATGGGATTTTGGATTTGCGTTTGGGGACAAAAACTTCGTCCCGGTCAAGGGAGCCGGTGTTGGAGTGGTGGCGGCGATGACTGATCTTCCATGAGAAGTAAGGGACTAGGAGTGCAGAATGGAGAATTAGACCTACCAAATCATCAAGCCATTGGTAATCACTGAAGGCATGGTGGCCACACTCATGGGCAATCACCCATACACCAGTGAGAATGCAGCCTTGGAGGGCCCAATAGATAGGCCAGAGAAGGTAGGGAATTGGGTGAGGAAGGAGATGGAAGTAAGTAGTGACAGAGTAGAAAATGAAGGCCAAGAAAAGGTCATGAACAACATAGGAGAATGAGCTGAAGAGGGAACGCTGGAAGCAATGTGCAGGAATCGCTTTCTTTAGTTCGCCAACAGTGAAAGGTGGTTTTGAATGTGGAGACCTTAAGAGAGGCTTCTGTTGCTCCCCAGAATTTTCTCTATGTGCTGTAGCAACACGGCCTCCATCTCCCATTGTTTCTTCAGACTAGCTGGCATGAAAATTAGGATTATGTCAGTTTCTGAGTATCTAATATAAACAGATGAATCTTTAAAAATACTCCTCAGTGCAAACTATTAAATAAATGGCAGATGAATTAAAACAACGGTCAGGAAGGAAGTACTATTCAAGAACCTAAAGGTGGTCCTCTGTCTGCCATCACATGGCAGGCAATAATATACCAAACAACGAAGTGGTCCTGCTAAGCTTGTAGGCTTATGCCCCTCCAGCTAATCCCAGAAAAGGAATGGACACATGGGCGAGTGGGCGAGTGGGGACATAATCAATATATTATAACATTCCCTTAAACTCAGGAAAAATAACAAGGACAAAACTAACACATTTAGAGTTCATATACCCCTCACAGACGCAATTCAAGTTCATGACTCGTAGCTGGTATGGTTTTTCTCTATTTGATAGGTAGTAGAGAAGCTACCAAAATTGATTTGGAAACAAACAAGGACGATTTTACATCGGTATAAAACACCGCATTAAAGTTTCAGAAGTAGGTTGATAGATCACATGCATGGCACAGTAATTTCATCATCCTTCAGATGGAAGGCTACGGATTTCTGATTCACAGGGCTAACCAGCTCACATACAAAACTAAATACAGTGAATTTTATAGGAGGGCCCACATTAGTAATGGCAAGGACCCATTTTCCGACCTGCCATAGTCCACAGGTTTTGTAGCATTCATGATCACCTACTGACCACAAATCTTATTGAGGTTTTTACGTCAAATAATAGAACAAAACCAAAGGTAAAGTTCTTCATGGGCCTGCCTTTCTCATATAAAAACAGCAGCACATGTATATTTCTCTAGAATGCAATATCACGTCACTAACTCCTTATAATTCCCCACATACTACAAAATCAGAGTCATCGACTCTTCCTCTAGAATTCTCCACGTACAATTTGTCATAATCTGTATTAAGAACTCCAGGTCAAACATGAGGAATTTTGCATGAGTTTGTTGATCACTTGAGTTCTTAGGGTGTTAACTATTTATAAGTTCTTGAATAAAAAGTTAACATGTGAATATTTTTCCAACTCAACCTCAAATCATTTGCGCTGTGTGTATAAAATGTTTCTTCTTGTGTCATGATTCTGAAAAAATCAGATGGCAAAGTCCAAATCAAGTGACTTTAGCCAAGTTTTATGCACAAGAAGATACCAGAAAGCTTTACAAGGGGGGAAAACAGGGTAAAAAAGAGCAAAATTTTTTTCAAATCTCAGTAGTTCATCGAAACCAGTACGGAATAATTTATGCAAATAAAAGACAAAACTGTTTAGACCATATTACAATTTTCATTCTCTTCATTTCAAAAGCAAAGTAAAGAAGCAGAAAGCCTGAGGCATATCAATGAGCTTATACTTACAATATACCAGTCACCGACAATGAGAAGGAAGCCGCTATCTGCAATTAAACTACGAAAAAAGAAGCAGAGACGCGCTTTATTACATCTGTTAGTGAGATATGTGTGTGTGTGTATAAATTGATCGATACCGAAGACTAATAATACTGTACAAGTTCTTCCAAGGTAGTCAAAGCATTAGAATAAAATACAAGAGAGAGAGAAAGGGACATGAGGAGGCAATGCACCTCGTGAAGACAAAAAAGGGCGAGAGAGAACACATATTCCAATAGCATCTCTGTAGCGTGAAGAGATATTCTTATACTGATGCACGTTTTTTTTTAAAAGAAAATGAAAATGTTTACGACGGTCCCAATGAAGGTGAAGGAATCTTCAGAATATCAAGAAAACTGATGAAAGATTTAAAAAATAACGCAAAAGAAACAGGTTCAGATTTACAAGACCAACACCAATAACGAAGACTCAGCTTAAATTAATCTTCAAACAAATAAAAAAAATAAAAGATTCGTTACGCAATCATTTAGTCAAGTGCCTTGGAATATATCGAAAAAGAAACGGACATGAAAAAAGAAAATTAACAATTAAAATAATCTTCATTTACACAAAAATGAATGAAACGCAACACGAAACGAAGGAAAAAAGAATATGAACAGATGTCTGCATTTTTCTCAGATCTTGATAAAGCAGTAAAATGAACAGATTTTCTTTCAAGCAATGCCATCAAATCTGCTCCAAATTAATTCGCTACCGAATCACATTACAGAGAAAAACCATAACTATTCATCCTTGATTCAGAAAGAAGGAAAGAAAAGCAAAACGTACATATCATCAGAAGTAATCCAATCAAAACTAAAATGCAGTAGTTACACACAGATGCAATGTTTGAAAAACAGATACAAGAATCAAAAGAAGAAGAAGAAGAAGAAGAGAAAGAGAGAAGAGAAATGCAGGGAAGTACCAGGAGGTTGTGGTATGAACAGAGGAGTTGTTAATTGAGCGAGATTGTGTGAGGAAGGAAGAAGAGAAACAATGTATTTCTATGAGGGAAATCAAAGAAAGGTTAGAGAAGGAGCCACCTGTGGAAGATGGGTCCCTTGAGATTCCAAAATGAAAGCGGTGATTCAGAGAGAGTGAAGTGTGGGGTCGTGTGTGTGATTGTATTGCCATTTGCCAAAATAGCTGGCTGAACCTTTTTCACGCGCGTTAGCCAACGCCTCTCTGTGGTTGTGTTGATTTAGAATAGCTTATTTTTAGGTAATAAGTGCTTATAAATCGTGATTTATGGTATACGAGGTAAGTATGTGAGAATAATTTTATCTCAACTTACATAATAAGAACTTATTTTTTAAGAAAACGCTGAACCAAATAAGCCTATTCTCTCCTTACTCTCTCTCTCTCTCTCCACCTTTCTCAATCAGTCGCCCTATATTACATATTTACACATTTCGTATGCCACTCAAAATTACTCCATCCCTACAAAATATAACAAGTCGTTGCCCCCTCCTCCCATCTTATTTATAAGAATTCAATAAGAGGTTTAAAAACATGATTAGAATTATTTAAAAATAATTAATATATCTAAAATAAAATTTTATTTTTAAATATGCTCTCATTTATAATAAGTAAGAGAGAGAAAGAGTAAATATAAATATCACTAATTTTCTAATTAATACAATATCTATAATTAATAAGAAGTAAAAATGAAGGAAAAAATTTATTAAATATTTAGATAACTCTTGTTGAGTTCTTATAAAAGAATTAGAAGGAGTATATAATTCACACAAATTAAGATATATTAGTTAAGTCATTTAATATGTCTTGAATTGATAAAATTTAAATATTTTACCCTTAATAAATATGTAATATTCAAATATGCATTTAATATCTATCAACTCTTTCCTTCTCGTGTAAGGGGTAAAAGTGGGAAAAGGATACTCTCATTGTCTTATTTCTCATTATCTTCTCATCATCTCATCTCCACTATTAGATCATGAAATAGATAGTTTAGATTTAATATTTCATAAAAATAGTTTATAAATTAAAATTTATTTATTTTTTATGGATTGTAATTATGAATGGTATAGATTAGATTTTAAGAGTTTACATTTATTTATTTATGTTCATAGAAATAATTTTATAAATGATTGAATCTGAACTATATATTATTTTAATCCAACGATGGATATAAGATTAGGAGAAAAGAATGAGAAGAGGACAATGAGAGAAGCCTAACCAGGTAAAAATAGAAAACAATCATTAATTACTCAGTCAACTTCTTGTATTTTGGATCTAAAATCTTCTTTTAGAGGATCTATTATGTTATGGACTAGAGGAGTAATGTATTTACTATTAATTATGCCCTCTTATCCTAAATATGTGATCTTTATATCTAAGTGATAATAAAGATTATAAATATCATATTTTTTTTAAAATTTATGTGTGAACAATTTACAGTAGCTTCTCTGCAATACTCTCCCCCAACTCCCTATTATAAGACATATCTAACCATTTCATCTCACTAGAACTTTGTTTGAAAACAGAATAATAACATCCAATTTTATTTATATTACATTCTTCCATAATTAATAACTTTAAGTAGGGGTTAAAAGTAAAAAAAATAATGAGAGAATTACTATGAGGTCTTAAGAAAGGGGCTTAATCAATTAATCACCAAAACGTCCCAATGATGTCAAGTAATGGTCATAAGCATGTTGTCATGTTTTTCATTGTAAATTGTCATTTTATACTCTCTAGTTGTTATTGGACTTATGGGTGACTAAATTCCTTCCTTTAGACTTTATAATAATTCCACCAAATTTAATTAATAGCTTGTCAAATGACTTACGATAAAGGTCATATGTCTCTTCTAAAAATGCCTTATATTAAGGACAAGAAGGAGTACATTTTTTATTTATTGGATTATTAAATTTTTTTCATTTAAATTTGAAAGAAAATATGATGTATTAAATATGGATATTTTAGGATATTAATGTGATGGCAAAAATAAAACTCTCTCTTCCCTCACCATAAGGTTTTAATAATCAAATTGTTTGGTTAAAGAAATCTATTAGAATTAGTTCAAAATAATAAATAAGTAAGAAATGTACCTTTTTCTAAATATACCTTTATTTATAAGTGGGTACATAGGTGAGAGTGAGTAAAAATGAGAGAGAATGTATGAGAAAAAAATAATAAGAGAGAATATAATATTTAAGGGTAAAATAGGTAAAAATGCATTTGATGTTAATACAAGCCCAAAGTGAATCTTATAAAAGGGAATATATCAATTCAAAAACTATGATCTTTAGTAAGGCATTACATTAAGGATCAAACCAAAATTACTAATAAAGTTTGATATTTAAGACCCTAGATAGTAACATGCTCCTCTATTCCTAATTGACCAATTTGTGTTGATTAAGGATGTTAGTTAATTAGTTAGTTAATATGATATGTTCTTTTAAAATATTATAATCATTTTTCTTAATTCATTTCCTCCCTCTCTTACTTGATTATTGTTGAGGGAATATCAATAGAATTAATTTGAGAAAAATGATAAATATATAAAATATGTTTTACATTTATGACCAACATTTACTCCCCAGTTAAATCCAACATTAAGAACCAGAGGAGTAATTTCTTGGTTCCACACGGTTAACTTCTTGAGTAATTTCTTGGTTTATAATTTTAACGGTTACAAATATATATACTACATATGTACATAAGGAAAATTTCTCTTTCTTAAGTAAATATGCCCTCTTATTGAAAATAATCCCATTTGAGAAAATGTCAAACAATAAATATGGGCACTTGAATATTAGTTTACCACATTACGTTGAATTATCCCCTTCCACACAAAATGCCAAGTCTGCACTTCTCACCCCAACCTTAGAGGAATATTCCCTCTCACTTTCATAATGACTATTTCATGTTTTATTCCAACTCTTTCATCAATGTTCGTGTGTATGTATATATACGTGTTTCTATAAAATAAATAGAAAGCCCCGTTTACAATGCAATTGATTTTTTTTTTCACTACTACAAAAAAAAGTTAACCGTAGCACTTATTTTTATATTTTTGTAGCTCTTTGTAAGCGCTACAAATGCCTATGCTACAATAGGTTTTTGTAGTGTTTAAAAAGGGCTACAATTGGACTCTTTTGTAGCTTATTTTTAAAAAAGAGTTACAATAGATAATTTTTTTCAACAAAATTATTAATCTTTTGTAGCGCTTATTTGAAGTAGTGCCACAATAGATGATTCATTTATTGTAGTTCTTTCTTTAAAAAAAAACGCTACAAAAGTTATTATTTTATTTTTGAAAAAAAAATTCAAAATTAAATGGACAACTGCTTAATATATAGATTTCTCTGGCCACCATATCTATACCAAACTTGCACTAGACAATCTATACCAAACATGCAATACAATTAACTTTCAATATGAATATCAACTTAACAAACTTATATCACTATTTCTTAATGACGTTGCAATACTTCTATTCAATTAATTCTAAAATAAACATCTGATAACCATGATTACACTAAGATAAAAAAAAAAACAACATACTTAATTAACATCTTCATACACATAGTTATACCATTCTTCAATGACTTCATTCACTTGGTTGTCTGTGTATTTTGGACAATATGTGTCAGCATAATGCTGCACAATAATTGACACAACATATTATAAAATTAAACATTAACTATTAGAACTCAATTAATTTAAAAAAAATTATAAAGAGAAACAAATAGGATACAAAGTAAGGAACAGAGAAATTTGATCATGAGTTACAACATCCTTTATGAATTTCATAATATAATATCACAGTTGGTATTGTTTAGTTGGTAAGGGCACTGCAAATCAAAGTTATAAAAATATAAGAATGTAAATTATTTATTTTCAATATTTGAGTGAATTTATATTAATATCTTAATTTTCTTCCAATCATGGCTATTAACAGCCCATAACAATAAAAATCATATTTAACAACATATTTTATATAAAACAGAAAATAAGTACAAAAATTTAAAACTTGGCCAAAAAAAAAAATTGTCCTAGTGATAAGCTTACCTCAAACAAAACAGAACCACAATGATCAGTCTAAAAATGAGAATGGGTGTTTAAGGCTTAGCTCAAACAAAACAGAACCACGATGAGTCTCCAACAAGTGATAAACTTTTAATGATTATACTAAAAAATCCAAAAAATAAACACAAGATTTATAAAAGCAATAGCTTTAATAGATAACTTTAAATAATTACAACAGAGTATAATTCTTGTCATTTAGTGTTTGGAGGGGTCATAGGGGGAAAAAGGGCATCATAAAGAGGTAAAGTGATGAGATAAAAAATAAACAAAAAATGATGTCCAAAAGCTCTGAACTCTTGAGTAACACTGCGAGGTATGTGTTGAATTTAGTCACGTACTTTGCTGGATGAGAATGGCAATAAGAATAAGCTTTCTAGAAGAATATTTCTCCAACAGTGCCCTATAGAGGTCCTCATATCACAATTCAATTTCTCCTATGATTTGACCAAAATCCATAAGAACGATGGAGAAAAGAAATCCACCTAAAATTCAATATTGGTCATTTTTCACTTGGCCTCCAAGTAGGAAGTTTTTTTTTTATTCTTACTATCATAATCTCTATCCCAACAAAAATTCATGTCACAATTATCGAATTCAGTGCCTTGCGTCAGGAATGTTGAGGACTCATTCACTAAGTGTAAGTTGACTGTATAACATATAGAAAATGAGAATCCCAAAAAATTATTGCTAAATATTATGCCATATTATACTAGAATCAAAAAATCAAAGTCACCTATATTTAGAAATAGTTTGCGATTTTGCTTGCTGAGCAACTGAGCAATGGCTTCTTCTCTAGGTGAGCCCCACTCCCTGTTCAGTACTTTACTAATCTTAGTACGTTGTGAACTAGGATGATTTGATTGCACCACACGATCCCTTTTGAGGAAATTCCACACCAGCACTTTGTACAAAGTATAAATAGGTTGTCATTTATTAACTTATGCTACATGGTATCATTGGAGGCAAAATTTGGAGAAGAGCTTTTTTAAAATAGAGCATCCTAGTGCCAATGAGATTAAAGCCCACAAGGTGCACACAACTGTCTACTAAATTAATCAAATTGCTACTACTATCAAATTGCTTTTGAATGAGAACGGAAAGACCCATAGATCCCAGCGGGGCATTTAAGCAATACTTCATTGGGGAAAAAAACTTACTTGAACAGCCACGAACGGCAGTGAGGCCATGAATGGCAGCGAGGGACAAGAACAATGACACCAGAGAAGAAAAAGATAATTGTAAAAGACAAACTTTGATTGCCAAACTTTGATTGCTGGTGTTAAGAGCTTTGAGCCAGGAAGAGGGAAAAAGTTTTGGCATTTTTAAGTAAGTGGGGCTGATGGTGGGGCTAGTGGGATAAAATTAGGGTTCAAGAAATGCTAAAAAATTGATATTGTAGCACTTTTCTAGAAAAAAGCTATAATAGATCATTTTAAATATTTTAAGAAAACTATTTTAGCTCTTCCTTAAACAAATGTTACTTTAAATTATTTTTATTTCAATTATTTAAAAATATTAAAAATATATTGCATTGTTTGCCCGCGATCACTTTTAAAATATATTATTTCTTTTTAAAATGTAATTGATTTTTTTAAAAAAAATAATTGACCCTATTGTAGCTCTTTTCTAGAAAAAAGCTACAATAGGTCATTTTAAATATTAAGAAAAAAAAAAGCTATTATAGCTCTTTCTTAAACGAGTGCTAAATTAGATTACTTTTATTTAATTTATTTTAAGATATTAAAAACATATTGTATTGCTTGTCCAGGATTTCACTTAAAATACAATATTTCTTTTTAAAATATAATTGATTTTCTTAAAAAAATAATTGAACCTATTGTAGCATTTATTTAATAAAGCACTACAATATACAAATTGTTTATTTTTTAATGATTTAATGAAGGATTATGTAGCGTTCTTTTAAATAAGAGCTACAGTAGATATTAACCTATTGTAGCACTCAAATTGCGAAGTGCTATAATATGTTTGCTCCCTTATAATTGTAGCACTCAATAAAATAAGTGCCACAAAAAGGGTGCTACGAAAACCCTTTTTTATAGTAGTGTTTTTTTTCAACCATCGGAACTCTTAAATTCGGCTAATTCTTCTAGCATGTTCAAGGTGACGATGCCCGCACATATTGCAAAAGGCAGCAAAACGCAGAAGAACTAACAATATTGTTGCTTTTTAATTTCAATAATTTTTCCATGCGATTTTGATACGCTACCAACGGTAAGATTGTTATCATATAATATGAATATCGCGAGTTAATTCAAATTTTAGAAATATCCTCTCCGTTTGCACAGAGAAGATTGCATACATCTTTTGCCTTAGACCTCATCTGATGAAAGTTTTATGTACCGAAGAGCCCTTTATGAATTAAACCTAAACTACAAATCAAAACACATGTACATATATAAAAGAGCTTACTAACTAGAGTCACAGTGTGTGGAGACTAAGATGAATTATATTCTTCACGGAATTGTAAACAATGATGATAATATCATTGTCATTGTTTAAAATTTTATTTTTATATCTTATTATTAGAGTTAAGAGAAGAATGGATAGAAAGCCACCCTTTTTTTTGGGTTTAGGCCCTGAAGTTTAGTTTGTGACCCATTTGTAGTATTTGATCAAAATCAGACCTTCAAACTGGTTAATTTAACTTTATTGCCAATGTGACCAACGGAATCTTGTGGAAGAGATTAGTTTCTTATAAAGTAATAAACTAAGGTTTGAACCTCTGTTAGAAAAAGGTGTTCACATTTAACATCTGACAATATATATATATATATATATAATTGTCTTCACAATTAGAGAGAGCATGTTTGGCATAGCTTTTTTTGGAGGTAGAAAAGCCACATTTGGAAGATGAAAACAGCTATTACTGATGAAATTTTAGTTTATTGATGGAATTAGACAAAATGATGTTTTTTTTTTTTCAAAAGTCACTTTAAAATTGAAGTAATTTTTTCTAAGCTTTTGGCTTTTGCCTCTCTTTGATTTTCCTTGTATTTAAACATTATAAAACTGAATTTTTAATATATTATCTAAATAAGTTTCCATCAAACTAGTTTCTTTATTATAAAAGTATATCTAAACATAAATCACATTACACTAATCAAATTTTACCCTAACATCAATATATAAAAGTTAGATGGGATAAAAAAAAGTCACTTTTGTAAATCCAAACAAACTCAGAAAAGTGATAAGCATGATGGTGAGCTTCACTTGAAATTAAACATGAAACTCATCTATATATATATTATTCCCTTTACTTCTATTGTACATATATCTTACAAGAAAGTCTTAACTAGGTATAACATACCATTAATCGTGTAAAGAAATACTACTAATAACATTACACGACCAACGTACGTAACTGGTATACAAATAATTAAAACTTGTGAATGCAACACAACAACATTGGATAATAATTAATTATAGTTAAAACTTGTTGTTGTACCAGTAAAGTCCTTTAGGTGACGAAGTTGCTTCTTGTTCAGGCTCCACATAAAGGCACTCTTTAGCCTCCCTCCAAAGAGCCTTATAGATAGGAGAATCATCATAACGGTAATAATCACCTAAAATTGGCCTTATTGCTTTTGTAGCTTCCATTGCATGATAATGAGGAATCATAGAGAACAAATGATATGCCACGTGTGTATCTGCTATATTATGGAACACCTTATTCAATACTCCATAGTCTCTATCCACCGTCGATAACGCCCCTCTCAGCCAATCCCACTCACTCGAATCATAATACGGCACCGTTTTGTGAGTGTGATTCAGGTACGTTATTAGTGTCAAGAACCCATTCACTATCATCACTGGAACACCGTACACGCAAAGTACCGAATAAAGTCCTTATGCCATGCAAACTTTGTACAGAACAACCACGACGGTGAGGATTCCGACGTCGGAGACACCAACTAGAAGCCTCTCGTTTTCCGAGAAGATGGGGCTGAATGGATCTAAATGGCTAGTGAAGCGGTCGTAGGGCTGGCCGGAGGCGTTGAAGGTTAGTTATAAGGGCCATCCTAGGGTTAGGGCTCGGCCGAGAGGGTTGTTCATGTATTTTAAGTACCATTGGATTTGAGATTTAGGTTTGGTAATGAAGGCTTCGTCGTTGTCGAGATAGCAAGTGTTGGCGTGGTGGCGGCGGTGGCTGAACTTCCAGGACAAGTAAGGGACGAGGAGGAAGGAGTGAAGGGAAAAGCCGATGAGGTCGTCGAGCCGTTGATTCACCGTGGACGGAGGTTTTGTTGACGGAGTTCGCCGCTGTTGATGGTGATGATGATAGCCATCTTGCTTCTTTGTTCTGCTCTGAAAGATTACGTCCGGGAACTGCCATAGTACCCTTCGTATTATAAGCAACATTATTAATATCAGAGTTACAAATATTTACATCTTTAATATGATAATTAACATATTAAATGCTCCTCTGACCTTAATATAAGGCATATTTACGTAATTTGATTAGATTGATGATGTTAGTTAAGTTAGTTAATATGAATGTATTTTCTTAAATACCCTAGACATATTTCTTAATTCTACCCCCTCTTTAATTATTATTGAGAGAGCATCAATACAGGTAAATTAAGAAAATGTTTACAAATCTAAAAATTATGTCTAATATTTAAGACCAAGATCAACTATTTAAATATGTTTTATACTAAAGACCGGAGGGAGTATATATATAAGAAAACTATTTAGACCAAGTTCCTTAATTATATTTTTTATGCTGAGTTCTCCTATCACATGAGGTCATATGTCATATTTTTTAAAGATTATCATTAAATTACAAACTCACATTAAAAATGTAGGACATATGAGCCATGTGTACGTAGTTGGATAACTTAACATAATTAACGTAATGGATATAAAACAATTTGATGTAAGTATGATGCGATATATAAATAATAATAATATTTGCATGCAATTTCTAATGTCACTAATTACTATCAACTTCTAACATCTGCATGCAGAAATACACACGCAGACAATTTCTAATGTCACTAATTACTATCAACTTTTTGTCTCCTATTCTATGTGCATGCATATATAAAAAAAATAAAAATAGAGATGGCGTAGATGTGTTTTGGATTTGTTGGGACATTTGCACACAAATGCCTCGAGGGGTGACATTATTTATTAAGAAATGTCTCTATATGTTGCAGCATTTTTCATGACAAATTAAAACCATGTAGCTTTCCATAATGACATCCTTTAGTGCCCGTTTGATTCACAAAATCGAAGATAATGCAATGGAATGTAATGCAATGTAATGAAATAGAATGTAATAATGATTACATTAATTTGTTTGGTTCGTCATTAAAAAAAAGATAATGTATATGCATAAAAACGTTTGGTTAGATTACATAAAAAATGAGAATATATAGAAATAATATGGTAAGAGATAAAATTACCCCTATTTACACATATATGTATAATGTACACGTTGGGTTCAAAGTAATTTTTTTCAAATTTGTGCAGCATATGCATTTGGGTTCATAATAATTTTTTAATATTTAATGGTGAAAATATTATGAAGGGGTTATGGTAATTTTTTAATTTTTAATGGTGGGAATATTATTTAATAGGATATTTTAATAGTTTTAATGATGAAATATAATTGTTTTATTTTTTAGCGGGGAATATTTTTATTTTTATATAATTAATTAATTTTTCAAAATATTTAATGGTGATAATTATTTAATATTTAACAATATTTATGTGTGGTTACTGGTCAAATTAAAAGATTATAATGGCAATAATATCCTTTTTACTTGATTACAAGATGTCTGCATCCTCATTCATCAATCCTAGCAGTGTAATCCTGATTACATCAAATGATGTAATCAATATTACAAAATTTACTTCCTCTGATCCTATTTATAAGTAACTTTCCTTTTGATTGCGTAAAACGAACTGGTAGTTAAAAACAATAAGTGTATCAAAAATGTCATGTTTTTTTCATATATGCCCATATTTATGAAAAGAGTATAGGAGAGAGAATAGATAAAAAGTATGAGAGATAATGAGTATAAAATATGAGAGAGAATGGGTATTTAATAAGGGTAAAATAGGAAAAAGAAACTTACATTTTCAAACAAAAAGTGAAAGTTGCTTATAAAAAGGACCAGCCCTATGAGAGAGAAAGTTGCTTATAAATAGGACCAGAGGGAGTAATTATCTTTACATTATATTAGATCAATCAAACGCTGTAATTAGTCATTTACATCACGATTACATGTAATCCTCTCCCATGGAATCGAACCAAATAGGCAATTAATGTTTTAAAATACAAAATCTATTAGAGACAATAATTACACACAACTATTTAAATATTAACTTCATAGCATGTTAAATTTAAAATTTAAAATACTTTATATGTATGGGCTTTGAGTCAATCTGCCACTGCATACACAGACATATATATTCCGTCCAATCTATCACACACACACACAAAAAATACAAATAACCAAATTACGTAATTTAAAATGTTAATTGATATTAATGTAATAAATATGTAAAAAAAATACCCTTTTATGTGGGAGGATAGAGAGCGAATGTTAGAGAGAATAAGTAAAAAAAATGATGATGATAATATCACAGTGTGTGTAGACTAAGATGAATTACATTCTTCACGGAATTGTAAACAATGATGATAATATCATTGTCCTTGTTTAAAATTTTATTTTTATATCTTATTATTAGAGTTAAGAGAAGAACGGATAGAGAGTCACTCTTTTTTTGGGTTTAGGCCCTGAAGTTTAGCTTGCGACCCATTTATAGTATTTGATCAAAATCAGACCTTCAAACTGGTTAATTTAACTTTATTGCCAATGTGGCCAACGGAATTTTGTAGAAGAGAATAGTTTCTTATAAAGTGACGGACCAAGGTTTGAACCTCTGTTAGAAAGAAATGTTCACATTTAGCATACGACAATATATATATATATATATATAAGCGAAGTGAGAGTAATTCTCTTGAACCATATTGTCTTCACAATTAGAGAGAGCATGTTTGGCGTAGTTTTTTTGGAGGTAGAAAAGCCACATTTGGAAGACGAAAACACTATGAAAACAGCTTATTATTGATGAAATTTTAGTTTATTGATGGAATTAGACAAAATGATGTTTTTTTTTTTTCAAAAGTCACGTTAAAATTGAAGTAATTTTTTATAAGCTTTTGGCTTTTGTCTCTTTTTTATTTCTCTTGTATTTAAACATTATAAAACTGACTTTTTACTATATTATCTAAATAAGTTTCCATCAAACTAGTTTCTTTTTTATAAAAGTATATCTAAACATAAATCACATTACACTAATCAAATTTTACCCTAACATCAATATATAAAAGTTAGATGGGATCGAAAAAAGTCACTTTTGTAAATCCAAACAAACTCAGAAAAGTGATAAGCATGATGGTGAGCTTCACTTGAAACATGAAACTCATATATATATATATATATATATATATATATTATTCCCTTTACTTCTATTGTACTTATATCTTACAAGAAAATCTTAACTAGGTATAACATACCATTAATCGTGTAAAGAAATACATTGCATGATAATGAGGAATCATAGAGAACAAATGATATGCCATGTGTAGTGTAGACTAAGATGTACATGTACATAAATAGAGAGCGAATGTTAGAGAGAATAAGTAAAAAAAAACTAGGGTACAAGAGATAATTAAATATAACATGTAATCAATGGGGATAAAAATGGAAGGGAAAAAAGATAAAATTTCAGACATTGTTTTTAAGTGTATCTTATGAATAGGACTATGTCTGCCTTAAAAATAGGCTAAGAGAATACATACAAACACACTAGGTACCCTAACTTCGTATACAATAAAACTTGCTTCGTGAACCTTTATGTGTGCGGCGCGCGCATGTACATATAAAAGGGAAAGAAATATAAAACGAAAGAAAACAAATATACAAGGATAGAGAAGTATAAGGTATCCTTAGTGACCAATGAAATCTTCAATGTCTCTGGGATACGCATCTTTACGAAGCAAGCATCTCTCTCTCTATATATAGGGGTGTTGTGTCCTTGATTATATCTACGTTTTCATTTTAAAATAATGTTGGTATATTTCGTTAACTATGTTTCTTGGATTGTAGGATAAGTCATATACTCCCTGCCGTTCTTAATATAAATATATTTGAAGAGTTGATTTTGATTCTAAATATAAGATATATTTTTTTATATTTGTCAATATTTTTTAAATTTATCCCAAAGGATACTCACTCAATAATAATCAAGGAGGAAAGAAAATGAATGAATTAAGGAAGATGACTATATAGTGTTTTAAAATATATATATATATATATATCATATTAATTAACTTAACTAGCTTCTTTAATATAATTAAATTAAGTAAATATATATTATATTGAGCAACAGAAGGAGAAAATGAGAAATTAATATTACTTGAATGGCTACGTAATCAAGCTTTCTTTGATATGTTCGTTCAATCTGGGCATATTGTCATTCAATTAATTAATTAATTCCGGGAAAAAATTAATTAATTAATTACTTCATCTTTTTTTTTAAATTATTGCCGACTCATATATAATAGTAGTAGCATGTTCATTATAATATATTGATCCGCCCAAGAACATTTACTAGTAGCTTCAAACAATATTGTGCGTGTAGGTGTCTGTGTTTTAAGAAATTGGTTAAAATTAATTAAAAATAATAAATATGTGCGAAATAAAATTTTTTTCTAAGCCTTCCTAGGCAAATAAAAATAATAATGGTGAGAAAAAGGATGAAAGAGAAATTGTAGAAAAATGATTAATAGTAAAAATATAATTAATTATAGGGAAAACATTAATTATAGGGTTAAGGTGCAATTTTAGCAACGAAACTTTTTGCCATGAGTGTCTTGCAAAATATAATTAAGTTTTGAAGGGTATAAGAGTAAACATAATCTTTTAAAATAGTGCAATTTTAGCAATTCTGTTAAATTGACGCAAACATCCATTATAATGTTGGAGGGAGAATAAGTGGGTCTCACATAAACAAAGCAATTGATATTTGGGTCAATTTAATAGAATTGTTAAACTTGTACCGTTTTTAAAAGATTGTGTCTACTTTTACACTCTTCAAAATTTAATTGTCTAATGGTAAAAAACTTTATTGCTAAAATTGTACATTAACCCTTAGTTAAAATGTATATAATATTCACACAATCTCAAGCTTAATGTTATAAAGACGACCAAACCAATTTAAAATGGGAAAATTGCATCTCAGGTCCCAAGCTAAAGAAAATGCAGTCCAAATGTCTCTTGAAATCTCTAATTTGCAGGTAAATCCTATGGGAAGTTTGGATAATATAATCCAATTGTGAAAAGACTAAAATAAGCTTAATGAAACAAAGAAAATAGCTCTTCTCCAATTGTTCTTCTCTCACCCATAGCCCCATTCAGGGATTTGGCGTGTCAGCTGCACTTATGCAGCTGCCCCCTATGTTACGCCCCTATTTTTGGGCTTTCTCAAATATATTTTTTATGACTCTGTAGATCATTAGATTTTACATGAAATGGGTGACATTTGATATCTAATGGCAAAAAAAGGAGCTTATTTTAAATTTTTATGATTTTTCAAAGATATTTCTAAAAAATGTGTTTAAATTGAAAAAAAATGCAACATTTTTCTGAAATATCTTTGAAAAATCATAAAAAATTAAAAATAGCTCCATTTTTTTCCCATAAGATATCAAAATGTCACTCATTTCATGTAGAATCTAATAATCCAAATAGCCATAAAAAATGCATTGGGAAGGCCCCCAAAGTGGGGGCGTAGCAAAGGCACAATGACACCCAAAATCCCCCATTCAGAACTCGAGTCATCCTCACATTTGTCGAGTACAATCGTTCCATTCCTTTGCGATAGTACCTTGGCCCGCCATTGAACGTATTGGGGCTACTCGAGCTCCTTTCCAAGCCCTGAAACACTATCTTCCCTGATGAGTTCATTCTAGGGCTATCCACTAACACTCCCCTACTTCCAACCCCGCCTGATTTCCTAGAGCTCGATTGCTAGATTGGACTCCTATCGACTCGATTGCTCGATGGATAGTGAATCAACGATATGTGATTATTACCACTGAACAAGCCTGGCCTCGGCTTCACCATCCTCATTCTTTAACAAGCCGATTTCAAGAAGCGATGGAGGGAAATCAGGTTCAAGTCGAGCCTATCCAAATCAAGCGACAGCTT
Source organism: Inga oerstediana (assembly GCA_963210345.1). NCBI lineage: Eukaryota > Viridiplantae > Streptophyta > Magnoliopsida > Fabales > Fabaceae > Inga > Inga oerstediana. Next base: position 84,411,456 of record OY723401.1, on the reverse strand, counting down.
TGGGAGATCTTCGTAGTTGTGGTTGGAAGATGAAGAGAGAGTGATGGGAGGAGATCGAAACAGACTAGAAGTCAAACTCCTTCAACAATGGGTGACTCAAGGATGCATCTGAAGAGGAGGAGGACGAGGAAGATTTGTATGTCCTGGGAAGAAAGTGCTTGAGCAACTTGTTGGCAATAGAACAAGACGACGACGGCGAAGGCGGCATCATTTTCTGGGTGTCGCTCTTGGCGGCTGCACTAGTGGTGTGACACAACCTCTTAAGGCTGAGAAGAACTTTCCAGCGACTAGAACACCTAAAGGCATTGGGGGCGGAAGGGGGAAGGGTGGGTCTTGGAGATATGAGAGGCAAAGGTAGTGTTTCATTAAGGGTATTTTAGTCTTTTCATAATTGAATTATATTACCCAAATGTCCCATAGGACTTACTTGTAAATTGGAGATTTCAAATGACCTTTGGGTCATATTTTCTCTAACTTGGAGCCTGAGTGCAATTTTACCATTTAAAATTTGACCGAGGGAGTATATAGCTAATATTTAGAGATGGGGAATGATACATAATAATGAGACACTAAGAGAAATTTTTTTTTTTTATTTTGCAAGTATTTTACATAGATCAAATTTATGAGTTTATATATAGGAGCATTTTTTATGAGATATTGAAATATTCGAATTCTCTAGAAACATATTATATATTACGTACGTAATTAATAACTTGTTGGATAAATAAAATTTCGAGCAAATCAATCAGGATAATTTGTCTGTTAAATTTGGAAGATGCCCAGAATTATCTAGAAACAAAACGATTGATTATTAAATTCTATGATAAAAAACTAAAGGAAGGTTGTTATAAAAAAAAAAAAACTAAAGGAAGGTCGGTGGCTAACAAAACTAAGATCCTTTCCGTGAAAAAAAAAACTAATATCCATTCAGTGAAATTCTAGGAAACTCAGTAAACCCTTTTTTAAAACATTAAATGTAACATCCCAAATTTTTATTCATAAAAAATATATTATAATTAATTGAAAATTTCAATAAAATGGTAAATATTCATAAAATTTGGAACTTATGAATTTTGAAATATTAATATTCATGAGGAAATGGGCAAATTAATTCATGAAAGGAATTAAATTACAAAAGTGATAGCAAAATCGCAATTTAGCCAATTTAGCTCAAGATTAATTATTTTCCAATTAATTAAAGTTAATTTCAATTAATCAAGAAAAATAAAGGAAAATGTATAATTGGATTATTCTTGATGAAATAAATCAAGAATTGTGAAATTAAGGGGAATACATTAATTTCGTGAGCACATGTCCAAAATGCTACAAGAAAAGAATAATGATGACAATGGTAAGGTGAGTATGACATGAAGTATGGACATGATGATCATGGTAGGGTGATGTTAAAGGAGCAAGTAAGTCAAATTATGAGGAAGTATGGTATAAAGTGAAGAGGTATGGTGGAAGCATGGAGGGAGGTATAGTAGAAGACATGTGTCATCATGTCAACCCTTGATGAAATCAATTGCTAGGAAGAAAGAAGAGGAATTCAATAAAACACATTCTCTTCCCTCTTCATGCAACATTTAGTCCAACAATAGAGAAAGAAGAGAGAGAGAGAGAGAGAGAGAGAGAGAGAGAGAGAGAGAGAGAGAGAGAGAGAGAGAGAGAGAGAGAGAGAGAGAGAGAGAGAGAGAGAGAGAGCGCGCGCGCGCGCTTGGAGACCTTAAGAACTTTGAGAGAAGGAAGAAGAAATATAAGGTAAGAAGTGATTTCTTGAGTTTTTGTTGTGATTTTTGTCATGATATCCTTCTCTAAACCTTGATTCTTCATGAATCCATGATCTTCAAGACTCATTTTGAGCTCAAGAAGAGAGAGAGAGAGGAGACACCTAGAGTAAGAGGAAAGGAACTCAAGAGGTAACTTCACAAATCCTAAAACTATGTTAGTATGTGATTATATTGTTGTTGATGATTGTGGGTGGTTTTGGTTATTTTGTAGAGTTTGTAAATTTGGAAATGCTATAACCCTAAGGGGTTATGCTGCCCAAATTTCTTTGAATCATGATCAAGAAGTGTTTAAATGAATTAATAAGGAATTAGAAGTGGAAAAGTACAAGTTTTGGAAGCTAAAACACAAAATTACATTTTTGCATTTTCTTGAATATTTCGGCCAGCACTGTTTCAGGGGGTAGGAGCTAGATTTTCATGAAATATATGGTTTCATTGGATTCAGTGGACAAAAATAGGTGGGGTTACAGTTAGTCACTTTTTCGGTAGAGGATGAAAAAGCATAATTACGAAAACGCCACTAAAATCCCTAAATAGGGGCTGTCAAGGGTATTTTCATAATTTGACAGTGAATTTGGTAATTTTAAGCCCTAAAATGGATTCCTTGGGTGAAAATAAATCAGAATAGCCTTAGTCAAAATTTTAGGAAAACATGCCATTGGGCTGGGTACGGCCGGGCTAGGGTCCCAAGGGCATTTTGGTAAATTTTCACCATAGATTAATATAACCACCAGAAAAACTATGGAAGTGTCTAAACTGTACATTTAATATTTTAGGACCAAGTAGAGAGCCCGAGGGATTGGCACGCAAATTGAGGCACGTTATTCGAGGATCAGGGAAGGGCGATTAAGGTAGGGAACTTACCTCTCCTGCATATATTTGATATTTGTGCTAGTGTATTGATGCATGTTATTGCTTTGCTTGATTATGTGAAACATATATGAATAATTGAAGCTCTGTTTCTGTTTATGCTATGACCATACATGTGTTGATTGGAACATTGAGCACGCAGATATGTCATTGTGTGAGCATGAGTTATGTAATGCAAGCATGTCATGCATTAAACACTTATCTTGCATGTATATTAGTATTGCTTTCCTACTGAGATTCCCCAAAATTTCACCCTCCGCTACCAACAATTTAGACAGGAGAAGACATAACGTATGCTGAGAACAAAGAAGAGAACCATACGAGGGGATTGCAGTAGTTGAACGAGGACTAGAAGATGTCTCTGTTTCACTGGGATGAGTGTAAACACCCACGTAGCGCTGCGAGGCTACATTAATTGTAATTATCAAGTACGAACCTCTATAGAGAATTTTCGTAATCGTGCACATAATATCAGTATGTTTATGCTATTCTTGTGTTGCCCACTGAACTGCGTATTATTTTCCGCAAATACTCTGAAATAGGTTCAAATAAAATGAGGGTGTGACATAAAAGGAGTGAGGATTTATGAAATTGAAAAGTATGTATTATATAAAGTTTATATTTCCAATTTAAATTATTAAAAGGAAAAAGATTTAAGAAAAAATTATGGTGGATCCGAAAAAATAATGTGTTATCTAATGATTTTTTTTATTTCCACTTCTCATACTTTTAATGAGCCATATCATAAATTCTCCCATACAAAGAGTAGTGAATGTTTTATTATGTCTTGATTCATTTAATTAATAGATAGGTTAAAATATACTTTTATTCCTTTAAGTTTTATATGAGTTATACTTTTAGTCCCTTAACTTCTTTATAAAGTATACTTTTAGTTCTGTATTTCTAACATCCTCAATGTTGCTAATGAAAAATGTTAACATAGCAAACTTAAGTGATGAAAAATGTTAACATAGCAAACTTATAAAATATACTTTTAGTTCTGTATTTCTAACATCCTCAATGTTGCTAATGAAAAATGTTAACATAGCAAACTTAAATGATGACTATGCAGCTGCAAAGCATATTGAAGATTTAATTTTTTTAATATAATATATTTAGACTATTAAACTAAAATAAACTGACAAATCGCTTTAAATAAAATTGAGGTTTTGATACTTAAATTATTAAACTAATATATTTATATTATTATACTAAAATTTTTTAATATAATCAAGGTTTTGATATTGACCAATTCATTATATTTTTATATAATTTTTAATTTATACATTTTAAATTTAAGTTTAAAATCATTTAATTACACGATAATTACTTAAGCTTACACAGTCATCACTTGAGTTTCCTGTGTCAACATTTTCTGTTAGCAATATTAACAGTGTTAGAATTATATGACTATCAAAAGTATACTTTATAAAGTTAAGGGACTAAAAGTATACCTCATGTAAACTTAAAGATTAAGGGGCTATTTGGTATGAGGGGAGGGGAGGGGAGGGAAAGTGAGTGGAGGAAAAAAAATTTTGAGTTGAATTTAAAACAAATTTAGAAAAGTGGGGTTAAAATTTTTTAATTAATTTTTCTTACTTTTTTTATCTTGCATCTTCTTTTTATCAAAATTTAACAACCCTATTTCTCAAATTCCTTTAAATTCAACTTCTAAAAATTTTCCTTCCCCTCCTCTCCCCTCCAAATCCCTCGTACCAAACAGACCCTAAAAGTAAACTTTAGCCTTAATAAATATTAAAAAGGAAATTTTGGGTTTTTTTTAAAAAGTAAATAATGTACTATGCTTTCATTTAAATATGTAATGTAGTTAGAAAAATCTTATATTTAGTGCGTGTTTCAATTAGTTTTTAAAGAATAGCTTTTATGATTTAAGAGGTAAATATATAAGAAAAATTTTATCTCAACTTACTGAAAAGAACTTTTAAAACCACAGTTTGATATGTTTACAAACATGCACGAAAGCAAACGGAGTAGCTACACTACATCAAAACTATAATTTTAGTTTGAATAGTTTTTAGTATGAAATAAATAGACATATATATATATACACACACTCATAAAATAATATATATATATATATATATATTGATAAAGACTAAATATAAGTATAGTAACAGGATTATATTTAACATAAAAAATTATTTTTACACATTCCTCCTGCTAAAACATATTAGAATAAAAAATCATATTAAAATTTAACTGCAAGAGAATGTTAATTGTTTTTGGGAGAATTACATTCAGGTCCTAAAGAAGAAGAGAAATAAAGAAATGGTCCCTATAAATTGTAAAATGAAAAAATAGTCCCATGGAGTTGTCAATACAGGCTCCTGGAGTTGTTAATGAATTGTCAATACAGGCTCATGGAGTTGTTAATGGGACCATTTTTTCATTTTGCAATCTACAGGGACCATTTCTTCATTTTTTTCTCTTCTATGGGACCTAAATGTAATTCTCCCATTGTTTTTCCTTGTTTTCCTTTAAATATTGTTCTCGATTTAAGAATGTTCTTTGGATGCACATATTTGGAATGAAATAAAAAATTGTTATAGAAAGAATATAATTAATATTTTATAAAAGTCAATATAATTAAAAGAATGTGACGTGATTCGTTTGAAATCTCATATAGTCCTCGAATTGCATATAAAACAAAAATAAAAACAGTGTCGTTTGATGGCATTCAGTAATTTCTTGTTTTCTTAACGAGAAAGCGACCATTTGGTTGCTGCACACCGCCAGAACAAACGGAATATTCTTTTAAACTTATAAACTAATCCTTTCGCATCATTTTCGACTCTTTTAATAAGTACTCCTCCGGTTCTAATTATAAGATTAAATTGACTTTTTTAGAGAAATTAAGGAAATCAATTAAATCACTTTAAAATATTTATATTTTTAGTATCTTTAGATTATATATCAGTTTATTAGTCAAATTAATTAGTTTGAAGAAAAAAATAAAATAAAAATATTCTAAAGTGATTTAATTGGCTTCCTTAATTTCTCTAAAAAAGTCAACTTTATCTTATAATTAAGACCGGAGGGAGTATGTTTTTTGAAATTCAAACTCATGTTTTCATTCTTATAGAGGTGATGTCGCTTACCACTTCAATTAATAACTTGTTGGTCAATAATACTTTAAATTAATTTATTTAACTTCCTTAATCGCTTTAAAAAAATCAACTATTAAGGATAGGAGGGATTTTTTTTTTTCATTTGTAATTATGGTCAATAGATAAGTGGCAAACATTGTCCAACTTCAATGTTTTTGGTAAGATTAAGTTTGCAATTTTCCACAAAATAATTAGTAATGAATAGTTAAAAAAAAAAGATACTTCATCCGATCCTTAATATAAAATCTATTATGTAGTTCAATTTATTAATGTGACTCTTATATTAAAGATAAAAGTTATATTAAGAAGCAAAAAAGAAGAATAATATTCGCACAAGGAAAGTAGAGAGAATAATAGAAACAAAAAGAACGGGGACAAGTCTTAAAGGAAGGAGCTCGCTTGAGGCATTAATTTAATCAATAGTCTTAAAGGAAGTATGTGAGGGAAACATTGTTCTGCTTTACTCTTATTTATGTCTTCTTTAAACTTTCTTTTAACAATTTTCTTTTTGAAATGGGAGAAAAAAAATATATTTCTCTTTCTGTATATCTGGATAAATAGGGAAAACCATTTAGAAAATTACTCTATGGAAAAAATGTTGACCCCATGCTTCTTTTTTCATATGGGCAAATTTTGCTCCTCTGCAAAATGTAAATGTCTATTTAGATTAGTGATACAAATTACTTTTTGAACATAATTTACGGTATTTATGATAAATTTATAAGATGAGTCTTATTTCAACTTACGTAAACATGTTTCTTAAATGCTCACTCCGATTGACACTTAACTCATTTTTTAAGAGAAAGTTTCAAAAGGTATGGAGACGACATGCCTCTTTTCCTCGTAGTGGGAACTCATGCCAAATTAGCTGGTCAAAATAATAATTAGATTGGTAAACCCGTCCCTTAGTCAATCCGATTAAGATTTTAAGATGAGTAGACTGGGTTGGATTTTATCATGCTTGTGGAATCCGGGCTGGACCGGCCGATCCAGCCCGAAAACAGGCGAACCGGCCGGTAGACCGGTCTGATCCGGGTTCTAATTTTAAAAAAAAAATATTTTTTCTTTAGAATTTTATACTATAAACTTAAAATCTTCAATTTCTCACCGGTTTGATCCGAGTTTAGCTCTGGTTTGGTCCCGGCCTGACTCACTAACCCTTAACCCAGTACTCCAACTTGTTCAATATCCGGTCCGGATTTTAATACCTTGGATTTTATAGGTTTTTCTTTTATTTTCTAATTTTTTTAAAAAAATAGTAGCCATCATTTTGTACTTTAACAATTCTATTTTGTTAGTTTATAAATGGTTTATAGAATGTTGTATATACTTGTAGGTTAATGCTTTTTTATTAAAATATCATTTTAATTATGACCAATTTGATTCAAGGTTGGCCGTGGTTTAAACTGACTCAATCGGTTTATTGACTGATCTATTAATCATTACCTAATCAATTTAAACGATTGATCTGTCTATGACTGCAGTAGCAAGGATTAGAAAACTAGGAAAAAAGTAGGACTGTAGGAGTCAATTAAGAGTATAGCATAATTACTTTTATACTCTAAAATTGTGGCTTTGCTTCCAACTTTAGAACATTTGGCATCTTTATTAAAATACTACAAACAGCATAGCAAATTACCAAAATGCTAGAGTAAAAAACATTTATCAAAATGCTGCATTACAACTCGTTTATCAGAAGAAAGAGTTTAGATTTAGGGTTAAGGTGCAAAAATATTCATAAATTTTTCTTAAAAGTGCATTCAACACCATAAACTTTTTTTAAGTGCAAAAATGCCCATGAACTTCTCAAAATGGGGTAAAAATGTCAAACCGTTAATTGATACAAATGTCCGTTTTCTAAAAAGTGCACCCAACACCATAAAATTTTTTCTGGATGCAAAAATGCCCACGAACTTTTCAAAAGTTTATAGTGTTGAGTGCACTTTTTAGAAAAGTTCATATGTATTTGTGTACCTCAAAAAAATGTATTATGGATCCCACAAAACGGACGTTTGTACCAATTAACGGTTTGACATTTTTACTCCATTTTGAGAAGTTCATGGGCATTTTTTCACCTAAAAAAAGCTTATGATGTTGGATGCACTTTTGAGAAAAGTTCATAAGTATTTTTACACCTTAACCCTTAGATTTATAAAGAAATCATTTTTTGTAAGAATGATTTTAATGTCTGGCATAAATTTTTTTAATTAAAAAATGAAACTCGTTCACCCAGTGAACGATTTTAACTTTGCCTTCTCTGTACTACACGCTTTCTCTCTCTTTCTTTTGTTTTTAGCCAAAACTACACCTAAATATCCCATTTTATAGACTTTTCAGTTTCCACCCTCTTTTTTTATTTGGAAATATTACAGTTCTTGACCTCACCACTTCCATTTTTTATTTATTCTATATTTCAAACAAAATTAAAAATGAGTCTATTTTATTTCCTACAAAATAGAAAAAATATGAGTACATTTATGTAAAAAATACTTTTTATGATAATAATTAAATTTAGAGAAAATATATAAAATAAATACAAGACATTTATAGATATGATATAGGGAAAATTATTGACAAAAAAAATATAGGAAAAATTAGAATGAAGGATTGGAGAAAAATATATTTATTAAGAAGAAAAATCATAATTACTTAGAATGACCAAATTAAAAAATATAAAATTAAAAATACTAAATACCCCTGTCTTTAAATAATTATTTCAAAATACTAAATCGTAATTATGATGGGTGATTTTAGTTTTAATTTTAGTTATTTTTTAATTATGAATATAAGAGAAAATGTAGGAGGATTGTTTAATAATATCATGTTTAAAAATTTTTAAAAAAAGAAAAAGAAAAAGAGGATGATGAGAGAATTTAGGTGAAGTAGTTTTCTTTGTATGCAGTTGATATGAAATGTATTCAGTTTATATTAAAAAAATTTAAAAAAAAATGATACGATCATATGTTTGAAATTTTGTTTGAAATATATAATAAATAAAAAATGGAAATAGTGGCGTCAATTATGGTAATATTTCCAAATAAAAAAAAAAGGAGAGGGGAAACTGAAAAGCCTATAAAATGAGGTCTTTAGGTGTAGTTTTGGCTGAAAACAAAAGGAATAGAAGGAGAGAGCGTGCAGTCAGGAGAAGGCGAGTTAAAATACTTCAGCAGATGAACGAGTTTCATTTTTAAATTGGAAAAGATATATCTCAGACATGGAAGTTGAAGAACGACTTCTTCATAGATCTAAACTCGTTCTCCTGGTGAACGAGTTCTAATATAACATTTTGGTAAATATTTTTCATTCTATAGCATTTTTATTATTTTTTATACTGTTTTTGGTATTTTAATAAAAATGCCACATCTCAACCCTTATTGAAAATATACAACTCGAAAATTATACCCACAAGATCTAACAACTTCAAGTAATGTTTAACTTGATGCCATTCAAATTAAGAACTGATTGGGAACTTGAAAGCAAACAGTTTTCCACGAAAAATCATATACAGTCTAAGGTACTAACATTATTTATGCACTCCTGTATCAAACTATCCGTGAAAGCACAATTTCATCGTCTAACATCCGGCCATTTATGTTATATACGTCTTAAAACAAGCTTGCTTAGACCCATCAACATTTGAAACCCCTGCAAGCAATAAACCACAATACTATAATCAGGACAAGGATTGCACCTCCCACTATTAGCTTCATCCGGAGATTCTGAAACCACATCTTCCTCCTCAGAGTCCTGCCTTGCCTCTGGAAGCTGTCAGCCTAAATTTGGGAGCAAGAAACAAAATCACATCACCATTCATTAGTATCCCCCGTACTTAATATAAGACATATTTATCTAATTTGATTAGATTAAGGAAGTTAATTGAGTTAGTTAATATGATATATATTTTCTAAAACACCCTAGTCATCTTCTTTAATTCCCCTATTTCCTCTCTTCCTTGATTATTATTGTTGATTAGTATAGAAGGGGCATCAACAGAAGTAAATTAGGAAAATATTGAAAAATATGAAAACTATATCTTATATCTAAGACCAAAATCAACTCCCCAGATATGTCTTATATTTATAACTGGAGAGAGTAAAATGCATAATTATGGATAGGGGACATTATGTGGACATAGATGCCATGAGCCAACAGAATTTAAAGCATCTTTGTGTAATGTATCTGTCATGTCATGCCCAATACAAAGGTCTGAGTGTCACTATTTTCGTTCTATACTAGTATGAACAAACAAGGAGTGATAGATACCTGGAACTGTAAGTTTTCTGTTTTATCAACCAGAAGTTCAATCTTCTCCCCACGATCCAAAACCTGCAACCAGGAAACATCAAGGGTGTTACTAGAGTGCTATAAATGAGTGATAACTTCATGCCATGCTTTACAGAGCAACATAAGAGAGAATGATGCTCAAGTTAACAAAGACTTTAAGCAGATATACTCAAGAACTAACAACTTGAGTTGTATTCTGTTAATGTTCAAAACCTTTTAAATATAGTTTGGTTTAGATAAGGATCTAAGCTCAGATATGACAATGGACTGAGATGTAAAGTACGCGTCTGGCTGCACATTCAGGAAAGGAATATGTGAATATTAATTTGAGTGAAAAACAGAACACAAAAACAACTGTCTTCCTCGTTTTCCTGGGTCTGAGAACATCCTATCACATTGGTGTATCTAGGAAATAAGCTAGTTATGATGAAGGAACTTCAAGGCAGGTCTAGCAGAGAAGCAGAGAACTTGCGACACTACAGTAAATACTCCACGCTTTGAATTCACTTCACCATGAACAGCTATCAATATCATCATTATTTCCTATTTTCTCTCACAAAAATCTATAATTGATTGATAAAATGTCTCTGTTATATCCTAATTATTTCATATTAATATGCATGACGAAAACATATTTCACTAACAAGCACATCCTTAGGCAACAAGGCACTAAGAGTTCTTCCACTCTAGTAAACTATCCTCTGACTATTGCAAGCATTAAATGAATCACAACAATAGGCATAGGATGAAATAATCCTTTGCTGCCAAATATGGTGACATCCCAGCTGCAGTTACCAGTATTCCTCTAGACCACACACTATCCTCACCATTGCACAGAATTATCCCTTAAAACATTATCTATTATCAATATAAAAGGTACTTAACATTAACAAGTTAAAGATGCTTATCAGTAAGATGTGGGTAGGGTACTACAGTCTCGATCCACAGACCCTGAGAAACTTATTTTTCTCTCATCTCCAGACTCATACACTAGTGGGCAACAAACTGAATACCTATCCCCTTCCCCAGTGAATATTGAAATCCTCAGACACAGCAATTTTTTGAGAGCTAGGACATGTCTATATAACATTATTTAAATTCGCAATCAACATAACTTGAAAGCCTCTCCAAACGCTTAAGTTTTCCAGAAATGTACCGAATGGATATGCTTTGCATGTAACCATACAGCATAAGTATTTTGATCATCCTTACAACAGATTAAGAAACGTGTACCTTCTCAATATTGTCCATCATTATCCCCTTCACCTCAGTTATTTGAGCCTTTACTTTTGATAGCTTACTTATTTCCTCAGGATGGTTTGCGCAATACTGCATGTGCTCCTTAAGCCTTGGCCTGCACAAAAGATTGAAAACAAAAGTTCAAAAGGCCAAACTGCTATGAGGCAAATCAACCACATATACACACCCAAATTCTCTGTCTAAATTGTATGCAATGCCAAATTTGTCTTCAAATAAGTCATCTTCATCAGCAAGGGCACCAGTATCACTATTCTTAATACTTGAACCATAAATTTGGTTAAACTCATCCTTCACTCGTTCAAGAAATACGAAAGGCACACCCCTTCCAACTGATTCGTCAGCAACCACGAGGAAAACTACATGGCAGAGAATCACTTCAGAAAATGACATCTAAACCAATCAACACAAATAATGCATAAGAAAAAAACTAAGAACAGTCAATACCAAACCCATTGTCTATGAGGAAGTTGAATGTATGGCCATCACATGAGAATGTGTACTTGCTGCTGTTGGAAGGTAGCTTCTGCAAGCATTGAACAGCAATTGTACTGAAATTTCCTGTATATGGTGTGTGCTCGGCTAACACAACAGTTCCTCTAGCAACAAAACTATAAATTAAGCCCCGCTGACTCATCTCAGAGTAGCTCCACCAAACAAAGCCAGGGCCTGAATAAAACAATGCCAACAAAGACTTAAACAAGCGGTAAATCCATAATTTGATAAAAAGGAGTTAAATTAAAAAATATATCATCAAAGTATATCAATCACCAACTCAGAAATTGCTAATGAATAGTTCAGGCACAAAGTAAAACCCCCAGCAAGTACAACCTAGAAAGTGGAAGGTCTTAACTCAAAACAGCTAACTGCACCATTGTCTAATTGATTCAGTCGGCTGGGGTTAGAAATATGATTGCGTACAAAGGTTGTCATAGTCACGCATCCAAATTATTGTAGTTCATGTATGGATATCAGTTAGAGGTACATAAGTAGATGCTAAAGGCCACCTGGTTTGCCTGCAAGTACTAGTATTTGGTGGTTCTAACTTCTAAATAAAGAAAATAAATCCAAATAAAGTCAACAAAAATGAGGAAAATAGAGAGTTGAGAGTTGAAAGATGTTCACTCCTTCCACACACAGAAAAGCCCCCTCTTCCCACTCGCAACACCGTCTACAGTGAATTGGTGCCTAAAAAAAACCCCAAAAAAAATTTTCTGGGTGCAATAAATTCTTTGTGCCAAACGCCGTAAATTCAAAATTCAATTAAGAAAAATGGAAAAGAAAAGCAAGTTCATCCGACCAAATTTGGAAAAACCCTTCATACGATAGTCACAATCTTAGTAGCTACGTATGAATTAAGCCGTGCTTCAGGTCAGAGCCAAATAAAAGATAAGTACAAGGGGAAAACCCTAAGTACAACCAACTTCAATTCAAAAAAAAAAATGTAACTGCAAGTTGTCGAAATGGTTCAAACTACAGTAAGGTTGCCCGACAAACAACGCCAACACTTAGTCCAGGTGTTCAACGCATCAATCTGAACATCCAGATTACTGTTCTGTTATATATTGACTTGGGATGCAGAGAAAGCAAAAACCAAGCTGAGAAACGACAAAGAACAATTGCAAGAAAGCCAACACAATCCTAAGTTGATCCGATCAGAAAATTTCCCAATCAGAGAAACTTGTTTAGTTTGAGAAGAATCCATACATAAATTGAAACAGAGATGGGAGCGAGAGATACCAGAAGTGAATTTTGCACGGTTCGCTTCCTTCCTTCTAGTGCAAGAATGATGCGTTGATCGAAGATGACTTCAATTTTATCGGTTTCAATTTCAACTTTCAATCGTCGGGATCGAGGTGGGGTATCGTACACGTGGAAATGGCGCGCGAAGCCAATGAGAATAAAGTGTTACATATACCTATTTCTTCACAAAGCAATTTTGGAAAAATTGCATTTAGGTTTTGAATAGGAGAAAATATAATAAAATTATCTTTTAAAATCTTAAAATGACATTTAAGTCTTATGAAATTTTTCTGTAATAAATTTCTATTGTCAAATATGAGGGGCTTATTAATCAACACTTATAGACTTGTCAATAGAAACACTAATGGATTTATAAGTAGACATTTTTAAACTTGTGAGTGAAATTTGAATTTATTGTAAAAAAGTGCTACAGGACTTAAATATAATTTTAAGATTTTAAAATATCATTTTGTTATATTTTCTCTTTGTCAGAACCTAAATACAATTTTCTTTAAAATTTTTTAATCGGTGTGTCTCAAAATATCAATTATCTAGATATTTATTTCATTTTTTCCAATTTTACCTCTCTTCACTTATAAAAACCTAGTTGAAAGAATAACACTTATTTATGACATTTCACTAATTTTAAGTGTTTTTTTATTTACATAAATCACTTACTTGAAACTTATAATAACAGTGGAGGGAGAATACTTCATTAGACGAATTTTTTAAATTTATTACTACCCCAGTCTTAATTATAAGATAAAGTTGACTTTTTTGAAAAAATTAAGGAAGCTAAATAAGTTACTTAATCATATCATATGTTATGTATCCTTATACTCCCTCCGGTCCTAATTATAAGACAAAGTTGACTTTTTTGGAGAAATTAAGGAAGTCAATTAAATTAATTTAGAGTATTTTTATTTTTTTTTTTTCTCCAAACTAATTAATTTGATTAATAAACTAATATATAATCTAAGGATACTAAAAATATTTTAATTGGCTTCCTTAATTTCTCCAAAAAAGTCAACTTTGTCTTATAATTAGGACCGGAGGGAGTATTATATACTCCGGTCCTAAATATAGGATAAAGTTTGTAGTGTAAAACTTTGTCCTATATTTAAAACCGTAGATAGTATTAATTTATTAGTCAAACTAATTAGTTTGAAGAAAAAAATATAAATATAAATACTCTAAAGTAATTTAATTAGCTTCCTTAATTTCTCCAAAAAAATCAATTTTATCTTATAATTAGGACCGAAAGGAGTACCATTTTTATAAAACATAAACAAATCTAATCTTAGGATTTTTTTTTTTTAGCAATTCATTTTTTTAAATCTTCCACTGTGTCCCTATAGTTTCTGTCATTGATTTTTTAGTATTTTATAATGTGGTGATGGCTTTAAAGCAAAGACAAGCTGCCGGAATAGCCACATTGTGCTTACACGTTTTGTCAGTTACTATGGTATATGAGGTATATGGGTCCACGTGTCCTACGCTTAGCACGCTTGTATATCTTTGGATTTATGTCCTGTTTGATTTGATATTAAATATGGTTCATTTTTATTAGAAGTAGCTTTATAGATAAAATAGTTAATATCATTATTGATTTTCAACGTTTGATCAAATTTTAATTTTTGTTTCTTTAATTTAAAATTATTAAATTAAATCATTATAGTTTTTAAGAACTTGATCTGAATTTAAATATATAGATCATTCATTAAACTAAAAAAATATAAGGATTAACAATAAAGATAAAAATCAAAATTCGATCAAACCGTAAAACTTAACAAGAGTACCAACCTAGATACAAAAAGTTTAGAGTTTTCATAGCGTTAGGGCTTATAAGAGCTCCAGCACAAGTTTTTGCAAAAAATTATCTAAATCGGGCTTACAGGACTAGTAACTTTTACCCCATATCAGTTACATGGGCCTAAAATGGGCTGCAAGTACAGGGCCAATGTTTTTGCTAGGTTTTGACTTTTTGACCAAAAAATTAATAGATCTCATCAAACTCTAAGACTCATTATTTAATCCGAAAGGTTCATCCTAAGGGATAATTGATATATATTTTTTAAAATTTTTCAAAGGATTAATGTGTAAATTTATTTCAAAATTTTTGCTCATGAGTAATATTGTCTCGAAAGCATTGTTATTAAACCCGGATCGGACCGGTCAGTCCGGCTCGGGAACCGACGACCCAGTCAGAGAACTAGTCCGGTTCATGAATCGGATCGATTCAGTAATTAAAAAAAACTCTTTTTTTTATTTTTTTATAATTTCATATTAATAAGTCTGAAATCTTCACTCTCTCACCGGTTTGGTCCCTGGGTTAGCTCCAGTTTGACTCTAATCTAACCCACTAACCCTTGACCCAGTATCCCGACCGGTTCACTGACCAGTTTAATAACATTGCTCGAAAATTCTTTTAGATTCAAGGTTACCTAAAAATTTTTAACTTTCGACATGTAAAATTGAAAAATTATTTTTAAAAAATATATATGTATAGAAATTTCAAGTAAAGCTTTTGAAATTTGATATTGACAAGTTAAAAATGTGCAACTGATTATTTTAATTGAAAAAGGGGGAAATACATAAAAATATTGTTAAAATTGATAAAAGATAAATAAGGGTATTGAATTTTAGTAATTCCAAATGAACTAATGTAGTGTGTGTTTGGTATCACGTTTTGCATGGAAATAAGACCGTTTTCATGAAAATAATCCTAAATGAATTGGGATTTTTTTTTTTATGTTTAGTTCATCTTATTTTAATTGCATCATAGCTAGAATAAACTACTTGTTAAATAAGCTTCTTACTGCAGCTTTTTTATTAAGTCAATTATTACGTAAGTCGAGATAAAACTCTTCTCACATACTTACCTCGTATACCTTAAATCACGATTTATAAGCACTTATTGTCCAAAAATAAATCATATTACAAAAAATGATTTTTCTATTAAGTCATTTTTAATAAATCAAAATTATAATAAGTCATTTTTCCTACCACTATCTCAAACACACGTAAACTTTTGAAATATTGCAAAATGTGAGAAATTAACTAATTACCCTTATTTTTTTATTGTTTAAAGAATCTTCAAACCCCATTGCCAATCATGCGGAGGCCCGTCACCGGAGCTCTGATAACGAGCTGGTAAGGGGTTTGAGGATCTCTTAAAAAAATAAAATACTAAGATAGTTAGGTTTTTTTTTTTTTTTGCCATAGCTAAGATAGTTAGGTAATTTCTCACATTTATTAATATTTCAAAATTTCAAATCAATCAATTTAAAATTATGGAAATTTAACGTTTTTATTTATCTTTGATCAATTAACAGCATTTTTTTTTGTCTTTTTCACCATTCAAAAAAGCTCATTTGATTTTTTGTTTTCCACATTTGGGTTAAAATTTAAACAAGACAATCAACAAGTTATTGATTTATAGGATAAAGAGACTCATTGTTATCAAGAAAAGAATATAAATTCGAATTCTTAAAAATACACTTATTAGATAAAATAAGAACCATTTACTTTTTCAAAACATGAGAAACCTTTAATTAAAAAAAAAAAAAACTTAAAAGAGGACCAGCCCCAAACCGATAGTTTGACTCATTCCTCGAGTTCCCTCTGGCACCAATGGTTTGTGCTTCCCCACGTCATTGTCCAAAAATCGGCAACCCCAATGCCCCCCACGAGCTTTTACATTTTTACTGATACCCTATTGTACGAACCAGAACCACATTAAATTACTCTCTATCTCTCCTATATTCATGCATTCCGACATATTTCAATAATTAAATTAATATTTTAATTACCATCGTAACTAATGATGTTTACTTTATCTTCTCTGTAGTTGGTAGTTCTAATTACTATATAAATATTTTCCTATCCTATAAGATCCATTATAGATCTGGTATATCAGGTCAAAAAAATAAGGGATTTGACTAAATCTTTAGGGGAGAATTATATTCAAGTCCAAAGGATGAAGAGAAATGAAGAAATAGTTCCTATAGATTGTAAAATGAAAAAATGGTCCCTTGGAGTTATCAATACAAGCTCCTGGAGTTGTTAATGAGTTGTCAATACATGCTTATAGAGTTGTTAATGGGACCATTTTTTCATTTACAATCTATAGGGACCATTTTTTTATTTTTTTTCTTTCCATAGGACCTAAGTATAATTCTCCCAATCTTTAATATATAGTTCTACGTGATTCTTCTTTAATCTTTAGGATCTTTATCACTTAGCAGAATGTGCCTCTCCCTGAGCAACTTATCTTTACCCAAATAAATATTCTATGATGAGATAAATCATCTAGAAATACCAATTTATTTTAATAAAATTATTATATTTAATGTCTGACAGTACATCAAATAAGATTAATTTAAATAAGAGGATACTTATGCTTAATCCAAAAAAAAATTTAATTATATAAAAATCAAGTAAAATTGATATAATAGGATTTAGAGGAATGGTTAATACATTGGTTTTATAAAGATTGATGGAAAAAGATTGAAACAACAAATTTATATTCTTTTTCAAGATGTCTATGAAATTAAAATAGATAAAAAGACCATCGAGCGAAATCTTCTTATATATATGTAAAGATAGTGATATAATTGAAGGGTGCATCAAATGTTGAGGCAACTTGGAAATCCCTTTTTTTTTGGATATAAAATCTCCTAATGTCATTTATTAAAAAAATAAATGAAAAATTCTTACTTGAGAATGAATTGAATCAATTTAACAAGGGTTATTATTTGAGACAAGGAATATAAACGAATAAATTCATTCACGTGCGGTATTTTACTTGTTAAATAAGAGTACAAGACATTAATACTTTACATTCTCTAGTATATTGAATGTCCTACTACCCCATGGCAAAAAAATAAAATAAAATAATGTCCTGCTACCAAATTGTAATAGTAATAATAGTAAATAGTAATAAAAAAAAAGGAAGAGAAAATTGTGAAAAAAATACCTCATTAGAAACTTATTTATTAAATGGGACCTTCGTGTGTAGAATATCTTCCGGATGTGCAAAAATATCTTCCTGTGTGCCATATTCTTTCTTTATGGTATACGAGGTAAGTATGTGAGAGGAGTTGTGTCTCGATCTATGTGAAAAGCAATTTATAAGCAATCTGATCGCTAAAACAAACATGCCAAGTCTTTTTTAGGAATTCTCCCAAAAGAAAAAAAGTAGGGAGAATTATACTTAAGTCTCAAAAAAGAAGAAAAAATGAAGAAATGGTCCTTGGATATTGTAAAATGAAAAAAATGGTCTCATTAACAACTCCAGTAACCTGTATTGACAACTCGTTAACAACTTCAAGAGCCTGTATTGACAACTTCTTATGACCATTTTTTCATTTTATAATTTCCATAAACTATTTTTTCATTTCTTTTCTTTCTTAACACCTTAGTATAATTCTTCCAAAAAAGTAATTGTGTACTTTACATAAGTGATTTGAATAGCAAGTAATACCTTTTTTTAACAAATTTTGTCTTGATAATTAATATTTAAATATGGCTCATTGTATTTCTATTTATTATTTAGTATCTCATTTAATATCGGTAAAATTATAAATTTTCTCAATTTAAAATAAATTTAATTAATTAATTATATTTTTTTAATTATGATGAATTTGTTAAAATCACTTATGTTATAAATTGAAGAAATACATAAGGTGTTGAGATGCCCGTCATATATCTAATTAAATTAATGCTCAGCATGGCTACTAGAGGCCAAGAAAGATGAGTACGAATTAATAATCAATAAACAAATGCAGAACTAAAATGACCATTGGATTACTGATTACTTAGAAATAATTTGATTTATATGGATTACCTTAATTATCCTTTTTTGATAATGTAATTATCCTTTTAAAGTAATAATTTAAATTAGATTTATTTTTTTAAGTAAAAACAACAATTAATTATTCGTACTGACGGCTCATTATGATTAATTATTGAATTATTAAATTAAATTATAATATCTTAGTTGAATTTTTCCGCGGGTACGGAAAAGGAAATGAAATTAAGTTTATTTCCGTCCCAAACAAAGAAATCCCCCAAATACATGTGCTCGCGTTTCTTGATTCAATCCTTTCCCTTTACGCTATCCTTCCTCACAAAACAACACAGTGTCTCTCTCTTTGTGCCTCTGCAAAATTATACAGAGGTAAAATCTAATTACTCAGTTGCTTTCGGTTTGATTACTTTTTCATCCATATCTCTCTCTCTACTCTCTACCAAACTATCAATATTGCTATTTAAGGTTCAACCACCATTAGTCTCCCTGTGTCCTTGTCTTCTTGATACCTTTTTCTTCTCTAAGAAAACTCTTACCCTCTTCTTAACTTCTGCTTGTTTCCCGGCAAAATCTTGACTCATTGCAATTTCCTCATCATCCTTGGGTTTCTTTTTGGTTTTTTTTACTGTAATGGGTAATTGTGTGCATACGTCGGAGAAGTTAACGGCGGAGATTGTACCACACGACGGAGCTCAGGCTGCTTACCCCACCGTCCGATTATACGGCTCGCCCAAGAGCGTTCTCGCCGCCTATATTCGTTTCGCCCTCATTCACAGGGCCGTCTCTCTTGACTTCGTTCCCTCCGCCCAAAGAAACACGTTGGCAGGAGAGTTCGCGCGTGCCGAAGCTTCCGATCCGGATAGCCCTGTTACACTCCAGGTAGGATCCGACACTATCTCAGGCAACCGAGAGACATTGCTCCGGTTTATCGACGCTCGGTTTCCGAACCCGCAGCTGACACGGACAACGGCGGCGGCGGCGGGAGTTGGAGGAAGGGAAGAGGATGAAACGACGCCGTTGATGGTGAGGATAACGAGGCTGCAGCACAAAAGCATGCTGTGGCATTTGGAGAGGATGGTGAGATGGACGGAGGATCTGGCGACACGTGGCGGAAAGAAGGCCGCAGATCCGACGATGGGAAGTCCGGTAATGGAGGCGAAGAAGTTTGCTAAGAGCTACTCGCAGCTGCTTGAGTTGATGCTTGAGCACGCTCAGATGGAAGAGAGAGTCCTCTTCCCCATCTTCGACATGGCCGATCGAGGTTAGCTCAACGCTTCTTACTGTGCGTGTTACCGCATTCTATATAAACTTCACTGCTTCTTTTAGCAATTTTTTGATCTATAATATGCTGTTGAACTTGAAACGATTAAGATTAAGATTCAATTTCAATAATCAGAGTTGTGGGCAACTGGGCGTGTGGAGTTTGAATCCCAGCATGTGAATTTCTCTGAATCTGTTACATTATCGACTACTTTTTTTTTTTGGTAAAACATTATCGACTACTTTGTTTCAGATAAAAGTCCTTTCAGATGTCATAGTCAATGAACAGTTCAGGGAAGTGCGCATATGAGTTTTCTTTTGTTTAATTATGATGATGAATTTGACAGTGAAAAGAGATTAGCGGCATATGTTGCTTTTCTAATATGATTTATAATATATGAGTTAAGTCTGAAAAAGGAGTTTTGTCTTTATTTGAGTGAATGTGTTTTTTCACCGCCTTCTCAAACAGACCCATAATATTATATGGGTGGTTTGATAGAAATAATTGTAATTGGAGCGTTATTAGTAGCCCTGAATAATCTTTAGTCTTTACTTGTGATTAGTAATTTCTCAATGAATAGGATAGTATTAGATGGGTGATTTGATAGAAATAATTGAATTAGGACCGTTAGTAGTGCACCTGAATAACCCTAGTTAATTATTGTGGATGTGGTTATCGTTAGGGATTAGGTATGAGGTTCATGGATTTCCCATAGTTTATTATTATATTACAGTTTACTAATAATTACTCAAAAGTCAGATAATCTTATTAATTACCACTAGATAGCTTAACGATTTAGGTCATGAAGAATAAAATATTTGCATGTATTTAGACATTATTGGATTTGGACCTGTTTGGTATTTTTAAGTATATATATCATGTGATCACTGTAATTATTTTTGTAGAGGGGTTTCAACGTGATTTTTCTTAATCTTATCTTCGAATCTTTGAAGCGAGCAATTTTTCTTTATGTTCAACTTGTCTGCTACGAGATGCCCAATGCAATGTTTTGGAGTTTTCTAGTTTATGATTAGCAAGTGGAAAATAAGAAAATAAAATGGCAATTCTAGTTTCAAGTCTTTACACACATTTTGTATCTGAAAAAAAAAATAGAAAAGAAGAGGAATTTGCTTGCTTGCTTGCTTTTTTTTGAATCAATTCTATGAAGTAAATAATGGAATGTGAAAATGTACTTGTATGGTCAGGGCTATCAAAAGCTGCAAAGGAGGAACATGCTAGGGACCTACCACTCATGAATGGCATCAAAGAAGTTATAAAATCTGTTGGGGTTTTAAACTGTGGAAGCCCTGGTTACAGAGAAGCTCTCTCCAATCTCTCTTCTAGGCTTAAATTGTTGCAGGTAAATCATCATCAAAACTTAATTAAGAACAATGTACTAGTATCATTTGAACATTGAGCTTATTTGGTTGGTGATGATTTTTTCACACACAGGGGCAATGCAAGCAACACTTCAGAGAAGAGGAAGTGGAGTTGCTTCCATTAATGGAGGCAGTGGAGATGAGCAGAGACGAAGAACAGAGTGCGGTGGAGCAATGTTTCGAGGTGATGCAAGCGACACACAATCGCTTATTCAAGTTCCTGCTGGAAGGGCTCTCATCTCATGATGCTATGAAGTACCTGGACCTGATTCGCAGTTGCAGAAACAGAGAAAAAATGGAATCAATTCTTCAGATGATTGTTCAGTGAGAGTGATTGAGTTCATCAGATATTATGATATCTTTAGTTCCCAAGTTCCAAGCCCCACTTTGTGTATAGAAAGAAGTTCTAAAGGTTTAAAAAAAATTATGTTAGGGATGAGTTTTATCAGAAAGTATTGGAGTCATATTTACTTGTACTTTTGTCAATGTGAATGAGATTTGAGAAATTGTGGTGTGCTGGTTTGATAAATGAAGCACATGTATAGGCAATGATGGTGACTTCTTTTGTGGGGTAATGCATGTTACTGTGAATCTGTCCACCTGGCCTTTAGAGGAACAAGGGCACTTATTCTTCACTCTTTTTCCCCCTTTGGATAAGGTTGTCACATGCACCATCTAATGTGTGCTCTCATCCTTTTTTCATTTTAAAAAAAAGAGAGAGAGGAGAATCACTAAGATCTTAACGGAAAAAATGTAATAACCAAAAAGTTCCGCATCAAGTGAGCAGGTTTCCGGTATGGGAAACAATAATAAATTTATATTGTTTACTTGTAATTGAGATTTTATCCGATGTCTGCTTGGATCTTATTAACAGGTATCTAAGTAACCGACTAATTCAGAATTTGATTAATTCAAATCAAGGTTTTGTAATTATGATACCTCTCCTTAGGAGTATTTTTGAACTATGTGGGATTCAAACTCAGTTTACCTACTTTATAATCTAGTCAATCCATCATTAGATCAAGCTTCCTTGAGTTGAGATCTCTGAGTGATTCTCATCAAGAAAGGTTACAAATTTTTTTTTTGATGGTTTATGCAATGGACCATTTTTTGCCTTCGGTGCACTCACCTTCCAGGTATCCGGCGTTAACCTGAAGGCCAACGCCGAATTTACCGACATGGGCCCCCAACAACCGAATAATCCTGGCGCCCCCAATCTGATAGGCCCGACATGAATTCACCTCTTTGAGGCGCCCCAGGGGAGAGAGCTCCCAATGGAAATTCTTTACACCTTCCGTTTCCTGAAATCAAACTCAGGAACGGATTGGTATGGCGCAGATGCCTACCCATCTGCGCCAACTTCCATGGGTGAAAGGTTACAAATTTTAATGGCATGTGTTTTGCTTTGGTATACAAAGAAATATTATATTACTCAAATATTTATGAAGAAGAATAATAATTATAAGACATTCACAAGATTTTTGGTGACCCATTAATTGCATTCGTGAGCATAATTACTGCGTCGCTTGTTTCAGGCTATAACCTTGCCACTACGGCACTTCCACCTTCCTTTATTTCTCCATCAATAGGCTCTTTCCCTTTAAGGCTTTAACTTTCCTACTTATCACTTTTCTTTATTTTAATATACTTTCTCCGGTCCTAATTATAGGATAATATTTAAGAGTTAATCTTGGTCTTAATTATAGAATAAAATTTTAATTTTTATCAATTTCTTTCCAAAATACCCCATTGATACTTTCTCAATAATAAATTCATATTATATTGTCTATAGTCTATAGTCTATATATGCGGAACCCATGCAGCTTATTTAGCTGTATTCCTTATTCGTTTTTCTTGGAGCGTGGACTTGTGTGGTGAATGATAGCGCGCTAAACCTTATCGATTATTTATGTACAGTTTTTCTAAATCACCTTTATTAAATAAGGGTATTTTGGGAAAATAAATAAGATTAAATAATTTAACTACTATTCTTAATTTCTCCAAAGTTAGGTAAATATATTATATAATTAGGACCGGAGGGAGTAATAATTTTACACATATAATTATTTGTTATTAATATAAAGACATAAATTGGAATTACTAGCTTAAATCATGCACTGAATTTATCTCCCCCCATAAACCGTCCACACACACACACACACACACATCTGACTTTATTGTAATTAAGAAAGAATGGGATTCAAACTTTGTCAAAATTTGATTTTTTTTTCCTTATAATTAAAAAAATTTTAGGTCAATAGTTGACCAAAATGGAGAGAAACTATGGAAACCTCCCAGTGTATTTACATAAAATTTATTATAGTACTAAAAATGCGTCCTAACTTCTGAAATAAATTTCAATATTAAATATTATTCTCAAAGTAGAGGAGCTAATGATTAAATTGTTGAAATTATAACGTATAATTACTTAATTTTTGTAAAGAAAACAAAAATTAAGATAGCAAACGTGTAGAGCACTATATAGAGTGAATGATTTCAAGTTGTGAATGATTGTGTCCACAACACCTCACGTTCATAATTTTTTTTTGGACAAACTCACGTTCATAATTTAATCATGGGTCTAACACATCATAATATAGTTGAGATAACTTGTTACTCACACATCACATTCACAACACCGCTAATATTTCACCATCTTCTCTTGCTACCATTGTAATCACCAACTACTTCTCTTCAACTTTCAATTTTACTACCCATTTCATCATTTCTTAATCTTTTTTTTGTTTTTGTTTTTCTCTTTTTCATATTAAATTTGATCGTTACATTTTATATCTCTTAGTAATCACATCTCAACTACTAAACCTAATTAACGTAAGTTACATTGCACCTTAACTTTTGTTTACGATAAATGAAACCATGTCTTACCCATCTTCAATTTTTCTTTGTTTACCATAAAAAAACCAAGTTCACTTTTCTTTTCTTTTTTCTTATTCCTCTTTAACCTGAAAAAAAATGAAAAAAAAGATTATTTTAAAGGAAAATCAGTAAAAAAAAACCTTATTTAGAAATTTTATGAACCAAAAGAACTTGATATATTTTTATACATAAAAACTATTAGTACTATATAAGATTTTATACATAGAAAATGTTAGTACTTAAATTAAGGTCCTTCTGCCTAATAAAATTTTTAAACAAAGATATTTCACTGATTTTATCTATTTTTAATACTACATTCGATCTTTAATATAAGATTCTATTCATAATGTAATTTGCACTACGAATAAGATCTTATATTAAGGATTCAGGGCAATATAATTTTGGGATAAATTGTATTTCCACTTGTAAGTTTTTAGATTGTACAATAATGTCCTGTTGTAAAAGTAAAACATACTTTATATTGATGTCTTTGTGTGAGAAAAACTGGTTACAATTTAACGAATAGCCTGACACATATATTTGCTTTATATATTGAAAAGCCTTGTTCCAACAAATATGTTGAAAACTAGTAAACTGTCTTGAAACAAATATATCTTGAAAAGTCTTGTACTAACAAATATGTTCAAATATGATGGATTAAAGTAAGTTGTGGAGTGGTTTTCACAATTTTGATGTTTAATCCCTCTTTTTAAGGTTTAAAGGACTAGACACTAACACGCTTGAGATTATAAGTAGGATTAAATCCACAACCTCCCACTTATAAGAACATTTTCATTGTCATCATCAGGCTCCAAATCCATTTGGTTGATGTTTTTTTTAGATACATATATCTTTTTATTGGAAGCAATAATGTTTAAGGCACTACTAGTTACTAATTGACAACATTGTTAGGCATGGGTTCATCACATTACGAGGAACAAGTCCCTTTCACTAGACCTTAACCCTATCGATGTTTAATCATTTGTCCAGAGGGGGAAGTGAATTGAGGTCATCAATGTTTTTGTGTTGGGTTGTGAGGAATGAATGGTCAATTTTATGGAAAGGGAGAAGAAAGGAAGGGTTCCAAAACTGAGAGGGAAGGAAGCATCCAAGGAAATTAAAGCAGAGGGTCCAAGTCCATGAGAAGACAACTGAATGAGAATGATGAATTAGACAAAGCAGTGATGTGTGAACATTAAACTCCAAAAAAACAGGCCCACTCCTTTTAATAATGTTTGCTTCCACCACATGTTGCACCCAAATTCACCCAACGGATAAAAAAACACAAACAAACAATGTTTTTAGAACTCCACCAAGTGAATCCATTAAGGCCTTGCTCCATGATTCAAACCTTAGTTGGACGCTCGGTTTTTTTTTTTCTTTCACAAAATTGAAATGGCAAGATCAAATCTTGAAAGTTAAAATTCCGACCAAATCTTGAAATGGCATAAACTTACAACTGAGTCAAAATGCAGGGATCCATTTACTATCGAGTTAAAACAATGCGGTTACAATCATTTTAAATACATCATACGTATATTTGTAAATTTTGTTTATAAAATGAATTACTCTTTTTCCAACCTATCTTTCTCGTTTAAAACATAAGGGAAATTATATACAAATGTCGAATAAAAAAATTATTACTCATCCCACCTATTTATAAATAAAATTGGGAGAATTGTGAAAAAATACCTCAGTAGGAACTTAATTATTAAATGGGACCCCAGTGTACAAATGATTTTCCGAGTGTGTAAAAGATCTTCCCCTGTGTGCAGACGATCTTCCCTATATGTAGTTGAGGGTAGGGAGATATGGGAGAACTGACCCGGTCAACTCGGAGTGACCCAGTGTAACCTGAGGTGACCTAGCCTGATCACGGGTTGCCTCGAGTTGTTTTTTTCATATACTTTTTTATGTGCCAAACGATGTTGTTTTGATTTTTTTTTTAAAAAAAATATATTTCCCTCAATTTTTTATTTTTATTTTTAAGGAGCTTTAAAAGGATTGTAGAATGTTTTTGGCATCGGTTAGAGAAAAATCCATATGTATTTGATGATATTTTTGTGGGTATTAGGTTCAAGAGGTTATATTAGACTATTGATTAAAAAAACACTCTTAAATAATTTTTTGAATGATATACATAAATATTTAAATTATAAATATATATTTATATATTTTAATTGATCCAAGTATAACCTCTAGATTGACCCGAGTATGAACTAGTGATACTTAATGTGTGTTTGAATTAATTTTTAAGAATAGTTTTTACGATTTATAAGATAAATATATTAAGAGATTTATAAGATAAATATATGAGGAGAATTTTATGTCGATACTTAGATTTGGATCTTCCCAGACAATCACATAGTCCAATGGCTCAGCCGATTCAGTGTCCGGATTAGTATCTTGCTAAAAACATATTCCATTTGATAACAGGTAGAGTATCTTGTGCTCGGGAGAGGGGAGAGACTGAACTCGCAGGCCATATTTTTTGGCGGGAAACTGATAAATTCGCTCATATCTTGAATCGCCGATTAGCACCCGGAAGCAACTCGCAATGGGCTCTGAAGCGATCCGTCTCCCAGAATGGTCATCCCAGCCTTGCATCATGGGAATCGACGAAGCTGGCCGAGGACCCGTTTTAGGTTCTTTTTCAAACTTCATTTTTTTCCTGATTATTGGAGATTTTTCATTTCTCTTTTCACTGCAATTCATCTTTTTGAGCTTGGGCTTTCGAATTTTTTTCTCTTTTAAAACAATCTGAATTTCATAATGGATTCTTGTTTTGTCATTTTGGGAAAAAAATTTCAGGACCCATGGTGTATGGATGCTTGTACTGTGCTCGCTCGTATCAAAAGACCGTGGCAACTTTGAGTTTTGCTGGTAAGTTCAGACTTAACCCTTTTGTTCACCCTGTGATGCTAGTGGTAGTTGCATGAGAAGAATGATGATAGAGCTGAACTTGAAAGCTTTTATATAATAATCATAATTTTTACAAAACTTGCTGAAATGTCAATTGAATGCTTATGCGGTACTGGTGGGAAATTCTTAGAAATTTGTTCTCCAAATGTCAATTGAATGAAATTTGTAATAAGTTGCAATTTTGGTTGGGATGCTGATAGATCGTTTTTTTAAAATGTTTATAGTTGGTTGTTGGGCTCTAAAATGGCTGTACATTATACTGCGACCAAATATTTTTCTCTTAGACACTGCAAATTTATGTTTTAAGTTTCCTTGTAATTTTAAAATTTCTTCATTCCTGTATCTGGCATCAAATAATATATGTAGACTCAACGCAAACAAGACCACAGATGAACCATGGAAATTGTTTTCCTTTGCTCATTGTAAATGAGAGCTGCATATAGGTTGCAAAGCTATGACCTTGCATAACAAAACAACTTATGGCTCAAAGACCACAGAAGCAGTATTTTGAAAGTTATGCCTGCCCGCAAGATAACTTTCTCATTGCTGACTGCGGTCAACTGCATTTTGTGAGCTACAAGTCTAATACTTGTGTGGCTATATGTTTGGTGCTCAAAATTATGTTACAGCCAAGGTTCATGACTCATGTTAGTTTAGGGCTATATATTTGGTTCTTGTCTAAGATGCTTTGTGTGGTTGGTTGGTTTTTGCGTAATTGTGGGTTGGACTTGGTCCTTGAAACCAAGCAAGATGCTTGGCGAGGGTCTCAGTTTTTGGTGATTTCACTGGAGGAATACATCTGTATCAAATTCTTAGGAATTTATTATTCATTACATAAGACTGTTCTGTTGGGAAATTTGATGCCTGAAGATAAAAGCAGAAATTGTTAAGTTTGGCATGTTATGCAATAAGGAAGTAATCAAAATTTCAAATTACCATGGCAGGATTTTTTTTTTTTTCAATTGGGGATTGGTGGCTCAAAGAAAAGTTTGGATTTGAACAACAGCCTTAAACAGAATGCAAGACTAACTAGTGCTCATGCCTGGACACATGAATTACAAAACTGTGTTGCAAAATGTGCTGTTGCTTTTTGTTTCACTGGGCTTCAAGTGTTATCATTTGCCACTTTTCTGGTGCAGATTCGAAGACACTAAAAGAAGAGAAGAGGGAAGAATTATTTGATAATCTAAAGAGAAATGAATCAATTGGATGGGCAGTTGATGTGTTGTGCCCACGAGAACTCTCAGCTAAAATGTTGAAGAGGTGAATCGAACGTAAGTTAGTGCTTCATTAGTTCTACAATGATTCTTTTTGCTTATGGTCTTTTCTTGTCGTGATTTTAACAGGAACAAGATAAACCTGAATGAGATATCGCATCAATCCGCAATGGGCTTGATTGATAGGGTACTGAAGATGGGAGTTCTTCTGACTGAGGTAAAACTTTGTTCTACGTGTGTCATTAATTGTATGTAGCGGAGCTGACGGACTGTTGGAAACTTGGTTAAAGTTGTTCTTCCTTCCCTCCTATTTCTTTGTATTCTGATCTTATTCTTCATCTTTCTATCCGATTTTCCCATTACTAGCCTCCTTTCCCCGCGACAATCATACTTTATAAGGACTTGTTCTTTGCAATCCTTCTGTCTGTTTCCCCATTTCTCCTCTTAAAATTTCTCACAGAACTTATTGGCTCATAATTAGTGTAGCCACATCAATATCTCCCTCATTTATCTTTTTACTGAAATATTGTTGCTGGGAAAAGAGTTTAGATAGTAAAAGCATTTACTTTCATCTTTAAAACACATTTGAGTTTTTTGTTTTGTCCTTTTTTTGACACTGTCTTGCAATATTATGGATTGATAAGTTTATTCAGATATCTTATCTAGATGAAACTGGGACTTACTTGCGTATATTCCTAAATTTATTTTGAAGCAGCATGAACAAATGTACATATCTTTGCATGGCACGGCTCCAATATGTATATCTGCTATACCCATATTCTAATTTATTGAATTGAAAAAGCTGAACTCCGGGGTTTGTAGTTGCAACTTGCAATTTTCTTGTGTACTTTCTCAAGTAATCCTCAACCCAAAAGTTTTAGGCTTTCAGTGAAGGATAATGATCGGTTTGATCAATATTTCTAGTATTCCTCTTCGAGTGAAAATGGGTGGCAAGGATTGAACTCTTGATTACTTGGTGCTTGAAGCTTGGGTTAGAATGACATCCAACATGAAGAATAAGCTACTAATTAAGGTCGATGAAGTTTTATTAATATATCCAGCATGCTTCAAAATTATCATCCTCCTTAGAAACATTCTTTGGTTGCAACTCGAAATTCAAATCCTTTAAGAACCACTTATCAATCAAGACTGAATTAAATGATTATGAAATCCTGAAGCAGAAGCTCCTTTCTCTATTGAGTAGCTTTTGCATGCATTCTTCTGCAGATTTTGAGTATAATTTGGGCGCAGAATCATGTGGTTATCACTCTTATCTTTTGTGGGGTGTCATATTAATGCAGATATAACAATTGCAAAATAAAGGGGTAATCGAAATTTTATTTATGATTTTCAGGTCTATATAGATACAGTTGGAGATCCAGGAAAATATGAAATTATGCTATCAAAAAAATTTCCATCTATTAAATTTGTGGTTGCAAAGAAGGCTGATAGTCTCTATCCTGTTGTCAGTGGTGCTAGCATAGTTGCCAAGGTACTGAACTCCCTTTTTTATTATTACCTATGGTGCAAAATCTGGTAACCCACAAGCAATGGCTCTTTAATTTTCACTGTTTAGGTCACAAGAGACCGAGCTTTGCGGGAATGGGTGCTTGATGAGACTGCTGAAAACATGAACAGAAACTTTGGGTCTGGATACCCTGCAGGTGAGAAGGATTTGAGTCCATCTCAAGCTATGTCCTTGTCTTGATGAATTCCTGTTTTTTATTTACCGCAAAAAGATTATTTTGCTGACAAAAACCATGGGTATATTTTCATTTGCACAGACCCGCAAACCAAATCCTGGCTAGAACAGCACAAACATTCTGTCTTTGGATTCCCAACATTAGTCAGATTCAGCTGGGGAACCTGCACTACATATTTTAAAGATATAGTGGAAGTCTTATGGTCAGTCTCTACATTTTTTCAGAAATGTTTATAGCATGTAATCCATGAGTTTGTTGCCCTTTGTGTTTGTTAATGCATTCATTATATTATTGTGTTTTCATATTACCGCTAATTAAGTAAATATCTTACTATCCAAGCTGCAATCTAGTCCTTATATAAGGTGTTGAGCAAAGTAGTGATGGACTGAATATTTAGTAGTATGAAAAACGTGCTACTAGATTTGGTTATGGATAGAGCATAATGGCGTTGTGTGATTCATATAGCTAATCCCGCCTAACGGTAACAAGATTGTTGCTGTTGAAAACTTGCTCCTATTAAAATCGCTGGATAGCATCCTAGATGTGTAATTTTTATGTTTATAAAAAGAATTCCAATCTCTATCTTGGAGTTCATTTATTTCCAGCAATATAAACAGTTTTGGTATGCTGTTAAGAACGTTGCCTATATTGTTGATATCAGTCAGATTTTATATTTTTTCTCCACAACTGAATTCTATTAAATTGAGTATGTTGAAGGATGAAATTCCATTAATATACATGGCCATTTATTCACGATAAATGAAAAATCTCCCTCCTCTTTTTCATTCATTTTTGTATCTTCTGAGTTACAAGCTTTATATGGGAATTGTTTCTGCTAGCCTTTCCTCGTTCACACTTGTAATTATATTTTATAGGGAATCTGATAAAATGGATGAAGAAGGGGAAGGTGGCAGCAACAGTGGCAAGCGGCAACTGAAACTAAGAAACGTTGGTTTCACCACATCCAAGAGAAAAAGCGAAGAAATTGAATCCAGTGGCAAAGGTCGCAGCAAGTTTTTCCAGACTCGGAAGCTTGAAATTGTTAGTGATTTCTGATTCTAATTTTGATATCTAGACTTCTCTTCTGTAACATGTTTGAAAGTTGTTAGTTAAGTTATATGAAGCATGCAAGGAGCTCAGAGACTTCCTGCACAGACACTTTGTAAATCATCAGATTTTATTTTATATTAGTCTCTTGTAATTTGTGAGCTGATTAAGCAACTTAGATTATATATTAAAGTTATTTAGTCAATATTCAGCTTAACTAACCATTCGGCCATTTAGATTTCCTAGTTTCTGGTGCAAGTGGAATTTCTTGATTTAGTAATTTCTCTCCATCACCGTTTCGTTTCATAAGGGGAAATATATTTGGAAGATTCTAGGAGAAATATTCTTGAAATTTCAAAATAGTGAAATACCAAATAAGTTTTGTTTACTATAATGTATTCGTTATTATTTATATCTGATGGGCAAAGGACAACACGTTTTGATAGGCATTAGTGATTGGATTTTTAAAATTCTGAAGGTATTTAATTGGAATTTTTTCAAACATATTCCTTTTTTTTAAAAAAAAAAAAAAGCTAAATTGTTTAAGTAAATGTTTATGGGCAGAGAGTATATATTCATATTCGTTGTGCTAAAATTTTAATTTAATCGGAACCGAGTCTTTTAAAGGTGTTTTCTACCTTCACTTGAACTCGAGACTCGAGACTTTAATGCACAACAAGTTAAAGCCACTTGCACTTGAATTAATACATGTTGGTTCTATTACAACATTTTTTTTTTAAATTTGTGTGAAAAATAACATTAACTCCAGAAGTGAGATGTGAATGCCAATGAATACTTTTATTATAATCTTCAACTCATTCATAGGCTAAAGTTATGCAAATAATCTTATGAAATGAACATTGAAATTGTCATAACCTACAACTCATACAGACCCATTCTCATTGAAGATTGCAGTCTTAGGTTACTAGTAGCTAGCTAATTTCTGAGCATTTTACACAGTCTTTTATTTCAGAAGGGAAAAAAAATGAAAAAGATAAATCCCAAAGTAGACAATGCCACATCCAAGCATATTGACACAGTAAAACATGCATGGAGCCAAAAAAAAAAAAAAAAAAACTCTGAAGAGCCAAAAGGCTTTGAAAAACCAAATTAACTTTTACATACCATGATTCATAGACTTTCACTTTTTATGTGAACAAACAAAACTGTACAAGAATAAAGACAGCCATGATCATCATAATCAAAGTAGGAAATTGGAGTGTTTTAAGGTTGGAGGTGGCAGCTCCATGGTGGTTCTGACGGTGGCTGGCAGAACCAGCTGTATAAACAGGGATGACTGCTGCACCACCGCCTTGTTGTGTATTACCATTTTCACCATTGTTCGGTGCTTTGCCGGCACCGCCACCGCCAGCCGTAGTTCCACGACCAATGCCTCCTCCTTCTATCTTACTTCCTCCATAAACATGTCTCTCTTCTTCTACCTTGCTTCTCTGCATCAATTCTGTACACAAGGTAAACTCTACAATTTTAGATGTACTCCTCTTGTCACTATTACTGGACACTTTCAACTAATTTATACAAACGAAGGAATGACAGTTAAATAATTAAATTTGCCCTAAATTAATAAAATTTTCCTACTTTACCCTTATTAGTGGGGTTGTTGCGGGAGAGAAAAACGAGATGAGCCACATTTAAGTATTAATTATAAGGATAAAATTGACAAATAAACATTAATGCGTTTTATAATAGAGACTAGAGAAAGTAGCCTGTTTTTGTTTGCTTCAAGTGCTTCAGAAAGAAACCACTTCCTCCAGTCCTTACTATGAGATTCATTTTGTAATTCAATTTCTTCATTAAAGTAAGGTCTACATTAAGGACAGCGAGACTAGCATGGTAATAAAAACAGTCTGGGTCTGTGTTTTGAAAAAGAAGACACAAAAACTTGCAGGAGAAATTGCTGTTTGATATAATTCATTTAATGATTCATGAAGTGAAATGTAGACTTACTGTTGAGGATGCAAAAAGGACAATAATGAAGGTGGGGGGACACATACATGTTGGGGTATTGGGTTCTCTCAAGAGAACAATTTTCTCACGAAAAGGAATGTATAAAGGGCGGCCCAGTGCATTGGGCCAAGTTCCTATCGATGGAGCCTGAACAAAGTTAGATGTACGTTGCCTTATCCCTGAAGTGGAGAGGCTGTTTCACATATTTGAATCCTTGATCTCTTAGTCACGTGGCAGCAACTTTTCATTTTTCTCATCATATGCCAGTGAAAATGTCAAGAAAATGAATGCATAAGAGCATCAATTTGCAGAAACTTTTTGTTTGACTGTTGTTTGTTCCCTAGGAATCTATAGTTTTGATGCCTTTGTCAATTTCAGCCACAGTTAAAGGTGTATGTATGAAACTTTGATTAATGGGCGACAAGAAAGGACAATAATCCACCGCACAAATTCAAATTCACTCAACAAGATTCTTCCTTGATACCTTAAAATAGGATTTCCCCTAACAATGACCAACTCTAAGGAATCTGCAACTATTTTAGCCGTCTTCTTGCTATAATCCCAGATGGTTTATGCGCAGATGAAAAGGAAAGAACCAACCAAAGTTCAGAAAGAACAAATATTTATGTAGATGGAAACAAGTTTACAGCAGAAGGACATGAAAATTAGAGAAAAACAAAAACTTTCTTCATTAACTAAAGAACCGAATTTCCAGTAATCTTTCCTTCAATGACTGATTTACTTTCTGCAGATATGGTATTTGTCTCAAATCTATAAGATTATCACTAGCAGACACTGTACAAGTTTTCCAAGATTGGATCTTTAGTGAAGAGAAAAGAGTAAGAACAGTACCTGAAGCTGAAGGCAAGCTCTTCTGAACTGGAGATGGACATGCAGAATGAAGCAGTAGTATGAACAAGATAAGAGAAAATTCCAATTCTCTGATAGCCATTTGGCTTTTCTGTTATTTTTTTCAGAGACTTGTACAGATGCAGATGAATAATAGATGAAGAGAAAATCCCAATTCTCTGTCACCTCAATGATCTTTCGTTTACTTGTAAAAAGCTTGAATCTTTGGCACCTTCTCCCACTGAGGAAAATAAGATGATGGTGTGGGCAAAACTGCAGTTTAAATATGATTTGTGGGGTAGAATCTTTTGCAAAAGCAGAGCCTAATTTAAATCAATTATATATAAAAATAAAAAGAAATATCACAGGTTGTAATTATTTGAGCCTTATCATGAGTGAAAAAAAAGTAGCTTTATGAAACGAGACAATTGTGATTCCTGATAAGTCCGTGTATTAAACAATAAAGATTGTGGAATCTTTTGGAAATGTGTTTGTTGATTGGAAGGTGAAGCCAACTATCTCTATGATCCACAAGAATTCATTATATTATAATTAAATCATAATGCGTGTGTGTGTGTGACTATATATATACTCTTTTTTTTTTTTTGATACGGTACAGATAATATATATTAATTATATGATTACTTCCAGAATAATTGTGGGAATTAGTTTTAGTGCTTCAGAAGGAAAACTGCAGTGCCTCACTATGCAATATGGGATTGTTTAACTGGCAATGAATTTACTCTTTTAAAACTCTCTCTGAAAAGTTTCTGTTTGGGAAAATTTTATTTGTTAGGACATGATAACATGATATGTTTTTATATACAAATAGTAGTACTTGGCAAGATTTCATATACAGAAATTATCGATAATCAAATTCAAATCCTTTTAGCCTATAAAATTTTCAAACAGGGAATTTTTTGTCCTAATTCCCATGCTCAATGTACTAAGGTTGAACATACAACTTCACACTTAAAAGAAATCTTAAGGGAGATGTTTAGTGTCATTAGGCTACAACACACCAACACTTTTAATTCTCTGATTTCATTTAAAATTAAAGATAGAAAATCAATTGATTATTTTTCTTTTATCTTCAATTTTATAAAAAAGAATCCAGCATCTAGTGTCAATTGCTTTTATATTTTTTTATATAGGCTAAAGTATATTTTTAGTCCTTTAAGTTTTACATAAACAATACGTTTGGTCACTTACCTTTATAAAGTATACTTTTTATCCTATATTTTTAACACCGTTAATATTACTAACGAAAAATGTTAGTGCAACAAACTTAAAGAATGACGGTGCAGCTGGAAAAGCATATTTAAGTTTTAATTTTTTAATATAATATATTTAATTTATTAAACTAAAATAAACCGACAAATCATTGCAAATGAAATCGAGGATATGTTATTTAGATTATTAAACTAAAGTTTCTTAATACAATTGAAGCTTTGAAGTTTTTAATAACATTTATATTTATAAAATCATCATTTGAGTTTGTTATGTCAGTATTCCCCGTTAACAAGATTAACTATTTTAGAATTATAAGATTAAAAGTATACTATACTTTATAAAGTTAAAGGACTAAAAATACACCTCATATAAATTTAAAGGACAAAAAGCACACTTTAACCATTTATGCATTAGAATTTTTTTTAAAAAAAGATTAACGAGTGTTTGAATGATAATATTATTTAAAAATTAGTTATGTATATCAACGATTATGAGGGGGACAAGTTAGGCACCCCCGTCCCCATAATAAGTAGGCATTGAAAAAATAATCGGTCCCGACAAAAAACAAAAAAACATATTTATGCAATTATTTTGATGGAAAATGGATTTGAAAGATGAAAATGGATGGTGCAAGAGAAATAGGATTCCTTTTCCATCTTTATCCATATTTGTTGTTACATCTACGGACTGTGGTGAGAGGATGGCGACGGGGAATGATGATGAATGTGATTTGTGATTTTGTGTAGAAGATAATAGGTTAGGGGCATTTTTGTCATAAATTATATAGGGTTAAGCAAAATGATTAAACAAAATGACTTTTCTAGGAGGAAAAAAAGGATTATTTAGTCTCTATACTTCTAATTTCATTATTACTTAGCTCCTTTTTTTATCCCCTTTTATTGACAGGCTACTAACATTATAGTGCTCGTTTGGAATAACTTAATCGTAATTCACGGTATACGAAGTAAGTATGTGAGAGGAGTTTTATCTCAATTTACGTAATAAGGACTTACTTTTTAAGAAAACGCTGAACCAAACAAACCTTATATCAAACATAATCAAGCAAGCTGACTTATTTTCTCCCCCCGCCCCTCTGTTTTTTTTTGGTAGAATTTTTTTTTTTCATCATTCGGTATCCCAGGGCCGATAGCCCCAGACTAATCCGAACCGCCAATTGTGGGCACCTCGATGGGTGGAATGGCTGGCCAAAAGATTTAACATTTTTCCATACCCATGGCGAGGATCAAACCCTCGACCGATGGTTAAGGGAGGAGGAGCCCCTACCGCTCCACCCCATGCCCCTGGTTTGTTTTTTTTGGGTAGAATTTATGTGGTATCCGATAGCTAAAGATTAATCCTCTCGAGGAGTAGATATCATCAAAATGGGTTTTATCTCTCTCAACAAAATATTTTGTATACAGTTCGAATTCAGGAATGTTTAAGAAACCTAACTATTTACCAACTGTGTCATCCCCCTCTCTTTTAAACATCCTTCCATCATAATCAAACATCACAAAAAGGGGAAAAAAACGAATCACAAAAAGAGACTCTAAGAATCGATCTTTTGAAATTTTTGGTAGAGTGCCGTAGAACTTTGACAAGGCATCCGCCAGCTGCAAAAATTGTAATGGATCAAGTACTAGCCATTTTTATCATCAAAATGATTTTCTTTTCTTATCAGCCATCTTAAATTTTGGATCATTAAAATAATTTAAAGTTCAGTAGAGAGAGAAAATTAGAGGGGGGAAATAAACCTTGCAAAATCAATACCAAGCGAAAATAAAGAGCTCTACTTTTTATGAACTTGTTTGAGTTCCATGAGTTGTGACAAAACTTCTCTTACATTCTTAACTCTGTGTTGTAAATCATATTGAAAAAAATAACCTATTACCCTAATCCAAACGACATTATATTTGTGAAAAATTAAGATTCTCTACTTTCTGAATTTAGAGGTACATCTTTCTTTCAGTCAAAAAATATGAAAGAATACCTTGGAGGAAG
Organism: Inga oerstediana; assembly: GCA_963210345.1. Lineage (NCBI taxonomy): Eukaryota > Viridiplantae > Streptophyta > Magnoliopsida > Fabales > Fabaceae > Inga > Inga oerstediana. The sequence continues at coordinate 84,374,115 of OY723401.1, read as the reverse complement.
GAAAAACTATTATATACTTTATCAGTGGAAGTAAATTTCCATAAATTATAGTTAATTAATTAAAAATATAGTCTCATAAAGACTCTCGGGGTGCTATAATTAAAATTAACATGTCAACTTATTGGAAAAGGCATTGTCACTACCATCACTAATGTGGAAAATTGGCATGTTCCTTTCACAAAGTGGATTATTTCCCTCCGCATAACAAGGGATTAGTCAATGGGGGCAGAAATGCAACAGCATTCACTTTTTTTGTGGATCTTGTAAAGAAAGAAACATAAATAAAATCTATACAAGCCTTATAAAATAGGACTTATAAAACAATATAAGTTCCAGTCGATTTTTTTTAAGAAATTAAGGATACTGAATAAATTATTATTTTTTTTCCAAACTGAATAAATTACTTTAAAATATTTATATTTATAATTTTTATATCAAACTAATTTGTTTGATTTATAAATTAATATATAATATAATAATATAAAACATATTATATGATTAAATAACTTATTTAGTTTCCTTAATCTTTAAAAAAAAGTTAAATAGGTCTTATATTAAATATCAGAGGAAGTATTAAATATTACTCCCTCCAGTCCTAATTATAAGACAAAGTCGACTTTTTTGGAGAAATTAAGGAAGCTACTTAAATTATTTTAGAGTGTTTATATTTTTAGTATCCTTATATTATATATTAGTTTATTAGTCAAATTAATTAGTTTGGAGAAAAAAATATAAATATAAATATTTTAAAGTAATTTAATTGACTTCCTTAATTTCTAAAAAAAAATCAGCTTTGTCTTATAATTAGGACCGGAGGGAGTACTAAGAGTCCAGGAATCTGTGCATGTGTTATATTATTCGGAGGAGAAAGATAAAGAACATATACAGGTAGGTCTAATAACTACCAGCATGAAATCAGGGATATACAATCAGAGAAGGATCCTAGGGAGTAAAGACATTTGACCATTTACCTAAACAAGACAATAAAGAAGAATAACTCCTATTAAATATCCAGATTTCTCACAATTACTCTATCTGATTAATAAAAATATGAACTTTTCGTAATTGACAGATTTGATTTGTCTACTTAGTGCCTGTTTAGATTAACAGTAGAAGCTGTTTTTCCAATATGATTTATGATATACAAGATAAGTTTGTGAAAGGTGTTTTGTCTCGACTTGTATGAACATACTTTTCCACTGCTTTCTCAAACAAGCCCTTAATCTTACCAAGATTTATCACTCTTTCTTAACTCATCACCACCATCATAAAGAACTAGGGTTAAGGTGCCAGTTAGCACCCTGAAGTATTTTCTCAAGTACATCTAGTGTCCTAAAATATTTTGTAGTGCATTCAACACCCTGAAGTATCTTTTTGTACCCAGCACCGTAAAGCTTTTTTTTGTCTCCAACACCTTAAAGTATTTTTTTAGGTGCATCCAACACTAAGACTTGAAAAGTACTTTAGAATGTTGAATGCACCACAAAATACTTTAGAATACTTGATGCACCTGAGAAAATACTTTAGGGTAATAAATACATCTTTACCTTAAAAACTACACGACAACTAAATGAGTTTGTAACTTTGTATAATTAATTATACTGAAAATCTCAATTGAGAACAAACAACAAAATTATATGATTTGATGTCAAACATAGGAATGCAGTCAATTGTCGAATTTGATTTGATTAAGAGTTTTGAGATAGCGCAGAGGATTTTTGCATCTCAAAATCAATGCGTTTTCTGAAATTCGAATTTGTGTTCTTCTTCTTACAGGAGTGAGATCACTTACCATCTCATCCAACAACTTGTTAGTTGTCAATTTTTTATGCGTATCAGTATGTTAGTATTAAAATTACACACATTAGTTTTTACTTGTCTTGATCATTATGTTTCTGATTTCACATTAAAAAGGAGGCAACCACAATTAAACAAAAGATAAACACTATATATATAGCAAAGTGATAAGTTAATAGAATTTAAGAGATGGAACAGACTTTCTACTAAGCATTGATCTACTGCTTTTTCTGGAAACAAAAGCATCCCTCAATCCTCATAAATACTTCAACATATGCTTACTTAGATGCTAAAAGGTGCTCTTTAGCTTATAAGCTGCAACTTCTTACCATTTTAGCCTCTTCACCAGCATCTGTCACTGTCTCTAAAGAAACAGGCTTCTGAATTCCCCATTTGCTAGTTGGCATAATTTATTATACGATTCAGTGTCTACAAAGAAGGGAACATAGAAATCAATATACATAGGAAATTAAATGAGCTGGATGTATCAAGCATCATCAGTAATAATTTTCAACAAGACTATCTGCCAAAAATAAACACTGTTCACATGTTTGTGTCTATACATCGATGATCTGATAAATATATATTGATGATAAGATCTGATCTATATATTGAGGTCTGAATTTATTTAAGAATGTCTTATTTATCCCAAAATATTTAAACGTTTTGAGCTTGTTCACCAATACATGTATCTTGAGATTCTCGCTCTAATTTGTTTCTAATCAGATTATAATCTCAAAATACATTTGGTATAAAAAGGCCCGCTCCATTGAGTAGCTCGAATATTTTTAAGACAATTCTTTGCTTTAGATAATTAGTGTTAGTGTACTTGTAATTGTTAGTATCGATGATAGAAGGAGGTATAAAGAACAATGAACACTGGATTGACCGGCTTAGATATTACTCCCTCTGGTCCTTAATATAAGACCTATTTGGGGATTTGATTTGGTTCTAAATATAAGATCTATTTTTCATACTCGTCAATCTTTTCCATTTACCCCTATTGATGCTCCCTCAACAATAATCAAGGAGAGGGGGAATTAAGGAATGTGACTAGGGTGTTTTAGAAAATACTTGTTATATTAACTAATTTAACTAACTTCCTTAATCTAATTAAATTTGGTAAAGATATCTTAAATTAAAGACTGAAGGGAGTATCATTGACTTGTACGTGCTTAGCTTAGATGAGTTCAATACAAATAGATTAAGTTCTCATGATTTCTGTGAGTTATTGAAAATTAAAAACTCATTATAAAAAATAAAAATTTACAACTAATGAAATGAAAGGTCAATACGCTTATTGTAGTGCTTCATACCGAATGTGTTGCCAAAGTCAGTCCATATCTCAGCATTAATCAATTGGTTGCTCTCTGCAATACCAATCACCTCAATATAATTCATAGCAGGAACCTGTGGCAACCCTTTCACAGTTAGCTGACTGCCATCTGTGGATTTTCCAATGGCAACACCACCATCAGATTGATGAACTTGAACCACAGCCCGAACTTTCTTCCCTATGAAATTGGGAAGCAACTCTGCATTTACAAATGCTGCAGGATTTGACGTGTCCATGGCCTGAAATCAGGAAGCAAGCAAAGTGAAAAGAAGTAGGTAAGGTCTAATGTCCTTGATGCAGTTCTTCTATAGAGAAGAGGCAATCTTTTTCGCCATGAAATTCATCTCGTGATTCTTACTCTAATGCTTTAATTATGAAGATGAAAAATCCCAAAATACGTTTAATAGTTAAACAATAACGGGTTAAGAAGGAGCTCTCCACAAGTTGTCAAATGACGCATGTTGAACATATCATGAAAACATGCCAAAATAGAAGTACTGGTAAATGATTTTGTTGTTTCTTGAGATGATTGCTTTGATGTTGTTATGCTGTTTTCCCTTTTGTTGGCAAGAAAATATGATCAATATGTTGACGTGATTCAAAAAACTGTTCCAACCCATATCAGATTATATTGAACATTTGTACAGTCACAGAGGAATTTCCACAAGCAGAATAAGTGCACATATGAAAAGGCCAGAATTCACATTTCATTAGATTCACCTCACATGAAAATAGGAAAAAACCAAAACACAACAAAAAGATAGCATCTTGGAATCAAAAGGGTTATGTGAACCCAAACCCATAATTTGATATTAAAGCCAGTCTCGTTTCAAAGGATCTGAATCAGACGAAACAGAACCTTTGATTTTCTGTCCGCGAACGAATCAAATCATAACTTTACAAAAAATCAATAATTGAAACATTCAAAAATGAAACATCTTTCAAAAGGAAGAAAATGAAGGGAAGATGGATTACTGAGAAGATTAACTTTGGGAATTCAAATCATAAACGGTAGCAAGTAGATCAAAATGCAGAAACATCCAGAGAAAGAGAAGAGATGTTCGAAGGCGAAGGGAAGATAAAGTCTCTTACTTGTAACTGATGTAAAAACCGGGAACCCTATCGCGTTCTTTCTCGTGGCCGCCTTCACGGTGTTCTGTGAAGAATGGAGAAAGAAAAGGCGGGAACGTACTTTGTTAGAGGCTCCATTCTGGCGGGAAATCATTTTGGGAATTTGTTTTTCTTCATGAGAAAATTAAAATGGACAATATAAAATCAAAACTTGAAAAAAAAAAAATTACAGCAAATGATTGTATTATATATTATGGCATCTCATCAAAATAAGATTTTGCAAACGGTAAGAATGAGCAGAATATTTTGAATGAGTTGAGTTGATGAGAGAATTTAAGGTTTTAATACATACATACATACATATATATAATCGCAATCCAATATTATCATTGTGTGCTTGAACAAAAATGCTTTTCTAATTTAAAGTAAATTAAATAAGGATGAAATGCAAAAATATTAATAATTAATTATTATTTTATATATGACTAAAGAAATTATAATATTCATAAATAAAATATAATTTGTTGGAATTTTTAATTTTTATATTGATAGATTATATATTTAATCAAATGCTATTACTAAAGAATTTATAATAATACACTACTTATAAGTCTCAAAATAGAGATTGTAATATCTTAAAAAGTATTACCTCCGATCCTAAATATAGGACATACCGATCATAAATATAGGACATAGTTTATAATGCAAATTGCACTTCAAACTATGTAATTAAATACAAAACCACATGTACTAGTTATTATTTTGAACAATTTTAATTTTTATAGTTCAATGCCACATTTCTAGATAATACTATAACAATAAAGCCTCATCTCAATAGATAATGTTGGCTACAAAGATCCACAACACTATTGTGCTACAAGGATCCCACATCTCTAAATGTTTTTTAAAAAAAATTGTCACAAATTTTTTCTAAAAAAAATTATTCACACGTTATTTTTTTAAAAAAATTTAAAACTTGGTAATATCTAAGAAACGCATCCCCCTGTATAATCGTAGTTCTTTTTGTTATAAAATCATGACAACAAACTTGGTACGAATGAAGCATGTCGGACTCAATGCTCTGCCAAATTAATCATCGAGTACTTAATTAGCACTCAATCTTGTCTAGACACAAATTCGATGGTATAATACTTGAAACATTTAAATTATAGCCACACCAACATCATCCAGCTCTATATGAATGAAATGATCAAAATGAGTCTGACTGAACTACTTGGTTATTCAACAACTAGGCTATAACAATAATATACTAAAAAGGAATACCGCAGCCAGAACAGTCTCACAATTCCTTACTAGACTGACACATATTCAAGCTCATGTAAAAGACTAATGAAAACCATAAATTTGATTAGTTGAGCTCATCCTCCTTGTGGGTGTGAATCACACAGTCTGCAGTTGGATATGAAACACAGGTCAGAATATAACCCTTCTCCATTTGCTTCTCATCCAGAAAGGATTGATCTGATTGGTCCACGGATCCTGTAACCACTTGGCCGGCACAGGTAGAGCAGGCGCCGGCTCTGCACGAGTAAGGCAGGTCCAACCCGGCATTTTCAGCTGAGTCCAGAATGTAAGAATCATCAGGAGCTTCAATCTCATTCTCAGAGCCATCAGGTCCAATGAGTTTCACTTTATACACAGCCATGGCATAAACTCTGAAGGATTCAGATTTCAACCCAAATTGCTTAGAAACACTCTTCACAGAGCCTAAGGATGACCCTCGCTTGAACAAAGCACAAGATCTCCTTGTGGGTGTGGTTCTGGACATGGAAGCTGCAGGAAGTCTCACATTGGACACGTTCACAACTGACATCTTGTACCTGAATCCACGAGAATTATTTAGTCACAGTTGTTGAATCAAGGAGGTTAATCCGTGATTCAGAAATGTGGCCTTGTCTATCATATCATCAAATTGTACTTTCCAATGAACCATAGTAGTGCTTTTGAACTTATGAAATGCAATAGCAACCGCTATCAATCAACAACCAAGCAATGACAGCTACTCTTTTTGGTACTATTCCATCACTGTCTTGTTATAGCGTAATAGTCAAGTACTAAAGCATCTTTGACAGCTAAACTCGTTAATAACTCAAAATTCTAAACATTTCACATTTCCAGAATATGACAAGAAAAGCTTGAATTGATTATTAGTTAATATTATACAAGATTCCTAACAATGAAAGGACCCTGCTAGTCTCTCTTAGTATCATTTCCCCAATAGCGCCTACCGATATTTGTTAAATAATCATTGCCATCAAGTCAACCCTAAAATCATGATCCTGACTTTGCCACTGTTCGAGAAGCCAGCTTTCCTGAAGTTTGAAAGAGTAAAAAAAAAACACATAACAAACATTCGCAACTAAATCAAATGTATGAATTCAGAGAAATTACTTCTCTTTCTATCAATCATCAGATATATTCACTTTTATGAGAAGAGAATCTAGATCACTTCTAAACATGCCACGATTTTTACACCGTGAGTTTCGCAACAGCAGTAATAAACCCCGTTGCAAATTGAGAAACTGAGAATCGATCAGAAACTCAAAACAACAACAAAATTGTCCATAAAATCATCAATACTCAAAAATCCACAGAGAACCAGGCGATACACAACAACAAAGGCCAAAATCGTTGCTAATTTAAAAAAAAAAAAAAAATCAAGCAAGCATCACAAGAAACACACACAAGTATTTTAACTTCAATAACAATAATAAATGAAATCGGCGAACGAATAAATGAATCAAGAGCAGAGAAGAACACGGGAGATCAGGAACAGAAAACGGGAGAAGAGAAGGGTGAGGGAAGCTCACCGGAGGTAAACGCAAGGAATGAGGGAGAAGAAGGCACTGGATGTTTGTGGGAAGTGTGGTGAAACCGTGAAATGAACACTTGTTCGGCCGCACAGTATTTATAAAAAGCGAAGGAAGTTGGGCTTTACATGAGAAAGTGACTTTTGGATCGTCAAAGGGGCGGCTTTTGTCTTGCACATTGTCTTCTGATGAAATTGGCTGTATATTTGACCAAGGGACTACTCCATCTATAGTTTTCAACATCATCATGAGTATTCATTTTAATCTGGGTATTATATACTCCTGTTCAAAATATAGGGTGTTTCTGGAAAAAAAAAAAAGGAAAATGGCAGCATGGTCTATTAAAAATGTCTCAATATGTGCATGATTCACTATCTAAAAATTTTTAATGGAACTCAACGATATAGATTCAAATTCTGAAATTATTTACTTATCTCAGTTATTAATATGGCACATAAACTTGTCAGTAATAACATTATGGCTTGTTAATATAATATATGCACTTATCAATAATAAGACTACCACTTGTCAGTATGATGCATACACTTGTCGATATGGCGAATACACTTGTCAACAAATAGACTTGTATATGGTGACACTATGACTTATCAATTAGGGCAAACATGTAATTTCATCATTCAAATCTATATCATTGAAGTCCTTTGAGAGTTTTTAGACTGAGACTTTTTTAAGATTTTTTTGTTCCTTGAAACCATACTGGGATTTTTCCTAAAAAAAAAAAAATAGTTCATAATATAAATTAACTAAAGAGCTACATTAAATTATTATCTTCTAGTTTTACATATATTCATTAGTGATACACATTGGGATATTAAGAAATGAGAGAAAGGTGGGATAGACTTGAATAAGAGTAAAATTAGAAAAAAGAATAATTTGAAACATTTAATGATTTACCCGTTCCTTTGGTGAATGGTGAACTGATTGACAATAACTAACATTTTAACATAGTTCTCTGATCCGGACCGGACCGGCCGAACCGGCAACCCGGGCACTAAACCGGTCCGGTTCGGTGACCCGGTCCGGGTCAACTTTTTTATTTTTTAAAAATTTTTTTATTTTTTTTAAAAAAATTTTCCTTTAGAATTTCATACTATAAGCCTAAAATATTTTATATCTCATCGGTTTGGTCCCGGTTTAGCTCTGGTTTGACTCCGGTCTGACCCACTAACCCTTAACCCAGTACTCCGACCATTTCACTGACCGGTCCGGATTTAATTACTTTACATTTTAAGACCCGTGAAAGTATATATGAAACGCTGGCAACGGCTCCATTTGTCTTTTATTTATTAAATTCTCAAAGTCTGTTTTAATTTATATATTCAACTTCTTTTAAGAAAAAATTCCTGTTAGTGACGAAGATGTTTAACAACTAACAAGAAATCTCGTGCAATAATTGCCAAGTCGATAATCACTACATGAATATCAATATTAATATTTAATATATGTTTAAAATATGTCGATAAAAATATTTTTAAAATATATTAAAATAAGATGTCCCTAATATATTATTTAGTGAGTGTTTGGAAAGGCGTTTTGTATTTTATATGCCCGATTTTATAACACATAAGCCTGAATCATAATAGATTTATTTATTTTTAGATGTTTGGATGAGCATTTTTAACATTATATCCCGGGTTGAAAAAGTTGCTTATTCTTTTTTTTTTTTTTTTTCCAAAGAAAAAGTTGCTTATTCAAAAAGCTCTGAAATGCAGATTCTCATACATAACTGACAAGGCATTTTTATTCCCTCCCTCTCTTCTCTTGTGTTTTAGGGCCCACGTCGCTCTAAGTCATGGCCCTCTCCCCTTATTTCTTGCAAATTCAACTCATTCACAGTTCCAAATTCCATTGTATTTGTGTCGCCAAATCACAGCCTTCAATTCTATCATCCTGAAGTTGTAGCCATTTTTCATCTATTTAATTAAGATAACAAAGCAAATGTGAATGGAGGAGGGACAAGCCCAGATGTGAATGCAACAGTAACATTATCCTTTTTGTGTTAAATATTAAATACTCCATCTTATTTTCTTATAATTACTATAAAAACACTTATATAATCGCCAATCCAAACAAATTTTGACGTTTAAAAAACCATTTATACAATCGTCAATTCAAACAAATTTTGACTTATGAAAAAGTACTTATTCAATCACTCATCCAAACATAAATCATATTACACAAACTGATTTTTCTATAAAGTCATTTTTTATAAGTCAGATTCAAAATAAGTTATTTTTTCCGGCGCTATCCCAAATACATTCTTATTCAGCGTGTTTGTTTCACTGTTTCAGAGGCCAATCGGATGTTTGGGTGGGCTCATCTCGTGTGAACAGTGATTTATTCATTTTGGTGCGTTCGGTTGGGCGATGGGCTTTAAGGAAAAAGTTAAAAAAAGTCTCAATCCTGATAAGCTCAAAATTTGAGCTTAAAATTGCTTAGAAATGAGCCCCACGCGATGGCTTTTGTTTTGAGGATTTTTGGGGATCAATGAAGTACTCAAAATCACTTCTAATCACAAAACTTCTTTTATGAAAAATGTTTCAAATAATTTTCTCTTTCTTTAGATAGTAATCTTCTACTAATTAGAGAATACTTTGAGATAAGAGTTTAGGCAAGTTTTGAGTTTTGAGTTTTGTCAATATATAACTGTAAAAATGTAGAGAATAATTAATAATTAGTTTTAATTAGTTTAGATTTATTATTTAGTTGTTTTATGATTTTATAATCTTTTTTTTTTTTTACAAAAGCCACTTATGCAAAAATCCAACCAAACATCATTCATTCTTACATGAGTCACTTATCCAATCACCAATCCAAACATTCATATTTTATCCAAACTTGCTTTTTTCCAATCTTAAGATTTCATAAGTCAAAGTAAAAATAAGTTACTTTTCCAATCGTCAATACAAACACACCCATTATTTATGAATATCACGATTTCGATTATGGGATTTCCACATTACAAATTGGATCTATCACCTATGTGCCCACAAATTTGAGATAATTTACACATTATCTACGAATGTACCTTGTGACACAAATTTTCTTCTGATAAAAATTGAAAATCACACATTTGATTAATTTTCAAGAGTTTAAGAATCAAAATAAAACAAAAGATTAAAATAATCTAGAGGAAAGAATGAAATCAAATGATAAAAATATAATTCAAAATAATCAAACGAAAATGAGATTTTTCTTTTTAAGTTATCAGCCATTCTTGGCAATATCTTCCTCGGAATTCTAAGCTCCATGGTGCTACTAACAGGGTAGCTTCGTTCTGCTCCGAGTCATTCCAAGCCAGCTTATACTGTATACTGAAAACAAAACAGGGTCAAATCCTTGAGCCCCAAGATACAACAATCAAGTATGCAAGACAAATTTTGTCTCGATGCCAAATCGGGATCCCAAACAAGCACTATATATTGTCTAAAGCTTGGAAACAATAGCTTAAAAGGAAATAAGGAGAATGTATGGTTTTCGGTTGTCTTCATGAACAACTATTTGAAAGACCATCATCAAACTGTCATTGACTCAAGGAACTCACACCCATATCTCCTTTCTTCTTCGGCGGTGACGATAATCGGTGCTTCGACCATTCTTCAAGCGCCTTCCGGTGGAGAGCATTCATACGGATGTAAGGCCGTTTTTGTTTGATCAACTTCTCAGCATCCTTCCAATCTTCTGCAATACCTAGTGCCACTAACAGTGCACACATAATGGCAACACTTCTTCCATGACCTGTAAGACAGAAGAAACATTTTAATTAGTTAAAAGTATAACATCTCATTATCATCTGACTTGAAGATACAAGTGTAAGATCATAAGGTTTACAACTGCAATTTCATTTCAACCTAAAAATTCAACTAATCAATCCGAAAAATGATATTTATGTTTGCATCAAGGAAAGAATTGCAATAGAGACTTCTTTACATTAAATTCATTATAGTAAAGGAGATATGGGAGGTAACTTTCTATTCTATAGTACATGTTCTCCTTGGTTAGAAGCCACCACAGGTAGCTCAATTTAGAGCCACTGCACTGACCAATCAATAAACGCTCAAGTGGCTTGTCGGAAGTAATTGGGCTAATTGCTAAAAAAGCCCAATAATGGCCAACAACCATACCTGCAGCATTTAAAGCATGTTTGAGATCATGATTGAGGATGTCAAAAGTGCTTATGTATGTAAGTCAAGACAATATTTCTCTCACATACTTACCTCGTATATCGTAAATCACGATTAAAAAAATGCTTTTGAAGACTCCAATCGCTATTCCAAATAAGAACTCAATAGTTGTTAGCTTCAATAAATATTTGATTATTTCCTTATTTATTTAAACATTCTGTATCCCAATCGTCTTGAAATTATTCTCACACTAGAGTTTTCTGAATTAGATCCCAAGGGATTTGACTGGATAAGGTTTATTTTCCAGCAAACCTCAAACATCTATGCATCCTAGATTGATTAAATAAGAAGAAATACACCCAGAACCAATAGATTCTCCAGAAAATAACATGAGGCAAGAAACCCAAAAACAAGCTATTAAGTTTGAGAATCAACTCACTAATAGCCTACAAATTACTACCTCCTTTCCTAAATATAGGGCACTTCTATCTATTTCACCAGAACTAAGAAGGTGTAATTAAATCATGAAAAATGTCTAGACATGAAATGACTTTCCAACCTTACCCATATTAAAAGCATGGATTTCAAAAAGAAATATCACTGGAAGTTGTAAATAGGGGTGATTTTAGAAAAAGCTAATTACTGTTCTATGCAAAGTGAATAATATACAAGACAATCAATTTGTTCTAAAATGTGACTAATATATAGGATCAGAGGGGAGTAATTCATATCCCTCAATGTGGAACTAAGCATCCAATACTACCTCATTTTCCATCATCTTGGTTCTTTAAGTACTTGAGTACCCATTCTTACAGAGAAATAGGCCTGCAGCCCTGAAAGTACTGGACGCACAGAAGCCTCGAAATGAGCAGAACAAGCTAGCCCTTGGCACCAAATTCCAGCAATGCAGAAGACCCCCGACCAGTGACAAACTTCAGTGTGTCTACAGATCAAGACTCTCAAACAGACAATCAGAACCAGTAACCTGACAACCAGACATTATAATATCTGGGCAGGGCAAATTCACTGACTCTAAGACATACTTCAAAACACTTTATAACTCCCTTGGCTGCACTTCCAGCCAGCAGCAGCTGTCGCACCACAGATATCTTCTTACCCCGCCTCCAAAGTAACACCACCATCTAATCCCAGTGAGACTTCACCAACTCGATTTGCTATTCCACATATGACTCCTTGCAAATACACTCATGATTCGCACCTATAATTCTATCTAGAAGAAAATAGTAGTGCAAAGAAGAGAAAGAGGAACATGAGCAGACTAGTCTTTTTTTTGGGAGTTGGGGGGGAGGGTATGAGGATTGTAAAGAAAGAGTCCAGGTCATCTTGGCAACCTTGCTATAAATCTATAAATGAACATGTTCCATCAGCATGATAAAATCTGTGAAAACAACAACGAAATATTGCTTTTTTTTTGGAAGGGGGGGATGAGAAACACTGGTAAGCTGTATGCAAGCCTTCGCCTCTAAGCTAGATATTCTTGGTGAAAGCACCATTGTAGTGAGCATAAGTCCTTGGGAGAATCATAGCCCAAAAGCTAGCTGTTGGAATTGGGGAACCTAAGGCTTTATAAAACCCCATTTTCAAGAAAACCCACCCGATGTGAAACTCGTTACAAAGGCCTTAGAAACAGAAATTTAAAAGCAAAACCAAGGGGGAGGGCAAAGAAGGATATTAACAAAGACTACAAGATATCAATTCATAAGAGCTTAGCTAATCTGACAAAGACAATCACCAAAAGAACCTACCAACATGAGTCGATAAAGAGGCCAAAAGTAATTATATCCTAATCGTTTGATAAAACATAGTGGGTGTGTAGTGTTCCATTTGAGCTATGATAGAACGCAATGGTTAAGCACCATCTTCAAATTCAAGGCAGAACCAAGTTCCATTTCAAGATGGGGGAAGAAGGTATAAAGGAGGAAATAACAAACAGGCAGGACCATAACATACAGACAAGCACATTTATGAAGAATTATGAATATGCTAGAACGACCAGAGGAAAACATAAATGACAAACAAATGCAAGGAGGAAAACAACCAGATCCGTTGAAAGTCATTCATATCAGTAAATCACTACATGCAAATGATTAATGACTGGCACACTACAGTGTGAGATAGTATATCACCAGTTCTCATGCCCTTGTGCAAGTAAAACGCATGTAGGCGCAAGTTACAGAACATGTACTAGTGAAGAAACTAGAAAGCTAAACAATACTTCATGAAAGATCAATGTGACCAATCCAAGATGCTTTGCCATTAAGCTTCAACAGCTTACCATAAGCACAGTGGATGAAAATGGGCCTTTTCAGCTCTCTCTTACGAATAGCCCACTTAACAGCGGATTCTATTTCAGCAGGTTGAGGAGACCTGGTGTCCCAAGTTGGAATGCACATATACGCCAAACCTGAGAATTCTGACTTTCTAGGCAGTTCACAGGTACAATCAATAACGGCTGGATCTCCTGGAGGCAATTTCTCACGTGAAGATGGCCACCCACCAACATAAAGTCCCTCAGAAATTTCACTGTATGGTGCTTCCCGACTTCTCATTCTCCTCAATGTTGAGAAAAGTCGAACGAAGTACAAATATGGACTGAACATGATTAATGACCAAATGGGGAAGCTCCCATCTGTGCTCTTCCCCAAGAGCATCGGAAGATTGATTGATGGGTGAGAAGCAAGCGATAGCAAAAACGATACCAAAGAGGCATAGAGGAAAGGAATAGCCAATAGAATAAAACCCAGGTTTCTAAGGTATACGAAACTCAGAAACAGAATTGTAGCTTTCAACCCTATCAGAACAGAGATACCCACACCCATTTTCTTAAGAATTTCAAAACAAAACCAAGAATGAGGAAAATAAGAGAGTCAGAAATCTATTAGATTCACAAGCCTCTAGGGACGAAAACGGCTACAGAAAAGAAATGAAAAACTGAGAAGATTAGACACGATTTAGAAAGAAAGTTCACAGATAGTTGACCAAATCGGAATCGGACAATCGGTAATTGCAGGAACTGACACTGAAGATCAAGAGAACCAAAGCTGTATGAGTCTGAGTGTGTGGTGTGGGCGAGAGAGTGTGGGAGGGAGGAACGACGATGGAATCTTGCTTACTTCCAGGCGGGGAGACTTTCATTTCTCTTTGGCTTTACAGTTAATTTCCAAGTTGTAATCATGTAAAAACATTTAATAATTTTTTTTTTTGGTAAAAAAAAACATTTAATAATTTAATTTCAGTCAATATGAACAAATTTTTTTATTCATTATAATTAATAGGAGAAAAAAGTTAAAAAAAAAGAATTTATTATTCTAAAAATGGATTTATAATATGGACCAAAATTTTTTGTCAAAATAGACATATAAATAGTATCATAATGGTAATATATAAATAAAGATTTAATAATCCAATTAAATTGAAAATTGATATTGAAATTATAAGAATTTAATTATTTTTTAAATCAGAATTTAATTGGAACCTTTTCCAAATTTATAACTAAAAAGAGATATACAGATAAAGGGTGTGTTTGGTTTGAGGGGAGGGGAGAGGAGGGAGGGGAGGAAAAGAGAGGCGGTAAATTATCTTTTTAGGTTGAAGGTATTTAAATTTTAGACCAAAATCTCAAATTTAAAAGAAATAAGAGGGTAAATTTTGAGTGGAAATCCAAAATTTAAAATAATGAGAGAGTAAATTTTGAGATTCTTAAACCCAAAATTATAATTTCCACCACCTTTTCTCCCCTCCCCTCCCCTCAAACCAAACATACCCTAATAGTCATTATTAATAATTAATGGGTTGAAGGGTAAATCTACTCATAAACCTTTTGACAATGTGCATCTATAAACTATAATTTTTATTTGGATGCAAAAACATTCATAAAGTTTTTAAATTAATGTAAAAATATCATGATGATTAAGTCAACTAACATTGATCGTTCAATAAATATATCAGTCAAAAAAATAGTGTGAAAATCAATGTTCTCAAACTCGGACCGAACCGACCAGTTTGACTACGAAACCATCGAATCAATGGTTCGATTGATCCGATTTGACAATTGACCCTGGTTAGGCTGGTTTTCATGTGGTTTAACCAGTTTTTTAATTTTTTTTATTATTTTATTCAAAATTTTATATAAATAATTATAAAATTTGTCCTTCCTCACAGGTTTAACCCCGGTTTAGCCCTGGTCTAACTTCGATTTGACCCACTGACCCTTGACCTAATACCCCAATCGGTTCAATGACCAGACCGGGTTTCAGAACCTTTATAAAAATACCACACCTATTTAGACCACCAAAGTTAATTGTTTAACAAATTGTCTCCACATATACATATGTTGCACAAGCAATTGCGGGTCATCCTACATGACGCAATGGTTGTCCAACCCTATCATTTTCTTTGGATTATTGGCAATCATGAATATTATCAAAGAATTTGAACGTAATATTTTACAACAGCACTGCCCCCAATTCGCAGTTTATTAGCTTCCAGGCAAAAACACAAACGGCACAAGAAACACATTAAAAAAAAATAGTGGATGAAGAGGTTAAGACAGGAACAATTTTCCAGTCCAAAAAAAAAACAAGACAAGGCACAATTTCAATATCAATTGTGTGCAGCCATTATGTTGTGAAGACCTTATTGGTAGGCGATCTCGTAAGTCCCTTGTAAGCGTTCGAAGAGCCCTGGGGCCGTGCCCTGGCCTTGATAGGGGACTGGTGCCGAACCTACCTAAACTTTTTATTATCAAAAAAAAAAAAAAAAAAACCTTGTAGTGGCACATAGGGATTGCCTGCGTTGATTGACTTAACAATTGTGATATTTTTATTCTATTTTAGAAAATTCAACAGTATTTTTGCATCATTTTTTAGATTGACATATTTGTTAAATAATCAATATTAGTTTACTTAACGACCATGATACTTTTGCATTATTTTTAAAACTGTGTGTATACATCCAAGTATAGATTAGGGTGTGATTGCATCTCCAGGAAAAGCTCAGGTATCAGGAAAGCTTTGTACCTAGACCCATAATTAATTACTCCTCTAATTCTTAATAAAGATATATTTATAAAGTTGATCTTGATCCTAAATATAAGACATAATTTTTATATTTATCAATTTTTTCCTAACTTACCCTTATTGTTACTCCCTCAACAATAGTCGTGGAAGAGAGAGGATGAGGAAGTTAAGGAAAATTACTGGGGTGTTTTAAAAAATATATGTCATATTAACTAATTTAACTAACTTTTATAATCTAATCAAATTAGATAAATATGTGTTGTATTAAGTTTCAATATGGAATAGTAAATTTTATAAATTTATAAACATCACTGGTTATAGCTCCGGTCCATACAATGCTTGAAAAGAGCAAGGTATTAAAACTCGAACCGGGCATTGAACCGGTCGGGGTACTGAGTTAAGGGTCAGTGAGTCAGACCGGGACTAAATCGGTGAGAAATTGAAAATTTTAGATTTATAATATGAATTCTAAAGGAAAAATTTTAAAATATGAATTCGGATTAGACCAGTTTATAAGCCGGTTCGCCGTTTTCCGGACCGGATTGACCGGTCTAGTCTGAATTCAAGAACCTGGGAAAAGAGTCATCCTTGCATTATTTTGACGAAGAAACAGCATCAATCATTACCAACTTGAACTGGATTCCAATTCTAATTGCATCCAGAGTCATTCCTCTCTCTTGTACCACAAAGAAGATCATCAAACTCAAGTTCAGAACTTTGAGACGGCTGATTTTTCTCAGTTTTGACGGCGTTCTGCATGGCGACGATCATTCTCGTCGATCTTCTAGGGCTCTTCGTCGTGGCCGTCGGCGGCCTGTTCGCGCCTTCATGCTTCAGTAATTGCATCGTGTCTCCGACATCTTTCTGCAACACTCGTCGAGATTCATCCATCTGAAGCTTAAATCTTCGCATCTTCTCATGAATATTCGTCCTCTTACTTTGATCCTCCATTTCTTGCTCTCCATCATCTTGTTAGCTTTCGATCTTATTTCTGGATTTTGGATTGTGGCGGGAATGTTAAGATAATAATATGCAAATAGTGTAACAAAGTCGTTCTAATGCTGTTTATTTTTGTCATTTAGTTAACTAAATATGTTAAGTTGTCACTTTACAAGCCATTCACGTCATTTTTATTAAGTTACAGATTTACCTTAAACGTTTTAAATCTAACTTTGAAAAAGATGAAGTGAATAACACATAGACTTTCAACACAAATTTACATCTTAATAAAAATGATGTGGATGATATATGGATTGTCGGCTTAATATATTTGGTCAACTAGTGATCAAATTTAACTAAGATAACAGTTAGGACAAAGTAGCTCCTTAACCGATTTTAAAAGGGGAAAAAATTCAATATATGAACGTAATAAGTAATCTTAATTCATGGCTTAAAAAAAATCTAACTTTTAATAAAATTTTTTGAATAACCTTAACAAAGTGATTTTTTCAAATACTATAATACTGTATTTAACTAGACTTATTTTACCAAAATAAACACCAGGTTGATTATTATTGGCTGAATATTTCAGTTGAATAGCATGGTATAGGGGACCTTGGATATGTCATTTGTTTTATAAGTAATAATTGATACCACATACTACCATGGTCTTTATTATAAGCCTACTTGTAAATGAAATTTTTAGTCTTAATATAAATTCAGTTAGGGGTTATTAATGATTGTTTTCTTATTTTCCCCTTATTTAATTTTGGTTGAATATAAAGAAAAATGAGAGAAAGATAAGAATAATTTGTAAATATAAAAAGAAAATTTTAATAAAAGTGAACTTAGAAAAATTTATTAATTAAAGCCAAATTTAATGACTTAACTCTCATTCCTTAATTAATTAGAATTAGCTAAAATATATTTATAATAAGACGAAAGTGATATTATTGCATCACGTCAGTCAAAATATAAGGATCAAGATACAAGATGTTTCAAACAGTTTTCAATTGGAATAAACTGATTATAGCTGGGAATACGGGTCAACCCGCGGGTTAGTGTGCCCAAGCGGTGCGGGCCTGTGCAGCCCGCACTTCTACGGGCTGACAAAATGCCAACCTTAACCCGCAGTGTGCGGGTTGCAGGCCAGCCCGTGGGCCTGCATTTTTTTTTTGAAAAAAAAAATTCATATTTTTTAAAAAAGATTGAAAATATGATACACATATATATGAGTAATTAAATTTACCTTACTAGTATCAATCATTTCTTTTATAAAAATTTAAAAACATAATCTACAATTTAAGAGATAAAGTTATCAAATTTGTTAAAATTTATAAACAAAATATAAACTCATCCTCAAGTAACCAAAATATAATAATTTAGTTTAAAGAAGAAGGGAAGAAGCTAAGATTTTTTCTCTTTGGATTGAGAGATACCAAAATAGGAGTGAAAAACTTATAAGTTTTGTAAAATTATTATATCTAAATAAAAAAAAAAATTTGCGAGCCAACCAGCGGGCTGGCTAGCATCAACCCACGGGTTATGCGGTGCGGGCCTATGCGGCCCGCATTTTTGCGGGTTGGGAAAACTAACCTGTCAAAACCCACGGGCTCACGGGTTGGACCCATATTACCGGCTCTAAAACTGATGTTTCAAATATGGGGATCAATATGAAGCAGAGTGTAGATTTCCAATTACAAGCCAATCTTCCAGGAAGATCAATGGAAGTTTTTGTTCCATAGAATCCAGATAGCAGAAAGACATGTATGGGATTTTGAGCTCATTGATGATTGAGTACAATAACAGTTTACACTGACTTATTATTATTTTACATAAATATTCTTGAAATGGCTCACCCATCTATCCTCAGTAGCTATCAATATCTGTCTCTGGCCTCCGCAGGTAGTAACGCAGACAGTTCACTAAAACCTGCAACAACAACAAGTCTTATCGTATTAAGTGGGGATGTTTGATAAGTGAACATTTAATTTTTAATTACTTGAAATTGAATTTCTATTCAAAGAAAACTTGAGTGTTAGATATATTAAAAGAATCAGTACTTCAATTTTATTTAGGACACAAACAACAGGTAGATAGGTTTTCAAGTTCCTACAACACGAAGCCTTATTCCACTAAGTGTGGTCGGCTAAAAGGAGCATATGACGTAATTGTGCCTTGCCAACAAACAAATCTTTAAACAGATTGTTAACCAACAAAAAGTTCCATTCAATGACTTTATAAACTGTTCTCTTCATTGAGGTCTTCAAGTACTTAAAAAATATTAAAATTCCATGTACTGCCCCATTTGGAAGAGAGAAATGAAAGGGATCATGCCTTTGGTTTCCACTGTTTTATTAAATTTTTAAATAAAGACACGAAGACTATTTTACCTGATCAAAATCATTTTGTCATTTTATACTTTTCTATTGCGCACATAAGAACAGCTATCACAAATTAGAAGAGTGGTAGAGTTCATTAGTGTCTCGGTGTCACAGTTCACTGAAGAAGTTTATCTAGTAATTAATCTCCATTTTCAGAAGCATCATAAAGAAGAGAAAGAGGGGCTGCAATGTAAGGGAGGTACGTGCTAGCCTTCCTATTCATCATGTTTCAGCACCTAAGTGAAAAATCTACAGCCCCAGAGTCTGTAAGACAGAGTCTCCATTTAGAATGAATCCTTAAAGTACCTGAGACATTGACTTGTTTAATGCTGCACCTCCATAGCTGACATGAAACTTATCCTTGGCAACCAAACCCTGAAAGATGAAAGGTGGAGTTGATTATCCAAGAATAAAAGGAGAGAGACAAGGAAGACAGGGTGAAGTAATACTTCTGTATCTATCTCTGCCGATTCAACAACAATGTTTATATCTGCAATGACACTGATAATTTCACCTAGCAATCCCGCTCTGTCTGCTGTCTCAATGTACAGCAAGCTGGTAAAAATTGAACAGAAATTACATTAAATTATATCAAACAGTAACACCTATTATGATAGCACTCTGAAATAGTATCAAGCGAGAGATCAAAGAAATTCTATAACACAGTGATGCCCCATTTAGTAGATAGGGAAGGAAGGGATTCTCTATCCTTCATATCTTAGCAGTATCTATTCTGCCCTTGTAATTATTATGTGACAGCTTTGATCCTGTTTTTATTTTATTTCTTAAATAAGGATGCCAGGGTCATTTGGTGCTCTCAAAATTAGTTTTTTGCAATTCCTTTTTCTTTACATTCCCTCTGCTCTATAAAACAGAGGAGCCATAAGAGATAGAGTCCTCAGTACAAGTAGAATCACCTAACGTCAACAACACAAGAATACGGCAGTAAAGCACATAGCAGAGTAGCCAAATTAAAGCTAAGCAAATGAAACAGTCCAAACATTTGTTAGTTCTTTTTCTACAAGTCCACCTCCTTTTCTCCCCCACTTCCTTTCTTCAACCATTGGCGTTTTGGATGGGTTTATCGTTGCAAAATAGACTCTCAGATTTCAGCATCCAAAACACTTTAAAACATAAGGTGCCAAAATGAACTATAAATGTGTAAAATCAAAAGGCACAGACCTCCTCTTAGGTCCATCTTCCTTGACATGTATATGGGTTGCAATATCAACATCAAGCTACATAAAACAACAAACAGAAGTTATTGTTAGCGAGAATTGCCGACAAAAAAGCACAAATGAACCAAATATGACATGAGCAAGCTTTTACAATAAGATCTGAACTACTATACGTCTAAAGCCCCAAAAAAAAAAATCAAACATTTGCTCTCCAATGGTATAGAAAAATGAGATCTTAAGCATTCAGTTACAAAGCAGCAATCTCTCCAAAAGCGGTCATAAAGGAAGGCTAAACTGGAAAGATACTAATGATCACCTTCTTTTCTGGAGGTTTAACTCCAAACACCTCACCCATAGCTAACTGTGCGCTGCTCTCCTATAAAAAGTATAGAGTACTTATAAGGGAGAAGCATTTCAAAATTGTAAATAATGAGAAAAACTCATATACAATCGCCAGATAAAAAATCTAGAATAAACAAATATCAAGCATACTCACAGGATGATACTTCAACATATTGCCAATAATGGTAAGTCGGATGCTCTCAAGCATATTGGGATCTTCAACTTTGCGTCCAGTGTCTCTGCATAATAAATAATCAAAAACAATATATAGAAACCAGATGTATTCAACTTTGCCATGTTAAAAGCAATGCTGATTATAATGATACATTGATAGTAATTAATATAACAATTCCACAACTCTACCAGAAACCTTCTCTTTTCATGTTTCATGCTTTCACTTGCTCTAAAAATATCATCCAAGAGACAATACTCAATAAAGGAGAAGACAAACACTCACAATTGAGTGATAAAGAATTTTGTTTGCTTCACAGATCCTTTAGTGTAAACAGTTCCCTTTGAGACAGCCAATCCCAACTCTTTCAATGCTTTCATCTGCCTTGACATGAACATGAGTCAATTATTAATTATAATTTATTAATAATTACTAATGGTGTCAGAAGAGATATAAACTCATGTCTACGTGCATGTATAATGGATTTCTTAGGGCTTGTTTGGTAAGAGGGAACGGGAGGAAAAGTGAGTGGAGGGATATTTTTTTTTTGGTTGAATTTAAAACAATTAGAAAAGTAGGGTTAAAAGTTTTTAATCAATTTTTTTTTAACTCTTTTATCTTGCAGATTCTCTATATTAAAATTTTGTAACCCCACTTCTCCAATTTTTTTAAATCCAACTCATAAAAAATTTTCCTCCCCTCCCCTCCCCTCCAAATCCTTAATACCAAATAAACCCTTAAGCAACAGAATCACACCTCAAATACATCGCATCAACAACAAGAATGCATTAAGTGATCCTACTATGTTGCAGGAATTCAAAAGACTAGGCGCATTGAGTTATTAATAGTCACATTACTGTGTCAATAAGAGCTCCAAGGCGATCACCAAAGCTAATCTGAACAATAGTTGCATCAAAATCTGAATCTTGATCTATCAGAACTACTGGCATAGGAACATTATCAAGACTTTCAATGGCCCTCTGCAATAAGAATTTGCCAATCGCATGTTCAGCTGTATGCATGCATAAAAGCATATCATAGCCTTGTTTTGTGGGATAACAAACCCATTAAACACAGATGGTACACATGACAGTAAGAAATAGAAGATCATAATATCATATGTTCAACAGAAACAATGGTCCATTTTGGTTGTCAATAGGTTCAACAGCCACAAGGGTTCTTGCATGCATACAGGAGGGAAAGATCATAGAAGATTGACAAGTGAAATACAAAAGTTATTATGCGATAGCCTCAGCTTAATCTTATTGCAATATGACATACAATCCACACGCATGAATTAATCAGCTCTGTTCCATCAACCATCCAAGAAAATTTTTGCAAACCACAGTTAATAATAGGGGATTGAGTGTTTCAGATTTCAATTCTGTCAACTAACAAACATTCTCATTGAAATGATGGAAAGAAACACATCACCTACCAATGAAGCAGAACCAACTGAGTTCAAATCATATGCAGATGCATTAACAACAATCCTGCATAACGTTTAAAGCTAATAGTAAGAGTGAAATAATATATAGATCAATCACAATAAATCCACTAAAGAGAATTAAAGCCTCAGCCTCAGCCAACCTCATTTTCAGAAACCATCATTCTGATGAAAACATTATCAAAAGAATTGATCTAAAAGAAATTAAAAAAGTCATAACATAAACAAACCATACTGTTTAGTTGAGTTTTGGAATATCTCGGTTTACAAGTGGTTTATGCTTTAACTTGTGAAGACAACTTCATTCACTTTTCAGTTTATAGCAAATTAAATGCGTAACATACAATATCATCCATAAAAGCATTAACTTGGAGTAATCGGGCTAAATTGCTGACAAGGGAGAGAGATTCTGTGCAGAACAGCCTTAACATAAACATAAAAAGTAGGCCACTCAGATGGAACATCTGCATTGAATACATGTTCCTAATACAAAATACAACAATAAGTCCCATAAACTAGAAATTTTAGAGCTATAAAGCCTTTCCTACATGCTATGGGCCTATGAGTTTCCTGTCGATGGTGGAATTATCTGAGAGAATTTGAGGCTGAGTGTGGATGGAAGGTTCTATAATTTTGAGAACAGCAGAACTTAAGAGGAGAAAGTTGTCATGCAAATTCTTAGAAAACAGCAGATAGAAGAGTGACGGAGTATAACAGAAAAAAAAGCGTATAAATACGCCTAGTGTGCGCGTTTCTATGACAAAAAAACCAAATATGATGGTGATGGTGATGGTGATGGTGATGAGATCACTGGTTAAACATTTCCTTATTTCCTTTATTTTGCACGATGAAGGATCATTACATTCGAAAGGAAAACAGAGTCAAAGCGAAGAAGGTACAACTTAATCACAGAGCTGGTTCAGGGAAGTTGATGGAATGGGAATTAAGGCAGAATCCATTTTATACCTGTCCGGAAAGGAAGGTGAGTAAACAAAGGGAGTGATTTGTTCCCTTGAGAGTAGGCGGAAAGAAGAGGAAAACTCGAAGTTTCAAAAAAAAAAAAAAATCTAGTAACTTCTACTCTCACCCAACAACAATATAATCAATCTAATTATTCCGTTACGTTCCCAAACAAGCTCGCGCTTCTGCTTCGTATACATAAATAAACCCCTCTTCTGATAATTTTCCACCAAAACCACCTCAACAAAAAGACGATCACGGGCAGTTTCATCCAATTCCATTTCTTAGTGAAAATCACATTTCGTTCCACTCGCATGCACCAAAATTTAGGGAGAAAAACAGCACAAAAATGGACATAGCAATTCACATAATCGCACTAATTCCAAACCAAAGAACTTGAGAGGATTAAACCCTGCACAAACGAAGACAGAACTTTGTTTACTTCGCATTCGGGTTCGAGAACACCAAACAGCACAAGAAGTGACGAATGAGAGAGAAAGACAGGCGTTTCTTACATCCTCCTTGAGAGAGCCTCCCGGGATTGAAGAGAAACAAGGGATGATGAGTGAGCAGGAAGAAAGAGGGGATCGTGAGCCCAGGTTGCGCGGTGGGCTGTGAAGGAAGGAGAAAGAAGAGCTCTCGTGGCAGCCATGGATGAGAGAGAATGGGAAGATCGGAGAAGAACGAGAGAGAAGTGGCGATTTGGCGAGTCGTGATTTCTGGGAGACTGAGTTAGGAGAAATAGCTCGGAGACGAGAGCATCAGAATCTCTGCGAGCGATATAAGGTGAAAATGACATCTTTATACTGACCATTTAAAAGAAATTAGGCAAGGAATGGTAAAACGTATTGGGAAAATCCATAAATATTCTTTTAAAATATGGAGAAGATATGATTCCAGAATCACATATCTCAAGTCAGATATATGGGAGAAATATGAGATTATGAAATTGTGTCAAAAGACATCTTTACCCTTAAGTTTTCACCTTTTTTTTTTTACCTGGAAATGTTGCTTTTTATATATAATCGAAAGGGACAAAAAAACAGCTAGGAAGTCTTAACATCAATCAGACAAAAGCAGAAATGGAAAGACTAAAAGCTAAAAAAGCAAAGTCAAAAAAATTAAATTGAATCCAGTTCATGCGCATTAACCAATCCCTTCTCTGTCACGGTCTCTAAAAGCTTCCTCATTGCTGAAAGACAATTCTCCATTATCAGCTGTATTACGAGATATAAGGCAAAGCATCGAAGGTGTTGGTGATGACACCCACCCCAAAGGGTATATCTTCTTTTGAATACAACCTGCTAGATAATCAGCAGAAGAATTTCCTTCCCTAGGAGTGAAGGAAAAGAGAAGATTCAAACGTGATTTAGCTAATTGAAGAGTTTCCTCCAGGTAGTGTAGACTGCACCATTCGCTTGTTGACAGATCTCCCGTAGACAAAGCTCGAAATATATTCTGGTTATTTCACCTGTCACCTACACATTGTTGACGTCTTATGCATAGAGAATGACTACTTAGAATCACAATTGACAATTTAAGTATTTATATTGATCACTTAGGTACCTCAAATATCAATAGCGTTATAGGAATTTTCAAAGTCACCCCTAACAACTTATATATAGAGAATAATTATTCGAGAATTGCAATTAATAATTTGAGTATCCATATTAACTCTTTGGGTGCCCAAAATTTCAACAATCTTGTAAAAATTTTTGAAGTCGCCCTTATAATGCATCATTGACAACTTACGTATAAAGAATATCTTCTTAAGAATTTCAATTGACAATTTTTATATCCATATTGACTATTTGCGCCTTCTCTTTTGTTCTTTATTTACCACATAACTCATGGGTAGAATGGTCCTTTAGAAACATTTGCTAATCCTAGATTCTACCTATATATTTGAATTGAGATTTGTGATTTTGGAATCCCTAATATGTCTTTTCCATATTTTAAAAGAATTTTCTGGGATTTTCCCAACTTTTAATATAAATATGTTAGTTTATGGGTTTGTAGATGTAATTTTGTCTGAAAGTAACGAAGTGGTTCTTATTCTTAGCAAAAAGAGTAGGAGTCGCTGTAGATTGTAGCCAGGAAGTGACTGTGAGTGACGTCCAGTTGAGAGAGCTTGGTGGCACTTGACAGCCAAGTCAGATTCAACTCTTTTTGTCTTTTTTTTTCCCTACAGAAAAGTGAAAATTACGATTTAAAAAATCAAATTAAAAATAAAAATTTCTAAAGTTTAAATTTAAAATATTCGCCCTTATGTGCATTAAAAAAGTCTATCAAACAAAATTAATCCATAATTTTCATTGATTCCTTCTGTAATTTAATTGTCATTTTTTTAAAAAATTTCAAATCTAGTTTCAGTATTTAACTTATCTTGACCTCAAATTTATGCCACGTTTGGAAGGATGGAAGTGATGGGATTGGAAGTGGAGGTGGAGGTGGAGGTGGAGCCCAACTTTTACATGTTTGGTAGGGTAGAAACCACTTCTTTAGAGAAGTGACTTCCATAAAAAATTATGGAAGTCACTTCTATCAACCACCCGTAGGAATTGAGCTCATCTCCATGGAAATGTAGAGCCTGACCATTTTGCCCTCTCTAAGAAAAAATGGAGGATGATTGAAGACAACGACGGATGATATGATGGAGGGCAACGGCAAAGGCGGACAACAGTGAATGCGAATGACGACGGTGAAGTGTGGGGTGATGACAACAGTGAAGGTGACAAAGGACAGTGAAGGTATACGACGCTTCTTTCTTCAATCCTTCTACCACTTCAGATCCGAGGTGAGGGTAGACGGTGCTTCACTCAGATCCAAGTTCTAGTTCAATTTTGTTCTGGTTCGATCTCTGGTTCGATTTCATTTTCGTTCTCGTTCGATCTCTGGTTCGATTTTGTTTTTGTTCTCGTTCGATTTAGAATTTGGCGTTGATTTTGTTTATTTTTTAAGGCAGAGATTAGCTTCGATTTTGATTATTGTTTCCGATTCGTTTTTTTGCTTGAGTTGTATGAATGTTCTTCGATTTTGGTTCATGTGTTTCCCGAGGTTCACTCCGTTCACGGCCATTCACTCCATTATCCAGAGTTTGCCATTGACGAAGGTGGAGGTCTGCAAAGGGGAGCTTCGGAGTATTGGAGAGTTTGAATTTTTTCTTAAAAAAAATAAAAATCAGGGTATTTGGGTCTTTTCATAAGGAAAAATATACATATTGATTAAAAATTATATCTCACTTCCATCGACATACCAAACACATTTTAAAACCTATTTCCACTTCCGGTTCCGGTTCCAATTCCACTTCTGTTTCCACTTCCACTTCCACTTCCATCAAAAACTCTTCCATGATACCAAACGGGGCATTAGAGTGTGTTTGGATTAGCTTTTTTTAATAGCTTCTGGAGAAAAAATGGAGAATAGCTTTTGGAGAATAGATTATGAGAAAAAAGTGATTTTGATAAAATGAGAGTGTTTGGATGTTTTGATCAGAATAGCTTTTTTCATGGTCAAATTACATAAAAGGACATTAACTTTTGTGATAATTACATATAAAGAATAAGATTATATTTTATGTATTATTTAAGGATTTATATCAAATTTAACAGCCAAGTTTTTCCTGAAGAACGTCTGGTACAAATAAATTTTGGAAGATGGAAAATAACAATGAACAATTAACAAGGATGTAAATTTAACAAAACCGTTAAATTTGACCTAACGGAGTTAAATTATAAGAGAAGAAAATATCTAACGGTATTAAAAATGATACATCCTTAACCCATTATTTAACATTAAATTTCATAATTAATACCAAAAATGAAATAATTTTGTCTATATGTAATGTTAATTAATTTAACTAATTTTTTTTAATATAATTAAATTAGATAAATAAGTCTTAAATAGGATAAGAGGGAGTATTAAAATTTTAAAATTCTAAAAAAAAAAAGAGAAAAAACGTTGAAATTCAAAAAAATAAAAAAGATGAGAGAGAGTGTGTGCTGTGGGGCCCACAAACATAAAGAGAACCAATGAGAATGAGAGGGTGGGACCCACAAAGTTGAAAAAGTAAGAAAAAATGGATTGTTCCCAAACCAAGGTTTGGGCCTCCCAAACCATGGTTTGACATGGAAAATGGATTATTCAAAAATTGTGAGTGTTTGGATGAATATTTTCCAAACCATGGTTTGGCCTCAAAAGCAATTTTTTTAATTGCATCCAAACACACACTTAAAGTTATTGGATTGGGTGGGAAGCTGAAACAAGTTTCAACGAAGAAGCGTATCACTTTGATCTTATTTATAAGTCATTTTTGACAAAAAACTTTAGTCCTATTTATAAGTTTATTTTTAATACAGTAAATGTATATTGTACTTTTTTACCTCTATTAATGACAATAAACAAAATAAATTTATTCATGTTGAGTTTTGTAATCTATTTATAAGTTTATTTATTTTAAAAATTTAGCTTATAATTAATAAATTAATTAACTCTTTTTTATATATGAGAATTAATTAAAAAGAATTTATAAATATAACCCGAGTGATACTTGTTACCATTTGAAGACGTGAAAGCCTCTCTGCACTCAAAATCTTTATTAAAAAAAACGAGTGTTTGGATAGGGTCGTGTCAGAATGTCCTTTTCATGAGGTGTAACTTGTCAGGCAAATTTGATGATCTAATTCAGCAGATTAGGTGTTTACTTGTTGGCCTTTATTTCTTAAAAAAAATTGACAACTACTTGCCGGCTTCCACTCTACGTTCTGGAGGACCCACCATAACATTGTTTTTGTACGTGTACGCACTTTATTATATTTTGATTATCGTCATCCGATCATATTTATTTTAATTAGTTTTAAATAGAAATGGGAAAACTATTTTTTTGTTCAAATCCTTTCTATTACATTTTTTGATATAATTATTTAGTATACAATTCAGGATTGGTGACTACACCTTTTAATACAAGTATCTCTTTTGGGATTTGAATTCGAAACCCAGAAGGGTCTCACACCGTTGACCAATTATATTTATTATAGGCCAATTTGAGTTGGTGTTCAAAAAGTAAGTTTACGTAAGTTGAAATAAAATTTTTGTTATATATTTACTTTTTACATAATAAATTATATTAAAAAAAATAATTTTTACTGTTAATCCAAATAAATATTATATTTATTACATATTTAGATTAACGATTGAAGTTTTTCCAACATAGGCAAATACATGAGAGCTTTATCTCGATTTATTTACGTGGTTATGTTTCTCAAATATGAGCTCGTGCTCTTAGCCTTGTTGCGCCACTTGTCGTGGACAAATTAATCACGAATTGGAGGGCAAAATGCTCTTCATGGACAAAGAGAAAAAAAATGGAATAAAAAATAATATTATAATAGATAAAGATGCTAAAATGACAACAAATTTTTGTGAAAAGTGTAAGTGTAACTATAAACTATTTTTTAAAGTAAAAATAACCATAAATATTATAAAAAAGGGTAAAAGTAACCACGATGTTAACGGACATTAACGTCCGTTAATGTGAACTTTTTAACAAAATGTTAATATGATAAAATAGCAATTAACTAATACCAAAAGTGCAAAAATAACCATAAAATTTTTCTTAGATACAAAAATAATTTGTTGAACATTAATTCATAATTTTTTTTTTTGCTTTTGTGTTATGAGTATTTTATCAATTTGGGGGTTAAAATAGAGCCGGGAATTCGGGCCGAGCCCGTCAAGGACCGGGCCTATGATTTAGAGGCTGAAAATGGAAGCAGGCCTAAAAGGGCTGGCCTTGTAGGGCCGCAAGCCCTGTAGGGCTAGCCCTGAAGCCCTGCGGGCCGGCCCTTTTAGGCCCGTTTAATATTTTTTTAAAATAAATTAATAAATATAATATCATTATATCAAATTATTAATATGAGAGACACCTAAGTTCCTAATAGAGTATTAATAACAGGCAAATACTTATTAATTGGTTTGATTTATTTTATTTTCTACAATGTTTTATTCATTTAAACTTAAAAAAAAAGGCTAATTTGGACATTAGATGATTATTTTAACTAAAAATTTATGAGTTTTAAAAATAATGTATACCAATTTAAAGCAAAATAATAAATAAATTGTAAAACTTTAAAAAGAAAAATTTTGAATTAACATGAGTTTAAGCCCGTTTAGGCTCGAGCCCGTGAAGGGCCAGCCCTGTAGGGCCGCGGGCTTCAAAAATATAGTACTTTTTAGGAAATGAGCCTAAACGGGCCGGCCCGTTTAGGCCCGAGCCCATGAAAGGCCGGCCCTGTAGGACCGGGCCGGCCCGTTTTCCCAGCTCTAGGTTAAAATGACAAAACTTATGAAGTAATATTCAAGAAGTCGACTTTTTTTTATTTTGGTTAGAATGATGAAACGAAAGAAAATTATCACCTAACTCCAAAAGATAAAATCCAAGGTAATTAAACCTGGACTTGTTAGTGAACCGGATGGGGTATTGGGTCAAGGGTCAGTGAATTAGACCGAAACTAAAACAGGACCAAACCGGTGACAAATGAAAAATTTTAGGTTTATAATATGAAATTCTAAAGAAAAAATAAAAAAAATTAAAAACTTGACTCGGATCTACTGACCGGTTGCCTGTTTCCGGTCCAGTTCGGGTCCGATAACCTTGATAAAATCCCTAATATTAATTATAAAATAGGAGAATATTTGAACATTAATTTATAAGTTTTTTTTTTGGCATTTTAATCTCCAAATTAATAAAACACTCATAACACAAAAGAAAAAAAAATTATGAATTAATATTCAAGAAGTTACTTTTGCATCCAAGAAAAAGTTTGTGGTTACTTTTGTACTTTTGGTATTAGTTAATGATTATTTTAGCATCTTAACATTTTACTAAAAATTTCACATTAACAAACGTTAACGTCTGTTAACGTTATGGTTACTTTTGCCCTCTTTTATAATGTTTATGGTTACTTTTACTCCAAAAAATAGTTTATGGTTACAGCTACACTTTTCACAAAAGTTTGTGGTCATTTTGCACCTTTACCCTATTATAATTTATTATAATTAAACTCAAAAATCGTGATACAATTTGAGATTTTTCTATGCAAATTAGTCATTAGATATGAAAAATGAGGATGGACGAGATTTTTTATTCATAGGACAAAAGTATTTTGAGAAATACAAATTTTTGAATGAATTTTATTTTAATAAAAATCCCCCACCGTTTCACTGTGTTTTCCTTGCAGTTGTCATTATGCAAAGTCTGGCTATTCTATTTTTTTTAAAAAAAAATAACAAATTATTATTTTTCAAATAACGGTGGAATTAGTAAGGAGATAACATTTAGAATATAGACCAAACCAAAGATATTTGGTCTCAGGTGGACTAATCAAATCACAAAGTGGGAGGATTGAGGTTTAATTCCCACCTTGCTCAAAAACCTCTAAGAAGAGATATCCTAGTTGCAAAACATCAACTTGAACTAGCCAGTTGCTCGAAATACAGCCTAACGACATGAAAGATCTCCTATAAATGGTAATCATAAGCAAAGTTATCAAACTCGCGAATTTAAGCAAACTCATGACAATAACGTAAACTCGTCCAGTGAACTCGAATCGTAAAATCGTAAGAGTTTACTTTTATAATTAAATAGGTACTATTAATAATTTATAATTAAATAACTAAAATATAAAAAAAATGAGAACAATTTAATTTAAATATTTTAAATCTAAATAATTGAAATTAAAACCATCAACATTTATAATTTATTATATTTAACAACAAAATTTCTATAAAATTTATATATAAAGCCAAAGCCACCGGACATGATCAAATCAATAAGTTAACACGAGTTTAAAGGTGAATTAACATGATTTTGTAAATTAGAAATGTAAGAACGATAAACTCAGTATATAAACTCTTGAGTTTAATTGAGTTTATAATGGTTGCGATTTTACCAGTGACTTAACTCAATTTTGTAAGTTAGAAACGTAAAAAAGATAAACTCGGAGAGTGAACTCGTGAGTTTGACAACAATGATCATAAGTTTGATCTCGCTTATAATATTAGGATATTAGTGCGTGTTGCTTTAGGACTCATTTGGAATAACTTATTTTTGAGCAATAAGTGATTATAAATCGTGATTTACGGTATACGAGATAAGTATGTGAGAGAATTTTTATTTCGACTTACGTAATAAGCACTTATATCCAAAAAATAAATGTTCCCAAACATGCACTTAATTGGGAAAAAAAAAAGACTCCAAAGAAATTTGTAATCTATTTTATGTAGAGTAGGGGAGCTATCCAAATAAAGACTAACCTAGGTAAGTTCAAAATTCTAGCTCGTCTTACAGAAGAGGAAAATCTGTAATCAGTAATCATTTAAAAAACAGCTTCATCAGTTCATGTCTTTGTCAAACACACAGAAAAACCAAACAGAGTTGTTTTGTTTTGCTTTTCAACATCCTGGCCAAATACGCTTCATGGATACCACAGGCATGAATTCAAATTCTACAAGAAACACTTACTCAGGGCTTGTTTTATATATAAAATGAAATAGAACATCATAAAAATGAATTCAAAGATAAATCTTGGTGTCCTTGCTTAAAGGGTTAATAGTTAGTCCTTATAGTTTGCCCTCATTTTGATTTTAACACCCTATAATTTCATGCCAAAAAGAGGACAAATTATAAGGACCAAACGTTGTATTAACCCTTACATA
Source organism: Inga oerstediana (assembly GCA_963210345.1). Classification (NCBI taxonomy): domain Eukaryota; kingdom Viridiplantae; phylum Streptophyta; class Magnoliopsida; order Fabales; family Fabaceae; genus Inga; species Inga oerstediana. The sequence goes on along the minus strand of OY723401.1, from coordinate 84,341,759 downwards.
AAAAATAGGGGGGAAATAAAAATTACTCCCTCCAATCCTAAATATAAGATATATTTACCTAATTTAATTAGATTAAAGAAGTTAGTTGAGTTAGTTAATATAATATGTATTTTCTAAAACATCCTGATCAGTTTCTTTAATTCCCTCCTTCCCCCTCCTCCTTGATTATTGTTGAGGGGAGTGTAAATAAGGGTAAACTAGGAAAATATTGACAAACATAAAAACTATATCTTATATTTAGGATCAAGAGCAATTACCCAAATATGCCTTATATTAAGGACAGGAGGGAGTAGTAAATAAATAAACATGATAGATATTGCGAAGTACTGAATGAATGGAAATGATATTCCATTGCTTAAACCAAACATGGTTGTCTTATGTGAAGGCCCAAACTAGCTTAGATTTCAGAAGCCAAGGGGGTCAGAATTTGATCCAGCTGCTTGCCTTAACTCAACGTTCCTTTCATAACAAAGATGAATGGTAAGATGCAGGGCATGGTTAATTTAATGCTCCAGTCAGAAGACACTTAAGTCATTTTACATTGAATTGACGCCAAAGATAAACACAATGAATGCAACCTTTGGGTTATCAATACACAAGGCATTACTTATCTCTATATGGTGGCACCCCTAGCATTGGCTCCAAGGGAGCCAATTGGTGTTGCAGAAACTTGTAAACCGATTCAGTTGTCACCGCGGCCACCCGAACAATAAGACCGTTTCTCTGTGCAAAATAGGAGCTAGCAGTTAAAAATATGCATAAATTATGACAGCCATGAAGCCTACATGACCAAAAAGAAGGTTGAGGTAGCAGCAATCTGTGAGGCACCAAAACTTCAAAACCAGGATCATAGGTCTAATACAAGCTATTTATCCGGACGTTATCAAAGCCCATGTGTTAATAAATAAATAACTACCTTTGGACCAAAGAAACTGCAAGAAGCAATGAAGCTTGGTTTTGACATGCAGTAATCTGATTTTCTTTTCCTTTGATGGCTTGAAGTTGTGGAAGGGTGTAGTAATTGCTCAGACATTATTCTTTTCACATCATCTTGCACTAGAGTCTGCACATGCTGCACCTTTGGCCTAAAAACAGTAAAGCATTTGGTACAGGAACTTGTGATAAGAGAAGATCAAATCATAAAATATGATCACCCACCCTAGAAGTACAATCATTGCAATTACTTGGTAGTCCTGCATGTAACCTTCCACATGGCCGACTTTTTCTTTATCTAATAAAATCTGTATATATGAATGGGACAACTCAGGAGGATAAAAAAAGAGAAGAAAAGGAGGATAAGCATAGTATGTATCACACACACACACACACAGATACAAAACAATCCCATGCCAGTCATCAGGAATAGTATTTGCTGCTAGTATCAATTTGCGGTCTCCTTGAGCTCTCTCTTTTCATTAATTGTTAAATGTCTCTCACGGACCAACAGCTCTCTACTATTTTCCCCTAACTTTTGATGGTAGAGGGGGAATGGCAGATGTAATTAAGTGAACTGCACAAGTTATATAAGATGTTTGAATCATCTGCTACTCCCATATGTACCATATTCTTATACCACACTCGAATTAGTATCATGTGAAAATATTTGAAAGAGGACGACTTATCCACTTTAGGCTTCAGACGGTTGGCATGGGCTAAAGAATTGGAGTAGAATAAATAACTTCTCGAGAAATTTCCGAAAAAGTTTCTGTGACTAAACAGGAAGAAAATAACTTCTCAAGAATAATTTCACCCTTAAACAAGCAATCCTAATATTTTCTTCTTATATTCTTGGGTTGGTCAGCTTTGCTGCATTTTGCAGCTTCTTTAGCATTCTCCCATTTCATACGTTCTCTAATTTGTTTCAGAGGATATCTTATCCTCTTCTCATTGACATTCTTGTCAGTTTATCAGAAGACAAGTTAATAGATAAAACAGAAGAGGGTAAGATTCTCCATTATGAAGACACAGAATAGAAATAATGAAAGACAGGCAAACTCTTGGAAGTTGGAACAACTAAATTTCTGCAGTTTGCCACATCTAAGAATTTTCAGAAGAATTAACATAATACAAGCTATTCTAAAAATTGGAAACATTACAGTGTCTAGAAGAAAAGGTTGATCATCTTCTAAGAATATGTTGTTGGTGCTTCTGTAAAGATTGAAGTCCCATTTTTCTCCCCTTTCATGGCGCCCACTTGTGAGCCAATCAACAATGGCCAAACTTGAGTCTGAAGAAACCCTGAAGACTTGTTTCTGAGAGTATCTTGCAGCTGAAAAACATGTCACTGGATCCGGAATAATAGCCAAGAATGCATTGCTCCCAACTCTTGCCTACTACATGGGATAAATTTATTAATTTATCATTGCTTTTGTCAGTCGAATCCATCAGACACATCAATAGCAGCATTATTAAAACAATACTATTCACTTGCAAAATAATGTGTGTCATCTTATCAGTACTATGCCAGAAAAGTCAAAATGTTAATTCATTATACTCCTGCCAAAAATTATACTGTACCATGTTACAAGCTCAAAACCATAAATCCTGGAATAAATTGAGTACTGTTAAGGGAAAAACAATCAACATTAAACCTTTCACTGTCATTTAAAATGATGACTTGGTGAATCAAGCAAATAATGACAAACACAGGTCTCAGTCAATAAAAACGATTATACAAGACAGAACACAATTGTCCAAGTAAATTTTTGCTTTATTAATATTCTCACCTCCAATATTTGTTCAGAGCACTTTGATCCCACGGATTTATAAACCTATACAAGTACAAAACATCCGTCATTTCTACAACTAGACAGCAATCACATCCAAGAACAACTCATTTCAAACGAAAAAAATAATGATAAAGAAACAGAAATTAGTTGACCTTAGTGGAAGCTTGGGTGGTTAACACTGCAGTGCAAGCACTCCCCACAGAGAGCTTGCATGAAATGCGATCACCCTGCATCATATAAAAGGGAAATATCCAGTAATAAGCATATACGACCAAACTCATTGGTTAAAAAAAAAAAGAACAACCCTAAAGAAGAGAAGGAGCATACAGATACAATTCCGCCTCCATAGGTTACTGTGTAAATCCATACAGCATCAGTTTCGGAAGAACCAACCTATAAAAAATGCCCAATCACTCAATCGCTACTCCCAATAACTCAAACGTCAAGCTTGTGTAGTTGAAAAGCGTTACTGAGAGAAAATAAAAAAAAAACAAAAAGAATCGAAACCTTTCTTGGTAAGATGAACTTCAGAGGATACTTTGAGAAGCATCTAATCGCCGTTGATCGGCCTCCCACTTTTTCAATCACCAAAGCACCCGTTTCTATTTCTGCATCATCCTCACCCTTGCGCATTGTTTACTCCGCTGTGTGAGAAGGATGCTCCAGTTCGCGCTCGTTTTCTGGTCAGAAGCCGAACAAGCAATCGCATTCCGCGTTTGGTTTATCTTCTCTGTGATATCCGGCCGCTGCGCCTGCGTCTGTACTCTCTAGTCTGTGTTGTTGTTTACCTGTGAGACGAGCCAAGTCAACGCTCCGCCGGATCAATTGGTTGTAGGGTGGAAGGCTTCTTCTTCTTCTTCTTCGTTTTTTTTTTTTTTTTTTACTGTAGAATTTTAGGAGGGGGTTCAGACTTAACCCAATCCAAGAACAGGACCCTAACTCATGATTCACTGGAGGCCTGTCCCTATGGGCTCCTGGTTGGCAAGCCGCCCAATCCACACAGGTAGGTAGGGGACTTTCACCCCTATTTTTTTACCCCAGCTTCACTTAACTGTGGAGATGCCTCCCCAAACGCCGCAACTGGAGGCATAACTAAATGCCACTTCCGGGGATCGAACTCATGCCAAGGGAGTCACCCAGGCACTCATTGTCCGCTCCTCTCGCCAACTGAACCCACGGACGATGGGTAGGGTGGAAGGCTTTTAGCAAGGCCTAGAGCTGGGAAAACGGGCCGACTCTTCACGGACTCGGGCCTAAACGGGCCTGCCCGTTTAGGCCCGTTTCCTAAAAAGTACCATATTTTTTAAGCCCGCGGCCCTACAGGGCTGGCCCTTCACGGGCTCGGGCTTAAACGGGCTTAAACTCATTTTAATTCATTTTTTTTTAAGTTTTACAATTTATTTATTATTTTGCTTTAAATTGGTATACATTATTTTTAAAACTCATAAATTTTTAGTTAAAATAATCATCTAATGTCCAAATTAGCCTTTTTTTTAAGTTTAAATGAATAAAACATTGTAGAAAATAAAATAAATCAAACCAATTAATAAGTGTTTGCCTGTTATTAATACTCTATTAGGAACTTAGGTGTCTCTCATATTGATAATTTGATATTATGATATTATATTTATTAATTTATTTTTAAAAAATATTAAACGGACCTAAAAGGGCCGGTCCGCAGGGCTTCAGGGCTGGCCCTACAGGGCTTGCGGCCCTACAGGGCTGGCCCTTTTAGGCCTGCTTCCATTTTCAGCCTTTAAATCATAGGCCCGGCCCGAATTCCCGGCTCTAGCAAGGCCTAGCTCACAGGGGACCAATTTATCTATTTTTTTTAATTAACTCTCATATATAATTATATATAATATAATCCAGATCAATTTGATACTTAAAACAGAGTTGAATTTTTTTTATACATTAAGGAAGTTAAATAAGTTATTTAATCATATCATATGTTGTGTATTCTTAGATTATATATTAGTTTATTAGTCAAACTAATTAGTTTAAAATAAATAAAAATATGAATATTCTAAAGTAATTTAATGAGCTTACTTAATCTCTTAAAAAAATTAACTTTATCTCATATTTAGGATCAGAGAGAGTATAACATTTCTGAAATTATTAAATTGGTCTTAAGTGCATGTCATTATTCATCCTTATGCTCATCTATTTCATTCATCTGCCACTCACCCCTCTCCTTTTCTTTTATCAATATAGCAATGCTAGCTCGCTCTCTTTCTCCTAATTTATGTGGTTTGCTAAAACATACTAAATGCTGCAAGTTTATTTTAATAAGGCCCTAAAATCCCTAATGAAATATTTCCTCTGGTCTTAAATATAAAACATAGTTGACTTTTTTGGAGAGATTAAGGAAGGTAAATAATTTACTTAATCATATCATATGTTGTATATCCTTAGATTATACTACCTCCCCGGTCCTAAATATAAGACAAAGTTGACTTTTTTTTGGAAAGATTAAGGAAGCTAAATAAGTTACTTAATCATATCATATGTTATGTATCCTTAGATTATATATTAATTTATTAGTTAAGCTAATGAGTTTGAAGGAAGAAAATAAAAATATAAATACTCTAAAGTAATTTGATTAACTTCCTTAATTTCTCTAAAAAAGTCAGCTTTGTCTTATAATTAGGACTGAGGGGAGTGTATCAATTTATTAGTCAAACTAATTAGTTTGAAAAAAAATACAAAAATAAACACTCTAAAGTAATTTAATTAGTTTCCTTAATCTATTTAAAAAAGTCAATTTTATCTTATATTTAGGATTAGAGAAAGTATTATAATACTAGTATGAAAAGCTTGTCCTAGTTTAAGTAAGAAAATAAACTAGGCAAACTCCAATTTTAGAAGTCGTTTGTTGAGATTCCTTATTCAACCAACAATTAGTTTTTCTTCTTCCCAATACAACCAGCCCAAATGATTTTGATGCAGAGACTTGATTTTAAACAAATAATAATGGCTCTAAATTCTTTTTAACAATTGATGTATTTGAATCACATATAAGAAAATACTGCATAGAAAAAAAAAACTCTTTTTCAATCTAAATATTAGGACAAAGATTTAGCATAGATAAAAAAAAAAGAATGGAAAAAAGACAATACAAACTTAATTTATCCTTATTCAAATCTTGGCAGCTCAAGAAATTTAATAATAAATCACTAAACCCTCTCATACTACTATAAGATAACTACTTCAAAGGTGGTCACTACTACAAGATAATTCTTTCAAAAGTGATCTCATTCTTGTTTTCCACCCAAATGTTTATTGCCCTTTACAGTAATTTTCAGGTAACAAGACACTTAAAGAAATTAATTTAGGATATTACATGTTATTACATACTCCCTCTGGTTAGAGCCGATAATGTGGGCTCAACCCGTGAGCCCGTGGGTTTTGACGGGTTAGGGTTGGGAAAATCCCAACCCGCAAAAATGTGGGCCGCACAGGCCCGCACCGCATAACCCGCGGGTTGGCCAGCAAAATTTTTTATTTTTTTTTACATATAAAAATTTTATAAAACTTATAAATTTTTCACTCTTATCTTGGTACCTCTCAATCCAAAGAGAAAAAATATTAGCTTCTTTCCTTTTTCTTTAAACAAAATTATTATATATTGGTTGCTTGAGGATGCGTTTATGTTTTGTTTATAAACTTTAACAAATTTGATAACTTTATCTCTTAAATTTTAGATTATGTTTTTAAATTTTTATAAAAGCAATGATTGATACTAGGAAGGTAAATTTAATTACTCGTATATATGTGTCTCATATTTTCAATTTTCTTTAAAAAATATGAATTTTTTTTTTCAAAAAAAAAAATGCGGGCTCGCGGGTTGGCACGCAACCCGCACACTACGGGTTAGGGTTGGCATTTTGCCAACCCGCAGAAGTGCGGGCTGCATAGGCCCGCACCGCGCGGGCCGCGGGTTGGTGTGGGTTGCGGGCTGGCCCGTATTCCCAGCTATACCTCCGGTCCTAATTATAAGACAAAGTTGATTTTTTTGGAGAAATTAAGGAAGCCAATTAAATCACTTTAGAGTATTTATATTTTTAGTATCTTTAGATTATATATTAGTTTATTAGTCAAATTAATTAGTTTGAAAAAAATATAAATATAAATATTCTAAAGTAATTTAATTGGCTTCCTTAATTTCTCCAAAAAAATCAATTTTATCTTATAATTAGGACCGGAGAGAGTAATATTTTAGGCTGTTGTGTGCTCTATTATTTTTTTAAAAAAGTGTGCACCTTTATTATTTTATCACAAAACGATGTAGTTTAGGGTGAAGGAGGGCAGCGGACTGTGAAGAAAAAGGAGAGTAAGTTGAATTCATTTAAATTCAGGCATGTTGTTTTAATAGAATACTAAGACACTCTATTACTTTCTTACATGCCATTTGTAAGTTTTGCTCATGAAAAGTAAAATAACGACACATTACAATAATTATTTTAATATTGCAGGTGAGTGTTTGATTTGGGCATGTGTTTTTTTAACAAACATATCAACCATGATAATTTTGGGAAAATCTTAGAAAAGTGCCATGAAAATATCAAAATGGCAATTAGTAATTCCAATTTTAATAGTCTCGTATTAGTTAACATGTACTAAAAAGTAATTTGAAAATGTTGCGTGGCTAACGGTGGATGCTTCAGTTCTGGAGTCTGGGAGAAGCGGCTGTGGGGGAACTATCAGTGGAGAAGATGGTTGCTGGATATGTGGATTCATGTGTAAATTTACAATAGTTCCCTTGACAATAGCAGAAATCATTGCAGTTATCCAAGATCTTCAGATATGTTGAAATAGAGATTACAAAAAGGTCGTTGTATTATTAGATTGTATCGAGGTTGTAAATGTTTTGACTAGAGGTTGTGATATTACTCATCCCTTTAGAGATATTATAGATGATGTCAGGTTGTAGATATCTAAGAATTAGCAAGTGTTAGTCAGTTATATTCTCAAGGAATAAAATAGCTTAGCTGATCATTTAGTTAAGTCTGCCATAATATCGAAGGAAATTTTTGTACCCTTGACCATCTAACACTTTCATACCAGGAGGTAGTATTGGATGAAAGATAGTAAGTTGATGTTTGTTTTCTACTTATATTTATATTTGCTCTTTTAAGTTTCATTGATGTGATTCCAGTTTTCATTCAAGAAAAAAAAAATTGTTGTGTTGTTACCACATTACCCATCATTAAAAGAAAACAAAAACAACAATCTGCCTTAACATCCTTGTCAATAGGCAATGATCAAAGCTTTGACATTGGCAGCTAGAACTTTTTGTGGCAAAGTTGGCTAATGGAATAGCGGCCTTTTAGATTAAATTATCAAAGTGTAGAATTTACTAAAGTGTGTAGTGATTTTTGAAATGGTTATGGTGAATAGTCAATGAAGTGTAGCAAATAGCTAATGGAGTTTAAAATGACTACACATTTGGTTGATTTAATCTAAAATTTGCTATTATAGGATATTTACAACATTTTATTAACTATTTACTCTACTTTTTTAGCCTGTCACAAAAAATTCTATCCATCGACCATTGATGAGGTACTGTTGATGCTAGAGCTCTGGTGGGAGTATCAGCGATGGGATGCTGATGGGGCTTTTTGCCCCCAAAAGTGAGAGGTAGTATGGTAAAAGTGCAACACCTTCAAATTTCATTTTGGTAAATGTGGACTAATTTGAGATTATAAAAATTGAAGTAAGAAATTTGTTATTTTAAAATTTCAATAGCATTTTTCTGAAATTTTCTCTAATTTTTTTTAATATTAATAGGAGCCACGACTTTTAATAATTTCTGGGTAACAGTACTACAAAAGATTTCTTTGTCAAACAAATTGTCCCAATAGAATATTGCATCATCATCGTGACCCAAAAATCCAAAAGAATAAAGCGAGAAAAGAAGTTGAGCGAGAAGAGTATCCGAATTGGAGCATGAAACTCCCAACATAAGTGTCAACCCTTGAGTTGACGTTGACACATTTCTCAAACTCGATAAAGGGCCCTGATTTCTTCTCATGCTCCAATCTTCTCATCCCTTCGCTCGGCTAGTCGGCTCCCTAAATTTCTGTGGGACCCATTTCGTCTCTTCCGTCTCTTCCCCCTTCAACTGCAGAATCGCAGGTCTCGTTTCAGGGCTCAAGCGCAATCGCCCACTCTTCGTGTGTACACATACTTTATTTCTCCACAATTGATCTCCTGCTCCATCGACTCGTCAATGCAGGTACCTAATGGTCGCTTTTTCGACTTTTTCGGGCATTTCGAATTCACAATTTTGTTGTCGCGTTACGAATTTCTCGGGTAAAATTTCACGGAACCCTAATTGGTAATTCTCGCCGCGGGTAGGGTTCCGGACCTTGTGACGCGTGTTTGATGGATTTTCTGGGGTTCAATTTTCAACTTTCGACCCTTCGAGCTGAACCCCATTTGCGTTCTGTTTCTGTTTTTAACGGTTGGGTTCGAACTTTTCTAGACTCAGTGTTTACGAAGCCTCTGTGTGTGTGTGTTTGCTGGTATTCTATAAAGCCTTTTCTTTTGGCAGTAATGTGTGGGTTGCTTAGTGATGCATGTTTTCCTGCACTACTGGGTATTCTACTTCGGACCATTTTTTTTTTTTTTTTTTTTCATTTTTTTAATTCGTCTATAATTAGACATTGAATAGGACTCATACTTTATTTTTAAATCGTATTCACAATTGATAATGTCAGGTTTATTTTCTAAACTAACATTTGTGTATTTTAGCATCTCCACTTTCGTAGGTTTATTGCAATCAAAACTGTCTTAAGAGTTCTTTCATTCAGTTGCGCACATTTTGATATTGCGGATGCCTTTCACTTTATCGGGCAGATTATACTGAGTTATGTAAATTTAAATTTCAAACGGTAGAATTTGTATGAACATGTAAAATAATTCTTTTAATGGGAATTGCAGATATTCCATGCATCTTAATACTCTCAGTTGTTTCTGGTTTAGTGACTTGTCCAAGCGGCTACTCATTGCATGAGCCACTAAAGTGGAATATGGTGGAAAATACTCTCAATTGTTAATGGTTTAGTTACTTGTCCAAGCGACCACTCATTGCATGAGTCACTAAGGTGTAATATGGTGGAAAATACGCTACTTTTGACTTGGTTCAAATATCTTTAACATATGTCGGGAAACTCTAGATTTGATTTAAGTGCTGCTAGTCCAGAGGAATTAGCTTTCAAAGGGAACATTCTGAATGGGCAGAGGGGAAATTTGATGAGTGGCAGCTTGGACAGGTCTAGAAGCTTTCGGGAGGGCAATGAGGGACGGATGTTTAATTTTGGTGCTAGTATGTTCCGGGGAAATTCCACTTCTGCATGGGATTTGCCTCCACTATCTCAGTGTTTGATGTTAGATCCTATTAACATGGGATATCAAAAACTCATTCGGTCAGGTGAACTAAAGAAGGCGTTGGGGATATCTGGTGGAAGCACCCTTGAAGATTGTTCTTTTGGAGTATCGAATCTGAAGGCTTCCTCTCCAGTGGCTACAGAGGACCTGAAACGATTCAAAGCAAGTGTTGTAGAGGCTTCTGTCAAGGCTAGGTAACTTAGGGATCACTTTGCAATACCAATTGTTTATTCAAAGTTCAAATTGTGCCAACCACTCTTTATTCAATAAAATTTCCTGGTTGAATTGAGAGATTGTGTATGCAGTATGCACTTGAATGCAAAGGTAGGCTGCAGCACCATGCCTTGCTGGGCAAGGCCACAGCTGTTTTGTGCAGATTTCTAATGGCACACCTTGCACTAGTGCCTATGGCAAGTGCTTGGGGCGCCATTTGGAAGAACCACATTTCTAACCCTCACTTCTTAGTCATTCCTCTATCGCCGGGTTTTCAACCTCTTTGCTCTCTTTCAGTCTTCCTTTATGTCTCCCCAAGCCTTTTTATGTTTAGTTTCACTGTCTCTCTGTTCTGCTCTGTTTCTGAATCAGCCTCTCTTTCTTGATATGTCTTGTTCTCTTTCTTAATTTTGTGTTTTTTTTTTCTGTATATATATTTTCGGTTTTTCCAAGTTTTTACTTCTTTGCTTCTATATTTTTTATTGTATTTGTCAATTTTTATTTCTGATATATTTTTCCATATATATAAGTTAATTATCAAATAATTTTTTTATAAACAAAGTATATTTATGTATTTATGCATGTATGTGCTACTTGTCTTTTATTTTTATTTTAGTTTATGTAATTGTGTGCACCATGCTTTAATGTTTCTGAGAACGATGGCGCATGCTGCAAAGCATGGCTCCAAGAGTGCTTTGTGCGATGGTGGTCACATGCATTTGACAATTATGGTCAAATGTTTATTATTTTCAATGCTTTTTCTAAGTCATCAGAATTAGGGCTGTGAGGTCCATAAATTTCTTAAAAATTGTTATATTTTTCTTTTTGCTTTATTCTCGCTTCCGTAGTTATTCTGTGGAAAAGTTCTGACATTTGAAGATTCTTCTTAGGGGGAGATCAAAAAGGTTGGATGAATCTCTAAACAAGCTAAACAGGTATTGTGAAGCTTTAAACTCAAAAAAGCAACTTAGGAATGAGATGTTACCAAATGAGAGGTTGGGTGGGTTGAACTTGTTAAAGATGGGAGGTCAGGTTCACCGCAGCACTTCAGAACTTGTGAATCAAAGGCTGGAAGACAGATCCAAGAATGTCACTCTGAATAAGCGTTTTCGTACTCCAATTACTGAGATGCGGGTCTGTAGCCAGATTTCTTACTCAGTTGCTTGTTACTTTCTTCATAACATTCTGATTAGACTTGTTGTATTTCTTGCCATAAAGATGTAGAAGATTGAATTGGCAGTTGTGCGGGACATTATAAGTGTATTCTTTATGTGCACTGTAATGTGAACTTTGGGTAAGGATGTGTTTATCTGATGGCTAGCATGATAAGAAAGACATCATCTCTTGTTTTTGATACATACAATATTTTATCTCTGTTATACTTTTTCCTTCTCATTAATATATACTTTTTCATTTAAAAGAAATTAGTACTCTTAGGCGTTTCTTTTAACATTTAGAGACACTAATCCTAGGCCAACTGTCGTCAGTGGCAAATGGGAAGAATGCATGAATTCCATTTAGTTGTATGGGTAAAAATATATATGGTGGAATTTTAAAGAAGGCTGAGTGGGGCATTAAAGGAAATCGGAGTAAAGGGTAGCATGAGGCCACCTTAACAGTTAACACCACTGAAAGTGGTGATCATTACTTGACCCCTCAAATGATGTATAAAGAGGTGTAATTTAACAAACAGGAGGTGAATGAATCTCTACTTTCAGAAATATGAGCATATGTATTGTTATGTTGATGCCACTTCTACTTGCTTTTATATTTGCCTTAAATATTGGGTAATTCAAGATGAGATGCTTTGAATTGCTACTGTGACTTATTTAAATATACCATCTAGTGCTTCTATATTAAGGCACTGAAATCTTTTAGTTACTAGTTACTGCATACTGATAACTAGTGCTTTTTCTTAATCAATTTGCTCTATATTTTTTTCCTAATTCTCAAAAGATGAGCATTCTTCTATCTAAATTTGGCTTTACTGAATTTGCATTTTTTTTTTGGGGAAAAACTCTAGGCTGAAGGACAAAATAATAACTTGAGGCAGCCTTTGGTCGCTGGAAAAGATAGAGATACCCCTAGGGGCAGTGCAGAAAGTTGTGATTTTGTTGAGGAGAAGATTCGTAGATTGCCTGCAGGAGAAACTTGGGACAAAAAAATGAAAAGAACACGTTCCATGGGCACTAGTTTTGCCAGATGTATTGATGGGGAAGGAGAACTGAAAAGGGTTATGCATCTCAAGATAACTAATGAATCTGGCCTGCAGTCCTCTGGTACCCAAGGTTTAAGGTAACACCAGTTTATAAGATGCTTTGAAGTCCAATGGTTATGTAAAATGAAGATTCATTAGATCTGGAGAGTTATCTAGTCGAACATAAACTAAGCTGATTTTATCACTTGTTTCTTCCTTCTAGACTTGCAACTGTCCAACTGCTTGAAACTGTCTGCCTCTTACAGATTAGGATCATCTGGCAATAATAGCAAACCCGATCTTTCCTCTCTGCCTGCTAGTTCAAATGGATGTACTACTGCCAAGAATGGGCAGGAAAAGGTCCAAAGGGATTCAGCTGATGGATCAAATAAGGAACGGGTTACACTGAGAGGAAACAAGTATTAATAAAGCCCTTTGTATTCATGATATATGTTTACTTCAAGCATTTATCATTTATTTGACATGATAATCACTTCTAACATTTTCTTTTCCTTTTAGGTTTAATGTTCGTGATAATTATATCAGTGGTGCTTATCGATTGACAAAAGGAAAGGCCTCAAGAGCCTCAAGAACTGGTCCCTTGGTGGCTGCCAACTCATCTATTGCATCTCGTTCAGCTGAAGCACTTGATTCCTGGGAACGATCTTCTAAGATGAACAAGCATCAGTCAGTTAGTGCGAATAGCAATCGCAAACGACCTTTGCCTACAGGATCTTCCCCACCCTCTATGGCCCAATGGGTTGGACAGAGGCCTCAAAAAATTTCTCGCACTCGAAGAGTAAATGTGGTATCTCCTGTCTTGAATACTGATGATGTACAGATGCCATTGGAATGTTGTTCTCCTTCTGATGTTAGTACCAGAATGACTTCCACTGCTACGAGTGGATCACTTTTTTCCAAGGGTGCTGCCAATGGCACCGAACAAGATAGAATGAAACATGAAAATGGTTCCTTGCCACCCATGTTATCTGAAAGCGAAGAACCTGATGCTGTTGAAAGTAAATTAAAGGAGAAAGGAATGGAAAGCATCGATATTGATGAAAAAGATATGAACAATTCTCTGAATACAAGTTCGTCTGTCTTGGCTACTAGAAAAAACAAGATGCCCAACAAAGAAGAGATTGGAGATGGTCTGCGGAGACAAGGAAGGAGTAATAGGGGATCGTCAATATTGAGGGCTACCTTCTCACCCTCGAAAGAGAAGTTTGAGACTACAACCTTGCCAAAGCCACTTAAAAATACTAAGCGTATTTCTGAAAAGAATGCAAGGTATTATTATATTTTGTCTTTATATTTCTGATGAAAAAAATATTTCTGATGAAAAAAATGGTTCCTAAAATGATAAATATTATGGTGATCTCTCAATTTACGTATTGGTAAACTTTCAATTGATTTAATTGTTTCAGTAAGTCAGGACGTCCTCCTCTGAAGAAATCTTCTGACAGGAAATCTATTACTCGCCTTGGGCATCTGTCAAATGGCGATTCCCCTGACTTATCAGGTATTTCTATTATTTTGTATATATTCAATTTCAACTTAATTTACTACAGTAGTGAATTTGTTTTTAATAGTATACTGATAGATCATACTTCAAATCTATCTTTATTGACCTATGGGCGTGCAGCCAAGTAAATCTAAATTCGTATTTAGTTGTTTTGCTGTGTTCTGCATGAAGTTCTATATAAAGGAAGAGAAATGTGAACTTTAATATTGTTGGTTTTTGCCATAAATAGTTAATGCAATTCATTTATTACCACTTAACATTAAGGAATTCTGATTAGATTAACTATTTCTGTAATTCGCCTTAGAAGTTTTGTTTATTAAAAAAATATGATGTTGAGCGGGTTCATTCAGTCATGGTAAGCGCATCAAACTTTATCTTTTTCCCAGTAAAATGCTTCAACTGATGGAAATCTCCAATCAGTAAATATTTTGATAATATATTGTAGAATGCTTCTTTTTAATAGTAGAATACTTCAACTGTGGGATGAATATTGTAAATATATCTTGACAACGGCTGCTGACTTGGCATCTTTTCAAAGAATATCCTCATATCTTTCTGATAGTTGATTCTGCGGTTATAGTTTCATAGAAGAGAATGCATTGTTGCACCCTTGCTGATAGGGTGAGGATGCATCATTAATGCCGGACAGCAGAAGGATTATGTTATGGAATAATAATAATAAATGAATTACAAAAATAACAGCATGGGTAGTTATAGAGATGAGAGGCAGTTAAAACTAAGAAGTATTATTGCCTATAAATAGAAATGAAGTACCCCATTTGTAAGTCAGATTATGAATTGTATGAATTAGAGCGTTCCCCAGTTTCTCTTCCCGTCTCCTCTATTTCTCTCATCTCTCCTCTTCTCTATCTCTCTCTCTCAGATCCTCTCTTCTCTGTTTCTCTCTCTAATTCCCCTTTCTCTGTCCTTCCCTATTCCAATACCACAACAGATTATTCAGTGAAAGATTAGGGACTTTGTATAGGCATCATGGATTTAAGGTGGAAAATTGGTAATCTATTCTTTAGTTTATAGGAGGTGGGGTGTGTGAGAGTAAGAGGGTTTGCTAAGATAGGGAGTAATATGCTGCACGGGCTAATTACTGGCTTTTTGGTTGCTGTGAGTGGGAAATGCAAGTTTGTGGTCCCACACCTAAGGTTCGTTGTGTTACTCCTGGGAATTGATTATACAGTTAGATTTAATCAATAAAAAGCAATTTCCTGAATAAAGCTGAAATCTGATCGATGACTGAAAAAAAGCATTGGATCCATTTAAATAAAACAAGTAAGCTTCACATATTTGGGATGTAGTCATTGTGCTATAATGATTTTGATTTCCACTGCTGCTTATCTAGAGAGATAATGAGGCTCATTTTCAACAAAAGTTGTCCTTGATCACAGACTGCACAAGCTGCTACTATTATCTTGGGAATGAGAGCATGGATTTTTTTTTTTGGAGGGGGGATTCAAGAGTATGAAGTTAGCCAAGATAGCATTTATATACAGCTTATCAAATCTAGTAATTCTGATCTATCTGGTATAGGTATGACTATTAGCTCCTTATGTTTTAATCTGAACCAAAATATTGAGAATTTTTGGTTTTTAAGGTTTTTTTTTTGGCTGCATCCCGCCTCACCTATGTAGCTCATGTTGTCTTTTTATTCTTCCTCTACATCCTCATGGGTTCCCTATTTTTTGGCTTCTGGAGAATTTCCTCAGTAAAGAAGGTTAATGTGTTTTTGTGTGCATGTACTATATTGGTGTTGGAAATTGTAGTAGTTTTCTGAGACAGCTAAGGTTATACACTATCATTGCTTCATATAAATAGTTTAAGCACTTGATGTATTGTTCAATATTTTCAGGGGAGTCAGATGATGACCGAGAAGAACTGTTAGAAGCTGCCAATCTTGCAAGCAATTCCAGTTGTGTGTAACTCAACTTGAAGTTGGATTGTGTTTTTGCACTTGTTCATATGTGTATCTGTATTTATGGCTTAAATGTTGCTTTTTTAGATGCTGGCTGTTCTAGTTCATTCTGGAAGAAATTGGAACCAATTTTTGCTCCTGTCAACTTGGCAAATGTAGATTACTTGAAGCAGCTGGTGGGTGTGTCAATCATTCTTTCACTCTTGTGAAATTTAAGCAGAGCTTAACCTTCGTTTTCCTTGCATCAGGTTAAATCAATGGAGGAGGATCATGGTTTCTCTCAGACAGTTAGTGTAACAAATGATGTCTCGGTAATATTTTAGAAGCTATGCTTTTCAAAATTTCAGTATAGTTGCGGAAATTGACCCTTGGAACTAGTGATCAATATTTTACTCTCTGAACTAACTCTTCCTGGCCCGCTAATATTGGTGAATATAAATCCCGAATCTGAGGTTTGTGGTAGATTTATCAGCTTACTTTGTCAACATAATATTCATCTTAATGTTTCCTTTTTTTTTTCTTTCGACTTTTCATTGTGATGAGCTTATAGCTCCTTGTCACACTTTTGATGCCCAATGTCTTGTATTGTAATTAGACTTGTTTAATGTCTTGAAAAACTCTGAAGCATATATGAAATTTACATATTTAAATGAGGCATGAACCTAGAAAATAATTCGGGGTATTATTTAAAGTGTCCTTTTTTCCCTGCTCAGGATGTACTTTTGCTTAAGAACAACTTTCTGTCGCAATTTCAGAAGGAGAAAAGCATTTCAAGTCAAATGAATTCAAAAGAAATATCTTCAATGATTGACATGGATGGTCAGCATCTGGACGGTGGCTTTTTGCACAAACAAGTAAATTCAGGGGAAAACAAATTTGCACCATTGTGCCAGCGAGTTTTGGCAGCTATTGTCCTAGAAGATCAAGTTGATGAGATTGATGATTTTCCGGATATTGAACACATATCTGTGATAGGGGCTGAATTTGAATCGCATTGTGTATCTAGTCCTCAAGTTAGGACTCATTGTGCTTCTGATGTGTTATCTTGTAATGGGAATATTAGATATACTAATGGCTTGAACATCCATGATCAAGAACTTGATCTTTTACCAGTACATCAGGGACTGTTAAATTCAGACACAGAATTGTTCCCAAAGACATCTAAAAATGGTAGTGGTGGTTTAGTAGCAGCAAATATGGATTCTTCTCATTCATTGCCTTTTGATTGCCACTATGAGAAAATGAGTTTGGATGACAAAATCTTGCTGGAGCTGCAGAGTATTGGCCTATATCCAGAGGCAGTGGTGAGATTTCAATTTGATCTTACATGATATGAATGGCACCCTTTCTATCTTACTGGTGCTTTTTGTTTGTGTAGCACTCTGCTTCCCTCTCACGTCGTTTTCTGTTGTATAAACACTAAACATGCAACGCAAAAAAAGATTTTTTAGAAGCAGACCTTTTCATGTGGGCTTTGTATTTGTAAAGTTTAATGCTCATCAAGTTTGGTTTTGAAGATTTTTTATTTTTTGAAATTTCTATCAATGACTCATCTTTCCATGTTTGTCTTTTAAGCCTGATCTTGCTGATGGGGACAGTGAACCTATTGACCAAGATATTATTCATTTACAGAAATCTCTTGACCAACAGGTTTTGTTTTTAATGTTTGATGTTTGCTAAAGTACAAGGAAGGCATTCATTTAGTCATATTTTCTGAGGTGTATTGTCTATATATATGCCCACCTTTACAGGTTTGTAAGAGGAGAGAGTACTTAATGAACCTTATCCCAGAAATGGAGAAAGTCAGGGAAACGGAACAACGGTAGGATAATTATAGTTTTGATATGTACATTTTATTAGATATTCAAACATTTGAGATATATACATTGGAATGAAGACAATATTTATGCATATGTACCTTTGTTGATGCTCATGAATAATTAACATATCGTATTGCAGAGCCCTTGAGCCAGTTGCTATGGAGAAACTTGTTGAATTGGCCTATAAAAAGAAGCTGGTAATTTGTTCCCCTTGTTCCTTATTTCCTGAGTGTTTGGTTCTTTCACATATTTGTATTTAATCATTGTCTGCTATATCATATTGTATTATTGGTGGTCTCCGCATGCATGACAGCTCTGATATTTTTTGTTTGCATGTAGTTTTTGCTTGAAAGATATTGTATTGATATGTTTGGAACAAGCTGGGACTTGAATACTTGTTTAGTGCTGCTGGAAATGCCCAATGATGCAAATATGGTTTCACATGGAATTGTGCTTAATTTTGTTTGCTTTTTAATTCTTTATTTTAGTTGAGTTAGGAGTACATTTTCTTGGATAGAAATATGTAGATGGTATATTTTATTCCCCATCCCTTCCTTTTGTATTCTCTCTTTCTTCCTTTTAAAGGTCTGTAAAAATATTTGGAATATTTTAGCATTTAGCTGCTTGTTCTGGGGCTGAATAACAAGTTCTCTTCAAAGGCTCATTCGTTACTAGATTTTAGCTATTTGATTTAGTTGAATGAGACAATTCAGTGCTAATAATATTGTTGTTGTGTCTTTGCCGAATAGAAGTATTTGTTTAGGCAACTTGTTTTGGGTCAAATATTAAGTGCTTGATAATAGACTTCATTTTGGGTGTTAAAGTGAAAGTAGTGGATATATTTTTGAATAGTTGAATTGAATTTAGAATATGTTTTGTCTGTGGAGTGTCTTTGTTGGTTTATTTGCTCCTTTGGGTTGTCAAGACTCAGGAAGAAGTGATCTGCAAAGCGTGCATTGTTTGCTCTAGACTGTCAAGTTTTTGTTAATGACTATGTAGTGATATTGTTTTGGTCTTAGTTTCCTTTTTGGAACGTCCAAGAAAAAAATTGCAGTATGAAATGACCTCTCTAATTTTGATAGGCTACTCGTGGAAGTAGTGCAGCAAGAAATGGACTCCCCAAGGTATCGAAGCAAGTGGCCTTGGCTTTTATGAAGAGGATTCTTGCTAGATGCAGAAAATTTGAGGATACTGGGAGAAGTTGCTTTATGGATCCTGTGCTTAAAGATGTTCTTTTTGCTGCGCCTGCTCATGACAACTATGCTGGCTCAGTTGCTGCAATAAATCTACCGCAAGCTCAAAATTCTGGGGGAGAGGCTATGCTCTCAGGTTGTCTAATTTAACCATGATTTAAGTCTTTTCCTTTGGGAAGAAAATTTACTTTGGTAGTGACATTCTAGAAGTACTTTAACTTCATTTATGTAATTCTGTTCATGAACTCTGCCATATTTTGGTACGCGATCAATACTTATTTTAATATCACAACAACTTGGTGCTTGGCATTTGCAGGTTTCTTTCCTTGTAGGGAGCAACATGGTCTTGATAATGATCAATTTGGCAGTAGTCCAGTGGATGGGTTTGAGAATCTAAATCAACCCTCTGACCATGATTTTGCCAGAACAGGACCAATACTAAACCGAGGGAAGAAAAAGGAACTGCTGCTTGATGATGTTGGTGGTACTGCTTCTTTGAGATCTGCACCAGTTCTTAGTAATTCTTTCATGGGTGGAGCAAAGGGAAAGAGGAGTGAGAGAGAGAGGGACAAAGACCCTTTAGGAAGAAATTCTGTCGCAAAAACTGGCCGACCCTCTGCTGGTTGTTCTAGGGGTGAGCGTAAAACAAAATCAAAGCCCAAACAGAAGACAGCTCAACTGTCTGCATCTTTAAATGGATCTCTTGGCAAGTTGCCTGAAAACACTGATTCTGAGCACCAGTTCACTAGTGGTTCTGGTGAAGTGAATGACGATGGGAATGCCAGACAACGTAAAATTGAGTCTGGTTCTCATGGTCATGCATCTAATAATTTGTCCGTGGAGCTGGGGCCAAACACTGACTTTCATGAATTTGACTCATTGGAACTGCATGTAGATGATAATGGATTTGATTTGCTGAACTTTGATTTGGAAAATATAACAGATCAGGATGCAGAATGGCCCCTAGACATACCAATGGATGACCTTAATGAGCTGACTCTGTACTAGTGAAGGCGAATCCAGGATACACACAATTCCCATGGTTAGTTTGACTTGTATAAACAGTGCTGCGTCAGAGGAAGCTGCTAATAGAATTTATACCTCTGATTATTTGCACTTGTAATTATGCCCATTCTTTTTGTATACTTATCTACATAACCAGAGAGAGCGCAAAAAAAAGTTTAGCCCTCAATTGTTTATAACATTCAGGGATTTCCTCAGGTTGTAACTGCTGCAATTTAATCAGAAAATTTTGATCTTGTTCCTGTTGTCATTGTTGTTCAATTGTAAATTTTCTCATACAAGGTTATTATGTCATGACCTGTCTATACTATGCATCTCAAGATGTTCAGATAGTTCTTGGCATGTTGAAAGGTTTTCATTCAATTGCAGACTGCTGTGCCTGTTTCAAAATGATATGGCTGCTAAAGAGGTTAAGTTATCAATGAATTATATATAGGGTTTATGTTAAGCTGAGGAGTGTGGTTTCTTCTCGTTTTTCATGGATTTGCAAGTTCTTGTGGCCCTCTCCCTTTGTTTTATTCATTTTGTAGCATGCCTATATGTATGAATTGATGTAGAGTGTGTGTGCGTGTGTGTGTATTTTTTCTTTTTATTATGATGATTTTAAGAAGCTGTTGTAATTTCTTCAGAGAGTTTGTGGAGATTGTATTTCATCCTGACAGTTTTGTTCTACTGTGAGTCAAGCTACTCTAACTGGTTCTAATTTTTACATTCTTATCGTCTCACTATATTAACAGTGAAACTAGTCTTGATGCCTGCAATTATGGGGTCAATATTCTGGCCAAAAAAAGAAAGAGGTCAATATTTGATACTTCCTCCTATTCTTGTATATAAAATCCAGTTAATTTTTTTTGAAGAGATCAAGAAAGTTAAATAAATTGTTTTTAAAATATTTATATTTATTGTTTTTCTCTAAATAAACTGTTTGGCTTATAAAATGATATATAATATAATGATACATAATATATATTATGTTTAAGTAATTTAGGTGGACGCTCGGTCATATTTTTGTGACAAATATGATGACTGGAGATATGAGTTATTAATGATGAAGGACAAAAATATGAACTTCCCAAAATTTAGGGACTAAGTTTTAACTCAAAAAAAAGTTTAAGAACTAAGTCATGTCAAAAAGATCAAGTTATAAGTGAGTTAAAAGTTGAAAGATTAAAAGATTAATTTTCCCTTTAAATTTTATATGAACTGTTGATTGATGATGACGAAGATAAAACTGATTTGTTAGTATATAATGAGGGCTCAATTTCGTAATGTTTTCCTTTTAGGGGTATGATTCTTTATTTTCAAAAGTTGAAATCCTTCTCAATCTGAACTAGTTTGATGCACATATGATTGTTTCCCCCCTTTAATTTGATGTCAAAGTTGTAAGCTTTGCGTTCTAGTGCCCGCTTAAATTTGTAATATAAGAGAAATATTCAACAGTATATATGTTTAAAATTCAAATGGATAAAAAATGTGTATAAGTTGATATATATCATCAAAATCAAGCAATGCTTATATCTAATATGGTTGAGTTTGTATAATATCTTACTTTTGACCAAAATAGTAAAGCCAATCCAAACTAGCTGATCATATGAAAAAGCTGGTAAACTGATCATTAGTTTAGTTTGTATAATATCTTACTTTTGACCGAAATGAGCATAAAGCATTCCACAAAAATAATTGTGACTTGCTATCTCAAACGTCAAGTCCTTACAATTTTTCTCATATACTACTTTTTCATGCCCCTATCCGTACAAAATATAATATCTAGTTAATTAATTTACATGGATTAAAAAAGTTAGGTATGTTAATTATTTATAAAAAAGGTGTGCTGATATTTTTCTAAACTACCCCTTTTATTTTGGTATAAAAAACACACACCTCCTTTTGGTCATATGAAAGGGATAGCCACTCAACTTTAGACCTAACCATTGAGATAGTTTGAGAAAGAATAATAAATAAAGTTGATAGAGAAGATTGAGATTTTACAATTATGGCCGAAATAACCCTTCAATTAGCTTCTACACTTGAACCAAGGGTTGTAGACGTCATTAGTTCAACCATTTGTAAGAACGACCCATAAAAATGAACTTGCAAAATGAATATGTTTATCATAAAGGGAGAGTCAAAGCTACAGATGAGATTTCACATATCCTTACAATAATGTTAAATGTTTAATTAGTTTAACACCTTTATTTTTTTTTGGTGAAATGGAGAAAACCTCTATCAATCATTCAAAAACACAACATCATGTGGGTATTCAGTCCCCACTTGGTCTGCAAATAATACATCTAACACCTCATCAGGAGGTTCAAGAAAAGAAACAAAATTGCAATCACTACGCAAACTCAAATCAACAAGTTTGTGGGCCACTTGGTTCCCTTCACGAAAGGTATGAGTCACACAAATCCTCCAATCACCTTGCAAAACCTCAGCTATCCTCATTTGTAATAAATCCTTGCCTTCACCACCATCACTTAATCCAGATAATATAGTCATTACCGCCTTCGAAACCCCCTCAATAACTAACTGCTTGACACCCAACTCCTTAGCAGTTCTCAAACCCCATAGTGCCCCCACATCTCTGCACAAAAAGCACTATATATTCCAAGTTTCACAGCATACCCCTTTTTCCAATTCCCTTGCCAGTCCCTTATTACCCCACCATACCCTGCCAGACTTGAGCCACCTCTAGCAGCACCATCAAAATTAAGCTTCAATCACTCAGTAGGAGGAGCCAACTAGCTAATATTCACTGACTTCCTCTTTCCTCCCAGCGGCTTAGATAGCCTAACCAAGTTATCCATCTCCCATACATACCTATAAATAATACAGCCAGGATTTGTCGGCATTTCAAACCCTTCCTCAAAGAGCATTTTATTCCTCCACTACCACTGCCACCAAACAACCACCCCAAAAATCTTAGCCCATGCATTATCTTGACCCAAATTCTGCAAAATCCAGTCCTTGAGTTGCCTATTAAAGAAATCACCCCCACCTTAGAACCCCCTACATCTCTCCAAACATCCCTTGCATACCTACAGTCCCTTAACGCATGTAGTAAGCTCTCCTCTTCTCCATGGTAGTGACTACAGCTAGCAAAGCCTCCAATAATTCTTGATCTTTGACCAGCAGTGAGCAACCTGTCATGCAAGCACAACCACAAGTGTATTTGAACTCTACGTGTCCCTTTCCAGCGCCAAATCTTTTTCCAGTCAACCTCAGAACACACTCCATCCTCTTTTTTAACCCTCTTATACATATCAGCAACATTGAATTTACTCCCACTCCCCCCTTGCCATCTCAAGTTATCATTCCCAAGGATAGCACAAGGAGTAGGTACAGCTCTTAATTTCAACAAATCCTGCTCACCAAGGTAATCTTTCAAAAAAAAAAAAAAAAAAAACTCCCACTCACCTCTTTCATTAATCATATCACTTACCTTACATTCAACAAGTTTTCCACCTGGTTTCCTTATCGCTTTCTGAAATAGTGTTGCATCATCAGACATCCATAGATCGTTCCAGAAGCTGATCTTGTTGCCATCTCTACAGTCCCAAGCAACCTGCTCAACTATATCCCCCCATACACTTGCTAGACTCTTCCACAAACATGAGTCTGATTCCTTTGTAATACACTCTCTAAATAGATCCGCTTCCCTTTCATACTTCTCCCTCAATATAACCGAGACTAGCCCTTCTGGCTTGGCTAACACATTCCAAGCAAATTTGCTAATTAAAGCTTTATTCATAACTTCCATATCCCTCAATCCATAACCCCCCTTCTCCTTAGCTGAGCACAAGGTATTCCATTTCAGTGCATGGATCTTTCTTTGATCCACCGAGGAGCCCCAAATAAAATCCATTTGAATTTTCTCTATCTCTTTACAAACCCCTACTAGAATAACTACATGTTGCATTGAGAAAATAGCCATTTGAGAAGTTACAGATTGTACCAGATTCAAACGACCTGTCAAGGACAGACTTTACTTCTTTAAACTACTAAGCTTTGACTGGACTTTGCTAATTAGGAATTGAAATTTGTTCTTTATGACTCAGTCGTTTGTAATATGAGCACCCAAATACCTTCCAAGTTCCTCTTTCCTTTGAAAACCGCAAACTGCACATAACTCCTCTTGTTTCCTTCTATCCACATTTTTAGAGAAAAATATACTAGTTTTTTGTTTGTTCACTTTTTGTCCCGATATTTTCCCAAAATAATCAAGGAAATCCATCACATTACATAACTACCCTATATCAGCCTCACAGAATAATATCAAGTCATCTATGAACATCAAGTGGGATATCGGCACTCTTCTTCTTCCAAACCTTAGCGGGTTTCACAACTTACCACCTATTGCATCCACCACCATATGTGACAACTTTTCCATACCCAACACAAATAGATAAGGAGAAAGTGGATCCGCCTGCCTTATTCCCCTAGAAGGTCTAAACCACTCACCTTTCTCTCCATTCCACAATATCAACATACTTACCGTGGTTATACACCACTAAATTAACCTCAACAAATTATCAGGCACCCCAATCTCAACAAGGACCTCCAATAAAAAACTCCAACTCATACGATCATACGCCTTTTCCAAGTCAATCGTGATGGCCAAAAACCCCTTCCCCCCTTCATCCTATTCATAATGTGTGCAACTTCTTTGGCAATAACTATTTTATCATGGATACTTCTCCCCGGTATAAAACTGGCTTGATATGGCGATACAAGATTATCTATTAAGCCCCTCAGTCTTCGCACCACAATCTTTGTAATTCCTTTATACAGCACATTACAAAGAGCAATAGGCCTAAAGTGAGTCACCAGTTCTGGGCTATCCAGCTTTGGGACCATGACAAGTAATGTCTTATTAATCTCTTCAACCTTCTCTGGGTTCGCCCACACATCCTCCATATACCTACATACACTTCCATCCAAAATCTCCCAATTACGTTGATAAAAAACAGCCTGAAACCCATCATCACCGGGGGCCTTGAAACCACCCATGCTAATAAAAGCACCCTGCATTTCAGATTTTTGTAGAGGTCTCCCCAACTTCCTCAAATCCTCCTCATCCACTTTACCCCACCTTTGCTTCGTATAATGCCATTCTCTACTGACTTCCTCTTCCTCAAATAATTGCTTGTAGAAAACAAGAATCAACCTCATTAAGTCACTCGCATCTGTTACCCATGCTCCTCTATTATTTTTCAGCATAACAATCTTATTCCTCCTCCTCCTAACAATAGTTTTCATGTGATAATACTTCGTATTTCGATCACTATACTCTATCAACCTTCCTCTTGATTTTTGATACCAAAGTACCTCTTCTTGATGCAAAGTTTCAGTCATCTCCAGCTGCAATTGCTTCTCTTCCTCCACTAATCTTTCATTCTCCTCCCACTCTATCATTTGTTGTATTCTATAAATTTTCCTATTCAACTCCTTCTTCCTCTCCTTCACTCTCCCAAAAACCTCCTTGTTCCACACCTTCAAGCTTCCCCGCAATCTCCTCAGATTCCTTGGAATTTCCACCGATACATTCCAATTGCTTCTTAACATCTCCTTGAACTTATCATGTAATAACCAAGCTGCCTTACAACGAAAAGGTCTTCTCCTAATAAAGTTCCTCTTAGGACTTGTATCTATTAATAATGGATGATGATCTGAACAAGACCGAGTACCAACCCTTACAGAAGCATCTGGAAACTGTCTTTGCCGTTGCCATTGCATATTACAAAAACAGTGATCGAGTCTCTTATAGACGCGTTCATACCCCCTCCACTTAGGACCCTTGCAAGTAAAAGATGGCTCCTTCATATCCATAACCAACACACCCCACTCTTCAATAATCCCACGGAATCGATTACATTTTTGAACATTTACTCTAGCTCCTCCTTTTTGCTCCCTTGGATCAGCAATTTCATTGAAATCGCCCTCTAGACACCACCTCCCACTCGTTTGCTCTGCAATATTTTTTATGTTTACCAATAACGATTCCCTTCCTTCCTCTTGCGGACACGCATATACTGCAGTAGAGTACCATTCCTCTGTTGTCCCTACACCAAAACAGCAATGTTTCTCTCCACAATCTTCAACTCAAGGGTTTCATCTCTAATATTGACTACAGTTTTTAAATTTTTGAAATCCAGTTGATTAGTGATCCCCTCATAAATTCTAATTTTTTTGACACTAGTCATTAATGAGTAAAAAAAAAAAGGTTCACTATAATTTCAACTTCAAATGTGAGATAGTTCTATATAAAGGAAATATCTCAAGGTATAAGCGTGCTCAAAGAAAACTGGTCTCCTTAAGCATAAACATGTCAAGAGAAGTGGCGTAACTGTGTAAGTGTGTAATATGAGTGCATCAATGATGACTAGAAAAGAAAAGTATCACTCAAAAAAAGGAAAGGAGATTGAAGTTTTACATTCATAACTACAACGAACCCTTAATTAGCTTCTACATTTAGTGTTGGTGGGAGTATCAAAGATTTAAATTTCATATTATTTTTCGATAATATCAAATATTTAATTACTTTTTCACTTTGAATCAGTCCACAGATTTTATGCTTAATCCTGGAGTTTTCAAATTTCTGAAATCTAGTTGGCTAGTGCTCCCCCTAATTAATTCTGATATTTTCTGATACTGATAATTAATTAGCCAAAAACAAGCCCATTGTAATTCCAGATTCAGGATGTGAGACTATTCTATATATAAGGCCATAGATCTTAGATAGTAAGCAAGCTCAACTAAAACTAATCTTAGTGTTCTCAATAAAAATTGATCTCCTTAAGCAAAAACATGTCAAGAGAGGCGGTGAAAGATGAGTACATTACTGATAAATCCAAGAGAAATGTATCATTCAAGAAGAGGAAAGCAAGTATCATGAAAAAAGCACTGTGGCTCATATGACCTTGAATAGATAGGAATCTATACAAATGAGGATTAACACGGGGAAAGAACTTTTGATGAGATGACGGCGAGAAAACCATGAAGAAGAGATTTCCCAACAAATGATCCAATGTATGATAGAGAAATCAATGGTGAGCCTTACAAATTGAAACAATATGAAGATGTTGGTCGCGCAGAGTTTGAAGAGCATTAATAGGACAGAGCAAAGAATTGTTGGGTTTTGGTCTTCCTTCTAATGTGGAGAAAATCCCATGTTTGAATTGTTCAATTTGATGTATTTTCCATTTGATGTATTTCCTATTTTATAAAATGAAAAAGAAAGGAAAGGAAGGAAAAAAATAGGAAAGAAGAAAAAAAGTGAGAGAATGGAAAAAAAAAAGGAAAGTTTCTGATTGTTTTTTGTGAGAAAGAATAATCTCTAGAAGTTTTCTAATTTGAGGTTGTGCATCACTTGTTTAAGTAGAGAGAGGGCATATTAGGTTTTCAGGCAAAGAGGCCCTACCGAGGAAGAATAGGCTGAGGCTGGAGAGGTCAGAGAAGTCTAATATTACAGCCATGTGAGAGAAAAACGTAACTTCACAGATCAGTATCGGTAAATGGACGTTTGTGCATTAGTTTCCTATTGGATCGAGTTGAATTTGGTCTGCAGGTTTAGAACATATGGTTCATCATTTTCAATGGTGGGATTGTCGTTTGAAGGCTTGGTGTGAGAGAAAAAGGTTCGTGGTTAGGGATTTTTTTTCTGGTATTATATTTTGGGTTGCTTTATTTTCTATTGTAAGCTTGTAGTTTTTGTTGTTTGGTTGAGTGATTGCATGTGTTTTTGCATTTGTTTGAGACTCTCTTATACCCTATTTTGATCATAGTGGATCATATTTTCATTGGTCTGGACGACCTATGATTTTTATCCTTGAGTTTAGGGTTTTCCACGTTAATAATTTTGATATCTCTTGTGCTATTTAATTTCTGTCATAGGTTTGTTTATTTATTTTCTTATAGACTTTTGCGAGTGACAGAAAGGTTTAACATCTGTTGTGCCCTTCCTAACAAGGATCTGGAAAAGAAGTGGAATTCACCTTCTTTAATGTCAAATGATTTGCCTATCTTCAGAGAGAATGAGATTCTGCAGCCATCTAGCAGTGCCAATCCATACATTCTAAATCCACCAACATATGAAGGATCGGTCTCCAATGTACAGAATGAAAACCTGACAAACCAACATCTGCAACGTGGCAAAGACCTAGGAAATATGGAAGATTATATGGGAATTAGTGCATACGAGATGCCACAACCTTCTCAAAATGACAATCACCCATCTGTTCCATCTTTGTTCAATCAATTTTCTCAATGAATCCAGGTCTCTGTCCTTTAGTAGTTGTTTGAGGTCTATTTCTGCTATATGTGATGTTTTTGTATATGATGGTTGGGTGGTTTTGCCATTGTTGCAAACTTGTGTCTATAGACAAATAAATTGTACATCCATGGCATGCTTATTTTGTTTTGTTAGTTTTTGTTCTCGATTGCAATCCAAAAAATTTCTTCTTCTCAAATCTTGATAGAGAAGATAATTCTGATTTTACCTCCAATAACAATCTTAGGGTGATGGAGCCCCACATGGGCACTTTGGATACCATGATCTATATTCCATAGGGTCAATAGTTAAGATTTAGCAGTGGGTTCTCCATATCATCTGAGTGTCCATAAATTTGAAAGCTCCCATCAATTGCAATTTGCTAAGAGTTTTGACACGCAAAGAAGCCGAGTAAAGTGTTATGCAGTATTGACATAGAAGTGCCAGTTATGTGAAAGCAGACAATTGATGGTGAAATATGTAATGAGTTGCCAAACTTCACATTGAGTTGTATGGGTTGTTCTGTAGACTATTTTGGTTGGTTGAAGAAATGTGTAATACTCCCTTCCGTGCTTATATATAAAAGCTTTTCAACCGAATTGCAAGATTTTAAAAGAGAGTTAAAAGTAGTTAAATGTAATAATTACGTAGGAAATTTAATTTTTTGTCCCCAAAATTGCCCCTATTTATGAATGGGTGAGAGAGAGAGAGAGAGAGTGTGTGTGTGTGTAATAATGAGAAAATAATGAAAAAGAATGTATGTAGTATAATAATTAATTGAGGGTAAAATGAAAAAAAAAATACATTTATTATTGAGACAAACTCAAAAAAGATCTTATATTTAGGGATAAGCCCTTCAAAAAAAAGAAAAGAAAAAGACTCTTATATATAAGGATGGATGGAGTATTATTTTTTTCAATAAAATTTAATTTCATTTAAGCTAACTATTGTTGAATATTTTTTCTTAGGCGATAGTCTACACTCAAACAAGATGGAAGTCATGAAAGCTGTTAAGCTTCACAAATAGAAATGGAAAGATCTTGACGACAACGTATATTGAATTTAAAGATCCTTTTGTACTCTATGAGGTATTGTGAAATTGTGATCTGTTTAACTTATCATCAGTCATCAGCATTTGAGACAGGTTTGTGAAACTTAATGTTGTGCTTCTTTATACATGTAGCCTTGAGCTGGTAAATGCTGTCATACGGTTATATGATGTGAAATTAAACCCTATTTTCTATTTAAAATTTATTGCGTCTTTGATTTTGGAAATAAACAAAATGCCAACTACTAACTTATGCCCAAACATCCCAAAATTTTGTATTATAAAATTTAGAACATAGGATGTTTGTGTAATTTCTGAAACCAAAAGGTTATTTGCATCGGTTTTATAAATTTATGGGATTTTAAATAATTTGGCATCTCATTATTATTTTAAGAAAATAATTTCATAATTGTCATAAATGGAAGATCAAATTCATTAAATACTCCTAAAAAATACACAAAAATGAATAATACTCCCTCCGGTCCTATTTATAAGCAACTTTGTCTCTCATAGGGCTGGTCCCTTTTATAAACAACTTTCACTTTTTGTCTGAAAATATAAGTTTTTTTTCCTAATTTACCCTTATTGAATATTCATTCTCTCTCATATCTTATACTTATTCTTTCTCATACTTTTTATCTATTCTCTCTCCTATACTCTTTTCATAAATAGGGGCATATATGGAAAAAAATTACATTTTTGACACATTTATTACTTTTAACTACCAATTTGTTTTGCGCAATCAAGAAAAAAGTTGCTTAGAAATAGGACCATCCAAATTAAACTTCCCAACCACTTTTGTATTATAAAAATTCAGAACATAGGATGTCTCTGTAATTTCTGGACTAAACGGTTATTTGCATCGGTTTATGTTTATACTCTAGGGATGTTAAATAATTTAGCATCTCATAATTTTTTTTTTGATAACTAGCATCTCATTATTTTTTAAAACAAGAAGTTCGAAATTATAATAAATGGAAAATCAAATTCATTAAATGCTCCTAAATAATACACATAAATCAATAATACTGATTAGGAATACTTAATAAAATTTCATATATTTTCTGGCACCACTCATTAATCAGTTAAATTGTTTAAGAGATATTCAATGTATATTATTTTAATTACATTCATGAATAACACAAATGAAGAGTATTGAATTCGGATCCCTTCATAAATTCTCATGTGTTTTCTGAATGGGATCAATGGTGTTCAATGTATATGATTTTAATTACATTCATGAATAACACAAATGAAGAGCATTGATTTGGGATCCCTTCATAAACTCATGTATATTTTTGGGTCCTCTCATTAGTGAGTTCAATTGTTTAAGAGATATTCAATGTATATGATCTTTATGGCTCCACTCATATGAACAACACAATTGAATGTCATTGACTTTGGATCTCTTCATAAATTCTAATGCATTTGTTGGCGCCACTCATTAATGAGTTCAACTGTCTAAGAGAGGTCGAATGTATTTATTAAATGCTCCTAATGAATATACATAAATGTACATTGACTAGGGAGGTTCAATGCGTGTAATTTTAAATTTAGAATGTGAGGTGGCTTATATAAACAATAGATCTTTGAAGAATAATTGTGCTCAATAGAAATTTTCTTGCTTAAGAATAACCACTATAAGAGAGAAGGGGAAGCATGTGCATATCATTGATCAGCATGCATGATGCGGAAACATCAACAAGATGATAATAGAGGTATCTGACAAAGAAGTGGAGTTCTATGTTCCAATTATATTATTTTCTGACACCACTCATCAATGAGTCAAAAATAGGCGCATTGTAAACCCAGCCTCACAATATGAGACATTTCTATATGGAGGACAGATCTCAAGGAATAAGTGTGCTCAACAAAAACCGGCTCTCAATAAACATAACCATGTCAAGAGAGGCGGTGAAAGAGGGTACATCACTGATGAATCCAAGAGAAATGTATCATTTAAGAAAAGGAAAACAAATATCATGAAAAAAAGTATGTGAACTTGGCTTCCTTTGTGGTGTTGAGGCTGGGGCAATCATTTTTAATGGTGATCCCTCTGATCCTCAACCAGAGGTTTGGTCGGACCATGAAGGTGTCCAACAACTGATTGAGTGGTGTCAGGTTAGGCCTGTGGCGCCTAGGACCTTGAACAAAGAAGAATCAATACAAAAGAAGATTAGCACAAATTAAAGAAAGAACTTTTGATGAGAAGAAAACAAGACAACCATGTAGAAAAACGTATGATCCAATGTTTGGTAGGGGCAAACCCTCATACATTGGCTTGATATGAAGATGGTTAGTTGAGCAGAGTTTGAAGAATACATGCCAACTAATAAATTGCAATGTCATGCTAATTATGATTATCCGGATTGATTTTGTTCAATGTGTAACATATGCCATAAAGTATCAGTTATTAAATTATTATGATTTCTCAGCTTTTAGTTTCTAGCACTAATTTACAAATTTGTTTTAAGTTAATTCCATGAAAACTCTAAGATGAATCCGATCAATATATACCATTGCCATTTGCCAATAATAAGAATATGGCTCGCTATCCATTATACTAAAGTAGTAGTGAAAGATATGCATATCGTGATACTTATATTTTATCTATAATCATCATTATGAGTTCCATAATTAGTTAGTTAATATCTTAATTAGTGGAAAAAATAATTTGCAGAAAAATTTGTAACTAGACGTCTTGGGGGTCAGGTTTAGTTACCAAGACAAATACAAAAGAAAATTATACACAAATAAATAAAACTAACTAGGGATCTTTCATAAATTATAATGTAGGCTCCGGCACCACTAATTCTTGAGTTCAACCTTTTTTTTTTTAAGATTTGTTGAATGTTTTTATTATTAAATACCCATAAATGAATTAACATCGACTAGGATCCCTTCATAAATTTTAAAGTATTTTCTGGCACCACTTATATATGAGTTCAATTCTCCCAAAAATGCTCATGCTAAATACACATAAATGAGTACTCTTTCCAAACTAAAATATAAGCTTCAAATTTGTAAATGGGTGTGTTCCAAAATATAAACTTTATTTTAAGTTTGTCAAAGTATTTATTGCACTTCTTCGAACTTTTCTCATTGATTGTATTCGTTTCATATATTGTTTTTTTCACTTATTCTTTTTACAAATAAGGGCATAGTTGGGAAAAACATATTTATGGCTCTTAACTAGTTTTAATTGTTTTCTTGATAAATACAAATCAATTACTTGAAACTTATAATTAGAGACGGAGGGAGTAACACTAATTAACTAGGGGTCCCTTCATAAATTCTAATGTATTTTTTACGCCACTTATTAATGAGTTCAATTCTCTAAGAAAGGTTCGATGAATGTAATTTTAGATTAAGAATGTGAATGGTTCTATATAAAGAATGGATCTTAAAAAAATAATTGTGCTCCACAAAAAAAAGTTTCCTTAGACATAATCATGATAAAAGGGAAGTGGAAACATAGTACTACTTTGTGTTTAAATATAAGTTACTTGTATCCCATTCTCATAAATGCATTAAATAGACAAAATATTTTACATTAGTCCTTATTAAATTTTTTGTCTCTATCTACTTTACTAATGATTTTCACATCTCTCTCCTCTTCCTCTCTTTTCAATAGAAATTAAATAGAGGTAAAATTGAGAAAAAAGTTACTACTTACCCTACAAGTTACTTATTGAATCAAACTTTTTCCTTAAAAGTGACTTATATCTAGGCACAAATTAAGTGGTATATGTCACAAATGACTTTAAAGACAGAGTGGTCATTAATATATTCAGCATATCATTATTTTTTGAAAAAACAATAGGTTCACAATTGTCATAAGTGGAAAATCAAATTCATTAAACGCTCCTGATAAATACACAAATGAAATTGACTAGGATTCCTTCATAAACTCTAATATATTTTCTGACACCAGTCATCAATGAGTCCAACTAACTAAGAAAGGTTCAATGTATGAAATTTAATTTTAGGTTCAGAATGTAAGATAGTTTTATATAATGGACAGATGTTAGAGGAATAACATGGGCTCCGCAGAAACCGATTTCCTTAAGCAAAAGCATGACAATAGAGAGTTGCCAACATATGATCCTTTGTATGACAGGGAAAACAATGCCCACCCTTGAAGATTGGTTTGATACGAGGATGTTAGTTGAGCAGAGTTTGAAGAACATTAACAGATAGTGCAAGAATCTGGCAAAGAAGTGGAATTCTCTGTTCAATCTTCCTCAATGTCAGAGGAATAATTGCTAGTTTCCATAGAGAATGAGATGTTGACAGACCAATTTCAGCAATTTAGCATGGATGTTCCAGCATTTCATTAGTTTTTTTTGAAAGGTAAGTTCATAATTATGATGGATGAAAACAAATCAAATCCATTGAATGCTCCTAATAGATGCATATAAATGAATAACGCTGGGTAGGGATCTTTCAAAAATTCTAATGTATTTTCTGACATCACTCATTAATGTGTTCAACTATTCAAGAGAGGTTCCATGTACTCCGTCCGGTTCACAATATAGAGCACTTCTAGAAAGAAGGCATGGTTTAGAATATAAGTCACCTCTAGATTAATTAATGGTCTTTTTCATGTTTTTCCTTGTGACTAATACTTACTTTCCAACTCTATCTATTCATTATATCCCCCTCCCTCTCTAAAAACAAAATTTCCAATGCAATTAAACACATTTTTTAAAAAGGGTAAAAGAGGAAAAAATTTACATTTTAGGACATATTAAATGACTTAACTATCATTTCTTGTTTCCTGTAATATAGTTGAAGTGTCTTATATTGTGAACTGGAGGGAGTATGTATTTATTTTTAGCAGAGCACTATTATTCCTCAAAGATTTGTCCTTTTATGTAAAGCTATCTCACATTTTGAACATGAAAATTCATACCTTGAACATCTCTTGGAAAGTTGGACTTACTAATGAGTGGTGTCAAAAAATACATTAGAATTTATAAAAGATCCCTAGTCAATATTATTCATTTATATGTATCTATAAGGAGCATTTAATGAATTTGGGTTTTCATTCATGACAATTATGAACTTAATTTTTCAAAAAAAAAAAAAAAAGAGAGAGAGAAATCTTTTCAGATGATTTCTTGAAGAGATTTTCTCTGGTAAGAATTTATATATGGCCTGTTCTTTAGAATGGAATGTAAGGAACTTTATGCATCTTCCTTTGCTTGACCTGTTTACTGTGTTGCATATGCGATATGGTATGTTTGTTAGTGATCTATTCAGATGGTTTCTTTCCTTTCATTTTTCTACTTTGGTGAATTTGTTTGAACTGTATCTTGTTTGTGTGGAAATTGTAAGATGCAGAAAGCCAATTATATGCCCTCATCAGTAAGAACTCGAGACACTATCCCTATTAGTTGAAAGTGAAACCCACAAGTATTCCACAAAAGTAACTGTTTCCCATAGAAGATTTGAGAAATCTTTATATACAAATCTGACATTTCATTCTGATCAGACACCACAATCCTACAAAGCCAGCTCACAGACAAAATGGACTTTATGCTCCGTTTGCTTTCTAAAATCCATAAAATCACTGAATACAGTTATGATTTTCCATAATATAAGAATGGAAGAAGAAAGGTTGAAAAATGTAGTCAAATAATGCCAAGTACCATCTATGAATTGATTTTTTTCACAAAAATATTATCTTAATCAAAGGATTTGACATAAACAGAAAGTTAACATATAGGCAATTGAATATCCTGAATCTTGCTGTATGTTGGAAATTGTCAGTAAGGTTGATCCATTTATACTTCACTTGCCTGTCTTGAGGTAGTTTCTTCCCATGCACTTGTTTACATTACTACCTCTAGTCCCAGTTGACTTTTTTAAAAAGATTAAGGAAGCTGAATAAATTATTTTAAAATATCTATATCTATAATGTTTTCACCAAACTCATTAGTCTGACTTATAAACTAATAAATAATCTAATAATACACAACATATACTATGATTAAGTAATATATTTAGCTTCCCTAATCTCTTCAAAAAAAGTCAATTGGGTTTTATATTAGGACCGGAGGGAGTAGTTTGAAGGAATCTGCATAATCATTGGATATGGTAATTAGGACCGGAGGGAGTAGTTTGAAGGAATCTGCATAATCATTGGATATGGTAATGTTATGAAAAGTGATTATTTCATTGAATTGTTGTTATGAAGTATTTTTAATTTGTCAGTTCCAAAAGATGTGTATATTTTTTCTATAATAACCTGCCAACAAAGTATATAATTTCCAATGTTGATGCTCATGCTCTTAATATTGAAGTGATAGACAGAAGTAATATGAATGATATTTAGAATCTTTCTCTAAAATATGGCTCTAGATGTTTGTGTTATTTGAAATCAAAGTCTAGAATAAACAATCATCTTTTGCACTGTGAAGTTCCAATATCCAATAGATATATGAATTAGAAGTTCTGGCATGTTTTATGAGCATTGGCTTTGTCCAGCTGGATTGAAATTTTTACTGCATTTGCGTGTACAGGTTTTAAGAGCAATAAATTAAATGCTTAGATACTGTCATTTCCCAAATTTTTTTCTGCCTATTCATATTGAAGTTCTACTCATTGACATTAATCAAACGCTATATTTTCTAACATACATAAAATGGGAAATGGGAAATAGACTCAGGCCAATCTTCTCCCATAAAATAAAGTTGAAAAATTGAACTGAAACTTTTCAGAACAAAACTTTTAAGAAATAGCTGAACTGAAAACAGCTACAACTAACAGGCACTCCTACTGCACCACATCTCTACATGGATTGGGATTTCACATATGATAATAAACCTGGTATTATGTTCTGTTGTATCATTTGTATGTAGGTTAGGGTCAGGTTTAGGGGCTGCTATTGAAGATATTTTCTCTGGTATATGGCCAGTTCTGTTCTTAGCTGTAAGAATATTGGGCATACCTGAAGTGTGACCAATTATCTCTAATTCCCATGCAAATTGAATCACAGTTACGGAAAGGATTATGACGCAGAGCAACTACACCATACTGACGAAGAAGAAGAAGAAGAGAGAGTTATAGTAGAGAGAAGAGGATTCAATGTGTCTGAATATTTTAGTTCAAGTGATTTACAACTGAATCCCTTACGTCTGTTTATAGTGTTCTACGTACCCCTTCCACTACTAATGTATCCTTTCCTCAGAGAGACATATTATATTGGTAAAATAATATAGCGCATAGAGACATATTGTATCAGTTAAATAACATGACTCATAACAATTTGGAAATATCACCTATATCCATCCAAGCTTTTATATTATTTATACTCTGGGCCCAATATTTTGGGCTTGGGCCTAATCCATAAAGAGTGGAGTATGTAACCCCCTGCCTTAAAATAGTAATTATAATTTGAGAGTGCGTAATTAAATGGTTTGGAAACCGTCGGATAATTTAAAACTCATTTTAAACTCTCACCCTGTGGTAGGGTTTTCACAAATATTTTCAAAACTTCATCCCTATCTTGGTCTCAAGTTCAAATATTGAATATAATTACATGCACAGTTAAATCAAATTTATATATATCAGAGTGCATAGCCAAATTCCCGGCACTTCCCGGGTTTCATACATGTATAAACTAAGGGTTATAAGTTCCAATTAGGGGATTACATGATCAAAATCAAGCATAATATTTACATCCCAAAAACAATTTACTGTAATCCCTTTCCAAAAGAGATAACCAACAATCCAAAATAACATCCCTACAAAGTCCTAACCGCTCTTGATCATTCGCTTCTCCTTAGAGCTACTTGCCCTGTCTGGAATGTAAGTCAATGAAAAGAATGAGATTCAAAAAAATCCCAGTAGTAACAAATCACTCATATAATATATAATCACATAGCATGTAAGTAAATCATCACATAGCAGCACAAATACAAATTACACCCCACCCTTATCCCCTTTTACTGCCGGGAAGGCTCACAGTCCTTACCCGAACCGTTGTTAGCGACTCGGGGACTATTGGCATGGTGGTGCATACACATAGCCTTGCGGCTCACAATTAGCCTTTCGGCTTCCACATTGCCTTATGGCTTACATATAGCCTTTCGGCTTCCACATTGCCTTACAGCTTACATATAGCCTTTCGGCTTCCACATTGCTCCATCCACCATAACAAAACAATGACATACACACATACACACATAGTATAAGGGAAGAGTAACTACCTTGTTCTTTCCTGATGTGCGCCGACACAGGTTGCTTGCGATTAGGACAAATGTCGAACCCTATAAACCAAAGTCAAGGACGACAGGTTATTCTCTATTCCAAATTCTCACCTTCAAAACACTTAAAGGTGGTTATCACTTAGACTCTTTAGGTGGCTACTAGAAGCCTAGACACATGTCTAAAGGGTTGGGGAGTACTATCTCAAAGACCACCCTTTAGTGTGCCTCGTAAAACATGCCAACAACTAGGCTCACAACTTGGTCCTACAATTCCAAATATACAATTTAGACACTTCCATAGTATTTCTGGGGGTTATATTAGCCTATGATGAAAGTTTACCAAAATGCCCCCGAGGACCCGACCTGGCCCGACCCCGTCGTACCCGGTCCGGCTGTACTTTTCCTGAAATTTTATCTTGGGCTATCCTGAGATATTTTCTCTCAAGGAATCCATTTTCCAACTCGGAATTACCAAATCCAATGTCAAATTATAAAATTACCCTTGACAGCCCCACTTTAAGGGTTTTACGGGAGTTTTCGTGATTATGTTTTTTCGGCCTTTTCCGAAAAAGTGACCAACTGTAACCCCACCTAAATTTTGCTCCTAAACTCAATGGAACTATCAAATCATTGAAAATCCAAATCTAAGGCCCTCTAACAGCCCTGGCCGAAATCCTCAGGTTCTCCAGAAAAAAATTGGGGTTTTTTTATTTCGGCTCCGTAAACGTGTTCCTTTCTACTCCTAACCACTTTATTGACTATTCCATTAGGTTACAACTACCATTAAGACCCAATTTGGGCAGCATAACACCTAGGCATACACATTTCCAAAATTTAAAACCAAAGACAATCCGGCAAAATTTCACTGATTAAATTATCCACAGCAGCTAGAATAGTCAATATACAAAGGTTTGGAAATTACCTCATAGGCAATTTCACCAAAAACATAATTACTTTCTCCAAATTCACCATTTTACTTTCTTTAATACCCCAAAGATATAAGAATCATTAGGGAATAAATTTGAGCTCCTGCTAAAATGGGGCTTAGTAGTCCACTTATTTTAGGCTTATTCTCTAGCCTCAAATCTCAAAATTAGGTGTATTACAGAGTAGGCTATATTCCAACATTAGCTTTTTTTTTTTTCTAAGCATAGGTGTTAACTCATAGAAATTGATAACATTCTAGCATATTTTCTTCTCTTTTCACTTACTTTTGGGTGCAAATTGTGCATATAAAGAGAGTATAGAAGAAAATGTGATAGAATAAAAGAAAAATTCAAATCATGAGTTAAATGCATATAAGTAGGATTATCTATTAAAATTAAAGAGCTCATGAAGTCTTCCTTGTAGGTGGAAGATGAAAAGTCATAAAAGCTCACAGAGATTGAAGAAAGCTCATGGGCAAGGAAGCTGCTGTATGATATGCTTCAGCCAATGTCATATGTGCTAAAGCAGACATGGTCAAAACTTAATGTGTAATATGCTTCAGCACTTGACCATTGGCTGAAGCCAACGAGGAGTAGAGCTTAATGTGTCATATACTTCAGCACTTGACCTTTGGCTGAAGCCAACGAGGAGCAGAGCCTCCTGTGTCATATGCTTACGACAGACTATGCAACCATGTGTTTTATTTGTTGAAACGCATGTGGAGGGTTTCTAAGGAAGGAATAGGCCGAAATTAGGTCATTCTACAATTTTCAAGTGTTCTTGGGAGCTTTGGGTGCTAGGGTTTTGGCTTCTTGAAGAATATTGAGCTTAGGTTGAATCTAGAAGAGATTTGGGGCTCTAATCCTTGGTTTTTCTCATTCTTCTTCCGTTTCTTTGCTAAGTTTTTGATATGGTTGTAATTATTCTGTATAGTTGTAGCTCTTTCATGACTATGAATAGCTAGAACTCTCAATTAGGATTACTTTTACCCATTTTATGGATTGAAACTACTAGATTATCTTACTTTTGTTGGTTAATGAGTATACATGTTGATTTTTCTTTGAGCTAAATGCTATCTTGTGCTTGATCGCCACATGATTAGAGTTGTTCAATGGGAAGATGCTTGAGAGAGCTATTTTGATTGTAGAACTTATGAAAAATCATACTAGACTTTAAGTTTAGGGATTAAATGGATGGTTTGTTGTTAGAATAAAGATATATCTAACAACCTAACATAGTCAATTGAAGGATTGCTTTGGAAAAATGGTTTTCATTAATTAGAAACAAGAGATTGAATATTTTTAATGAAGATTAAAAATCAATCTTGACTCGAGAGAGCTTGGTTGAGGATTTTAGAACCTCTGACTAACATATACACTCATTTAATCAACATAAGTGGATATTTGTATAATTTCATGAAATATAATGGGGAAGAAGTAATCCTAAGTTTATACCTCTTGAAGTTAAATCCAATTTCTCAATTTCCACTATTTTGCTTTGTTATTTTTATCAAAAGTCTTTAATTAACTTATCAGATTCAAATAATTCCATTCAACCTAATTAAGAATATGGTTATATTAGTTAACTCACTTTCATCATAGTCATTGTGGATTGACACTCGTTTTCTTACTAATTTATTACTTGTGACCCGTATGCTTGAGGAAGCTAAATGGCGAACAATAGGTACTTTGCTATTGGAGATAATCCTATTCGAGACACTGTTGGGCACTAAATGTGGGCACTTCTATCAACGAGGATTCAAATTTTAGTTCGCCATATTGTGAGAGACTATCCCCTTCCGCTAGACCGAACCTCTATTGGTTCCAACATTAGCTTTGTTTACCACATTTCTGTTTTTCCAAGCTATTTGTTGTAGTAGGTTGTTTTGAAGTCTATTTGGTACAATAGGCCTACTTTTTTCTTGAAGAAGGGTCCTTACTCCTTATGATATGTTTGGTATGCACAAAAGTCCTTTCTAAAATGGAAAAATGAAAGGAAAAATTAGACTTGTGTGATTAGTAAGTTAAAAATTGGTGGTGCACTTCCTAAATATGAATAAGGGAGTTGATATTGGTCCTAAATATAAGGTAAAATTTTCATATTTATCAATATTTTTCTAATTATGCTCCTCAACAAAAATTAAGGAGGAGGGGGAGGAAATTAAGGAAGATGATTAGGGTGTTTTAGAAAAGATATGTCATATTAATTAACTTAACTAACTTCCTTAATCTAATCAAATTAGGTAAATATGTCTTATATTAAGAACCGAAGGGAGTATATTTTTAGGAAAGCCTTGTTCTCATACTTATTCCTATTCCCATTCTCACTTCCACTTTATTCCAAATGTATGATTTGAATTACCTTATTGGCAAAGTGGACTGTCTCCCTATGTTCAATCTCTCTCATTTCTCACTCCTCTCTCAAACTCTATCTCTCTGTTATCTCCATCCTATCTCTTCTCATACATTAGGGCAGAACAACATTTCAATGTGTTCTTCTTAGTGTTGCATGTCACAATATGGTGTCTAGTCTTTTAAGACTTTGCCCTAAGGTCACTTTTAAAATTGCCATAGTCCTTTAGAAATCGTTGAAGAGAACACTTAATAAGGTTATTGAGCGAGATTCCTTAGTTAACAATTTATCCTAAGATCTAGTTTTTGATTGAGCTCAATGACCTTGTTTGATCCATGTAATGAATCCCACCTAATGGGATAAGACTTGATTTTTGTTGTTATTGTTGTTGTTGTCATCGTTGTCATCTACGTGCTTAGAATTACTATAAGGCCAAGCCATGTAGAATATGCTTAATCACAAGATTACTATAAAAATTTAGCATCCAATTCATAGATTTGGAAACTAGTGATCCTTATTTTATGTTTTGGTCTCCTGGAAATTGAAGTGGTTGAATATTTTAGCCATATTCTACATATGCTAGTGCACATAATGAATGGAGTTCCCGTTGTATTGATTTTTTTTTTGTATGTTTGATTTTGAAATCTGAATTAACTAATTATGTAACCCCCCTTCATAATTATGATTCGAAATACGTATTTTAAATTGAAATAGAGACCAATAATAATCAAACTCATTTACAATCCCTTCCTTACGGAAGGGTTTTCACAAATATTTTTAAAGTTTTTGCCTTACCCTGGTCTCAAATTCCACAACTCGAATATAATTACCCTATGCAGTTTTATCACATTTACATATCGAGTGTACAACAAAATCCCGGCAACCCCTGGGTTTCATACATAAACTAAAGGTTTATAAATCCCCTAATCTCCCATTAGGGGATTACACCTCCTTTAAGTAGCCTTGGCCGAAAACCTTCCAACTCCAAACACAAACCTTCCAACTCTAACCCCTACAAACTAGCCTTGGCCGAAATTCTCAGTTCCCAGGGAAAAATTGGGGTTTCTTGATTTCAGCTCCGCAGACGTGTTTCTTTCTACTCCAAATCACTTTATTAACCATTACATTAGGTTACAACTAACATCAAGACCCAATTCGGGCAGCATAACCCCTAGGCCATATCATTTCCAAACTTTAAAACCAATGACCATCCGGTGAAATTTCACCGATTAAATTGCCCACAGCAGCCAGAATAAGCAATATACGAAAGTTTGGAAGTTACCTCAAGCTCCCACTAGCTTTTCCTCAAGGTGGCTGAAAACCTAGCCTTAGAACACCCAAATTTGTGCTCCACAAACCTTGAAGAATATAGAAGAATAGCTTAGGAGCGGAGTTATACGTGTTAGGTAAGGATTTACCGAAGAAATCGACTTACCGTACAAGTTCTCTTCTCCTTCTCTCTCTAGAATTTCTCACACCTTCTCTCTCTTGTTGCAGCTGAATGTCATGGTTTTGGGCTGATGGAGGAGGTGGATGATGATTTAATATGATATAATATTATTTTCTAATT
This sequence comes from Inga oerstediana, assembly GCA_963210345.1. Taxonomy (NCBI): domain Eukaryota; kingdom Viridiplantae; phylum Streptophyta; class Magnoliopsida; order Fabales; family Fabaceae; genus Inga; species Inga oerstediana. The sequence continues at coordinate 84,299,361 of OY723401.1, read as the reverse complement.
ATTTACTAAATTTCCATCAATTTCGGATTTTTACAAAATTCTGGCAGATTTCTGGCCAAATTTTGAAAAATCATAAATAATTCTAGAAAAATCAAAATGGGGTAATCCCAAAGCCAATGGAAAGCTATTTAAGTCCTCTTTATTAGAAAAATATGGATCACTGCATTTAATAACCTCAAAAATACAGAATTGCATAAAAGTCCATACTACTCTAAAACAGATTCCAGTTTCCATCCCAAACTTTAGAAAATCATAACTCTTAGCTCACAAATTGAAATGACACAAATTATATATCCCTTTTGAAGCTTGGCATGTGAAATTTAATACTGGAAAATTTCAGAATTGTTAGACACCATTTGACTATTTAAAACGTCCATACAAGTCAACTGCCCTGTATAGAGTTTCAATAGACAGAGTTTCCAACTTTTGCACAATTGTTCCCAATGGTTCCAATTTCACAATAAACACTCTCCCCACACGAATTTTCACATGGAAGCCATTGGAATCATTAAAACATCCAAATTCCCATCACCCATTCTCCAAAAGTGTTTATTCAACAATAATTACATTCACTTTTGAAGTCATTAGCCCTTAATCGCTTTTTGGGATATTACAAATTGCTTTCTCTAGTCTTTAATATAAGATACAGAAGAATAATATCTTATTATTATTATAATAATAGCTTCTTCTTCTTTTTCTTATTATTATTATTATTATTATTATTATTATTATTATTAGTATCTTTAAGTAGTTAGGATTAGAATTTCAAATCTTGATCACAATATATTCGGGATATTTTAAGTTAGAGATATGATGCGATCTCATCATCTACATACGTACTTATATATTCATGTGTGATCATCATCATTATTCAATATATGACATTGAGAGTTTTCATCATATTTATCATGGTATCAGAGGGCATGGTTCTCAAACCTGAGATAAAGCGCTTACTGAGAGAGTGTAAACACTAAGAAAGATGGCTTGAGTTAGGATATGAGTTCTCCTTTCTTTCTGCACGCCTCAGACAACCCAGGGCAAGTTTTGGTCAGTGATTTGCTGAGCAAGACTAATTATTCAGAATCGGTGGAAGATATGACAAATGCTCTCCTAGCTAAAAACAAGTTTGGGTTTGTTAATGGTTTAGTTAAGAAGCCTACAGTCGATTCAACCAATCTTTCTAATTAGATTCGATGTGATGCCATGAGGAAAGGGTGTCTCAAGAGTGCAATGGACAAGGAGCTTCAATAGACTGTAAGATACGCTTAAATGGTGACAGAAATATGGTTGGTCTTTGAAGAACACTTTGGAAAGGGTAGTGCTTGTAATACGCCGAATTTTGAGACTTGAGGCTAGAGAATAAGCCTGAAATAAGTGGACTGCTAAACCCCAGTTTAGCATGATCCCAAATGTCGATTAAGCATTTAATGACTCCAAAAGTAGATGTGATTAGTGACGAATAACACTTTTGGAGAATGGATGTGAATGATGATTTGAATGTGTAGTGAGCAGTGCCAAGACCCTGTCTTTAAATTTAATTGTGGATTGATATCTAAATTGACTTAAAATATAGGGAGGGCGTATATTGTGGCTAAAAGAATGAGAAAATGTGTTTGGTGGTGATTTTAGAGCAATTACCACAATCAGGGGCAAAATAGTAAAGTTACCGACTAATTGGTCAGTTGCCGAAGAGGAAACTAATTGGTAACTTCAAGATCAATGGTTATGATTGATTTGTGTAAGAGATCAAAGGGTGGAATCATGTGTGTGTGTGTGCCTATGTAAGCTCATGTAAGATGGAGCAAGATTGTGACACTTGGCACTTTATGGACCCTTGGATCTTGGTCAATGTTTCAGCTCTTCCCTCTCTCCTCTCTTCTTCTCTAAGTCGGCTAGGAGCATGGGAAAAGGGAAAATTTGATCTTATTCTCTCTCTCCTTCATTCTCCATGGCGCCATGCTTAAAGGAGGAAAGAGAAAGTGAAAGGTGAGTTTTTAGTTAGCTTCTTATCCTCTTTAGCTCAAATACCTTTCTTTAATGTTGTTCCTAGTGATAAGAGCTTCATTGCTATGGTTTTATATTTGTGAAAGAAGATGTTTTGATAGTTTGAAGAAATTTGAAAGATGAAGAATTAAGGAACTAGCTTGGGAAAGAGGAAGAGGTAAGTTTTTGTACCCTTTTGATCTAAGTTTTGTGACTTTTGGTTGAACTTTGTGATTTGTAGAATTTTGCCTTGATTCTGTGTGACATATAATTGTATGAATTGCATGTTGTATTGTGGTTAAAATAGTGTCATAGTGTGTTTTGATGCCATTGGGATTGGTTTAGAGCATTGGGAAGTAAAAGTGTTGGAATTGGGTAATGTGTGTAATAAGTGTGACCAATGGGGAAAATGTCATTGTGATGTGATTTTGGATGTTTTAAGGGTTCTAATGGGTTCCTTGTGTGAAATTATGTTGGAATAGCTTTGTGTTAGAGTTTTAGGACCATTGGAAACATATTGGTTGAGTTAGGAAAATTCTGATATCTGCTGCGTTCTAGCTTCTGATAGAGCCTCACTCGAGTGAACTGGGGTCTCACTCAAGTGCAGCGTTATATTTTCCCTTTCCTCTTTGATTTTGGTTGCACTTGTATGTGAAAGATGTAAGAGTGCACTTCCTCACCTGCGAGTAATGAGGGTTATCACTGGAGTGATGGTGGTCTCCCTCGAGTGATCATGTGCTTTTGCACTATGAGCCTGCTTCTCGAGTTGTCACTCACAGTTGATTTGTCAAGAGTGTGAGCTAGTACTCGCAAGTTTTGTACCCTCACTCGAGTGCCAAAGCTAGTGCTCGAGTGCACTTCTGGCTCTGAGATTGTCTGTGCTCTAGGGTGAGTGTGGGGGCAACACTTGAGTGTTGAGGGCAGTACTCGAGTGGAATAAGTATTTCTGATTTTGGTCTGTGCTTTTGGTCAAGCACTCGCATAAGTGAGCCGTCCTCACTCGGGTATGAGTCGTCCATCACTTGAGTGCATAATCCATCACTTGAGTGTTGAAGCCAAAAATGGGGTTATGAGGTTTTGAAAGAGATCTTTAGTCAAGTGTTTCCCAACCCTTTAGGCATGTGTTCAGGCTTTGAGTAGCCACCTAAAGGTCATGAATGATTAACAACTTAAGTGTTTGAAAGTTAAGGAATTGGAAAAGGGATTAACCCTATGTCCTTGTTTGGTTATAGGGTTTGATGTTCGCCCTGATTGTGAGTAGCGGTGCTGGAGCATATGTGGAAAAAACCAGGATAGGAAACTTACCTCTGTTGCATGTATATGATATTTGTTTTGGTGTATTGATGCATGTCTTTACTTAGCTTAATTATATGAAACATGTATGAATGATTTGAAGCTATGTTTCAATTTATGCTATGGCCATATGTATGTTGTTTGAAGTATTAAGCTTGCAGATTTGTCATTGTGTGTAAGCATGAGTTGTGCAAGCATGTCATGCATTAAACATCTATCTTGCATGCATATTGGTAATGTTTACCTACTGAGATTCTCTAGAATCTCACCCTCCCCTACCAACATTTTAGACAAGGTAGGTGGATCGAGAATGGAGCAAGCAACCAAGGGCGGCAAGAATTTCCTCTGGTTGTAATTCTGGTAGTTGGTTATCATTGTAGTTGGGATAACTGTATATGCTTGAATATTTGGATATGTGTATTCGAATGAGCATTTGGATTTGGATTTAGAAAAATGATATTGTGTAATCCCCTATAAGGGAATTTGTATAACCTTTTGTACGAGTATGAACCCGGGATCGTTGGGAATTATGTTGTGCACTCTGATATTTATATGAATGTGATTTATCTTTGCGAAGTAATTGTATTCGAAATGTGAATGTGAGACCAGGTTATTGTATTTAGAAATATATTTGTGAAAATCCTATGTTAAGGATAGGATATTAAATGAGTTTGGATTATTATTGGTCTCTATTTCATTTTAATTGCATATTTTGGATATAATTACGGAAGGGAGTTACAGTGCTCCTAGGGCATACGAACTTCAACATGATATAACATATCTTTGGCAAGACAAACAATCTGTGGCATCCTACTATGCTAAGTTCAAGGCACTTTTGGATAAGGCAGTGTCTTTGACACCTCCACCAAGGTGCACATGTGGGAGCTATAAATATGACATTAAGAAGCAGATAATGGAGGCCAAGGATAAGGAATAATTGTATGAGTTCCTTATGAGACTAGATGAGCAATTTACTGTAGTAAAAACCCATATTCTTAGCATGAAACCTTTGATGAGTGTGGGGCCATCATACATTTGGTCTAGGAAGACGAGAAGCAGAAACACATATCTACGTTAAGTTAAACAACCCTAAGACTATGCCCTTTCAGGTGCAAAACATGAAGAATGATAGGGATAAGAGAAAAGAAAAGCCTCGATGTAGGTACTGCCAGAAGCTTAACATACCGAGGATAAATGTTATGAATCATAGACTCTCCTTCCAAATAAAAGAAGCTTAGAGAGCAACAAGATAGGTCAGTCTTATGAAATGATAGTCTCATAGATCAAAGGCAGTGTATGCGAACACATCTGAGAGTCTGATCCCCGGTCTCACTCTTACATAGTATGAACAACTTATGCGGACATTGAATAGTGAGATGGATGGACAAAAGGGTCTCACTGTTGGGTCATCAAACCAACTTGTAGCTAACATATCTGATAAGCACTTAATGAACTTTGAATATGATAAAGTATATGTGATAGACTCAAGGGAAAATAAGCACATAATTTGTGAGGATAAATTTTTATTGAATGAAAAGAGTGGAGCGCAGTTGCTAGTGCTAATGCTAAATGGTTAAAGGATACTTGTGAAGTCATCTAGAAATTTAAAATTACAAAATGAGATGTTGCTCAAAGATGTTTTAGAAATACCGGATTTTAAGTGCAATATTTTATCAGTTGGTAAGCTCACTCATGATGATGATCTTGTATTACTCTTTATTAAGGACTTATGCACGAATGATGTGATTGGGATGGGGAGATACCATGACTAGCTCTACATTCTAGAATCAACATTAGGGAGAAGAGTTGAGATGATGGAAGAAAGACTTAGGGATTTAAGACTATGGCATTAAAGACTCAGGCATCGTTCAAAGAGAAGATGAGACTGGTTAATTATTGTTTAGGTTATAATGAAATTGTGATTCTTGTAAAAGGCAAAGCACACTAGACTACCATTAGGAGATTGTTCAATAAAGAGTATTTCTTGTTTTGATTTAATCCATTGTGATGTGTGGGGACCATATAAGTGCCTTCATTAACAGGGGCTTAATACTTCCTCATTTTTATTGATGATTTTAGCAGAGTTACTTGGGTCTATTTAATGAAACACAAATAGGGGTGAGTGAACTTTTAATGAGATTTATGAACATGGCAGAAACACAATATAAGAAGCGAGTTAAGTGTTTAAGAACATACAATGATACAAAATTTAAATCTCTTAAGCTATAAAAATATTGTGATGAAAAGGGCATTATAACTTAAACATTTTGCATGTACACACCACAACAAAATGGTGTGGTAGAGCGTAAGTCTAGATATATCATTGAGACAACGTGGGCTCTATAAATTCATATAAACATGCTAAAGGAATTCTGGGGAGACTGTATTTTGGCTGATGTTCACATCATTAATTGATTGCCTACCACAACCATTGTGAATTGAATACCTAACAAAGTTCTTATGGGAAAGAAGGGTAGTTATGATCATCTAAGTGTATTAGGGTGTCTTGCGTATGCCCAAGACTTGACTAATTCTGACAAGTTTGAGGTAAGGGGGAGGAAGTGTGTTTTTATTGGATACCCACTTGGACAAAAGGGCTATAAAGTCTTTGACGTAGACAAGAAGAAGGTTTTTGTGTCACAAGATTTGACATTCTTTAAGCAATGCTTCCATTTTAAAGATGTTGTAGGCACTATTACATCCCTAAGTAAGGACTTTGCCAACAATAATGGCAATGATATTAACTTTATGAATAAGATCAAAGTTAATAAGGGAGAGGCATTGAGAATGTTTGCTCAAGATTCGAGAGAAAGAAATAAAGTTCAGGTCCATCAAAGAAATAAGATGAATGAGCCCGAAGAAGGCCATGATGAGCCAAGATAGGGACAAAGTGCTAGGATAGCTCCTAAGCACCTAACATATTATGTAGTAGACCTACCACCTTTACCATCATAGTATAATGATGTGACTGCAGCTGTGAGTGGCACAGAACACCCTATATTGAGCTATGTTATCAACAAAAGATTCTCATTAAATCATAAAGCTTTCCTAGCAGCAGTAGATCACATGTAGACCCTGAGACCATTAAAGAGGTAGTGCAACATGAGTATTGGTGAAAAGTAATGGAATGAGAAATTGAATCCTTTGAGTGGAATGGAACATAGATGCTAAAAGCTCCGCCACCAAACAAAAACATCATCGACTTAAAACGGGTCTATAATATAAAGTATAAGTCAAATGGAGAGTTGGAAAACACAAGACAAGATTAGTTGCTAGAGGTTTCACTCAAGAAAAGGGTGTTGACTACCATTAAAATTTTTCCCTAATTGCCAAGTTAGTCATTGTGAGAACATTGTTGGTAGTGGCTGCTAAGAAAGGTTGGTTTATACACCAACTTAATGTAAATAATTCATTCCTGCATGGCGATTTAGAGGAGGAAGTATAATATCCTGAATTGTAATTAAGGGCTAATAACTCCACAGAAAATATAATTAATGTTAATTGAACACTTTTGAAGTATATGATGTGAATTGTGATATGAAATGTGCCGATGATAGTATAATGCATATTGTGTTAATTAGGGGCAAAATGGTAAAATTTACCGACCCAGTTGGTCAGTTACCGAAGATGAGACTTATTGGTAACTTGTGATCAATGGCTAGAATTAACTCTTGAATAACCAATGGGGCGGAATCAAGTATGGGTGTAAGTATGTGAGATAATGGAAGGAAACATAAGATGATGCCAAGTGTAAAAATATGGGCCATTGGATCAAGGTCCAAAAGTCAAACTATTTTCCCTCTCTCTTCTCTTTCAAGGTCGACTGTGGGCATGGGGAAAAGGGAAAAGTTGATCATCTTCTTCACCAACTCATCTTTCTCTCTCCATTCTCCATTTTTGGTGGAACCAAGGAAGAAAGAGAAAAGAAGGGCTTAAGTTTAGGTGAGTATTTAACCCTAAATGCTCACTTCACCTTCACTAATATTGTTTAAGAGGTTGAGAGTTTTGCTTCTATGGTTTCAGAATTTTAATTGGTGGTGTTTGGGAGATTGTGAACTTTGGGAAGTTGAAGAATCAAGAAGCCAACTTTGAGCAGAGGAGGAGGTGAGTAGTTAATGTATTTTGGTGTAATTGTTTTGGTTATTGAATGAGTTTTGAGAAGCTTAGATTTTTGCCCTGATTTCTTGTGATTTTGAAAGATATGAATTGGTTAGTGTTTGGTGGTAGAATTGGTATCAAACTATGACCTCGAGTCATTAGAAGTGATTGGGAAGTTGTGGGAGTGAGATTGGTTATTGGTGGTGTTGGGTTGCATTTTGGGTAAAATTATTGTATGTGTTGATTGGGAAGGAATTTAGGTGTTTTGAGTTTACCAATGGATTCCTTATGGAATTTTAGATGGGAATGAGCTTTGGTTTAAGTCTTGGAGCCATTGGGATCAGTTTTGGTAAATTTGGAAAACTCTATCAAATTCTGCATTTCTAGTTTCTGATGTGCAACACTCGAGTGAGGGAGGGTCTCAATCGAGTGTGTCAGTATAATTCCCTTTTCCTACTGCATTTCACTTGAGCTTTCACCTAGAAAGCAAGAGTGCACTTCCTAACCCGCAAGGGTTGAGGGCTATCACCCGAGTGAGAATGGGTTCACTCAAGTGTAGGTGTAAGTTCAGGGTAAGGGTTACTCTGACCAAGCACTCGCAGGCCAAACCCCAAGAGTGTGACTTGACACTCGCAAGTGTGACATGATCACTCGAGTGCTTATGTTTATGCTCGAGTGAATATTTGCCTCCAGGATTCTTAGTTGCTCTCAGGTTGTCACTCCTTGCACCTCACTCGATGGGCCTCGGGTGACTAGGTGTCATCACTTGAGTGTCCAGAGATGTGCTCGAGTGAACTGGCTACTCGAGAATATGATAGTGCTCTCAGGTTCACACTTTCTATGTCTCACCTGCTGGGACTCGAGTGTGAGTAGGGGTATCACTCGAGTGAGGCCTTCTTCACTCAAGTGAGTCAGCCCAAAATCAATGTTATTCTTCTGAAAAAGGGATCTTTGGGGTTAGTTATCCCAACCTTTTAGGCATGTGTCTAGTCTTCTAATACCTACCTAAAGAGAGTTCAAATGATAACCAACGTTAAGAATGATGAAAGTAAGGATTGGAATAGAGAATTAATCTGCTGTTCTTGATTGTGATTATAGGATTTGACCTTTGTCCTGGCTGTGAGCAGCCTCTGCTTGGTCACCATTAGAAGGAACAAGGTAGTGACTCTTCTCTTATATCTTGTGTACATGTATTGTAGGATCATTGCTTGTGAGAATATTTGATGTTGCATCTTATACAGCTGGTGATAGCTGTCGTTATCTAGAATGAGTTGGTGTTATCCAGCGTAAGCTGGCGTTATATAGTGAAAACTGTCGTTATCCAGTACAAACTGGCGTTATACAGTGAAAGCTGTCGTGATTATGTATACAGCCATGAGTGCTGTCATTGTGACGAAAGACTTGTGCTATTGTGTTGTTGTGATGCTGCTATTAATGATTGCTTACATGCTATATGCTTATATATTATATAAGTGGTTTGTTACCACTGGGATTCTTTTGAATCTCATTCTTTCCATTGTTAAACCTACAGATAGGGCAAGTAGTTCCTCCGGGAAGCGGCTAACCAAGAGCGGTTAGGAATTTTTGAAAGAGATATGGGACTGTTGTTATCTACCTTGGAGTAGGATTATTGTATATTCTTTTTGGAATGTAAATAATATTTTAGTCATGGTTGTGTAATCCCCTAGTAGGGAATTTTGAGACCCTTAGTCTATATATGAACCCGGGGGTTGCTGGGATTTTTGGTTGTACACTCTGATATGTATGAATGTGAATTAACTGCACATGTAATTATATTTGAAATTTGTAATTGAGATCAAAAGAGGGACACGTTTTTGAAAGAATTTCTGAAAATCCTACCGGAAGGAAGGGATTAGAATGATTTTAACCCTCTGTGGATCTCTAAACCATTTTAATTACAAGTTATCGATTCATAATTACGCTGATTAAGGCAGGGGGTTACAGAAAGTCTACATGAGAATGTCAGAAGGTTTTGCTTAGAAGAAAAACACTAGAGTGTGTAGATTGAGTAAATCTCTGTATGGGTTGAAGTATGTAATGCCCCAAAAATAGGCTTAAGAGCTAATGACTTCAAAGGTGGACGTAATTATGGTTGAATAAACACTTTTGAAGAATAATATATGAATTTTGATTCGAATGTGTTTTGATCAGTGCCTAACTCAGTATTTAAGCTTAAGTGTGTGATAAAGCTTAAAGTGAATATTAATGGGAGGGAGGGTGCATGATTGAGTGAAATGGAATAATAAGATGTGTTTGTTGGTGGTTCGGTCAGAATTGCCATAATTAGGGGCAAAATGGGAAAAATGGAAAGTTACCGTCCATTTACTCAGTTACCGAAGAGGAAACTTATTGGTAACTTAAAGATCAATGGTTAGGATTCACGTATCAAGTGATCCATAGGGTGGAATCAAGTGTATGTGAGTTCATGTGAGCTATGGGAGATGTTACAAGATTTGACACTTGGCACCATATGGAGCATTAGATTAAAGTTAAAGTTTCAATATCTCTTTTTCCTCTTTCATCTTCAAAGTTGGCCAAAGCTAGGGAGGAGAGAAGAAAAATTGACTTCCTTCATCCTCATCCTCATTTCATTTTCTCTCATGCTAGCCTCCATTTTCGTTTTCAACTAAGCAAGAAAGAGAAAAGGAAAGGTGAGCTTTTGGCTTATTCAATGTCCTCTTTAGCTCAAACCTTCTTCTTTAATGTCAATCATGATGATGAGAGCTTCATTACTATGGTTTTAGATTTTTAAAAGGTGGGGTTTGAGAGCTTAAGGAAATTTGAAAGTTGAAGAATCAAGGAATCAACCTTTGGAAGAGGAAGAGGTGAGTGTCTGTTGCATTTTGACATATTCATTGTGATCATTGGTTGAGTTTTGAGAATTTTGGATTTTTGCCCTGATTTTCTTGTGAATTTTGAAATGCATGAATTGGTTAGTGTATGGTATGGTAAATGGTGTCATCTTGTGTTTTAGTGCCATTAAAATTGGTTGAAATTTTGGAATGGAAAGGATTGCAATGTTGAGTTTTAAATTGGGTTATTGTGTGACATATTGTGTTTATGGTGGAACATGTCAATGTGAGTTGAATTTGGGTTATTTGGCATTTCCAATAGATTCCTTGTGAAAATTTGTGTGGGAATGATGTTTTATGTGAAATTGGGACCATTAGAAGCATTAGTGCAAAATCTGGAAAATTAGCCAAGTGTGAAATGTTGTGCAAGTGTCCAACTTTTCATGGTAATTTGACATAGCGGATAGTGTTTAAATGATGTGAAATTTTCCAGGATTGTAGTTCACATTGCAAGGTTTCCATTAATATAAAGTTTGAGTCATTTTGAGTTTTATGCACCAAGTTATGACCATTTGAAAATGAGCCAGGGGATAGGTCATTGGTTGGCTGCGGGCTAAAACTTTTTGACCTGATTCTGGTCGCGACCCAAAAGTTTTCGACCTATCTCTGGCCGTGGCCCAAAGGTGCTGACCGCGGCCAACTAGTCAAAATTGGCATTTTGAACTTTCGAAAGATGGTCTTGGGGCAAGTTTTTCCTAACCCTTTAGGCATGTGTCTAGGCTTCTAGTAACCACCTAAATGATAACTAACTTTAAATGGTATAAAAGTGAGAAATTGGAATAGAGAATAACTTGTCGTCCTTGATTTTTAGTTATAGGGTTTGATATTTACCCTGATCGCGAGCAATTGGTACCCGAGCACACCAGGAAAGAACAAGATAGTGACGCTTTCCCTTATACTATATGTAATACATTGTATGTTTGATTTATCATTGTTGTGAATCTTTCACCTGCGGCCCAACGGTGATTCTGGAAGGAGGACCGTACCTTCAGGGTGGTAGAAATACGGGGGATGAGACTATGTGACTGTGTACATGTGATAGCGCTTATGCTATGTTTCGTGCTGCTATGTTGTATGATGATATGTTTGCATGCTTTGTGATTATGTATGATATGAGTGATTTGTTACTACTGGGATTCTTTTGAATCTCATTATTTCCTTTGACTAACCTTCAGACAGGGCAAGTGGCTCTAAGGGAAAAGAGACGACTAAGGGTGGATAGGACTCCTTAGGGATGTTTAAATTTTGATTGTTGGTTATCCATTTTGGAGTGGGGATCACTATATATTTTGTCCATATTATTTTGGATATGGTTGTGTAATCCCCTAAATGGGAATTTTTTAAACCTTTAGTGTGTATATATATATAAGAAACCTAGAAATTTTTGGGATTTTTGTTGTACAGTTTGATATGTATGAATGTGATCTAACTGCACATGATAGTTATATTCGAAATGTGAATATGAGACCAGGTTAAACTAATCCGAAAAGAAATTTGTGAAAACCCTACCTCAAGGATAGGATTAAAAATGAAATTTTATCATTCGTTGGTCTCTAATTCATTTTAATTACGCATTTCTTTAATCATAATTACTATTTATAAGGCAGGGGGTTACAAAGTAGGCCTCTAGGAATTGGTATGAGAAGTTCACTATAGTGCTAAAGGACATTGGGTTTATTCAGTCAAAGGTAGATCATTCATTATTCATTTTTAACAGAGGGTCAATGTTTATCAAAGTATTGATCTATGTGGATGACATAATTCTTGCAGGCACTCATATTGACAATATCAATACGTCAAACGTTATCTTAACCACAAGTTCACCATCAAAGATCTTGGACCTCTCAAGTATTTTCTTGGAATTGAGGTGGCAAGAAGTACGAAGGGGATAGTGAATAACTAGTGGAAATACAACTTCGATTTGTTGAGGGAAGTTGGAATGGAAGGGTGTAAGCCGAGTAACACTCTGATGGAGCAGAATTGTAAGCAAGTAATAAGGAAAGGAGATGGGCCTGAAAATGAAGGTGAACAAGAAACTGAGGAGAACAAGTCTGTATAGGGGAAATGTTATTGCAAGCTCATCGAGAAACTAATATATCTAACGGTAACATGACCTGATATAGTTTACCCGGTGAATGTCCTAGGCCAGTATTCTTTAGAATTGAAGTAGATCCACATGAAATATAATATCCCAAAAAGTGATTAAGGGTCAATGACGTCAAAAGTGGATGTGATTATTGATAAATAAACACTTTTGGAGAATATGATGTGAATTGTGATTCGAATGTGTTATGAGCAGTGCTTAAACCCTGTATTTAAGTTCAATTGTGGATTAATATCTAAATTGAATTGGAATAGAGGGAGGGGGTGTATTATGGTGAAATGGAATAATAAAATGTGTTTGGTGGTGATTCAGTAAGAATTTTCATAATCAGGGGCAAAAAGGGAAAAAGGAAAGTTATCGATCAATTGGTCAGTTATTGAAGAGGAAACTCATTGGTAACTTAAAGATAAATGATTAGGATTAATTGATCAAGAGGGTGGAATCATATGCATGTGTGCTCTTGAAGATGTTGCAAGAGTGTGACACTTGGTATCTTATGAGCCATTGAGCTTGGTCAAATTGTCAAAACTCTTCCCTCTCTCCTCTCCCTCTCTTTAGGTTGGCCAAGAGGGCCATTTGGAGCCAAAAATATGTTTCTTCATCATCTTCACTCTCTCCCTCCAAGCCTCCATGTTCGTCCAACTCAAGGGAGGAAAGAGAAAGGGAAAGGTGAGATTTTAGCTTGCTTGATGTCTTCTTTAGCTCAAATCATCTTCTCTAATCGTGTTCATGGTGATGAGACCTTCATCTCTATGATTTTAGATTTTTGAAAGAAGGTGTTTGAGTGATTGAAGAAAACTTGAAGGTTAAGGGATCAAGAAACTAGTTTGAGGAAGAGGAAGAGGAAGAGGTGAGTAATTGTGGTATTTTGACCTAAGTATTGTGATTATTGGTTGATTTTAGGAAATTGTGTATTTTGCCTTGATTTTAGTGTAATTTCGAAATGGATGAATTGGATAGTGCATTGTGGTGAAAATGGTGTCATATTGTGTTATTGTGTCACTGGAATTGGTTTAGAACTTGAAATGGAAAGTTTGGTAATTTGGTGGTTTGTGTTGCATTGTGGTTCAAAACTGAATATGTGTGAATGTGATGAGAATTTTGTTGTTTTAGTGATTCTAATGGCTTCCTTGTGAAATTTTGTGTGGGGAGAGTGCTTGTTGTGAAATTGGAACAATTGGGAACAATTGTGCAAAAGTTGGAAATTTTGTCCATTGAAACTCTGTACAAGGTAGTTGGATTGTATGGACGTTTTGAAAGGGCAAATGGTGTCTAAAAATTCTGAAACTTTTTAGTTTTAAAGTTCACATGTGAAGCTTCAACATGGATATATAATTTGTGTCATTTCGATTTGTCAGCTAAGAGTTATGGTTTTCCAAAGTTTGGGAGTAAAACTGAAATCTGTTTTGGAGCAATATGGACTTTTGTGCAATTCTGTATTTTTGTGGTTATGTACAGCCTTGATTCATATTTTTTATGTGTAGAGGACTTAAATATCTTTCAATAGGCTTTGGGATCACCTCATTTCGATTCTTTTGGAATTAGTTATGATTTTTAGAAGTTTCCTTAGCTGTAGCTAAAAGTTTTTGGCTGCAGCCCAAAACTTTCTGTGTAGTTTTTTGCCGCAGCCAGAAAACCTTGGCTGCAGCCAAAAACTCTCTGTGCTGTTTTTTGCCGCAACCAGAAAATCTTGGCTGCAACCAATTCCTGTTTTTAGTACTTTGTGATTTTGAAAAGTGGTTTCTAATCTAGTATTTCCCCAATCCTTTTAGGCTTTCATTAAGCATATTATGGTTACCTAAGGGACTCAAATGAAAACCAACTTTAAGTGTTTAAAGTTAAGGAATTGGAAAAGGGAATAACCCTATGTCCTTGGTTTTGATTGATAGGATTCGATATTTGCCCTAAACGTAAGCAACATGTGCCAAAGCACACCCGGAAAGAACAAGGTAGTGACGCTTTCCCTGATATTATATGTGATGCATTGTATGTTTGATTTATCATTATTTTGGGATGACTTCGAATGCTATGAAGTTTGTGTATGTGAAAGCCGTAAGGCTATATGGAAGTCGTTAGGCTACGTGATAGCCAAAAGGCTACTTGTGGGCCACAAGGCTATGTGAATTACAGCGTGCGCAAGTCAACGTGACCAGTCGTAGGGAGTGACGTTGGTCATCTCTACCCCTGCCGTTGATATACCGTTGTAAATGTGAATGCCGTGAAGGCAATGTGTATGTGTAACAGCTTGGGTATGTTGTATTTGTGCTGCTATGCTGTTAGATGATTTACTTACATGCTATGTGATTACATGTTGTATGAGTGATTTGTAACTCTAGGATTCTTTTGAATCCCATTTTTTCCATTGACTAACCTTTAGACAGGGAAAGTGGCTCGAATGGGAAGCTAACAACTAAGGGCGGTAAAGGCTCCTTAGGGATGTATGATTTGGTTGTTGGTTGTCAATTTTGGTTGGGATTACTGTATATGTTTCAGATGTAAATTTTGGATTGATATTGTGTAATCCCTTGTATGAGAAACTGTGAATAGGCGAATGCGCCCTGTATACCCTTTAGTAAAGGTATGAAACCCAAGGTTGCCAGGAATTTTGCTGTACACTCTGATATGTATGAATGCGACTTAACTGCACATGGTAATTATATTCGAGATGTGAATATGAGATCAGAGTAATTGAATTTTGAAAGATATTTGTGAAAACCCTATCTTAAAAATATGGGATTTTATCTGTTGGTCTTTAATTCATTTTAATTATGTATTTTGAATCAAAATTATGGTTTATAAGGCAGGGGGTTACATGAAAGCCATAGAAAGAATCCTAAGATATATAAAGTCCACCCTTGGACAAGGTTTTTTATTAAGAAGTGATGGAAATTTGGAACTTGAAGGCTATTGTGATGCAAATTAGGGAAGATGCTTGCTAGATAGATGATTGTGCACATGATATATCATTAAATTAGGAGGGTCTCCTATATCTTGGAGAACTATGAGACAAAGTGTGGTTTCACTGTCATAGGTGGAATTAGAATATAGGGCGATGGCAAATATAATAAATAAGCTGACATGGCTAAGGCTGCTGGTTAAGGAGTTGGGTGCAGAACAAGATAGTGCAACTACTCTGTGTTGTGACAATCAAATAGCTCTACACATCACTAAGAACCTAGTGAAAGTAGATATAGCAACACTATTAAGAAGACTTAGCTTCCATTGCTTTTTATAATGTGGATCCTACAAGTCTTCTTTCATTATTTTAATATTTTTTAATAGAAAAATATCACTTAAACAGCTTAGAAACAATTTTATTTTATTTTAGGTAACCTCAAAAAATTCTAAAATTTCACTGCACCCATAGGATAAAATGAAATCAAATTTATGAAACATAAAATAAAATAAGCACATTGGGGTCCTTTATCATTATTATTTTTTACTTACAAGATAATTGCGCTGCCAATGTTGAAGTCGCACATCTGGTGGAACCCAGCATTCAGGAGAAGGGCTTCATTTCTCATTTTTCTTTTATTTTGCAATTCACAAAAATAAGTCATTAATGTGACCTGACTATGACATTGATATATGAACCGCATTAGACAGCTTAGGATGATCCGGCTAATAAAATATGATATAAAAAAAAAAAGTCATCAGACTTTGAATTCTTCGCAAGCGTGTTGATTCAGGTGGCGTGTGCTTGACTTATAAACATAAATTGACTTGTAAATATAATTTTTCTGAAATCTCTCTATATTTATTTGTTGCTATGGATGATTGTTTAACAAAATGGAGTATGCACCGTCCTCTCTTCATTGAGAGTCCATCAATAACCTCTTACATAATAAGAAATTATTTGGTTTTAATAAAAAAAATTAATTAGTTAAAATCCGCTATTCTCATTAAAGATATTTTAAAATTGATCTTTATTTTTCCAAAATCACCCTCATGCACTGAAGATCATTTAATTAATATACTTTTTACCCTGCATTATAGATAAAGCGCATTTTGCATTAAAAAATTAATGATCTAAATAATTTCTAAAGCACTTTATATTAGAGAATACGAACAGCAAATAATCTAGAAGGACGGTGATAAAATAGGGCTGAAGGGAGTAATATTCAAAGCTATATATATTTATCTCTGCCACTACAAATATATAATTAATTAGATCATGCAAATCCAATGCAAAGCTAATTTTAATAAAGGACCAATCATTTGACTATATCAATGAAAGCTAACCCACACATAATAGTAATAAAATGGGAAAAATCAATCCCTAAGTTCTTAAACTATCTTCGAGTTTTGAATCAAGTTCCAAAATATTTTTTATTAGTCCTTTAATCTGTTTGATTTGTTAGTCCTTTATGTAGAAAAACCATTAAATAAAATAGTAGTCCATCTGTAGCCTATGCGGATTCACTTGTGCCTAATCAAATTCAACTTGTTAACATTTTCCCATCAGTCTGCTATATCATTGATGTTTAACATATTGTTTTACACCAATAGTTTTATTTAAAAGTTTTGTATATAAAGGACTAACGGCTTAGTTGGAATATTGAATCACTGTTAATATCTTATCTTGTTAGTTAAGATCATGATTAGTGATTGGACCCTATAAATAAAGGTCCTAGTCAATTGTTAAGTATGTAAAATAGTGAGGTGAATAACATGTTACGAGAAAGGATAATTTGAATCTCTCTAGATAGGGAAGTCCTTCCAAGACTCATAGAATTATGATTAGTTGTTAATTATCCTTGAGTAAGGGATGATCATTGTTAAACCTAAATTGGCTTATTTGTATCTTGTAAACATCCATTCTTTATCAATAAAGATTCCTCTTGATTTTATTAACAAGTTTTAACAAAGTAAACTTAAAAGGCCTAATAAAAAGGAAAAAAAAAAAATTAGGAATTGCGATTAATTTTCCCTAATAAAACCATCCTAACATGGTCCATTAGCGTAGTAGGTACGTTGTCATCACTTATCATAATGCAATTGTGTATCAAATTTTATGAGTGAAAGTGACATTTGGGCTTACTTATGAGGAGAATGAAATTATAAATTAAGATACATTATATTATAAAATGAGCATAATGACATATTATCAGAGTATAAAAAACCGGACCGGACCGGCAGGTTCGACCGGTTAAACCGGGAACCGGTCCCTGATCCGGTCCGGTTTGATCAGTAAACCGGTCAGACCGGTTAAAACCGGTAAAACCGATGGTCCAACTGGTTGACCCGGTTTATTTCTTTTCTTTTTTTTTTTAAATTTTTTAAATTTTTATTTTGTGTTTTTTGAGGGCAAAATGGAAAGTTGAAGACTAAAATGAAAAGAAAAATAGATAAAGAAAGAAAAAATCTAAAAAAATGAAGAAAATAATGAAAAAAATTATTTAAAAAGATATAATAATTATAGGAAATGAGATATCTTTGCATAAGTATAGGTATTATAACTAATACTAATAGATTTTAAACATTTTTTTTTTCTAAAAATCTTTATTTTTATCTATAGAAGTTTAAAAATATATTAATATATATTATCACTAAGAAATTATAATATTTTAATATGACCGGTTATGACCGGTTCAACTACCGGTTAGACCCCGATTGACCTATTAACCCTTGAACCTGTGCTGTGACCGGTTTATTGACCGGTCCCGTTTTTGGTTCCTTGCACATTATATTATAAAATGAGCATAATTTATAACTCCATCGATATCTTTAGTTTGACCAATACTTCTTGTGTGTCCGGCCGGTCGATTTTGGTGGGTGTATTATATAATTTTATGCATACAAAGTTTATTTTGATTCGCGTGAGGCCCTCCTTGTGCCGCTTAGATAGACACAGAAACCAATAATGCTGTACGTACTAATAAAATACTATGACCCTTAGCTAAATGGTTGATGTACAACTTCCTTTGCTTTGTCCGAGTCAGTACAAAATGCTTTAGTATGAATAATAACAACCGTATAATAATTCAGAATATGGAAATTAAAGGTGTCAATACAAGGGGATATGTATAACTTTGGTACATATGTTAACTGGAAGAAAAACCATGAAAGATATTTATGTCTAAATATATGTATTACCTGTTGGCAAAATTCTAGAAATATACCTTTAAAATATAAAAATCTTAAATTAATTTTATTTTCTATAATAGATTAGGTATTAATTACACTTTATTGGCAACTCACAATTTATTTTAGTAGAAAATCACTAATTTATAATTTTCAAAGTTTAAAAATATTTTTCTGGAATTTTCCATTACTGTTTTGCTTTCCTCAACAGTCAACACTCCTTTTATTTTTGCAAGTTGACTACCCACCTTTTCCCTCTCAATTACTACTCATATTCCCATTCACAATTGCATGCTGCCCAAGAGGTCTTTATTGATTATTTCCATCCATTGATAGAGAACAGACATTTGGCTTCTTTCAATTTTTCGAAACACTTGACCCTGATGATGAGCTGATATTTTATCTGTTCCGTATATGAAAATATATCTTGGGTCTCTTGGTCAAATCTTTCTTCTCAACCAAGACATTTCTTTCCATGCTTATCTATTTACTAAGTACATACTTTCAATATGAGACCCAAAAAATATCGAATATAGAATATAATCATTCATGTAAGGATGTGACTTGCCGATCATTATGCTCAATAACTCCTTTTCAAGCTTGCCGTTCTTGACCAACGCATTTAATTCCTCCGGTGCATGTAATTATTTAGAAAAAAATAATTTAAAATACCACCCCCACCACCACATCTTGTGGAGTTCATATGAATATTACCAAATCTTATTCCACATTGATTCAGGATTTAAGTGTGGAACTAACAAGTAAAAGTGTGATTGGTTCCACTCTCAAAGTAGCCTGGTGCTTCTCATCGAAATGAAGCCTTCATCTGTCATGTTACTTGCCTCTTTCTCAATATGCACTCACTTGTTTCTTCTCTTTACTTTGATCTTTCCTCCATGCAAAGCTATCCCTTCATCGGGAAACGACACCGACCACTTGTCTTTGCTCAAATTTAAGGAATCAATATCTGAGGATCCACACCACATCTTGGACTCTTGGAATACTTCTACGCACTTCTGCAGCTGGCATGGAATCATTTGTGGCCGCAAGCATCGCAGAGTTACAGAGCTGTGGCTAGATGGATATGACTTGCGAGGATCTATAACTCCACATATCGGCAATCTCTCCTTCCTCAGAGTTATTGGACTCGAAAGAAACAGTTTCTATGGAGAAATCCCACAAGAGTTGAGTCGTTTGTTCCAGCTACAGGTACTTTATCTCACCAATAACACATTGAGTGGGAAATTTCCTGTTAACATCACAAGTTGCTCTAAACTCAGGTACTTATCATTTGGTGGAAATAATCTTATCGGTAAAATACCCATGGAGATTGGCTATCTCCGTAACCTTGAAAAGTTATATCTAGTTCAAAACAATTTTAGTGGCCAAATTCCAACGTCCATGTGGAATCTTTCTTCCCTTGAAGTTCTTTTAATGGGGGGAAATAACTTGGAGGGGAGTATACCTGAAGAAATAGGTCGTCTAGAAAAATTGAAAGGATTTAATGTAGTCTCCAACAAGCTTTCAGGTGCAATTCCTTCTACTCTTTACAATTTGTCATCCCTTACTCTAATCATACTAACATTAAATCAATTCAATGGCTCTCTCCCAACAAACATGTTCATCAACCTCCCTAATCTCGAATCCTTTGAAATTGGACCAAATCAATTCTCAGGTCATATCCCAACGTCCATTCAAAACGCGACTATGCTTGCAGTTGTCTCTATGGCACAAAACAGTTTTGTAGGGAAAATTCCAAATCTTGGAAAGTTGCATGACCTCTTAATTCTATCGATCGGTAACAATAGCCTGGGAAGTAATTCTTCGAAAGACTGGGATTTTCTAAATTCTTTGAGCAACTGCAGTAAGTTGACAAGGCTAAAATTGCAGATAAATAATTTTGGGGGCCATTTACCAAATATCATAAGCAATTTGTCTACCCAACTCACATTACTTACACTTGGAGAAAATCAAATAAGTGGTAGAATTCCTATGTCAATAGGAAACCTCATTAACCTGATGAAACTAGGAATAGAGAAGAACAATCTCACTGGCATAATCCCAAATACTTTCGGGAAGCTTCAAAACATGCAACACTTGTCTTTGTGGAAAAACAAATTGTCTGGAGAAATAATACATTTCATTGGCAACCTCACCCAGTTAATTCACCTAGATTTGTCAAATAACATGTTAGAAGGATCGATTCCTCCAAGTATTGGGAATTGTAAAAGTCTACAATACCTCGATTTATCGCTAAACTGTTATAGCGGAACCATACCGGTCTCACTGATTACTCTTTCATCTTTATCAATTTTATTGAACTTGTCACATAACTTTTTTGACATGAATCTCCCTACAGAGGTTGGAAACTTAAAAAATATTGGTCAATTGGATGTCTCTCATAATAATTTATCTGGAAGCATTCCTCAAACCATTGGAGATTGCCAAAGCTTAGAGTATCTCTTTTTGCAAGGGAATTTCTTTCAAGAAATCATCCCCTTATCTTTGACTTCATTGAAAGGTTTACGATATCTAGATTTGTCACAGAATAACTTGTCAGGATCAATTCCAAAAGGCCTACAGGATATTGCTGTTTTGGACTACCTGAATGTTTCCTTCAACATGCTTAATGGTGAGGTACCAAGCAAAGGTGTCTTTGGCAATACAAGTAAAATATCACTTATGGGGAATAACAAGCTTTGTGGAGGCATATCAAAGTTGGAGCTACCACCATGCCCTATCAAAAGAAAACACCAAAACTTCAAGTTGATTGTATCAATATGTTGTGTGATTGCTTTTCTTCTTCTGGCATCTGTTGTTGCTGCTATTTATCATGGTAGGAAGAGAAGCAATAAATCCTCTCCAAGTTCACCGACAATTGACATGATATCTAGGGTATCATATCAAAGTTTGCACAATGCTACAGATGGATTCTCCGTCAACAACTTGATAGGATCTGGGAGTTTTGGCTCTGTATATAAGGGAAGTTTTGAGTTTAATGAAGTTGTTGCGATAAAGGTCATCAACCTTCAAATGAGGGGAGCTAACAAGAGTTTTGTTGCTGAATGTAATGCTCTTAGAGATACAAGACATCGAAATTTGCTAAAAACTATATCATGTTGTTCTAGCATAGATTACAAGGGTTGTGAATTCAAAGCTTTGGTTTATGAGTACATGGTGAATGGAAGCTTGGAAAATTGGTTATATCCTATAACAGTGAATACAAATCATCATCCAAGAGTTTTGCTTCTTGATCAAGTAATAAATATTCTTATTGATGTTGCATCCGCATTACGTTATCTTCACCATGAATGTGAGCAACCACTTGTTCATTGTGATTTGAAGCCAAGCAATGTCCTTCTTGATGGTAACATAGTTGCTCATTTGAGCGATTTTGGATTGGCAAGACTACTCTCAACTACTAAAGTCATTTCTAATGAACAAAGCAGCACGATTGGAATAAAGGGCACTGTTGGTTATATTCCTCCAGGTATCTTTATTTTTTTTGGCTAAAAGGGTCACACAATTCATTGCTTTCAAACTCTTAAAATGTTTTTATTTTTTATGTTTTTTTAAATTATATATGAGAACTAACGTGCTTATAACATTTCAGAATATGGAATGGGTTCTGAGGTGACAATACAAGGTGACATGTATAGCTTTGGCATTCTTATTTTAGAGATGTTAACAAAGAAAAGACCTACGGAGGACATGTTTAAGGATGGTCACAATCTTCACAAATATGTGGAAAGGACTTTTCCAAATAATCTTTTGCAAGTTATAAGCCCAACTATTCTCCCTATTGAATCGGAACATGTGGCGGCATCAACAGACTTACAAGAGAACATGGTAAGGGTCCATCCTAATGTGGAGAAATGCTTATGTTGTTTGTTTAGGATTGGACTTGCTTGCTCTATGGAATCTCCACAGGAAAGAATGAGTGCAGCAGATGCTATTAAGGAGCTAATCCCTATCAAAAGGTTTTTTCCTTTATGGTGAGTACAAAATTTTCTTGATACATCACTTGCATGTTTTTCTTCACTGACATATTTTCAGTGTGTGTAATGCTCAATTTAAATTTAATTAGAAGTTTAACGTAGGCATTTTAATTCTACGAGTACATTAATTATTATATTATTCCTTTTTTTTTTCCTTTGAAGTAATTCTAAAATGTTTTCAACAAAGCTTTTTGTTTGCTTTGAATATTTACACTTGCACCGCATTTTCTATATATGTTGTTACCTTACTATTCTTTAAAATATATTGTTGTATAAAATAAAAATTTTGCGGTTGATTGTGTTTTTAGTTGTGATATTTTTCCTTATTCGTAAATTTATTTTTGCAGGTAATTATCGAGATTTAAGAGATTCACTTCTGGTGTTGGCAAAATTAAAAACAGAGATTGGTAGAAGGTCTAACAAATGATTGTGAAGCTCCGTTTTGGCGGTACTTATAAGTGTAGCAGCGACATTGAATGCTTATTAATTATTTAGTGTTTCCACTTTCTGTTTCTCTTTTTCTCTCTTTTTAATTAACGTTTGCATTGTGTCCTTTGTCATTTTCTTTCATGGTTCTCTTTAGATTCTACATGCTTTTGGGCTGCGATATGTTTCACTTTTGGAGTTTAATGACATTTGAGAATATTTTAGTATGATATATGTTATTTAAGTTTATATACACAGTTAACAAAATTAATACTGCCTGCTGTGTTTAATATAACAATTAGATAAATAGTTTATAGATATTAGAAAAATTAATTAAGTTAATTCTTTATAACAAATGTGTGCATATGCCCTATTTAATCATGGACAATAAAACTATCTTTGATGGAAGCAATCTTAACATGTGTCACCAACAGAGATATTTTTTTTATAAATATCAAGAGGGATATTTTAACGGAAAGAAAAGAAAACGAGCAGAAAAGCCCATTCAAATTGAGGGTCGTGCTTAAAAAAAAGCATACTTTTTGGGTAAGTAGGCCTCTCGGCCCAACCTTTTTAAACCCTAGTGCGTCCAGGATCAGCTTGTTTCCATTTTGGTATGTTTTAACTATTTTGATAGTTATATTTGTTCAATTTCTTCTTTAGTTGGTATTAATTTAAAATTGTTTTAATATGATCCTTTATAAATCACACGATGAAACATACTGCAAAGATGAATATACGTAAATTTACATAACTTATTATCTAGTTTGAGATACCTTGTGTTTCTATGAGAATAGTTTGAGGGAAAGAATTTTCTTTAACCCATTAATTTATTTCATTCATTCATACATTGGAATAAAAATAATATATTCTCGCAAAAAAAAAAAGAATAAAAAAAAAATATATATATATATATAATGTATTTTTTTATGAAATTTAATTATTTTAAAAATATCATGGTCAAAAAAATTATTTGTAAAGTATTATGTAATTTTACATAATTTACTGTATAATTTTCTTAACGTAGGTAAATATTTTACAAAGATTAATTGTAATCAATACTAATTAAAAGCTTTGTCCAAAAAAAAAAAATACTAATTAAAAGCTCAAATTATTGACTATATATAATAATTTCAAAACGTGGACCCCTGGCCCTTATTATGGGTTATACTTTTGTTCCGCCATGAACGGAAGTATGCTGTCTACAAGAAAAAGTGAAACTTTTTTTTTTTTTTTATGGTTTATGCAATGGACCATTTTTGGCCTTCGGTGTACCCACCTTCCAGGTATCCGGCGTTCACCTGAAGGTCAACGCCGGATTTACCGACATGGGCCCCCGACAACCGACTAATCCTGGTGCCCCCAATCTGATAGGCCCGACAGGAATTCACCTCTTTGAAGCGCCCCAGGGGAGAGAGCTCCCAATGGAAATTCTTTACACCTTCCGTTTCCTGGGATCGAACCCAGGAACGGATTGGTGTGGCGCAGATGCGTAGCTAACTTCCATTGGTAGAAAAAGTGAAACTTTATTGATCTGTTTCCAGCCATTGAATGAGAAACTGAGAGGTGAGGACAGACACTTAGTGTTTTCTTTTTTTTTTTTTTCATTTTTCAAAAGACTCATACTGAACTGACATTTTAATTTTAGCACATATAATACTTCATCAAATCCTTATTATAAGCATTTAATAATAATTTTATATAAATTAATAAATTTATTCAAAACTGTTTGTTTCTTATAAAATATTACAATTACCCTCAATAAAAGCCATTAGTTTGATTAAAAATTAGGAAGTTATATAATTAGTTAGAAATACTAAGTGAAAAACAAAGGGAAAATCCCTAAAAAATACAATCAAAATAGGTAAATCCTAGATCAGTTCGAAATTGCAAAATCCTGGTTCAGTTACTGTGTCAGTACGGTTGACAGTGCTGGGTCGGCGAAAAGACGATTTTGCCCTTCAACCCTCCCTCTCTCAACTTCGGAATAACAACACGAGACTCTTAATTAACAACTCCGGATTCTTGATTAACAACTTCGCTTTATTCTTTCACATCTTCGTATCTCAAAAATATAGTATTATTAATGTAAAATACGGTGTTATTAAATAAAGAAAGGGTTATTGTTTTGGCCCTGAAACTTAAATTACGAAGTTGTGAAACAAGAAATGAGAGTTGTTAATGTAGAATATGGTGTTATTAATAACAAGATCGGTATTGTTATTGTGAAAGTATAAAGAAGAAACTGTAGCTGTTAATCAAGAATCCGGAGTTGTTAATTAAGAGTCTTGTGTTGTTATTCCGAAGTGGAGAGAGGGAGGGCTGAAGGGAAAAATCGTCTTTTCGCCAACTCAGCACTGTCATCCGTACTGACACAGCATTGAATCAAGATTTCACAATTTCGACGCACTAATTTAGAATTTACCTATTTTAATGGGATTTTCCCAAAAACAAATCATTGGGAGGACTTTAAATAAAACATGTCAGGTAATGAAATATGTTGAAGGTGCTTGTAACACGGACAGGAGAAAGTAATACTTTTGTGTTGTGCATGTTAAACACGCAGAGGCCCCCTTAATTTTTTTTTTTGATCGAAATTAAAAGAAAGTAATTTACTTCATGTAAAGATTTTCAAAAAGTACCGCGACTAAGATATGAGTAAGGTCCCACCACCCACCAATTATTGCCGTTAATATATTTCGCTTCTTCCAACCTTTCCCATTCTGTTCCGTACAAAAATATGTAAAAGTTCAAAACCTTGAGATTAAATTAAGTGAGACCACTAGAGACTCGTAGCAGAATGTTCTACAGTTAGGAAAAATTATACCAAATTTATTACAAAAATTATAATATCTCCATTCCGTCATATCTAGTTCATATCTAGTTCATAGTGTATATAATGTTGTCCTACCACTCATAAAAAAATAAAGTTGTCCTACCACAACTGAGGGCTTCGCATGGAACCTAGAGATTAGAATGACTCCTTTTATTTGCAACTTTGTAAATATAATTTACGATCATTGTTTACAATTGAAAATTGTTTTGGGACCTTATAATTTAAAGGTTGCACCTTAAAATATTTTTTTAAGTGCATCCCAGTGTCTTAACATATTTTGTAGTGTATTTAGCATCTTGAAATATTTTTAATACTATTTTACACTTAACAATTCAGATAATTTAAAGTGCTAGATACACCTAAAAAAATTTATGTAATTACTTTCGCTAATTAAATTTTTAATATGAACGGATGGTTATAGTAGATGGCGAAAAAACTATAACCCAACGTAAGTGAGCAATGCGAAATCACCATTTAACACCCTCACTATATAAAGCCTACCAGCGAGCACGAAAAACCGCGAAAAATTTCTTCCTCAAGTATCGGACCCTTTCGTCTCTCTCTGCCTCTGTTCCTAATCACCGGTATAACATGAATGATCACGCACTTCCGGGTCCATTACCATCAACAGTGGTGAACCTCTCATAGACAATAATATAATGACAAATCTTATAGTAGGAATTGAAAGATTGACCCAAGTCTCCTCTTCATGATCATGCTTCATGTATAAGGGTTTATCTCCATCTTCATCTTCATCTTCTCTTATTTATTTTAAAATAAAATCGGCAACATAATATCTTAAAAATTGAAGCTTTCCAAGTCTTAAACTCTCCCTTTTAATTGACAAATATTCCATCAATTAATCCCGCAGCATTATAATAATTTTTCACAGCTCACAATGAAAGAAATCATATTTGTCAACACATATCATAGGTAAATTAGAAAACATTACAAGCCAACAAATAAAATATAAGTTTTAAAAATAAATAATTATTTTACTTATACAACTCATCAATAACAATTACTACAACACCTACAAATTATAACTACTACATATCTTCACATACAGCCTATATACAATAACATTTAATTTTATCTCATTTATTTTTTAGCATATAAAATAAGAATCATTTTTTCAGAATTCATGATAAATCAAATATAAAATACATTTAACAAATTAAACTATTAACTTCTAATAAAATTACATTTATAAGCTCAAAAATTTAAAAACTTATAGTGAATAGAAGTTTGAATAAAGTGAGCTGAAACTTCAAACACAAATATGAAAAAAAGTAATAAAGAAAAAATGGAAAGATAAAGTTGCATGCATCTTTAAAAAAAAGATAAAGGGTGTGGTACTTATTACAGATTTGCACAATATAAGACCAAAGCAACGGAGTGGGGTCCGATGTTAGTGATGCTTGAGTGAGGAGGAGGAGAAAATGTGAGCTACAATGGGGAGAATGGGGACTGAAAGAGGAGGAGAAAGAAGGAAATTTGAGCTAGATACTGCAGTAGGGACCAAAAGAGGAGGAGAGTAGGGAGAAAAGGGAACAAATGGGAGTAGGAGTGGGGTCAAGAGTAGGAGGAAAAGGGAGCAAAATGGGAATAACAATGAACAAAAGGGATCAAATGGGACAAGTAGGGATGGAAGGGGTATATTAAAGGGGGAGGAGGAAGAGGAAAAGAGGCATGCAATGCCTCTGATTGGGTGGAAGTGGATGAGAAATATCCACTTTCTCATCTACTTTGTGTGCATACGTGGTGGTTTGTGTAGCACTTGGTTGATCGAGCGCCACACAAGCTCCACAAGTAGCTGTGTCACTTCCTTGAGGAAGCACCACAGTTGCTCTAATATGTCTTATGTAGTTCTTGATTGACCAAACGCCATATAAGGACATCTACAAGCTGTGCACCACAGTATCCCTAGGCTTTGAAAAAAAATTAAGAATAAGCTGAAGAAGTGCCACAAAATGTGCGCCTCTATTTCCCCTTTTTGTAATAGTGTTTCAAGAAACCATTCCCTTACATTTGGCTTCACTAAAAGGTCTAAGATATATCAAACTTTTCACAAAATAACTTGTCTGGATCAATTCCAAAAGGCCTAGAAGATATTACATTTTTGGAGTACTTGAATGTTTCCTTCAACATGCTTGATGTGGAGGTACCAAGAAAAGGTGTATTTGCCAATGCAAGTGTAATATCACTTATGGGGAATAACAAACTTTGTGGGGGCATATCAGTGTTGGAGCTACCACTTTGCCCTATCAAATCCATTGGGCAAAGAAAACATCAAGTTGTTCGTATCAATATGTTGTGTGATTGCTTTTCTACTTTTGACATCTATATATTGTTGCTACTTATCATGGTAGGAAGAGAAGCAAGAAATCTTCTTCAAGTTCTCCAACAAATGACATGATTTCCAGAGTACCGTATCAATGTTTGCATAGTGCTACAAATGGATTCTCTATCAACAATGTTTGCATAGTGCTACAAATGGATTCTCTATCAACAACTTCATAGGATCTAAAAGTTTTGACTCTATATATAATGGAAGTTTTGAGTTTAATGAAGTTGTTGTGATAAAGGTCATCAACCTTCATAAGAAGGGAGCTAACAAGAGTTTTGTTGCCGAATGTAATGCTCTTAGCACAAGGCATCAAAATATTGTAAAAATTATATCATTTTGTTCTAGCATAGATTAGAAGGGCCAAAAATTTCAAAGCTTTAGTTTTTGAGTATATAGTGAATGGAAGCTTGGAAAATTGGCTATATCCTAGAACAGAGAATGCAGAACATCATCCAAGAGTCTTGCTCCTTGATCAAATAATAAATATTCTTCTTGATGTTGCATCTGTATTATGTTATCTTCACCATGAATGTAAGCAACCATTGTTCATTGTTATTTGAAGCCAAGCAATGTTCTTCTTGATGGAAAAATGATTGCTCATTTGAGTGGTTTTGTATTGGCAAGACTTCTCTCAACTGTTGAAGTAGTTTCTAATGAGCAAAGCAGCACAGTTGGAATAAAGGGCACTGTTGGCTATGTTCCTCCAGGTATTATTAAACATCTTTTTCTACAAAATCATACTATTCATTGCTTTGAAACTCTTACACTTTTTTTTTTTATTTCTATGCTTTTTAATTATCTAAGAGAACTAACATGCTTACAATATTTCAGAATATGGAATGGGTTCTGAGGCATCAATATAAGGTGACATGTATAGCTTTGGTATTCTTATTTTAGAGATATTAACTAAAAGAAGACCTACTGAAGACATATTTAAGGATGGTCATGATGATCTTCATTCCAAACAATCATTTGCATGTTGTGAGCCCAACCATTCTTCCTATAGAATCAGAACATGAGGCAGCATCAAGAGACTGACCGGAGAACATGGCAAGGGTCCATCCTAATGTGGAGAAATGCTTATGTTATTTGTTTAGGATCAGACTTGCTTGTTCAATGGAATCACCAAATGAAAGAATGAGAGCAGCAGATGTTACCAGGGAGTTAATCTCTATCAAAAGGTTTTTTCCTTTATGGTGAGTACAATGTATATAGTCTTAATACACGTCTCATGTTTTTATTCAGTGATACATGTTCACTGCATATGTAATGCTCATATTTAAATTTAATTAGAACTTTAACATAGGCCTTTAAATTCTACGAGTACATTAATTATTTCATTTTCCTTTGTGGTTTTGAAGTAATTCTGAAATATATTGAACTAAGCTTTAATTTTTGTTTGATTTGATTTACAATTGCACACCGCATCTGCTATTGTATGTTGCTACCTTGATATTGTTAAAAAAAAAGAACCATTCTATAAATCCAATTAATGTCTAATTTGTTCTCCACATATTGGTTCCCTTAATGTTCAACTAGAACAAGTGTTTATATATATATATATATATATAAACACTTGTGGCTCATTGTGTTTTTAGTTGTCGCAATTTACCTTATTCCTAAATTTATTTTGCAGGTAATTATATCTGAGATTTAACAGATTCATAAGGTCTGCCAAGTGAAAGTTTAAGCCACGGTGGTGGTATTAAAGTGTTGCAGGTGAAGCCTTATTGAAGTGTTTTCACTTTCTGTTTCGTTTCTCGTTTCTTTCTATTGTTAGTTTCACTTGTGTTATCTTGTCATTTGTTGTTTTCTTTCATGGCTTTTGCCGTTAATTTGACTTTTAGCCTGTTTTACTGTTCCCTTCTAATGATATTTTAAAGTGTGTTATCATGACATGCATGTCCGAGTAACCGACTGATCTAGAGTGAGACTTTGTAACCAGAATGCTCCTCACAAGGGTACGGTCTTTTATAGCAAAGCGGGATTTGAGCTCAGTTCAGTCATTTTATAATTTGGCTGGTGTAGATCAAGCACTCTTAGTCTTTCCTACATTATATCATCAAATATTCATAAAATCATCAGCAAGTGATTGTTATGCCCAACATTATAATAATGGACTATTTTTGTCATAAAGTCATTCAATATCTTAATTTTGTTTTTAAAAAAAACATAAAAAGATGCCTTTCGTTTTGTTTGAGTCAGCCCATGCTTTATGTAACTTCTCTTGACCTCACTTTAAAAAATATGTGTAATATATGGGTAACAAATGATATATAAAGAAATGATAGATTTATAACTTCAAAAGTGAGCATAGAAGGAAAAAAAGATCCACATTATAATTTTCCACCAATCAACATTTATAAATAAATTAATTTAATGCATTTAAACAATATATTATATTCTAATTTTAGTTACAGTGGGGATTTTCAAATTATGCATTT
Source organism: Inga oerstediana (assembly GCA_963210345.1). Classification (NCBI taxonomy): domain Eukaryota; kingdom Viridiplantae; phylum Streptophyta; class Magnoliopsida; order Fabales; family Fabaceae; genus Inga; species Inga oerstediana. Next base: position 84,268,872 of record OY723401.1, on the reverse strand, counting down.
GTAAGGTACTTGTTTGTAAGCCCGCGAGAAGCCACTCATCTCAATCAAAGTTTTTTCTCCCCTAGCATATGTATCATTCTGTTGAAGGTAATTTTATTTGATGCACTGTTTGGCATTAAATATGAGCAACTCTTCTAGAGTCTCAGTAGGGATTCAAACCTTGATTTACTATATTGTGAAGGACCATAGTCTCAATCAGAGTTAAGTGGGCTGACTTAATTAATTTTAAGTTCCTATGGCTCAATAACACTGGACTTGGGCCTGGGGCATGCTGGGCCTTAGATGTTTAATTATTTGGGAATAAATGGCTTTGAATAGGTTTTTACTTGGCTAGCAAGGCATAATTTTTTTCTTAAAAATGGTGGTGGTGGTGGTAAAAATCATGATTCACAATGGAGGTTGTTAGGCCATTACGTACTTGGCCATTTGGTTTTGCTGTGACAGGTTGTGAACTTGTAATGCCATTTTATAGTATAGGACTATATATGATCAAATGCAATGCTATATGGATCTCCAATTTTAATAAATTACTCTGTCAATGTCAACTCCTCTTTCTGCGATTTGTTTTCAAAGCTGGGAATGAGATTAGACCACTACCTCAAAAGATACATAGCGGCCGCCATTATTGAAGCCAAATTACATTATTGTTGTTACATGAGGATCTTTGAATGAGTTTGCTTTTTGGAGGTAGCAAGAAGCTTTAATTTCTAATCTTTTGTGCTCCTCCATAAATATGCTATATGAACTCTCTTATGCATAATATAATTAAATCACTTATAACCAATTTATTGGAATCAAGAAAAGTTAATTTCTTCATTAAAGTTGACTACAAATTGTTTTAATTCTATCCTTACCCCTAATAAATATCATAAATTTTAAAAGGGTAAGGGTCATTTTTGCCCAAGAAGCTTTTGCTTAGGAGCACCCCGAAGTTTTTTTTTTTGGAGTAAGATTGCTTTGGAAGTTAACAAAATGTAACAATTTCCATGTGGTGCTATTATGTTAAGTTTAACTATTATTTTTTATTGTAACTTCCACGTGGCGCTATTATGCAACATTCAATCTCCAACTCACCACCACCTCACCATCTTTATCCCTTCCCTCTCTCTTATCTAATTGGCTCCAAAAGCCTAAAACCCCTATCAACAATAAAGTTGACACTTAGTTTACTAGGGAATGAATTACTTGGATCCCCGGCAACAGCAATGACAACACTTGAAGAACCCTCTAGACACCTCGGGGTTATCAAAAAATAAAACTGAATTAATGTAATATAGTGCACAACTCGGGTCGTTTCATTTTGAGGAGCCGATTATGAAATTAATTCATGATAAACTAAGTATCTACAATGCAAAATTGATGGGGAAAACATGTTTTTTTTTTTAATTTACAAAACTACGAACTAAATGCAAACAAAATAAATAATTTTGGGATTTTCAAATAAAATGGGATAAAAATAGTTAAGAATGCAAATGATGAAGATGTTTTTGGAAATGATTTTACAATAACTATCCTTGCTCAATTAAAATATTTGGGAAGTTGATGTACTAAGCATATAATATGCCAAACCTCATTAACTAATGAGTCTAACATCACAAGAAATGGACTCCTACTCTAGAAATGCTATTAAGCGCTCTTCGTATAATGAGTCCTCTAAGTTTCCTAATATATCAAACCTTAATTATTATTGAGTTTAATGCTTAAACTCGTAAAAGCATTAATTTAAGCATTATTAGAACCCCTTAGAGAGTGATTATGGAATAAGTAATGTATTAAGTTCATTTATAATTCCATTTCAATCAAACCCTCCAATAATAGCATGTCAAATAGAAAGAATTCAATAAAGTCAAAGATACACACATATATAATGATGATCACAAATCTTTATTACAAACCTAAATAATATGAACTCAATCCATAAAAGAAATCATAGCTGAAATTATAGTCTTATTACATAAATGAATTCTTAAATCTAAGAAATCACAAATATAATGAAATATAGGTAAATTAAACTTTACTTTAAAGCACATATGAGCTCTAACCATCTAAAATCATCTCCATGAGCACAAAAAAGCCTAGCCACTCATGAATTCAACTGCAACCACAGCTTCATTACAAATCAATATACCCATTGAAATTAAATGAAGAGGCGAATTTGTTGAAAGGCTGAAAGAATGCCGTAGGTTCTTGAGGAGGGAATGAAGGAATTGGAGAAAAGTATATGAAGAGAGGAAGAAGACGGAAGGTGAATCTGTAATGGAGAAGATGAAAACGTTGAAGAACTGAGGCAGTAATGGAGAACATGATTCCGTCGACGGCAATGGTGGTTGGAAAGGTGCTGCGCTGCGATGGCCTCTTCTCTGTCTCTCTCTCTCCTCTCAAACTCCCTATGTTCCACCTGAATGTTTGCGGCTATTGACCCTGCTTGAGATGGAGAAGGTCGCCGGCAACGATGGAGATGAAGGTGGAAGTCGCCAGCGACGGAGGTGGAGCGAAGGTGAAGGTGGAAGAAGATCTCCTAGTCTCCAGTGTTCGCTGTGCACTCCTCTGTTTGTCTCATTCGAAACTCATCTAAACTGCCCTAATTTCTCAGAAAAACGCTGCAGTTTTGAGCGTGGGACCAATCTGGCATTTGTGAAATTCTGGGTATTAAACTGTCATTTCTGAAATGAGAGTCCCAAACTGCTATTTTCAGATTTAATCTAATTTTTTAAGCGCCTACAATTAAAAATAATAAAATCAACATCAAATATTCTCAATAATCAATGATTAAGAGTAATTAAAAATTTTTAAGCGTAAGAGTAATTTTTTAAGCGCCTACAATTAAAAATAATAAAATCAACATCAAATATTCTCAATAATCAATGATTAAGAGTAATTAAAATTTTCATGACAATTTTACCCTTTTAACTGTAATTCTATGCATTTACTCTTAATCCCAATTTATTGTGACAATGACATTTTAAACCTAGGAGTTACCATAAAATTCTCAAATTAAGTATAAAAATATATAACAAAATAGAAATTTGTCAAACCATCACTTCACTATGAAAGAAATGGTGTAAATGAAAGACATTTCTTTGCGAGCGAAGAAGCATTTCATACTACTGACATTTAGAATGCTTTTGGATAAATGGATTTTGATTTGGAATTTAGATTCAAAATCTTGCATTTTTAAATTTATATATTAATATTTAAAATATTTTGTTTGGGTATTATGAAAACTTTCAAATTTTAATACTCAAAAACTATTTCTTTTTAATTTCATAAATGTGTAGTAGTAGTAGTAATAATAATAATAATAATAATAATAATAATAATAATAATAATAATAATAATAATATACTGGAATTTAGATCAAATCAAAATCTATTAATTTTTAACTATTCAAATAATAGATTTGGCCCAAACTATGAACAATCGAAGCATGTTGAAATGGATTGTTATTTTGTAAAAGAACGGGTCTAATCAAAAGAGATAGAACCAACAAAGATTTGGACGAAGGAGCAGCTCATATATTTGTTCACCAAGGCATTAGAGAAAGCTCAATTCATGTACTTCAAAAGTAAATTGGGTATTGTCAACCTATATGCGCCAACTTAAGGGGGAGTGGAGAAAAATATCTTATTATTATTAGAATAATATCTTATTATTATTATTATTATTATTATTATTATTATTATTATTATTATATCTTCATCATCATCATCATTATCTTTGAGTAGTTAATATTATAATTTCAAATCTCAATCACAATAGTTTCGGGATATTTCCAGTTAGAGATATGATGTTATCTCGTCATCATCTATGTATGTACTTATATATTCATGTGTACTCATCGCCATTATTCATTATATGACATTAAGAGTTTTCATTAGTTTTATTAGATACACTTTGTAGTTCAATTTCTTCATTAAAGTGGGTTTTATATTAAAAAGCAGAGGCAGTATAAGCCTGGATTTGAGGTCTAATCCCTTAGATTTATTTTATATTTCTACATCATGAGGTTATTTTGTCTCTCCTATTCAGGTTATCATACTTAATGATTTTTCTAATTTTACTTGATGGATTTGATGTTCGCCAAATTAAACAATCTTAGAGCAGGGATAATAGATCTTAGAGGAATAGAATGTGCTAGGTAGAAATTGGTTTCCTTAAAGGCATTTGCATAACAAAAGAGATTTCCTTAAAGATTAACTTTGATACGAAGATGTTAGATGAGCAGAGAAGAACATTAACGGAAGGCTGCAAGAATCTGACAAAGAAGTGGAATTCTCTGTTCCAGACCGAAGAATAGTGAATATGTGAGCATAGGAACTATAGAAGATTAGATGGGAATTGATGCATATGAGATGCCACGACCTTCTCACAATGCCAATTACCCATATGTTCCATCGTTTTACAACCCATTTTCTCAATGAATTGAGATCTCTGTCCTTCAGTAGTTGTATTATAAAAATTTAGAACATAGGACATTTGTATGATTTATGAAATTAAAGGGTTATTTGCATAGGTTTGATAGACTTGAGGGATGTAATTTCATAACTGTCATAAATGAAAAATAAAAGGATAAGGAGAAAATCTACCCATGTTGTGTTTTGTCATGGAGACATGAAATTATAAACTTTCCTTGGGTGTACAAATACACATGAAATTTTCAAAATGGTGCAAAACTAACGTGGTCATTAAGTCAACTAAAATTGACTATTTAACAAATTTTCCAGTTAAGAAAATGGTTCAAAAAATGTATATGAAGTTTCCAAAGTGATGTAAAAATGTTGTGATCATTAAGTCAACAAATGTGACCATTTAACAAACAGTTTTCACACTCATCGCACAACATTCGCTCCTAACTACTCTGTCTGTCATTGCAAGGTATTCTGCAAGAGGCAATATATGGCAAACGAAGTATACCTCATGCAATATGCTTAAAGGGCGTTATTCTATAAAAAAATAATAATGGATTAGTGACGGAATTTAGTGATGGAATTCTTGTTAAGAATTTCGTCGCTAATTAATTAATAACAGTATATTTTACGATGAATTCATAAAGTTCTATTGCTAATCCATTATTTTTGTAGTTATATAGGCTCAACTTTCCCTCCATAATCATTATAAACTAATGAGGTTACAGCCAAAAACTTTAAAGTTACTCTATTTGGAGATTCGGGAATGTCTCATGAAGTTTGTTGCAAGGTAATGCGAGCTTTACAACATACTCTTTGATGGAAATTTATTTATTATTATTGATGTTTGTGGGATTATCACTTTGTATGAGTAAAAAAGATTTTGAATGTCGATAATTTTTTTGTTCAATAAAATGGGAAGACAAGCTTGAGGATTACATATCAAAGATCAGAGTCCCTGCGGGGACATCCGATAAAATTAGAATGCTACTATCAAAGGTCAGAGATCTCAAACAAAGAAGGAAAAAAACAAATTTTGCATCTCATTTATATTGTTTTGGAATCAGTTCATAATTATCGTCAGTGCAGAATCAAATTTATTAAATTCTTGTACATGATAAATTCAATGAATGAAATTAATGAAAATCCTTTTATGAATATCATTTATTCTCATTTAAACATTGACACAAATTTTGATTAGACTTAAAAGGAAAGTAAGATCCAAACATTAATATTTTTTCTTGCACACCAAATATAGTTACACTTTTTCCTTCCAAATAAAAAATGGCTATGCTTTTGACCGAAGTAATAAGCCAAACCAAACTAGTTGGTCATATTACAAAGTCACTAGTTTAGTTTGTATGACGGGCTAAACCATCCTATTAGGTAACTTGTCAAGACTAATTAAAACTTAAAAAATTGGTGGTTCAACCCATTGAATCGGTAATTGTTTTTAAAAAAATTGATTTTAACCATATGTATTGTCATGAACTATGATTACCTCTTTTTATGTTAAGCTGTGAATTAATTGGCAAATGGGCAAGAAATAAATGTAGTATCAAGTCATAAGCTACTCTATATAATAAGCTCCTACATTATAAATAACTTAAATGTAATACTGATTTCAATTCTATTTGTTAAATTATAAATAATATTTATCAACTTTTTAAAATTATATTTTTATTTCTCATCATACTCACTATAAGTTTTTAATTTTTTGATTTATTTGAAATCAATTTTTTATATCTTCTGTCATTATTTTGTCTTTTTTTTTTTGGGTAGAATTATCTTGTCTTTCTTATTTATAATAACATGCTTGATTTGATTATGGCATAACCAATTAGCCTTAAATTAGTGCCTCAGCCTATTTATAATTGGTCTAACTTTTAGTATTGTCTTGCTTTCATCGCCAAATAAGGATAAAGCATCTCACAAGAACAATTGTGGCTTACCATTTCAACCATGTCCTTAAGTTTTTCTCACATTGCTACTTTTACATATTCGATATTCCCCTCTAGTATTATATATAGTTTGTTAACTAAATTATAGAGGATAAAAAAAAATTAGATAAGTTAGTTATTTATATAACTTTGTGTTAATTTTTTTTAAAATACCCTTGTTTTTATCATATGATTGCTACTCAACTTTAATTCTAACTGAGGATAAATTGAGGGAAAAAAATAAAAATAGGGTGACGAAGGAGATTAAAATTTTACATCATCAGGTAATATTTAAGTTTTATATTTCACATATCCTTGCAATAATGTCAAATATTGAATTACTTTAACACCTTTGATCAGTCCACAGGTTTCATCCCTATGGCGTTTCACAGATTTCATCCCTGGTTTTGGCATCCCACAGGTTTCATCCTCAATAGTAGTGCCTTTAGTTTTCAAATTTTTGAAAATAGAGTTGACTGTCATAAATTCAAATATTTTTCTGACACCACTCATTAATGAGTGAAAAATAGGTTCAATGTATTTTCAGCTTCAGAATCTGAGACAATTCTATATATAACAAACAAATCTTGCGCAGCAGGTGTGCTCAACAAAAATTGTTACTCCATAAGCATAATCATGTCAAAAGAGGTGGTGAAAGATGATTACATCACCAATGAATACAAGAGAAATGTATCATTTAATAAAAGGAAGGCCAATATAATGAAAAAAGTAAGTGAACTTAGCATCCTTTGTGGTGTTGAAGTTGGAGCAATTATTTTCAGTGGTGATCCCTCTGATCCTACACCGGAAGTGTGGCCAGACCATGTAGGTGTCCAGCAGCTGATCGAGAGGTGCCATGCTAGGCCTGTCCCGCGAAGGACCTTGACCATAGAGGAATCAATACAGCAAAGGATCAACATAGGAAAAGAACTTCTAATGAGAAAACAGCAAGAAAATCATGTAGAAGAGATTTCCCAACAAATGATCCAATGTTTAGCAGGGAAAGCAGTGCCCAATCCTACCAACTGGAATGATATGAAGATGTTAGTTGAGCAGACTTTGAAGAACAATGCCAACAAGTAAATTGAAATGTCAGGCAAATGGTCCTTCATATTATTAGTAGTGGAAGATGCTTATCCCTGTTCTCATAGTTGATCAATGTTGTTTTGCTTGTCTTCAAAGTTAGAGACAATAATCATCTTTTGTGCTATGAAGTTGTATTGAAGATTTGAATTAGATATTTTGACCTGTTTAATGTGTTGCATATGCCTTTTGGCTTTCGTAGTTGACCTGTTTAATGTGTTGCGTATTCCTTGTGGCTTTCGTTAGTGACCTATTCAGATGGTTTCTTGCCTTCCATTTGATGAGAAAAACATTGCTCAAGTCAATAGATTATACGCAACTGAAATAAATTATCAGCACTTGCAAGAATCTCTAAGGAAACATATAAACAAATATATCGCGGAAATTAAATAGTAATAGAACACAAGAGACACTAATGAAAATCAGCTCCACCATTATAATAAAAATAGAGTACAAGAGAGTTTGAATCAGATGCACAAATAGGTACAAAACACCAATCAAACAATCAAAGCAACTAGCTTACAATAGAGCATGAAGAAGCTGAAAAATACCCAAAATAGAGGCTGTAGGGTGAATTGAATATCTCTTGCACCTGGAAACGAATAGACAATGCAACTGATGAAAATGTTGAACTAGATGTTCCAAACCCACAAACCACATTAGCCTTATCCAGTGGTTAATAATAGTGAAAATGATGATTTACAGAAATTGCCCCGTGCAGAAGCGAAAATGGTTTTCTCTTTTCTGCTCTCTTAAATGGCTGTTGTTCTCTCTCAAGATGAGATGTTACTCTTGCCCTAATCTACCACCTATCCACCTAAACAAGTGAGACACAAATGGAATTGAAATATTAGGCTTTTTTCCACATAGGAAGGGAGCCCAGACCCAACATCAATTTCTACTTTGGTGAATTTGTTAGGCCTATATGTTATTTGTGTGAAAATTGTAAGATGAAGCAGATCAATGATATACCTTTGTTAATGAAAACCTGAGACACTATCCCTATTAGCTGAAACTGAAACTCACAAAAAGTATACAACAAAAGTACTTGTTTCCCATGGGAGATTTGAGATAACTTTATTCTCAAAACTGACATTATTGCATTCTAATCAGATATCACAATCCCTACAAAACCAGCTCACAGTTAAAAACGGACTTTATGATCCTTTTCTTCCTAATACCCGTAAAAAGTACTGAATACAATTATGATTTTCCATATAAACAGTGCCAAGCACCATCTATGAATTGATGTTTATCATAAACATATTATCTTAATCAAAGGATTTGACATAAACTGGATATCCTAAATGTTGCTATATGTTGGAAATTGTCATTGAAGTTGACCCATACTTCACTTGCCAGTCTTGAAGTAGTTTCTTCCTGTCATATGCACTTGTTTATGTTAATTTGAGAGAACCCGCATAATCATTGGATATGGTAATGTTATGAAAAGTGATTATTTCATTGAATTGTTGTTATGAAGTATTTCATTAATCAGTTCTAAAAGATGTGTAGATTCTTTCTATAATAACCTGCCAAAAATGCATATAATTTCCGAAGTTAATGCTCATATATACTCATAATGTTATAAAGAGAAGTAATATATGAATTATCTTTAGACAATATCTCTTAAATATGGCTCTGGATGCTTTTCTTTTTTGTCATCAAAGATTAGAGGTAAACAATGGTCTTTTGCTCTGTGATATTCCATTGGAGATTTGAATTCCGTCACAAATTAAATGTCATCATTTTATTAGATAATTTAAATATTTTAGTCAAATCCAGACTCTATTTATCAATTATTAATTGTATTTAATTAGTAAGCATTGATATTATTGTGAAGATGCCATCCTCATAAGGGAAAAAAAAGTCACTTGTATCTCATTCTCGCAAACCAATAAAGGCATTAAATGGATAAATTTTTACATATTTTCCCTTATTTATGAAAAGATGTACATTTTTTCTAACATTAATATTCTTTTATCTAGCTCTCTGCATTTACACCTCTATCTTTTTTCTTCTCCTTTTCGCATGTGCCCAACCAATAGTGAATAGGGGTAGAATTGACAAAACCTCATTTATTTCTTATATTTTGGGTAAAAAGATATAAAGTGGTATGCTGATATACATAAACTAATAACATTGACAAGTGGTCCATTCATAATTTCTAATGTATTTTCTGGCACCACTCATTAATGAATTCAGATTCAATGTATCTATTAAATGCTCCTAATAAATACTCTTAAATGAATGGCATTGACCAAGAATATAATTCATTCATTCATAAATTCAAATGTATTTTTTAACATCCCTCATTAATGAGTTCAAATGTCCAAGAAAGGTTCAATGTATGTAATTTCATGTTTAAAGTGTGGGATGATTCTATATTCACTACTACAAATTTGGGCATTTATATTACTCCTAATACATAGTATTTATAGCCAATAAATGTCATATATGTCTAGACGGAGGTTGCGTAGAATATAGAACGCTTAAATGTAATAGTTAATTATGCGTACCGTCATGTATTACGAGGCAAAATTCAGGAAAATATAAAAATAATAGTTGTAGTTAATAACTGTCATTTATTTAGTGACAAAAATGGCGGTTTTTCCGAAAAAAACCGACATGTAACACTTACAAATGATTCAACTTCCAACCTTTTATATCAGTGAAGGCAAAATATAATGGTCTTTAAAAACAACTGTTATGTAATAGTTTCAAACCATCTAGCTTCCCCAAGTACCAGTTCATTAGTCATAACCCTTTGTAACATCGTTAGACCTTCATAAGTCATAACCCTTCGTAACATCCATTAGACCTCCATTTAAACTCACTTATTCCTTGTGATTCATACTACTTTTGTTTAGCGGCCTCCTCCTTCTCTCCATCATGTTAGCATCCTAGGAAGATTCTCTGCCATTGCCACCACCTCCACCACCACCTCCTCCTCCTCTTGAAATAGAGGCTCTAATGTAGTTGTTGGAAAGCCTTGACTGCCACATAAGGCGTCTCATGGCATACGCCAATAAGTTGAACAGGAAGTTGAACCTCATACTTCATCATAATGAGGTTGAATATAACTTGCAGTCAGACCCTTCATCTCCTTCTTTTGATAATGATAATGAAGAGGATGAAGAGAAGGAGGAGGATAGCAGTAGTGGTGGTGATGATTGAACACCACGATTGTACTTTTAAAATATTTTAAAAAATATGTTTAAAAAAGCAATTTCATACTTCACGGTTATTAATTAATAACCTAAAGTATTCCTTTACTGTGGTTTTAAAAAACCAATATACTTAACAGTTCTAACTTAATAAATGTAAATTAAAGCTTACGAAACCTTTTCTCTTCCCTGTGTTGATCGACTCTGGGTGCCTCCTCATTACCCAATGATCATCAGTAGAATCAGACACCCTTTTATTACGTCCCGTTCAACTTCTAACGTGTGCAATGAAGGTTCTTTTCTGACCCTTCATTTGTTCCAGACATCTATTTAAACTCCCTATTTTCATTTGTTTTTTCCTACATTTTCTTCATCGTCCTTCTCTTTTTGTTCTCTCAATCATAAAGATGAAACGCCGTGTGGAAGAATTGCCAGAAAGCTCTCGGCATCATCCTCCACCTCCTCCTTCTCCTCCCCCATCCTCCACCTCCTACTTCTCCTCCCTAATATTAGCCACCACTGCCTCTACCTCCACCTCCTCCTCCTCCTCCTCCTTTGTCTCCACTTTCACCTTCGCCTCCACATCTTATGCTTCCAGAACTGGACATAATGCTGCAACATGCAGAACACACCGACCATGTCATAAGGATGCTTTCTTTCTACCTCTTGAGTATGAACAGGGAGGCGAATCTCATACTTAATGAGTATAAGATTGGCCATGATCTTGGCTACTCCTCTAGTAAAGAGTAGCCTGATGAACTCACCACTGTTCTGTTTTTTAAATGTACTATTGTAAAAAAAATACAGAACAAATGCTCAAGGTTATTAGAAAACAACCGTTATGAAATATAATAAATAATAGTTTATTAACCGTTCTTTGAAAACAACCATAAATTCGCAGGTAAATAACTGTGTTTATAAAACAACAGTCATAAAACTCATGGTATAGGAAAAAACATATATGATTGCCTGGACTGATTCCTCTTCAACTTCCATTGTACGCTTCATTTCTAATCTATTTAAACTCTTCATTTTCATACATTTTCTTCACCTTCTTCCTCTATTCTCCTCATCATCATGTTAGGAGACATGCTGAAGAAATGATGGAGATTCGTCCTCGCCAACTTCCACCTCCTTCTACTCCTCGTGCTGCTTTTGAAGAAATGCTAGAGATTCCTCCTTCCCAACTTGGTCCTCCGCCTGCTTCTTTTCCTCCATCTTCCCAACATGCTCTTCCTCCTCCATCCCAACCTACTCCTTCTCCGCTTGCTTCGCTTCCTCTTCCTCCACCCCTGTCTGCTTCGCTTCCTCCTCCCACTAAACCTCCATGCCCTCCTCGTGCTCTTCTGCCTTCGGCCCATGGCTGACACCGTTACCGCTTCCTCATCACTCGTACTCGTCTTTTCATATGATTCAGATCACTTCTCTGAAAATGATAGGTAGGTTTTATTTATTTTTGTTTTTAAGTTATATATATAAATATATTAATGTAATGGCTCAAATATATATAAAAAAATAATAATATTCCTTATGATTGTTATTAAAGAACAATGATAAACGTACCTCTCGGTCAATTAATTAAAATAACTATTATAAAGGTAAAAATATAATTAGCAGTTTTTACCAACTAACCGTTATGTAAGACCTTAAACACTATAGATTTGTTAATAATATACCTCATGGTTACTTGAATATAACCATCATAAAAATAAGACTATTAGCGGTTCTTCCCAACTAACCGTTATGTAAGATCTTAAAATCTATAACGGGGGTTTGTTTGTAAAACATCCAAATAGTTAGACATTTGAAAACGTTGGCACTCAATCAAAAGCTCTAGATCTTTCAGCTCTGAGAAAGGCATCCGTTCAAACTCAAAGTTTTCTTTCTTCAACTTCTGGTTAGGTTGACATAAGGTTTGTGATTTTTCTTTCATTGTACATTTTTGTGAATTTATTTTGGGCACGGATGATTATTGGGTTTTGATTGGGGTTTTTGTTTCTACATGATTTATGCTATATATGGTATTTGAATAAGTAGTGGATGTATACTAATAGCTAATGAGAGACTACTAGAATAGGGCAACATATTTCCTTGAGTTTGCATTTGTGCATAATCCCCTAAACGATGATTTGATTCTTTGCCCCTATGTAAAGTATGGCAATGTACAATAAAGTGATCAAGAAACTTGTACGTCATACTTAGTGATTTATGGAATGGATCCTACTTATACAAGTTGGACAAGGCATGGGAAGACAGTTAGTGGGGTAGTTGAATATACAAAAAGTTATGCATCACCTGATTTTCACATAAATGCATTTAACATCGACTGTCTGGATGATATGGCCAAGGCATTGAGAGAGGACCTTTGAGATTGCCTTAAAATGATGGAAACTTTGAAGGGCGACATGGTGAAGCCATTGTATGAGGGGTGCACTAAGTTTACCTTATTAAGCACTATGTTGATGTTGTACAACTTGAAGGAGAGAAAGAGGTGGTCTGATATGAGCTTCACATAATTGCTTGAGGCTTTGAATAAAATGCTACCTACCAAAATTGTGCTTCCACCAAAAACATATGCTGTAAAGAAGATAGAAATCATATCTATACAAAGATGTCATACTTTTAGGGTAATTGAGGACATCTAGAAGTTAGATTATGTCAGCATACGAGTTCCCATTTTCAGTTGCAAGTGGGTTGACAATAATCACGGCTTGAGAATTGATGAGTTAGGCTTGATACAATTGATTTTGAACAAGGAAGGGTATAAAGAAGAATCTTTTATTTTGGCATCTCAGGCTAAAAAGTTTTCTACGTCCATAATCCTTCTAAACATGGATGGTCTATTGTTTTGTTGACAAAATGAGGATATGGGTGATGAAGTTGAGGATGATTCATTCAATGGGAGGTCACTAGAACCATTAAATTTGGATGACAAAGATGCTTTGTATGTCAAGCACGACCATAATGAAGGCATTTGGGTTTCAAAGAGGCACTACAAAAAAACATGAAATTTCTGACGGAATTTACGACGGAAAAAATTTCCTCTGCAAATTCCGTTGGAAATTTGTCGGAAATTCTGTCTTTTGCCATAAAATTTCCAACGAACTAATTCTGTCGCAAATTTACAATGGAATTTCCATTGGAAATTCTATGCTGCCTCAAATTGCGAGGGAATTTCCTACAGAATTGAATTTCATCACAATTTCTGACAGAATTCAATTCCTTTGAAAATTCCGTGGTAAAATTAAAAAATTATTATTTTTAATTAAATTTAATTTTAAAAAAATTATTTGTATAAAATTTATTAGTTATTAATTAATATTTTAAATTTATTTTTTATTTTATTATTTTCTAATTTCTAAAATATTTTTAATTTTCAATCATAGGTTTTGTATCCCAGTAGAGGCAAAATGGTCAGATAAAAATTTATTTATAAAAAATAAAATTTATTAGTTATTAATTATTATTAGTAAAAAAATTTGTTTAATAATTATTTATTAGTTATTAATTAATGTTAATAAAAAATTAATTTTAGAAATTAGACGAAAATATAGTCATATGAAATTTATTTAAGATGTAAAATTTTTTAATTTGAAGTTAATTTGTAGCACCCCAAATTTTATATTCACCAAATATATTGTAATTATTTGAGAAATTCAATAAAATAGTGAATATTCATGAATTTAGAATTTATAAATTTTATAAATGTTCATAATCATGAGAAAATGGGAAAAATAATTATGGAATTAAGTTGGGCAATCTAAAATGCCCAATATTAAGGTACAAAAATAGAGAAGTAGTACAGAAAATATTTGGTCCAAAAATATATGGGAATTGGCCAAAGAAAAATAAGAAAAGAAATTGGCTTAAAAAGATAATGGCAAAATCGTAATTTTGCCAATTTAGCACAAAATAAATTATTTTTCAATTAATTGAAGTTAATTTAAATTAATTAGGGAGAATAAAGGTGAAAAACATATTTAGAATATTTTGGTCAATTAAATATAATTTTGTGGAAAATTTGAGTAAAAAGTGCAATTTTGACCAAAATTGAGACTTTACATGTATACATAACTGGAACAAGTTGTGAAGCCAATTTAAATCAAAGGGTAGGACCCCTAAGAGTCTCCTATATGTAGCATAAAGAAGGAAATATTGGTTAAATTTAATAAGCATGGTTACATATACATAAGGATTTATGTATAGAAGTTAATTTTTGGGATTTTGGAAAATGAAACAAATGAATAAAATAAGGCAAAATATATGATAAATATCATCATCTTCCTTCTTTCTTCAGCATATCACGTCCAAACAGACCTGAGACAAGAGAGAGAAAGTTGAGAGCATTTAGAGAGAGAAAGGGAAGAAATCTCGCAAGGTAAACCGATTTCTTCGATGATTTAACTCCTAACGCGTATAACTCCGACCCTAAACTACTCTTTGTTCTTTAAGGTTTGGAGGCTCAAAAATCTGTTGTAGAAGGGCTAGGGTTTCAGCCATACTGAGGAAAAGCTAGTGGGAGCTTGAGGTAACTTCTAAACCTTCGTATATCGACTATTCTGGTTGCTGTAGACAATTTAATCGGTGAAATTTTGCCAGATTGTCTTTGTTTGTAAATTTTGGAAATATGCCATTAGAAGTGTTATGCTGCCCAATTTTAGTTCAAATGGCAGTTATAACTCAATTAGATGGTTAATAAAGTGGTAGGAATATAAAGGAACGTGTTTACGGAGCCGAAATCACAAAACCCCGATTTTTCCTAGAGGATACCATAATTTCAGCCAAAACTGTTAGAGGGCCTTAGAGTTGGATTTTCAATGATTTGATAGTTCCATTGAGTTCAGGAGAAAAAATTAGGTGGGGTTACGGTTTGTCACTTTTTTGGAAAAGGCTAAAAAAGCATAATTACGAAAACACCTTTAAAACCCTTAAAGTAGGTTGCCAAGGGAAATTTCATAATTTGACATTGAATTTGGTAATTCTAAGCTCAGAAATGGATTCCTTGGGCGAAAATATGTCAGGATAGCTCATATCAAAATTTCAGAAAAAGTACAATCGGGCCGGGTACGGCAGGGCTGGGCTAGGTCGAGGACCCGAGGGTATTTTGGTAAATTTTTACCATAGGCTAATATAACCACAAAAATCACTATGGTAGTGCCTAAAATGATACATGGATAGGTTATAGCCTATTTCTTATACATTTAACATTTTAGGACCGAGTCGGGAGTCGAATGTCGACAAGTTTTACGAGGCACATGATATAGGGGTAATAGAGCTTTGAGGTAGGGACTACCATCTCTCATATACAATGTGATTAATTGTATGTTATATGTTACTATATTTCATAATATGAATGCGTGCTAGAGGCACAGTACCTGGTTGTGGTTCGATACCCAACCAAGGCATATTGAAAATCCTAGCTGTGGTATGTGACTCGGCTGAGGTACATGTAAGGGTTCTAACTCGATGTTTGGCCCTAAAACTTGTGTACACATATGAATCAAATTGAACTTTCCATTTTGCCTAATATGGTGCATTGCATATTTAATTTTCACATTTTATATGTCGATAGTATGTTTCTACTATGATTCTTCAGAATCTCACCCCTTTTTCTAAACAAACATCTCAATGGGAGCCAATGGATCGAAAGGAAAAGATGTGGACACAGGAAAGTGATTGACATGTGTCTCGAGGCAAAGTCAAAGTTCATGGTTATAGTTAGCTTATATTTAGAATACTTTTGAATATCCTGTAAATATTGGAAATACTGTCGTATTCTGTATTTTGTCTATAGATGTCTCTGAATTGTAAATGAATACTTTTATCAGTATATATGTACTTTTTTGTATACATGTGAAACTCGGTTTCTATTACTCTGCTTATATCGAAGTGGAAACGGGTGTTGACATAATTTATATTAAAAATTACAATAATATATAAAATTATTTTATATTATTATTACATTTGTATATAAGAAACAAATATATATTTATAAATAATTGATTGTGTATAATAAAATTATAATTCTATTATTACACAATTATATATATAATTGTGTAATAATAGAATGCCAAAGCAGCACCATATGTGGGCCATGGGAGGTTGGACCAATTTCGTGAATACCAATTTAAAGACTCCTTTGGGCTGCTACATGGGACGACACCATTTGGGCTTTGGAGGGCATGAAGAATTTTGACAAGGCCTAAAGGAATGACCTGAAAAAAGAGGAGAGCGAGAGTTTTGGGGTGGCAGCTTCTATTCATCATCTTCTTGGCGGCTGAATCAGGAAAATAAAGACAGAACGGAAAAAGAAGCAGAAAAAAACAGCCGCACCATTCAGGCTTTGGCAGAATCTCTCCATCGAGCCAACCGCAGAGGAGACCGGAGGAAAGGCTGAGAGGAAGGTTCACTGGTTCTTCATCTTGGTCAACAGATTTGGGGAGGCAGCCATCGTCTTTGTCATCCCCTGTACCGAAAGGCGATAGCAAGGAAGAAGGGAGGATGTCGACGGTGGCTGCAAGCACCAGCTGTACCAGAGAACGCGACCAAATCTGAGAGGAGAGGGAGCAAGAGACTGGTCTTCTTCTTCCTCGAAGAGAGACTGATTTGTGAGCAGCTGAACCAGAGGAAAGGAGTTAGGCTAGTTACAGTCAAAGTGGATCGTCTTCTGCTTCCCAAGCTAAATTAGAGTAAAGAGACCAAAGGAGAACACCATTCATACACTCAGTTTGCACTTCATTGATCATCTCAATTCCTTTTTCCTTATGGCTCTCAATTCAGAATTTATTGTTGTTGATTTTGAGATGATGCTGTGTAGCTAGTTAATTTGCCTTAGGATTATTTCAAACCATTGCAAGGATTGAGACTTATTATTATTCTCTTTAGTTGTTAATGGCAATTATGTGTTAATTTTATCTTGTCCCTAATGCTTCTATGTGACTGGCCATTATTTAGATTGTTTTGTTCAATTAAATTAAGTTTGAGAGAGTTAATTTAATTGTAGAACTTAGGTAAAATTATGTTAGACTTGAAGTTTAAGAATTAAATGGATGGTTTGTTAGTGACATAGAGATATAGTTACTAACCTAGCATTGCCAAATCAAGGTTGTTGCTTAATGATTATTTTCTCTTAACTGTAACAAGAGATTGTGCAAGTTAATTGAGGATATAAATTTGGTTTTGACTTGAGAAACCTTAATCAAATGCTTTTGAACCTTAAACTAATATGTAATGTCATTTAATCACTAATGGAGTGGTAATTATTTAAGTCTCATGAATTGCAATGGTGAGAAATAATCCTATGCTCCTCTTGTTTTCAAGTAGAGTTTCAGTTTAGTCTTTGTCAATTAATTTTTCATCTTTTTAATATAATTAAATTTGAAAATACAAAACTCTTCAAACGGTTTTACTCAACCTAATTGATAGCATAATTATGACAATTAATCCACTTTTGTCTTAGTCCTCGTGGGAACGATCTTTACTTATCACTTTATTACTTGCGACCCGTACGCTTGTGGAAGCTAAACGGCGAACAATCGTGCATTTACAGACGAGGTTGTGGGTTTGAACCAAAGGAGGCCAAGTTGACTTGCATTTCCAGGAAAAAAGAGATTGTGACACATGGCAGATCTGGGTGTCGACTACAAGATGGAGGTTGTCGGAGCTGCCACGCGTCACCGTCGGCAATGAGGTGGTTGCCACCAGAGTTACCACTTGACTTTTTAAAATTTAAAAAATAAAAAAAAGTTTTGCGACGGAATTGAATTCCATCAGAAATTATGAGGGGATTTCTGATGGAATTCATTCCATCAGAAAATTGAATTCCGTCGGAAATTTCCTTCTCAATTTCTCAAATTTAAGATGGAATTCCCTCAGAAATTTGTGACGGAATCTAAATTTCTTTAGAAATTGGTTTGTTACGCAGTTATTAGCGACAAAATTCATTCCATCAGAAATTCTATCGGAAACTCTCAATTTCGTGACAAATTCTATCAAAAATTCAATGTTTTTTGTAGTGAGGGGAAAATTATTATTTAACAAGAAGAGAAGAATTCAAGCTTAAAAAAGTAACTTATAAAAAGCTAAGACTAGAAAAAGAAAAAGAGGCACTTAAGTTCTGTGTTTGGATTGTGTATTATTGTTTTCCTATCGCTGGGTTGGGTTAATTTATCTGTTTTTTATAGATAGTCTATTATATTGTTGTTTGTTTATGTGTTATTTATGAAAGCAAGTGGAAATCAATAGCACTACCCCCTAAATTGTTTTTTTAAAAAATATTGTAGATATTTAATGGTTATTTGCTAGAAACTGAAATCCATGTTTTGAAATTACCTAACAGTTTCTTACAATATATGTTATATATATAACAATAAAGCAATACATTACAGGTGATATATTTGAAACATTATAAAGTTAAAATTTCCCCTATATTTAAATGTCTCTTTGCTTCTCTATTTCATTCATTAGCACATTTATCTTGGTCTCTTAGATCAAATGTAAAAACCCCCAACCCACCAACCTCGGAACCCCGCTACTCCAGTCATTTTTTTCGATTGTCTTTTATGTTCTTCGACTATCATTTTGAGTCGAACCACACCATCCACAAAGCCTTCTCCGTGATTCTCAGCAACAACTACTCAAGTTGTTGCGCAAACTCTAACACGCATTTTCGTTCATTACTCACGTTTTCGTTCTTCAAACCTAGCCAGGTCGCATTTCTTTGCGTTGTCTATCTAATCATATGGAGGTATGACTTCCCTTTTCCATTATTATTCAGTTCATGTTTTTTAGGTTTTGACCTAAGTCATGCTCATGTTTTTTTCCTTATAAAAACTTTGATTGAAGGTTCTTCTCCTGTTATAGGAAATCATTAAAGATTAACAAAGATTTCACTATGTTATGAGTGTGTGGCAAATAACCCCAAGTGGTATAGAGTTGCTACAGGCCACATGTATAACTTACAAGGGGAGAACAAGATTCAAAATTGTCTCTACAAGCTACATGTATAACCTATAGGGGATATCACGATTCACAACTTGTCTCTCCCACAACTTGTCTCTCACAACTTGTCTCTCCCACATAACCTAGCTCTTCTAGTGTCTACCACAGAATACTCATAGGAGGAATTGTGTGCTATGTGCTGTGTGCTTGAACTTGTTGCTTGACCTGACCACCTTATTGTCATACCATCTATGACAAAAAAGGTATTATATGTGTGTGTGTGTGTGTGTGCATGCGCGCGCGCGCATTAGATAAATTTTCTGCTTTAGCTTTACTTGTTGGATTTGACTATATAATAGAACAGAGGTCCACATATCGAGTATAACCATGCAATTTAGGATGGATCAAAACATTCCCGGCTTTGTAACTAGGCTCAATAGAACTCCCTACCGTAAAGGGCACAAGGAGTATGTAGCATCGAGTAAGACTTGATAGAGAATGAGAGATTATATCTATAGAATGCCATCTGCTCCTTCTCATTAGGAAGCATATGGTGTTCTATAGATCTGATCTCTCATTCTCTATCAACTCTTATTTGAGGCTGCATACCCCTTGAGCCCTTTAAGGTAGGGAGTTCCATTAAGCCTAGCCACAAAGTCGGTAATGTTTTAATCCATCCCAAATTGCATGGCTATACTCGATGTGTACTGAGCTTCTATAATATACAAATTTGTGCACAATTTCGTTCTACATGTGGGGACAAAAGGAGAATCCCTATTTTTTGAAAAAAAAAACTCGGCTCAAAAGTTAACGTTATTAAATAACAACCATTATATATTTATACACTATATATGACGGTTGTTTCATTAAACCTGTTAACATTTATAGAAACTAAATAATGGTTGATATATATCAATTGTTATATATGCTAAACGTTTATATAATGATTATTTTAAAAGAACCAATATGTATATTATAAAGTTTTATAAAAATTGTTTACTTTAAACTGTTATTTATTATGACAGCATTACGAACATCATAACCTCATCACATCTCAATACATAATCAATGTTATAATAGAACCGTTATAATAGATACAGAATAAATCACGGTTCAGAATTGTAATGAATCTGCACCAAGCTTTTATAGTGCCCGCATATACGACAGTTTAGAAATGTTATGTATGGCAGTTATTAACCATCATATATCACAATTTCTGTTGTAGTGATAGAGGATAGATCATAAAGGAATAATTGTGCTCATCATAAGTTAGTTTCCTTAAGCATAGCCACTATAAGAGAGAAGAGGAAATATGAGCATATATCACTTTATGGCTTTAGAATGAGAGGATGCATGATGTAGAAACATTAAGAAGATGATGATAGAGATATCTGGTAAAGGAGTGGAATTCATGTTCCAACTCCCCCAATGGTAGAATTGTTGTGAGCTTTCATTTTCAATGAAAATTTGGCAGACCGAATTCTACAGTTTGGTATTGGTATACAAATTGTCAAGGTTCTCTGTCATATACAGTAGATTGGTCAATCAACTTTCATTACATTGATGCACAATCCTTCATACGTTTTAGGAGTTGGAGTTGGAACATAGAATTACATTTCTTTGACGATATCCTATGAAGCACCAATACTTTAACTTATTGAATGTATTGTATTCAGTATGTATCCAATACTTGGCACATTCAGGTATTTCATATATATTAAAAAAGTATTAAAATATATTTTTCAATTTTAACAATTTTAATTTTAAATATGGATCCAATACTTAAAACTTAAGGTCAATCCTTAAAGAAAATGCTTCAGTACATTTTTTTTATCAGAAATTAAAATAAATTCAAGATATATTATATTTACTTAACAATAAATATTATATTAAACTGAATTTTATTATATCTAGCAATATTTATGTCACAACCCAAAATCAACGTCGTGACTGGCGCATAGGCTAAACCAAATAATTCCATTTAGCCTAGCAAGCCTAAACAAACCATACAGAGCATCAGACATAACCTTTGCAACAATAAGAGTTCAACGCTGCCATATATTATAGTCATAATATATTATAGTCATAATGTCAGAGGACCCCATATGAATGGATTCTTGAATAAGTCTATGAAAAAAAATTGTGAAGAGAGGAATGAGTCTATCACTAAATCAGTGAGGACATAGATAGCAAAGCGCACGGAAGGGAAACAAAGGCGCATAAGAGTTTTTCGAAAACACACTTGAGGGAGGGAAATTGAATAAAATCGAAATCATCCAATAGCATATGCCAACAACCACAAGACATTAAACTACAACTATAATCTCACTTACACATTCCTTGACCATCTCACTTATCTCTTCTCGCACATATCTATGTAACCCATGGTAAGTAACAATCGTACATCGCACCTACACACACACACACACATCATACTTCGCATATACATTTTAGGTATCATGGTGAGCAATAACCGTCTCACCTATATATCCCACACACATAAACATAATACATCTCATATATATATATATATATATATAGGGGTGTGCATCATTTTCCCGTCCCGATGTTCCCGTCCTGATCCCGAGCAAATCGGGACGGGAAAAAATCGGGATCGGGAAATATAAATTCGGGATCGGGAATGGGGTTTCCCGATCCCAAATTTTTCCCGATCCCGAAACAATAGATATAGTTGTTTTTTTTTCAGTTATCTGACTCATCATTAGCTTAGTTTAGTCACTTTGGTGTATCAGTGTATGGGACTCTTTGTAAGCAAAGCCTGACCTCTCGACCCACTGCCCTCTCTGATCTGAGGTCTTCTATTCTTCTAAGTTTTGAGCCCTAATTCGCTTCCCATCCTCTCTCAGCGTCGGCATCGGCGACGGAGCGGTGACTCTGCCTGAGGAGTGAGAACGACGCGTCACGACGGTTCTTCATCATGGCTCTGTTTTTTCTTCTGCCATATGATTCCTTCTATTGCAGGGCATGCCAGGTTAGGAAAGATTTCGTTTCTGCTATTTACTTATTTAGGATTCTGTGTTCCAAGAAACTCATCTTT
Organism: Inga oerstediana; assembly: GCA_963210345.1. NCBI lineage: Eukaryota > Viridiplantae > Streptophyta > Magnoliopsida > Fabales > Fabaceae > Inga > Inga oerstediana. Next base: position 84,246,278 of record OY723401.1, on the reverse strand, counting down.
CAGGGCCAATGAAATTGAAATATTGAATCCTTGCAATTATTAGTTCAGTAGGAAGAAGAATAACATCATTCCTAACGTCCTCTTCTGAGCATGCGTTCTTGTTTTTTTTTTTTTTTGCTCTCTATTCTCAGCTTTTGGCTCCAAGCTAGTATGGCAGTATTTGAATCTGATTTTGACCCCCATTTGCATTGCACAAAAAGTGATTGTAATTATTAATTAGCAAAATTGTTCAGGGACTTGAAATCTTGAATGGCTTTTGTAAAGATTCTTGGTATTTCGGGAAATTCCCGATCCAGACCTCGGGAATTCCCGTCCCATCGGGACGGGAAATTTTCGGGATCGGGATCAGGAATCAAATTGCTTCCCGAAGACTTTTCAGGATCGGGATCGGGAATGGGATTTCCTGATCCCGAACACCCCTATATATATATTCCATAAAACACACACACACACACCATATACATCCCAAAAATATTGTTCCTCCGTAAAAATAAATCAATTAAATATTTGAAAAAGAAAAAAAAAAGAAATTTTGAATTCAAATTAATTAATAAAAAGAGAGGTTGAAAGAAGGTTTAAAAAATAATTAAGAAAATATGTTTTTTACAAATAAAAAATCAATTTAATATTTTGAAAACATGAAGGAGAATTCGAAAACAACGTTGAACAAAGAATAAGAAAATACATGTCAACTTAAATTTATTATCAAAGCTTAGGAAAGTGGAACATAAAAAGTATAAATTAAATATCCACACTAACCAATACCATCACAATAATTAAGTTCAAAAAATTATAAAGTTTTTCGATAAAACAAATACGATACCGCTCACAGTTAAGATGTATTTAGAAGTGTGAAGGCAAAAAAAAAGATGTATTTAGAAGTGTTTAGGGGAGAGAGAAAAAAAGATTTGGAATTGCTTCCCAAGGGAACTAGAATAAAAACAAGAAAAAGATATTTAAGGGTTAGAAATATAGCAAAGGTGGAAATAGATAGTGTCACCTTGCTATTCATGCTCTCACCTATTGGGATCAATAGTTGAGAATTGAGATCCCTTTTTAACCTCTTGGGACCTATTGGAGAGTCTCCACGAATACCACCTATAGGCAATACTTTCACATAGCCTTATTGATAATTTACCAAAATAAGAATTTCTCTATTCTTTTTCTATTCATCCTGTGATGCTCAAATCCTAAGACCTAATCTTAAATTATATTTTTGCAAATCTAAATTCTTTATGTTATAAGAATGAAGTCTCATCCCTTTAAACTAATTGTATTCAAAAATTATCTCATGGGGGAAAAATAAATGTTTGGTATAACAACTAAGGCAATTTATTCGAGACAACACTAAGAACCAATTGCCATGATGCCAATTTCGAATACGGACAAGCATGATGTGGTCAATATGGTTCATAAATTGTAACTAGATGGAGGAAAAAGTAAGTGGAAGTATTTAATTGAAAGAAGGAAGAAAGAGTTTGCGTGTGTGTGATATAACCGAGAAATATTTTGTATAATACTTATAGTTAAAATAATAAATAGTAAAGTATTAGTCACAAGAGAAAGAGGTTTATTTGATGGTTGATTGTGTATAATCGTAAATTATAACACTATCGTTTCTGGCAAAAAAATTATAACACTATCGTACTTGGCGGTTATTTGGAAAAACCGTGATATATTGTGTGATACTTGGTGATTACTGGTGCATAACTGTTAAGTATGCATGACTAATTTAAAAAAAAAAAAAAAAATTGGAGGGCTCACTTTGGATCAACTCCTACAAAATTAGTAAATTACCTACAAAAACAACGTATATATACCAAACACTCAAATAGATCTAATTCTAGCTGGAGGTATCACAATATACAAAATAGCTAATTCGGGCCAACAAGTGCCAACAACCTAAAACAAATCTTCCAATACTATCTATACAAATATGAGTACATCAAAGGTAAGGGAATTTACATGATCAAGTGGCCCATTTTCTTTTCCTAGACTTAATAAGTTAATGCTCTTTTTAGTAACAATTATTTTCTTTAATTTGCGAAGCAACTCCCCCTCTTTGATATCCAAATTCCTTCATTGTGATGTACAAAGCATTGTCCTCATTGAATCGTGTTTCAAGTGACAAACCATGGAAAGGATCATCCTCATTGAATTCACTGTCTGCATCCTCATTTGTTTTATTAGCAGGATTAGGAACATAGAACATCTGTTTAGCTTAAGAAGCTAAAATGAAAGGCTCTTCTTTATACCCTTACTTGTTCAAATTCAATTATATCAACCATAACTCATCCACTTTCAAAGCATTATTATTGTCAACCCACTTGCATTTGAAAATCAAATCCTTAAATCATATGTAATCTAACTCCCAAATGTGCTCAACCACCCCAAAGTATGATATATTCACATAGATAATATTCTTATCTTTTGCACTTGATACATGCATGATGTTAGCAATGACAATTATCACACTTGATACATGCATGGAGTGAGCTCATACCTCTTCAACTTTGTCTTCCCTTCTCAGATGTTTGCAATATCACCAATTGTTGCTCTTCTCCTCCCTATCTTTTGTTTGTCTCTCCTCCCTCTACTCAATTTGAATCTAGATTGCCCCTCTGAAAGGGGAAAAAAATCTAACTCGAATGACTCAGGCTAAGCAGGACTAGCCAGTTGACCGGTTCACTGAGTTCCTAGTCAACTTGTCCGGTTCGAGTTTAATAACACTACCTACATATTACATTAGGGTGAAACATCGTTTCAATGAGTTATCCTGTTGCATGTCACAGTATGGTTTCATGGCCTTTTTTAAAACTTTGCACTAAGCTCAATTTTAAAATTGCCATAGTCCTTCAGAAATCATGCTTAGAATTACTACTACAAGGCCAAGCCATTTAGAACATGCTTTGATCTCAATATTAGTGTAAACATTCAGCATTCAATTGACATATCTGGAAATTTTCTGATCCTAGTTTTATGTCTTGGAAATAGAAGTGGTTGACAATTTAGGCTATATTCTAGATATATACGCTAGTGCACATAATGCATGAAGTTTCCATTCTATTGAATGCTTTATATGAATTGTGTGGATACAAGGCAGGATCTTAGCTCTAATTCTCTAGAGAGTTCTCAATCCCTCTGTATTTCTTTTTATTTCTACATCATGAGGTTTTCTGTCTCTCCTATTCATGCTTTATATATATATATATATATATTACAATAGCTAGTCTTGTACTGTGTTGCTTGAGCTTCAATCCATTGTCAATTGAACTTCACTTATCAAAATAAGCTGAAAATATATTTTCTTCAATGTATGTTAAATTTTTTGGTAATGGATTTGAACATAGGTATTAGAGTAAACACTGTCTAAATAATGTTTTTAGAGTTCCCACACTGTATTTATATATAAATTCAAATGCAAAGAATTTCTGTGAATAAAATTCTGTGGTAGAAATTAGAATTTTAACCCTTTACAATGTAATCATTGTAGACCATTTAAATATTTTGGTCACATAATGTCTCTATTTTTAAATTACTAATTGTATTCAATTAGCTAGTAAGCATGGGAGACTATAGTGAAGATGACATCATCACAAGATAGAGGAATAGAAACTCTTGTTTAATTTGTATGTGTTCATTTCTACAAACTTTTAAAAACCTAATTAAATTGAATTCTCTCAAGAATAAAAATTATATGCAAACATCTCATCCAATTTTGTATTGTGAAAATTAGAATATAGGATGTTTGTGTAATTTCTGAAACTAAGGGTTATTTGCAAAGGTTATATAAACTTAAACTATGTTAATTTATTTAGAATCTCATTCTTTTTTTTTAAAAAAAAAAGTTCACAATTGTCATAAATGAAAAATCAAACTCATTAAATGCTCCTAAAATACAATAAATGACGTCGATCAATAACATTAAGGAGTTCAGGTGCAATGTATTTATTTAGCATAAATTCTAATGTATTTGTTTTTGAACCCCTCATTAATAAGTTCAGGTTCAATGTATTTATTTAGCATATCATTACTTTTAAAAAACAATTACTCTCTCCAGTCCTAAATATAAGATCTAATTCACTTTTTCTAGAGAGATTAAAGAAGCTAAATATATTACTTAATTACAGTATATGTTGTGTGTCATTAGATTATATATCAGTTTATAAATCAGACTAACTAGTTTAAAGAAAAAACTAGATATATATATATATATAAGTGTTTTAAAATAATTTATTTAGTTTCCTTAATCTCTTTAAAAACGCCAACTAGATATTATATTTAGGACTTGAAGTAAAAATTTCACAATTGTCATAAATGAAAAATCAAATTCATTAAATACTCCTAATAAATGCACATAAGTGAATATTATAACATTCATAAGAGAGGTTCAATGTATATAATTTCATATTCATTATGTGAGAGTTTTATTTAAACGACAGATCTTAGAGGAGTAATATGTGCTCCGCATATACTTATTTCCTTAAGCATAAGCATGAGAAGAGAGATTTCGTCTGTATGCAAGGGAAAACAATGTCCACCCTTACAGGATGGCTTGATATAAAGGAAGGACAAAATCATGAAAGGAAGGCCAATATCATGAAAAAAGTAAGTGAACTTAGCATCCTCTGTGGTGTTGAGGCAGGAGCAATCAATTTCAGTGGTGATCCCTCTGATCCTACGCCGGAAGTTTGGCCAGACCATGAAGGTGTCCAACAACTGATCGAGAGGTGCCACGCTAGGCCTATCCCGCGAAGGACTTTGACCATATATGAAGCAATACAGCATAGGATCAATGTAGGGAAAGAACTTCTAATGAGAAAACGGCAAGAAAATCATGTAGAAGAGATTTCCCAACAAATGATCCAATGTTTAGCAGGGAAAGCAGTGCCCAACCCTACAAATTGAAATGATATGAAGACGTTAGTTGAGCAGACTTTGAAGAACAATGCCAACAATAAGTAAATTGAAAAGTCAGGCCAATGGTTATCCATATTATTAGTAGCGGAAGATTCTTAACTATCCTTGTTCTCATAGTTCATCAACGTTTTGTGTTTGTGTTCAAAGTTAAGAGACAATAATCATCTTTTGGGCTATGAAGTAGGATTGCAGATTTGAATTAGATATTTTGGTATGTTTGTTGAGCATTTGCTGTGCAGGGAATGCCTATCACTGACCTGTTTAATGTATTGCATATTTCTCATGGTATTCGTTAGTGACCTATTGATGAGATGGTTTCTTGACTTTCATTTGATGTGAAAAGCACAGCTCAAGTTAATAGCTTATAGGCAACATAAATAAATTCTCATCACTTGCAAGAATCTCTGTGGAAACACATAAATAAATATATGACAGAAATTAAATAGTCATAGAGTACAGGAGTCATCAATGAAAATCAGCTCCACTCTGATCAAAATATTATACAAGAGAGCTGATAAATACCCAAAATAAATGTTTTAGGGTGGACTGAATATCTCTCACACCAAGAAATGAATAGGCGATGCAGCCAATGAAAACGTCAAACAAGATGTTCCAAACCCACTAACCCCATTAGCCTGATCCAATGGTTGACAAAAACGCAAACGAAGATTTACACTGCCTTGTAAAGATGCAAAAATGGTTTTCTCTTGTCTTTTCTTTTAAATGGCTACTCTTCTCTCTCAAGATGAGACCTTAGTCGCTTGCCATAATCTGACCCCTCTCCATATAAACAAGTGAGACACAAATGAAATTAAAATATTGGGCTTTTTCCACATGGGATGGGAAGGGAGCCCAAACCCAACATCATTTTCCATTAGTTTGTTCGGCCTATATGTCATTTGTGTGGAGATTGTAAGATGAAGCAGATCAATGGTATACCCTTGTTATTAAAAAAAAAAAAAAACCAAGACACTATCCCTATTAGTCGAAACTGAAACCCACAAGTATAGCACAAAAGTAATCGTTTCCCATGGAAGATTTGAGATGACTTTAAAAGGGATTTTATGCTCCTTTTTCTGCCCAAAATCCATAAGAATACTGAATACAATTATGATTTTACATATAAACAGTGCCAAGCACCATCTATGAATTGATTTTTATCATAAACATATCATCTTAATCAAAGGATTTGAGGTAGTTTCTTCCTGTCATATGCAATTGTTCATGTTAGTTTGAGGGAACCTGCATAATCATTGGATATGGTAATGTTATGAAAAGTGATTATTTCATTGAATTGTTGTTATGAAGTATTTCATTAATCAGTTCTAAAAGATGTGTAGATTATCTCTATAATAACCTGCAAAAAATGTATAAATTTTCAATGTTAATGCCCATATATACTCCTAATGTTCTATTGCTAAAGAGAAGCAATATGAATTATCTTTAGACATCTCTCTGAAATATGGCTTTGGATGTTTGTGTTATTTGTTATCAAAGTTTAGAGCTAAACAATCGTCTTTTGCTCTGTCAAGTTCCAATAGAGATTTGAATTCCGTCATGGACTCTTTTAACGTACACTTTGCAAATGTCATCATTTTATTAGACAATTTAAATATTTTGGTCATATTGAGTCTCTATTTTTCAATTATTGATTGTATTAATTAGCAAGCATTGATATTATTGTGTAGATACCATCCTCACAACTCACACGATAGAGAGGTAGGAACACTTGTTTTATTTATATGTTTTTATTTCTACAAAATTCTTTCAAAACCTAGCTACATTGACTTCCCTCAACAATGAAACTTATATCCAGACATCCCATCCAATTTGCTATTATAAAAATTTAGAACATATCGGATGTTTGTGTAATTTTTCAAACTAAAGGGTTCTTTGCATCGTTTTTGTAAACTTAAGGGATGTTAATTTATATAGCATTTCATCATGTGTTTTTTAAAAAATAAGTTCATAATTGTCATAAATAAAAAATCAAATTCATTAAATGCTTCTTAAAAAATATCACTCTATGCCTAAATATAAGTCACTTGTAGGAAAAAAGCTTGGTTCAAAGTAAAAGTCACTTGTAAGATAATTAATGACATTTTCTCAAGTTTACCCCTATTTAAGTTTACTTGGAAAGAAAGAAAGAGAAGAGAGGTGTTAAAATCAATTGTAAAGTAGAGAAAGACAAAAAAATTTAATAAGAGCAAATGCAGAAAATTTTATCAATTTAATGCATTTCTAGTGTGTGAGAATGAGGTAGAAGTGACTTATATTTAGATACAAAGTGGTACACATAAATGAATAAGCCTAGCAAGAGATCCTTCATAAATTCTAATATATTTCATGGCACCACTCATTAATGAGTTCAATTGTTTAAGAGATGTTCAATCTATCTAATTTTTTTGGTATATCAATACATATAATTTTAATTACATTGATTAATAACATTGACTAGAGCTGCCTTCACTCATAAATTCGAACGTATTTTCTCGCACCACCCATAAGTAAGTTCAGGTTCAATGTATTTATATTAAATGCTCCTAATAAATACACAAAAATGAATACAATTGACTATTCATATACATTGTAATGTATTTTCTGACAAAACTAATTAATGAGTTTAGGTTCAACGATCCTAATAAATACACATATATGAATAACATTGACCAAGGATCTATTCATAAATTCTAATGTATTTTCCTACCCCACTCATTAATGAATTTAGGTTCAATGTATTTATTAAATGCTCATAACACACACACACACACACATAAATTAATAACATTGACCAGCGGTTCATTCATCATTTCTAATGTTTCTGCCACCACTCACTAACGAATTCCGATTCAATATATTTATTAAATCATTACTATAAAAAATGCTTTTTATGACGGATATTATCGGTCATACATCATGATTCCGAACCATCATATATGCGAGTGCTATATATGCTTTGCGTAGATAAACTACGGTTCTAAATCATTATTTATTCTAGACATATTATAGCGGTTCAAATATAACACCTATTTTGTATTGAGGCTTAGTGAGGCCATGATATACACATTGTTATGATAATAATTAATGGGCACATGTGAACAACCGTCATAATATACGATAATGCTTACATGATACATAACAGTCTCATTTTGACAACAATTCTTATGTAAGAACCGTGACTTTTAATAAAACTAAAATAACAGTCTCACATAGACAACCGTTATATATTTAGTACATAAATAACGGTTTCTAAATAAAAACCATGAAAGCTTATAATACATGATGATTTATATATAATAACCGTGATGTAGAGATGTGAGACTCTTCATGTGAGAGTTTCTCATCTAGTTGAACTCATATGTATATAATAGAATAGCACCTCTCACATTAAGTGGCTATACAATATGGGATAGATTAAGACATTCTAGGCTTTATGAGAAGAATCAATGGCAACTGTTGACATATATAAGTGTTAATGTAATTGTTGACCTATAATTGTTTCTCTTCACATGAATTAAGACCGGAAAGCAAAAGCTAAGGGGAAAAAACACAAATATCTATATAGAAAAGGATCCTTAGGGTATGCAAACCCTTAAGCAAAGCATCGGTATGCAAACCCTTGAGCTGCTCAAGGGTTTGCTTACCCCCTGCAGCCTTTCCTATACGAATATTCATGTTTTTTCCACCTAGCCATTTGCTTTCCTAGCTTAATTGCTAAAGAGACACAAGGTATAAGTGAACACTTGCATTATGAGATATATAGGCCAGGATTGCGATTGATTCTAGCCACAAAGCCTGGAAAATCTTGATTCGTTCCAAATTGCATGGCTACTCAATATGGGAAGTACTACTCTATTAGATAGAGTCAAGACCAAGTAGCTCTTAAACTCTCGAATTGAAGAGCTTAAGACTGATCACAAAATGTTGAATTTTAGAACTTTTAACTTGGTGCTACCTACTCAATACAAAAACAAGAGAGGAACCTTTGATCAGAGCAATAATGGGTTTTCCAAAAAGATATAATTTCACAAAAGCAATTTAATATGTCACAATGAATGTCTTATTGTGTCGTGACCTCGCAAATGCTATTGGCATTTGATTGTTCATGTGTGACTTTCGGTACAATTGAACTGGTTTATTCATCACATCCTTATTGATCTTTTCGAAGTAATTTCCAAAGATATGTATACTTCCAAAAAAAGAGGTATTTGCTTAGGGATCCATATCCCCAAAAGTTACTTCAAAAAAGATCAACAGAGTAGGAATCTTCAGTCAAAGTAATGGGTTGACAAATTCCTGTAATAGGAGAGAAACCTTCAATCAGATTAATAATGTGTTTTCCAAAAAAAAATATAACTTCACAAAAGCAATTTAATGTTACCTTGGATGCTTTATTGCGTCTTAGTACAACTAAACTAGTTTATTCATCACATCTATCTTGATCTTATGGAAGTACCTTCTACAAATATATATATATATATATATATGGATACTTCCAAAAAAGGAGAGACTTTTGCTTAGGGATCCATATCTTCAGAAGCTACTTCCAAGAGAACAATGGGGTAGGAACCGTAAATACAAGCAATGGGTTGACAACTTCCTGTAATAAGAAAGGAACTTTCGATCAGAGCACTATTAGGTTTTGCAAAAAAAAAAACACAACTTCACAAAAGCAATTTAACATCATCTTGGATGCTTTGTCACGTTATGACTTCACAAAGGCAGCCTAATTGGCCAGGTTGAACACTAAAGGGTAAAGTGCATACCTAGCTAGGGCTCACAAACCAAAACGCAAGTTAGGGCAAGCAAAAGCAACTCACATGGCAATCATTGAGACAATGGTCAAGTGTATTCACTAGTGTGGCTGTCGCTGAGAAGTTTGACAAAGGCTTTTTATGGTGGGGTTCGACTGAAAACAACTCTCGATGGCCGGAAAAGACAACAGGAGTTGTAAGGTTAAAATGTTGGTAGGTTTCGTCATTCAAACAGACTAGGTGTCAATTGTATTCTATTTTAGACATTTAAATAGAAGAGGGATGGTAGAATTTTTGGGTTATCATGTCTAAGACTTTACATCACGGTTCGTTTATAAGAACTGTTATTTATTAGTTTAAATTTATTATAGTTGATCTTTGTTGATAATCATATGTTATACTTTTTTTAATATTTTGGGCTTATAATGCCCAGATAATTATATTTTTATATTTTATAAAAACAAAACCAAAAATTCTCACCTTCTGATAGATGATATGAGGTCTGCTGTGAATTTTGGAACTCTTGTTTCCTCTAATTTGAATGAATCAAAAGTTCTGTAAATTCACAGCATATCTCATATCATTACACTACTCTTCACCAGAGGAGTGGCCTGAATCATCTGGAAGTATGTCAGGATCATGGTGGCTAATCCTATACTCATTAAGAATGAGATTGACCTTCATATTTATACTCGATAAATATCCGACTAGACTCCTCACTGCAGGGTCAATGCATTTTGCATGACACATTATTGCCTCTACTTGAGGGAGTAGAGGATGTGGAGGTGGAGGAGGAGGAGGAGGTAGAGGAAGAGGATGACGCCAGGGATTTTCTTGTAAGTCTACAACATGATGTTTCATCTTAAGAGAAAAGAAGAGGACGATGAAGAAATAATAAAAAAAAAAGGAAATTGGGAGTTTAAATAGTTTGGAAATGATGGGTTTGAAATATCATTGCACACGTGGGACGAAGTTGAAATGTTAAAAAAAATTCTAATCTTCCACATAAAGCTATCAGTTGCAATGGGCTATTTTAAAGGTTGTTAGGTACATTCCACCATAGCCATTCATATATGGAATTACATTTGAAGCCTTGTTTTCAAACAGGTTGCATTTAATGTCATACAAATTTTTTTAGTGGATAAAAAGTAGCACTTATAACCTTTTATGGTTAAAGACTACCTGATAAACATATGCTTAAAGCCCCAAATTTTAGAAAGAATGGGCCTAAGCCCATTTTCACCATCAAAACAACCCTAATAATCATTTAATCCCTCCTTATTCCCTTATCAGTTCCATTTCAACCCCACCTCACTTATGCCTTCGTCTCCTAGCTTGCCTCTAAAAGTCTGAATGAAATGCGGTTTGGTGAAAAAGGCTACGCCTTCACAGCATCTTTCTTCGATTATTTTAGACCCACACCAACATCACTGACGAGGAGTGAGCTTCACAAATCTCATTTCTCTTCAACTTTGTCTTTCCTTCTCAGATCTTTGCAACATCACCGATTGTTGCTCTTCTCCTCCCTATCTTTTGTTCATCTATCCTCCCTCTCCTCAATATGAATCTAGGTCACCCCTCTGAAAGGGGAAAAAAGGCTAACCCGAATGACTTGGGCTAAGTCGGACTAGCCAATTGATCAATTCACCGAGTTCCGAGTCAACTCAGCCGGTCCGGTCCGAGTTTAATAACACTGCCTACATTACATGCCATAGTATGGTTTCATAGAACTTTTTAAAACTTTGCTCTAAGTTCACTTTTAAAATTGACAAAGTCCTTCAAAAATCATGCTTAGAATTACTACTAGAAGGCCAAGCCATTTAGAACATGCTTTTATCTCAATATTAGTGTAAAAATTTAGCATTCTAGCTGACATATTTGGAAATTTAGTAATCCTAGTTTTATGTCTTGGAAATAGAAGTGGTTGACAATTTAGGCTATATTCTAGATATATATGCTTGTGCACATAATATAATGCATAAAGTTTCCAATGTATTGAAAGCTTTATATGAATTGTGTGATTATAAGGCAGGAACTTAGCTCTAATGCTCTAGAGAATTCTCAATCCCTCTATATTTATTTTTATTTCTACATCATGAGGTATTTTGTCTCTCCCATTCATGCTTTATATAATTTTTTTTTCTACAATAGCTAGTCATGTACTATGTTGCTTCTTCAATCCATTGTCAATTGAAGTTCAAAATAAGGTGAAAATATATTTTCTTCAATGTATGTTACTTTTTTGGTAATGGATTTGAACATAGGTATTAAAGTAAATACTATGTTTGTAACACCCCAAATTTTATTCACCAAATGCTTTATAATTATTTGTGGCATTTAATAAAATGGAACGGTAAATTTTGGGAAAAATTGATGATGCTGCCAGTGAAATTTTCTGCAAAGCAGTGAGTTTGTTATGTGATTTTGGATGATCAAATGATGACAAAAAATTATGAAATTTTACAGGATGAAAGTAGAAATCCTAAGCTTTAATTTGATAGGTAATGGGTAATTTTTGGAGCTGTATGAAAAATGTTATGAATTTTTGAAGTTAGCCCAGGAAAACTAGCTATTTTCTAGAACAGTGTCAAAAGATTTTAATTCTGGGAATTTTCAACTTCCATTTGATAAAAGGCTATATCTTTCCTTGAAACTAGACTCAATAAGGGTTCTATATCATTTGGAATCACTTCAATTGAAGTTCTACAAATAAAGATGTGATTTTTCAAAGTTTGGTCAGAAAATCTTCCAGAATTTGCCACAAATCCGAAAATAAAGAAAAATATGATGGCAACATTGTAATTTTGAGATAAATTGGCATCAGCCTATTTTGCTCTAACTTGGACCCTAAAGTGACGTGAAAATGGGCCAAGGAAGGATAAAAATTATGGTTTAATTGGAATGGGATTTATGACAACATTTACATGTAGATAAGTCCAATTATCTTTATGACACAAAAGTCAAACTAATGGAAATTTTGATAATTAAGTAATTAAAGGGATAATACAAGATATTTTAAAGATTCATCCTCCCTCTTTCATGCAAAAGCCATCGGCCAACATAGAGAGAGAGAGAGAGAGAGAGAACTTGAAGCTTTTAGAGAGAAGAAAGAGAAAATCACGAGGTAAGATTGATTTCCTTAGTGTTTTGGTTTCTAATTTGTATAATCATTGCCCTAAGCTTCCCTTCTCCATGCTTCCATGTATTTAGTAAGCAAAATCTCAAGGTTTCTAGAGGGAGGAAGTTTGGTTGGAGATAGAAAGAAGGAGAAAACAAAAGGTGACTTCAAAGCCCTTGAATTCTTGATGTTATTGTTGTTGTTGGATTTGTTTGTGGTTTTGTGGCTTATTTGTTGTGATTTGTAAATTGGGAAGTGTTAACCCTAAGGGGTTATGCTGCCCAGATTTCCTCAAATCTTGGGTAATAGGTGTTTAAATAATTAATCAAATGATTAGGAGTACAAAGGAAGAAGGATTTGAAGTTGAAAATCAAATATTTCAATTTTCCCTTTTATTTCTCTATGTTTTGGCCAAGCAAGGATGAGGGTTAAGAGTTGGATTTTCAATAATTTGATGATTCCATTGTGTTCAAGAGGGAAAATTAGGTGGGGTTTTATGTTAAACACTTTTTCAGAAAAGTCCTAGAAAGTGAAATGACCAAAAGGGCCCGAAACCCTAATTAAGGGTTGTCAAGGGTAGAATTGTTATTTGGCAGTGATTTTGTGAAAACCGAGGCGGAATGGATTCCTTGGGCAAAATATGTAAGAATAGCCTGGGTCAAAATTTCAGGAAAAGTACGGTCGGGCCAGGTACAAAGGGGCCAGGCCGGGTCCCTAGGGGCATTTTAGTAATTTTTTAATATAGACTAATATAACCACCAAAAACACTTTGGAAGGCCCTAAAATGGTACATGAATGGGTTTTAACCTAATTATTGTACATTTGTAATTTTAGGACTGAATGAATCGCCCGAGCTGTTTGCACGAAGGAACTATTTTTGAGTAGCAAAGGGACAAAAGGTAGTAACTTTATCTCTTGTACACTATGTAATTGTTGATATATTGTACGTTGCTGTATTTTGTGATATGAACACGTACGGGGGCATATTACCTAGCTGTGGCTAGGGACCCAGCTGAGGTACACGAAAAAGTAGGGGATCCAAACAGTTATTTGGCCCTGACTATATATTGTGCACACACGATATAGTTTGAATTTTCATTTGACATTATATGGTACATTGCATATTTAATTTTCACATTTTATATGATTGATAGTCTGTTACTACTAAGATTTGTTTGAATTTCATCCTTTTTCAAATATAAAATACTCCAGCAGAAGCTAGCGGCTCCAAGGACAAAACGGTAATACTGGCAGTTGAAGGGTATGGATCCCGAGATCGGAGTTATTTGGTTATATTAGTTTAATTTTAATTTGGATATCTTGGGCAAAATTGTACATATATTATTAAATACTGAGGGGAAAACATGTAATGTAATCAAGTACCATGCATCAATAATATATCAGTATATTTATGCTATTCTTGTGTTACTCACCAAACTGCGCTCAAGTACTCTGATTAACATCAATGATAAGTGATATGTAAGACGGGGTCTTAGAGTGTCTAAATACCTTTTTAGAGTTCCCACATATTATTTATATATAAATTCAAATGCAAAGAATTTCTGTGAATAAAATTCTGTGGTAGAAATTAGTATTTTAACCCTTTACACTGTAACCATTGTAGACCATTTAAATATTTTATCAAATTATGTCTCTATTTTTCAATTGTTATTTGTATTCAATTAGCTAGTAAGCATGGAAGACTATAGTGAAGATGTATCATCACAAGATAAAGGAATAGAAACACTTGTTTAATTTGTATGTTTTAATTCTACAAAATTCTTTAAAAACCTAATTAAATTGACTTCTCTCAAGAGTAAAAATTATATACAAACATCTCATCCAATTTTGTATTATAAAAATTTAGAATATAGGACGTTTGTGTAATTTCTGAAACTAAAGGGTTATTTGCAAAGGTTTTATAAAATTAAGCGATGTTAATTTATTTAGAATTTCATTATTTTTTCCAAAAGAAAAGGTTCATAATTGTCATAAATGAAAAATCAATCTCTTTAAATGCTCCTAAAATACACATATGTGACATCGATCAATAACATTAATGAGTTCAGGTTCAATATATTTATTCAGCATATCTTTACTTTAAAAAAAAATAGTTTATAATTGTAATAAATGAAAAATCATATTCATTAAATACTCCTAATGAATGCATATAAATGAATATTATAACAATGATAAAAGAAGTTCAATGTATATAATTTCAGATTCATTATGTGTAGCTTTTTATTTAAAGGACAAATCTTAGAGGAGTAATATGTACTCCACATAGATTTATTTCCTTAAGCATAAGCATGACAAGAGAGATTTCCGAATATATGATCCTCTGTATGCCGGGGACAACAATGTCCACCCTTACAGGATGGCTTGATATGAAGATATTCGTTGAGCAGAGTTTGAAGAACATTAATCGAAAGGTGCAAGAATATGATAAAGAAGTGGAATTCTCTGTTCCAACCTAAAAAATGGTCAATACATGGGCCATAGAAACTATGGAAGATTATATGGGAATTGGTGCATATGAGATGCCACAACCTTCTCTCAATGCCAATTACGTACCCATATGTTCTATCGTTTTACACAGCCCTTTTTGTCCATGAATTGAGATCTCTGTGCTGCAATAGTTGTATTATAAAAAATTAGAACACAGGCCATTTGTATGATTTATGAAATTAAAGGGTTATTTGCATAGGTGTGATAAACTTGAGGGTTGTAACTTCATAACTGTCATAAATGAAAAATCAAAGGTTGAGATGGAAATCTACCCATCATGTTGTATTTCGTCATAGAGAACCAAAATCTTAAACTTTTCTTTAGATGTAAAAATACACATAAAGTTTTCAAAATGGTACAAGAATATTATAGTCGTTAAGTCAACTAATGTTGACTATTTATCAAACATGTCAATCAAGAAAATAATACAAAAATGCATATAAAGTTTTCAAAATGGTATAAAATATGTTGTGACCATTAAGTCAATAAATGTTGACCGTTTAACAAATAGTTTTCACATACATTGCACAACATTTTCACTCTTAACTGCTCTATCTACTACTGTATGGTCTTATGCGAGACATAATATATGGCAAATGAAAAGTGCCTCATCAACACATGCTTGAAGGCCCTTAGGCTCAACTTTCCCTCCATAATCATATGCTTAAGGGCATTGGCAATGTCTCAAGAAGTTTGTTGTAAGGCAATGCAAGCTTTATAACGTACAGTTTATGGCAATTTATTTATTTATGTATTTTTATCATCATCATCATCATTGATGTTTGTGGGATCATACCTATGTATAAGGAAAAAAGATTTTTAAGGTCGATATTTTTTTCAATAAAAAGGCAAGACAAGCTTGAAGATTGCATATCAAAGGTCAGAGACCTCAAGCAAAGAACAAACATCCTTTGCATCTCATTTATATTATTTTGGAATCAGTTTATAATTGTCATAAATGCATAATCAAATTTATTAAATTCTCATACATGATAAATTCACTGAATGAAATTAATGAAAATCATTTTATGAATATCATTTATTCTTTTTTTTATATTATCATCCAATATCTGATTCGAGGTTCGTAGCTGCTACTCCCAACACAAGTGTTGTCCTTGAAACTTGAACTTAAGGCCCAGAAGAATTTAACGGGACTTCATACAGCTAAACCAACTCTATCTTGGTGAATATCATTTATTGTCATGTAACCATTGATATAAATTTTGATTAGACTTAAGAGGCGAAAGTAAGATCAAAACAATATTTTATTTGCACACCAAATAGTTACACTTTTTCCGTCCAAGCAAAATATGGCAATGCTTTTGACCAAAATAATAAAGCCAAACCAAACTAGTTGGTCATGAAAAAAGTCACTATTTTAGTCTGTATAATGGGCTAAACCAGATAACTTACCAATACTAATTTAAGAAATTGGTGGCTCAACCCATTGAATCATTAATTTTGTAATATCTCGAATTTTAGGATTAGAGACTTGAGAATAAGCCTGAACTAAGTGGACTGCTAAGGCCCGGTCTAACAAATGCCCCAAACCTATTCCCTAACATTTCTTATATCTTTGGGGTATTAAAGGGAATAAAAAGGTGAATATGGACCCACCTTGAATAGCCTCTGACTATAAATTTTGGATCATAAGAATTAAACACTGAAAATTGGAATGTGAACAGTGCTGCCAGTGTAATTTCCCACGAGGCAGCTAGAGTGTCATGTGATTTTAGATAATCAAATGATGTTAAAAAAAATGTGAACTTTTTCAGAATAAAAGTAGACACTCTAAGCTTTAATTTGATAGGTCATTTGAAGCTGTGCATAAAGAGTTATGAATTTTTGAAATTAGCCCAGTAAAACTGGCCAATTTCTGTGACAATGTCCAAAAATGGAAATTCTGGGAATTGTGATCTTTGAGTTGACTAAAGGCTATATTTTTCCTTGAAACTAAACTCAATAAGGGTTTTGTAGCCTTTAAAATCATATCAATTGAATGTTTACAAATAAATAGATGAATTTTTAAAGTTTGGTGAAAATGCTGCCAGTTTTAGGCAAAAATCACAAAATGTATGAGTAAAATAGTAATTTATCATATTAAGCAAAAAAATTTATTTTCTTCAGATTATCCACCCATTCCTGTGGTGAAATTTAGCTTTACATGGGAACGGGAACAACATATATCAAATCCTGACTTAAATTCATTGTAACATTACCATTCAGGCTCTCCTTCGAGTAAAAGAAGAATTACAAAAGGATCTCAAACGAGAACCAACACTTAAAGGTAACTAGCTGCAGGCAACAAGCTCGTAAAGGTAACTAAAATATTCAACTATGTTGATGGTCCAAAATTATTTTGTGTGCCTTCATTTCTTTCGGATTCTATTATTTTTTGAGTGATTTTCTGATATGCCATGGAAAAAGTAATAAATTAAGACTTAAGAAATCATAATGATATCTGTTGCAGCACAATCTTTCGCTTGTCTTGTTTGTGATCAACAAATATTTTCAAGATTTTGCAAATGGCTCAAGGTTCCAAGATCTTTGTCAGGCAGGAGTGAAGGCACTTATAACACCAATTGATCGAAACTTTAATTCAAACACCCTAAAACTTTCTGAAACTTCACTGCACCCTTGAACTAAACTAAAATTAAGTTTTTTGGCTGAAAAAACATTTATGTCATTGTCTTGTACATGGGCGAAATGATGGTCTTGTAAATTTCTACAGGTGTCTTGTAAATACGCATATTTGACTTTTAAATTCCCACATATATCTTGTAAATAGCATGTATTCTTGTGAATATGCTCATTGTCTTATACATAGCCGAAATTATCTTATAATTTCACTTATTTACCTTGTAACTAAGCATATTTGACTAATAAATTCCCACGTGCATCATGTAAATAATCATATTTGACTTATAAAGTACGAGCACAATTGTCTTTTCACCCACAAATTTTAATTTCAGTTTAGTCCTATGGGTTTAATGAAATTTCAGAAAGTTTTATAGGCTGTTTGATACTAAATTGCTACAGATGAGGTACAATGAAATTTTCCCCAAAAATTTTGGGTGAAGTAGCATATCATTGAACTGCCATTATTCTCTTTTTTAGGCAGGCAGCATTTTCCCCCATTTAAACAGACTCATACCCTAGAAGTTTTGAAATGTCAAAAAAATTTCTAATCATCGACATAAAGCTATCAGTTGCAGTGGGCAGTTGTGAGGTTGTCAGGTACATTCCACCATGTAGCCGTTCATACTCCGAAATTGTATTTGAAGCCTTGTTTTCAAAAAGGTTGCATTTAATGTCATACAATTGTGTTTTTTTTTTTTTAATAGAAAGTAGCACTTGTAACCTTTTATCGTTAAAGAATGCCTGATGATGAACATATGCTTAAAGGGCTTTAGGCTCAACTTTTAGAAAGAATGGGCCCAAGCCCATTTACAACATCAACACAACCCTAATTATCATTTTATCCCTCCATATTCCCTCATCAATGCAATTTTAGCCTCACCTCACTCTCGGCTTTCATCCTTTTTCTTTCCATCCTTTTCCTGTTCTTTTCTCAATTTGGATTATTGGATTAAGATCTCAACAGTCTAGACTTTTCCTTTATTGTAAAAATAGTTTTTATTAAAATAATAATATTTTTATAATATATTAAATCTAACTGTTAAGATTTTAATCCAATGATCCAGGTTGAGAAAAGGACAAAAAAGGATGGGAAGGAAAAGGATAGAAGCCATATCCACTCAGTCATGCCTTCATCTCCACCCCACTCATACCTTTATCTCCTGGCTTGCCTTTGAAAGTCTGAATGAAACACAATTTGGTGAAGAAGGCTAAGCCTTCACAGCATCTTTCTTTGATTGTTTCGGACCCACACCAACATCACCGATGAGGAGTGAGCTTCACAGATCTCATATCTCTTCAACTTTGTCTTTCCTTCTTAGATCTTTACAACATCATGGATTGTTGCTCTTCTCGTCCCTATCTTTTGTTCATCTCTCCTCCCTCTCCTCAATCTGAATCTAGATTGCCCCTTTGAAAGCGGCAAAAAAAAAAAAAGCTAACTCAAGTGACTCGGGCTAAGTTGGACTAGCCAGTTGACCAGTTCACTGAGTTATGAGTCAACTCGACTGATCCAGTTTGAGTTTAATAACACTGCTTACATTATATGTCACAGTATGGTTTCATGGACTTTTTAAAAACCTTACACTAAGTTCACTTTTAAAATTGCCATATCCTTCAGAAATCATGCTTAGAACTAGTACGACAAGGCCAAGCCATTTAGAACATGCTTTTATCTCAATATTAGTGTAAAAATTTAGCATTCAGTTGACATATTTGGAAATTTAGTGATCCTAGTTTTATGTCTTGGAGATAGAAGTGGTTGACAATTTAGGCTATATTCTAGATATATACGCTAGTGCACATAATGCATGAAGTTTCCATTGTATTGAATGCTTTATATGAATTGTGTGATTACAAGGCAGGATCTTAGCTCTAATGCTCTAGAGAATTCTCAATCCCTCTGTATTTCATTTTATTTCTACATGATGAGGCATTTTGTCTCTCCTAATCATGCTTTATATACTTTTTTTCTACAATATATATAGCTAGTCATGTACTGTGTTGCTCGAGCTTCAATCCATTGTCAATTGAAGTTCACTTATAAAAATAAGTTGAAAATATATTTTCTTCGATGTATGTTATTTTTTTGGTAATGGATTTGAACATAGGTATTAAAGTAAATACTATGTCTAAATAATTTTTTTGGAGTTCCCAC
Source organism: Inga oerstediana (assembly GCA_963210345.1). NCBI lineage: Eukaryota > Viridiplantae > Streptophyta > Magnoliopsida > Fabales > Fabaceae > Inga > Inga oerstediana. The sequence continues at coordinate 84,226,183 of OY723401.1, read as the reverse complement.
ACATTATTTATAAATAAATTCAAATGCAAAGAATTTCTGTGAATAAAATTCTGCAGTAGAAATTATAATTTTAACTATTTACAATGTAATCACTGTAGACCATTTAAATATTTTGGTCAAATTATGTCTCTATTTTTCAATTATTAATCGTATTCAATTAGTAAGCATGGGAGATGTCATCACCACAAGATAGAGGAATAGAAAGACTTGTTTAATTTGTATGTTTTCATATCTACAAAATTCTTTGAAAACCTAATTAAATTGACTTCTGTCAAGAATGAAAATTATATACAAACATCTCATCCAATTTTGTATTCTAAAAATTTAGAATATAGGATGTTTGTGTAATTTCTGAAACTAAAGGGTTATTTGCAACGGTTTTATAAACTTAAGTGATGTTAATTTATTTAGAATCTCATTATCTTTTAAAAAAAAAAAAGTTCATAATTGTCATCATCAATGAAAAATAGAACTCATTAAATGCTCCTAAAATACACCAAAATGAACAACACTGATCAAGGATCCTTCATAAATTCTAATGTATTTTTTTGTACCACTCATTAATAAGTTCAATTGTTCAAGAGATGTTCAATGCATATAATTTTAATTACATCAATCAATAACATTAATGAGTTCCGGTTCAATGTATTTATTTAGCATAAATTCAAATGTATTTTTGACACCATTCATTAAGAGTTCAGGTTCAATGTATTTATTTAACATATCACTACTTTTTTTAAAAAAAACAATTTGTTCATATGTCATAAACGAAAAATAAAATTCATTAAATATTCCTAATAACTGCACATAAATGAATATTATAACATTAATAAGAAAGGCTCAATGTATATAATTTCATATTCATTATTTGAGAGCTTTATTTAAAGGACAGATCTTAGAGGAGTAATATGTGCTCCGAATAGATTTATTTCCTTAAGCATGAGCATGACAAGAGAGATTTCCGAATATATGATCCTCTTTATGCTAGGGAAAACAATGTCCACCCTTATGGCTTGATATGAAGATATTCCTTGAGCAGAGTTTGAAGAACATTAATGCAAAGGTTAAAGAATATGATAAAGAAGTGGAATTCTCTGTTCCAGGCTAAAGAATGGTCAATATGTGGGCTATGGAAGATTATATGGGAATTGGTGCATAATGATGCGCCACAACCTTCTCGCAATGCCAATTACCCATATGTTCCATCGTTTTACTCAGCCCATTTTGTCCATGAATTGAGATCTCTGTCATTCAATAGTTGTGTTATAAAAATCTAGAACACAGGACGTTTGTATGATTTATGAAATTAAAGGGTTATTTGCATAGGTTTGATAAACTTGAGGGTTGTAAGTTCATAACTGTCATAAATGAAAAATCAAAGGTTAAGGTTGAAACCCATCCATCATGTTGTATGTTGTCATGGAGAACCTGACATTATAAAGTTTTTCTTGGGTGTAAAAATACACAAAGTTTTTAAAATGATGCAAGAATATTATAATCGTTAAGTCCACGTAGCAAATATGTCAATCAAAAAAATAGTGTAAAAAATACATATGAAGTTTCAAAAATGGTTTAAAAAATGTTGTGACTATTAAATCAATAAACGTCGATCATTTAACAAATAGTTTTCACACATGTTGCACAACATTTTTCACTCCTAACTGCTCTATCTATGGGCCCGTTTGGTTCAGGAAAAATGAAAGGAGGGAAAGGGAAAATTAGTTTTTTCCATTAGCGGTGGCCGTTTGGTTTGCTATTTCCATCAGAAAATATTTTCCCATCTAAACCCATATTCATCTATATAGATGCAAATCGGCTCGTACCAAAAAGCTAAGGAAAATGAGATCTTCCATTGGAAAATCTTGTGAAAATACTAATTTGCCCCAACATGGGTTTTGACGGCGATGTTCTGGTCTCTGATTTCTCTTTCTTTGGTCCGTTCTCTTCTCTTGTCTCTCTCATTCTCGGCTTTGTCTCTATTCCAAGTCGGCCAAATGGACAATGAAGGTGGAGAAAGGGACGGTGGAAGGTGATGGTGGAGAGGGTGGTGGTGACGTTGACGTTGGCTTTTTCTCTGCAACTATGCGGTGGGGATGAACGTTACCGGTTTGTGATTTTCAGGTGGGGATGAGCGTTGCCGGTCTATGATTTTGGGGTGGGGACGAGCGTTGTCACCCCGTTATCTTATTTTGACTTGCAGTGGAATACTAACGTGTGGTTCGGTGGACAACACAGGAATAACATAAATATACTGATAATATGTGCATGATTATAGAAATTCCCCATAAATGTTCATACATGATACTTACAATTAAGGTAGCTGCACAGGGCTACTAGGGTGTCTAAACCCATCCCAGTGAAACAAAGACATCTTCTCGTTTTCGTTCCATTACTGCAATCCCCTCGTACAGTTCTCTTCCTTGTTCTCAGCATATCTTCTGTTTCCTCCTATCTAAATTGTTGGTAGGGGAGGGTGAGATTCCAGAAAATCTCAGTAGGAAACATATACCATAATGCATGCATGATAGATGTTATGTGTATGACATGTTAACTTTATCTAGATACATGCCCTATAATGACATTTTTGCATGCTCAATGTTTCTTATAATAACATTATGGCCACAACAAAACAAAAACAGAGCTTCATTTGTTCAAATATATGCTCTACACAATCAAATAAAGCAATTACTTACATCACTACACAAGCAAAGATATCAATTACATGCAATTAAGGTAAGTCCTCTACCTCCAAGTCTTTTCTCCTCGATTTGCGTGCCAGCAACTCAGACTCTCAACTCGGTCCTACAATTTCAAATGTATCATTTAGACACTTCCATAGTATTTCTGGGGGTTATATGAGTCTATATTGAAAAATTACTAAAATGCCCCCGAGGTCCCGGCACAACCCAACTGTACCTGGTTCGGACTGTATTTTTCCCGAAATTTTCACATGGGCTATTCTGATATATTTTTGCCCAAGGAATCCATTCCAAACTCATAATTATCAAATCCAATGTCAAATTATAAAATTACCCTTGGCAGCCCCGTTTTAAGAGTTGTAGGGGCGTTTTCGTAGTTATGTTTTTTCGGGCTTTTCTGAAAAAGTGACCAACTGTAACCCCACCTAATTTTCCCTCTTGAACTCGATGGAACCATCAAATAATTGAAAATCCAACTCTAAGGCCCATTTACAGACCTGGCCAAAATATATGGGTTATCCGGGGAAATTCGAGGTTTTGCGATTTCGGCTTCATAAACGCGTTCCTTTCTACTCTTAACCACTTTAATGACTATTCCATTATGTTACAACTACCATTTAGTACCAATTTGGGCAGCATAACCCCTAGGCCAACCCATTTCCAAAAATTAAAACCAATGACAATCTGGTAAAATTTCATCGATTAAATTGTCCACAACAGCTAATGATTTTTTTTTTTAAGAGATTATGAAAGAGAAATAACTTACATTACAATATTTATATTTATTATTTTTTGTTAAACTAATAACAACACATACTATAATTAAGAATAACTTGTTTAATCTTCTTAATTTTTTTAAAAAAAGTTAACTAACCTATGTATTAAAAACAAGGGAAAATCCCTATAAAATGCGTTGGAAATAAGGAAATCTCTATTCAGTACATTCAAATGAAATTAAGTTTATTTTAGTTAACCTCAAAAGATTCTAAAATTTCACCGCACCCATAGGGTAAAATGAAATTAAGTTTATGAAAAAAAAATAAAATAAGCACATTGGTGTCCTTTATTATTATTATTTTTTACTTACAAGATAATTGCGATGCAAATGTTGAAGTCGCACGTCTGCTGGAATGGAACCCAGCATTCAGGAGAAGGGCTTCATTTATCATTTTTCTTTTATTTTGCAATTCACAAAAATAAGTCATTAATTTGACCTGACTATATGACATTGATATATGAACCGCATTAGACACCTTAGGATGATCCGGCTAAAAAAATATGATATACAATAAAAACAGTCATCAGACTTTGAATTCTTCGCAAGCGTGTTGATTCAGGTGGTGGCGTGTGTTTGACTTATAAATATAAATTGACTTGTAAATATAATTTTTCTGAAATCTCTCTATATTTATTTGTTGCTATGGAAGATTGTTTAACAAAATCGAGTATGCACCGTCCTCTCTTCAATGAGAGTCCATCAATCACCTCTTACATAATAAGAAATTATTTGGTTTTTATAAAAAAAAATTAATTAGTTAAAATCGGTTATTCTCATTAAATTTATTTTAAATTTGATCTTTATTTTTTCCAAAATCACCCTCATGCACTGAAGATCATTTAATTAATATACTTTTTACCCTGCATTATAGATAAAGCGCATTTTGCATTAAAAAATTAATGATCTAAATAATTTCTAAAGCACTTTATATTAGAGAATACGAACAGCAAATAATCTAGAAGGACGGTGATAAAATAGGGCTGAAGGGAGTAATATTCAAAGCTATATTTATCTCTGCCACTACAAATATATAATTAATTAGATCATGCAAATCCAATGCAAAGCTAATTTTAATAAAGGACCAATCATTTGACTATATCAATGAAAGCTAACCCACACATAATAGTAATAAAATGGGAAAAATCAATCCCTAAGTTCTTAAACTATCTTCGAGTTTTGAATCAAGTTCCAAAATATTTTTATTAGTCCTTTAATCTGTTTGATTTGTTAGTCCTTTATGTAGAAAAACCATTAAATAAAATAGTAGTCCATCTGTAGCCTATGCGGATTCACTTGTGCCTAATCAAATTCAACTTGTTAACATTTTCCCATCAGTCTGCTATATCATTGATGTTTAACATATTGTTTTACACCAATAGTTTTATTTAAAAGTTTTGTATATAAAGGACTAACGGCTTAGTTGGAATATTGAATCACTGTTAATATCTTATCTTGTTAGTTAAGATCATGATTAGTGATTAGACCCTATAAATAAAGGTCCTAGTCAATTGTTAAGTTTGTAAAATAGTGAGGTGAATAACATGTTACAAGAAAGGATAATTTGAATCTCTCTAGATAGGGAAATCCTTCCAAGATCCCTAGAATTATGATTAGTTGTTAATTATCCTCGAGTAAGGGATGATCATTGTTAAACCTAAATTGGCTTATTTGTATCTTGTAAACATCCATTCTTTATCAATAAAGATTCCTCTTGATTTTATTAACAGGTTTTAACAAAGTAAACTTAAAAGGCCTAATAAAAAGGAAAAAAAAATTAGGAATTGCGATTAATTTTCCCTAATAAAACCATCCTAACATGGTCCATTAGCGTAGTAGGTACGTTGTCATCACTTATCATAATGCAATTGTGTATCAAATTTTATGAGTGAAAGTGACATTTGGGCTTACTTATGAGGAGAATGAAATTATAAATAATGACACATTATATTATAAAATGAGCATAATGACACATTATATTATAAAATGAGCATAATTTATAACTCCATCGATATCTTTAGTTTGACCAATACTTCTTGTGTGTCCGGCCGGTCGATTTTGGTGGGTGTATTATATAATTTTATGCATAAAAAGTTTATTTTGATTCGCGTGAGGCACTCCTTGTGCCGCTTAGATAGACACAGAAACCAATAATGCTGTGCGTACTAATAAAATACTATGACCCTTAGCTAAATGGTTGATGTACAACTTCCTTTGCTTTGTCCGAGTCAGTACAAAATGCTTTAGTATGAATAATAACAACCGTATAATAATTCAGAATATGGAAATTAAAGGTGTCAATACAAGGGGATATGTATAATTTGGTACATATGTTAACTGGAAGAAAAACCATGAAAGATATTTATGTCTAAATATATGTATTACCTGTTGGCAAAATTCTAGAAATATAGCTTTAAAATATCAAAATCTTAAATTAATTTTATTTTCTATAATAGATTAGGTATTAATTACACTTTATTGGCAACTCACAATTTATTTTAGTAGAAAATCACTAATTTATAATTTTCAAAGTTTAAAAATATTTTTCTGGAATTTTCCATTACTGTTTTGCTTTCCTCAACAGTCAACACTCCTTTTATTTTTGCAAGTTGACTACCCACCTTTTCCCTCTCAATTGCTACTCATATTCCCATTCACAATTGCATGCTGCCCAAGAGGTCTTTATTGATTATTTCCATCCATTGATAGAGAACAGACATTTGGCTTCTTTCAATTTTTCGAAACACTTGACCCTGATGATGAGCTGATATTTTATCTGTTCCATATATGAAAATATATCTTGGGTCTCTTGGTCAAATCTTTCTTCTCAACCAAGACATTTCTTTCCATGCTTATCTATTTATTAAGTACATACTTTCAATATGAGACCGAAAAAATATCGAATATAGAATATAATCATTCATGTAAGGATGTGACTTGCCGATCATTATGCTCAATAACTCCTTTTCAAGCTTGCCGTTCTTGACCAACGCATTTAATTCCTCCGGTGCATGTAATTATTTAGAAAAAAATAATTTAAAATACCACCCCCACACCGCATCTTGTGGAGTTCATATGAATATTACCAAATCTTATTCCACATTAATTCAGGATTTAAGTGGAACTAACAAGTGTGATTGGTTCCACTCTCAAAGTAGCCTGGTGCTTCTCATCGAAATGAAGCCTACATCTGTCATGTTACTTGCCTCTTTCTCAATATGCACTCACTTGTTTCTTCTCTTTACCTTGATCTTTCCTCCATGCAAAGCTATCCCTTCATCGGGAAACGACACCGACCACTTGTCGTTGCTCAAATTTAAGGAATCAATATCTGAGGATCCACACCACATCTTGGACTCTTGGAATACTTCTACGCACTTCTGCAACTGGCATGGAATCACTTGTGGCCCCAAGCATCGCAGAGTTACAGAGCTGTGGCTAGATGGATATGACTTGCGAGGATCTATAACTCCACATATCGGCAATCTCTCCTTCCTCAAAGTTATTGGACTCGAAAGAAACAGTTTCTATGGAGAAATCCCACAAGAGTTGAGTCGTTTGTTCCGGCTACAGGTACTTTATCTAACCAATAACACATTGAGTGGGAAATTTCCTGTTAACATCACAAGTTGCTCTAAACTCAGGTACTTATCATTTGGTGGAAATAATCTTATCGGCAAAATACCCATGGAGATTGGCTATCTCCGTAACCTTGAAGAGTTATATCTAGTTCAAAACAATTTTAGTGGCCAAATTCCAACGTCCATGTGGAATCTTTCTTCCCTTGAAGTTCTTTAAATGGGGGGAAATAACTTGGAGGGGAGTATACCTGAAGAAATAGGTCGTCTAGAAAAATTGAAAGGATTTAATGTAGCCGACAACAACCTTTCAGGTGCAATTCCTTCTACTCTTTACAATTTGTCATCCCTTACTATAATCATACTTACATTAAATCAATTCAATGGCTCTCTCCCAACAAACATGTTCATCAACCTCCCTAATCTCGAATCCTTTGAAATTGGAGCAAATCAATTCTCAGGTCATATCCCAACGTCCATGCAAAACGGGACTATGCTTGCAGTTGTCTCTATGGCACAAAACAGTTTTGTAGGGCAAATTCCAAATCTTGGAAAGTTGCATGACCTCTCAATTCTAGAGGTCGGTAAAAATAGCCTGGGAAGTAATTCTTCAAAAGACTGGGATTTTCTAAATTCTTTGAGCAACTGTAGTAAGTTGACAAGGCTAAGATTGGAGATAAATAGTTTTGGGAGCCATTTACCAAATATCATAGGCAATTTGTCCACCCAACTCACATTACTTACACTTGGAGAAAATCAAATAAGTGGTAGAATTCCTGTGTCAATAGGAAACCTCATTAACCTGATGATACTAGGAACAGAGATGAACAATTTCACCGGCATCATCCCAAATACTTTCGGGAAGTTTCAAAACATGCAATACCTGTCTTTGTGGAAAAACAAATTATCTGGAGAAATAATACATTTCATTGGCAACCTCACCCAGTTAATTCACCTAGATTTGTCAGATAACATGTTAGAAGGATTGGTTCCTCCAAGTATTGGGAATTGTAAAAGTCTACAATACCTCGATTTATCGCTAAACCATTATAGCGGAACCATACCAGTCCCACTGATTACTCTTTCATCTTTATCAATTTTATTGAACTTGTCACATAACTTTTTTGACAGGGATCTCCCTAAAGAGGTTGGAAACTTAAAAAATATTGGTCAATTGGATGTCTCTCATAATCATTTATCTGGAAGCATTCCTGAAACCATTAGAGATTGTCAAAGCTTAGAGTATCTCTTTTTGCAAGGGAATTTCTTTCAAGAAATCATCCCCTTATCTTTGACTTCATTGAAAGGTTTACGATATCTAGACTTGTCACAGAATAACTTGTCAGGATCAATTCCGAAAGGTCTACAGGATATTGCTGTTTTGGACTACCTAAATGTTTCCTTCAACATGCTTAACGGTGAGGTACCAAGCAAAGGTGTCTTTGGCAATACAAGTAAAATATCACTTATGGGGAATAACAAGCTTTGAGGAGGCATATATATCAAAGTTGGAGCTACCACCATGCCCTATCAAAAGAAAACACCAAAACTTCAAGTTGATTGTATCAATATGTTGTGTGATTGCTTTTCTTCTTCTGGCATCTGTTGTTGCTGCTATTTATCGTGGTAGGAAGAGAAGCAATAAATCTTCTCCAAGTTCACCGACAATTGACATGATATCTAGGGTATCATATCAAAGTTTGCACAATGCTACAGATGGATTCTCCGTCAATAACTTGATAGGATCTGGGAGTTTTGGCTCTGTATATAAGGGAAGTTTTGAGTCTAATGAAGTTGTTGCGATAAAGGTCATCAACCTTCAAATGAGGGGAGCTAACAAGAGTTTTGTTGCTGAATGTAATGCTCTTAGAGATACAAGACATCGAAATTTGCTAAAAATTATATCATGTTATTCTAGCATAGATTACAAGGGTTGTGAATTCAAAGCTTTGGTTTATGAGTACATGGTGAATGGAAGCTTGGAAAATTGGTTATATCCTATAACAGTGAATCCAAATCATCATCCAAGAGTTTTGCTTCTTGATCAAGTAATAAATATTCTTATTGATGTTGCATCCGCATTACGTTATCTTCATCATGAATGTGAGCAACCACTTGTTCATTGTGATTTGAAGCCAAGCAATGTCCTTCTTGATGGTAACATGGTTGCTCATTTGAGTGATTTTGGATTGGCAAGACTACTCTCAACTACTAAAGTCATTTCTAACGAACAAAGCAGCACGATTGGAATAAAGGGCACTGTTGGTTATATTCTCCAGGTATCTTTATTTTTTTGGCTACAAAGGTCACACAATTCATTGCTTTCAAACTCTTAAATTTTTTTTATTTTTTATGTTTTTTGAAATTATATATGAGAACTAACATGCTTATAACATTTCAGAATATGGAATGAGTTTTGAGGTGACAATACAAGGTGACATGTATAGCTTTGGCATTCTTATTTTAGAAATGTTAACAAAGAAAAGACCTACGGAGGACATGTTTAAGGATGGTCACAATCTTCACAAATATGTGGAAAGTACTTTTCCAAATAATCTTTTGCAAGTTATAAGCCCAACTATTCCCCCTATTGAATCGGAACATGTGGCGGCATCAAGAGACTTACAAGAGAACATGGTAAGGGTCCATCCTAATGTGGAGAAATGCTTATGTTGTTTGTTGAGGATTGGACTTGCTTGCTCTATGGAATCTCCACAAGAAAGAATGAGTGCAGCAGATGCTATTAAGGAGCTAATCCCTATCAAAAGGTTTTTTCCTTTATGGTGAGTACAAAATTTTCTTGATACATCACTTGCATGTTTTTCTTCACTAACATATTTTCAGTGTGTGTAATGCTCAATTTAAATTTAAATTTAATTTGAAGTTTAACGTAGGCATTTCAATTCTACGAGTACATTAATTATTATATTATTCCTTTTTTTTTTTTTTTGCCTTTGAAGTAATTCTAAAATGTTTTCAACAAAGCTTTTTGTTTGCTTTGAATATTTACACTTGCACCGCATTTTCTATATATGTTGTTACCTTACTATTCTTTAAAATATATTGTTGTATAAAATAAAAATTTTGCGGTTGATTGTGTTTTTAGTTGTTATATTTTTCCTTATTCGTAAATTTATTTTGCAGCTAATTATCGAGATTTAAGAGATTCACTTCAGGTGTTGACAAAATAAAAAACAGAGATTCGTAGAAGGTGTAACAAACGATTGTGAAGCTCCGTTTTGGCCGTACTTATACGGGTAATCGGGTATCAACGACAATGAATGCTTATTAATTATTTAGGGTTTCCACTTTCTGTTTCTGTTTCTCTCTCTTTTTAATTAAAGTTTGCATTGGGTCCTTTGTCATTTGGGCTGTGATATGTTTCACTTTTGGAGTTTAATGACATTTGAGAATATTTTAGTATGATATATGTTATTTAAGTTTATAAACACAGTTAAAAAAAATTAATACTGCCTGCTGTGTTTAATATAAAAATTAGATAAATAATTTATAGATATTAGAAAAATTAAGTTAATTCTTTATAACAAATGTGTGCATATACCCTATTTAATCATGGACATTAAAACTATCTTTGATGAAAGTACTCTTAACATGTGTCACGAATAGGGATTTTTTTTTTTTTAGATATCAATAGGGAAATTTTAAGGTAAAGAAAAGAAAACGAACAGATAAACCCATTTAAATTGAGGGTCCTACTTTTAAAAAGCATACTTTTTGGGTAAGCAGACCTCTCGGCCCAACCTTTTTAAATCCGAGTGCGTCCAGGATCAGCTTGTTTCCATTTTGGAATGGTTTAACTATTTTTATAGGTACATTTGTTCAATTTCTTCTTTAGTTGGTATTAATTTAAAATTGTTTTAATATGATCCTTTATAAATTACACGATGAAACATACTGCAAAGATGAATATACGTAAATTTACATAACTTATTATCTAGTTTGAGATACCTTGTGTTTCTATGAGAATAGTTTGAGGGAAAGAATTTTCTTTAACCCATTAATTTATTTCATTCATTCATACATTGGAATAAAAATAATATATTCTCGTAAAAAAAAAGAATAAAAATTATATATATATATATATAATGTATTTGTTTATGAAATTTAATTATTTTAAAAATATCATGGTAAAAAAAAAGTATTTGTAAAATATTATGTAATTTTACATAATTTACTGTATAATTTTCTTAACGTTGGTAAATATTTTACAAAGATTAATTGTAATCAATACTAATTAAAAGCTCAAATTATTGACTATATATATAATAATTTCAAAACGTGGACCCCTTATTATGGGTTATACTTTTGTTCCATCCATTGAATGAGAAACTGAGAGGTGAGGACAGACACTTAGTGTTTTTTTTTTAATTTTTCAGTTTTCAAAAGACTCATACTGAACTGATATTTTAATTTTAGCACATATAATACTTCATCAAATCCTTGTTATAACATTTAATAATAATTTTATATAAATTAATAAATTTATTCAAAACTGTTTATTTCTTATAAAATATTACAATTACCCTCAATAAAAGCCATTAGTTTGATTAAAAATTAGGAAGTTATATAATTAGTTAGAAATACTAAGTGAAAAACAAAGGGAAAATCCCTAAAAAATACCATCAAAATAGGTAAATCCTAAATCAGTTTGAAATTGCAAAATCCCGGTTTAGTACTGTGTCAGTACGGTTGACAGTGCTGGGTCAGCGAAAAGACGATTTTGCCCCTCAGCCCTCCCTCTCTCCACTTCAGAATAACAACACGGGACTCTTAATTAATAACTCCGGATTCTTGATTAACAACTCCGCTTTATTCTTTCACATCTTCGTATCTCAAAAATATAGTATTGTTAATGTAAAATACGGTGTTATTAATAAAGAAAGAGGTGTTGTTATTGGCCTTGAAACTTAAATTAAGAAGTTGTGAAATAAGAAATGAGAGTGGTTAATGTAGAATATGGTGTTATTAATAACAAGACCGGTATTGTTATTGTGAAAGTATAAAAAAGAAATTGGAGTTGTTAATCAAGATTCCGAAGTTATTAATTAAGAGTCACGTGTTGTTATTCCAAAGTGGAGAGAGAAAGGGCTGAAGGGCAAAATCGTTTTTTTGCCAACCCAACACTGTCATCCGTACTGACACAACACTGAATCAAGATTTCACAATTTCAACGCACTGATTTAGAATTTACCTATTTTAATAGGGTTTTCCCAAAAACAAATCATTGCGAGGACTTTAAATAAAACATGTCAGGTAATGAAATATGTTGAAGGTGCTTGTAACACGGACAGGAGAAAGTAATACTTTTGTGTTGTGCATGTTAAAAACGCAGAGGCCCCCCTTAACTTTTTTTTTTTTTTATCGAAATTAAAAGAAAGTAATTTACTTCATGTAAAGATTTTCAAAAAAGACAGCGACGACTAAGATATGAGTAAGGCCCCACCAGGCCACCACCCACCAATTATTGCCGTTAATATATTTCCCTTCTTCCTACTTTTCCCATTCTGTTCCCTACAATAATTTGTAAAAGTCCAAAACCTTGAGATTAAATTAAGTGAGACCACTAGAGACTCGTAGCAGAATGTTCTACAGTTAGGAAAAATTATACCAAATTTATTACAAAAATTATAATATCTCCATTCCGTCATATCTAGTTCGTAGTGTATATAATGTTGTCCTACCACTCATAAAAAAATAAAGTTGTCCTACCACGACTGAGGGCTTCGCATGGAACCTAGAGATTAGAATGACTCCTTTTATTTGCAACTTTGTAAATATAATTTACGATCATTTATTCACTCTTTACAAGTGAAAATTGTTTTGGGACCTTATAATTTAAAGGTTGCACCTTAAAATGTTTTGACAATTATCATTGTAGTCCCAACCAGAAAAGTACCCAAAATATTTGAAATCACAGTTGACCCAACCAAAATTTTGACAATTATCATTGTAGTCCCTCCTTCACAAACTTTTATAGTTTGCAAGCAAGACCCTGGTCCAATAGGTTTTGACCAACCTCATCAGTTGAACAGATCCAAAACGAAGAAAAAAACAGAGAGGTGCCGCGGACGAGAGAGCTTGAGAGGAGAGGGAAAGAGACGGAGAGCCACCACCATCGTCAAGGACCTCCCTCCTCTCTGTATTTCCACCGCCAGCAACCTGGTTTTGGCGAGAACACGGCAGGAACAGATCTGAGCTGAGAACTTAACAGACCCGATGGACCTGAGAGCTGGAATTTCTGGGAAGTGCCCAAAGGAGATACAGCGCCATCCACCACCGTCACCTTTCCTCTATCACTACACCGCCAACCATCGGCCTACTAAATACAGAGATATGAATGAGAGAAAAGTATCTGGTTTATATTTTCAATCATAATGAATTACAATTGATAACTGAGCTTTTATAACCCAAGACTCTCATATCAGAATGCGTAACTGTGTGACACGTGTAATAGCAACGTGACAACTTGCAATAGCAATTTGGCCACTTGACACGTGACTCGTTTTGACTATTCTTACTTATTATATAACTAATATTCCCCCTACTAGTAAAGGACGCCCCAACAGTAGCACAACACCAATCAGTATGAGATAATCAATCTGCAACATCAGTATCAGCATCAGATATGTCATCATCAGTGTTTATCACTGGACCGAGGAGTGATGTAACATTGAGTTTGTTACGGCAATAGCGGAAAAGAGCACCACTTTGAGCTTTAGTGAATATATCAGCAACTTGATCAAACGAAGGCACAAAACCAACAGTGACGAGGCCAGCTGCAACCTTCTCTCTGATAAAGTGGAGATCAAGTTCAAAGTGCTTGGATTTTTTGTGCAAGACAGGGTTGGACGCAAGGGCGACTGCTCCAGAATTATCACACCAAATTGATGGTGTATCAATAACAGAAATATTCATCTCTTTCAATAGAGACATGATCCAGAGAACATCCGAAACTGTGTCTGCAACACTGCGATATTCTGCTTCAGTAACTGACCGTGAAACAACCTGTTGTTTATTTGAGGTCCAAGTGATAGGATTAGCTCCAAGGTATGTGCAGAATCCACTGGTAGATCGCATATCAGCTTTATTGCCACCCCAATCTGCATCTGCAAAAGCTTGCACCCGAAAATGAGCTACAGGTTTGATGAGAAGACCAAAATGACTGGTACCCTTGAGATAACGTAGCAAACGATGAACACATTTCCATTGTTGTATAGTAGGGTCATGCATAAATTGGCTCAGTTTGTTGACAGGAAATGCAATGTCTGGACGTGTATAGCACACATATTGAAGAGTACCAAGCACACTCCTGTATAGAGAGGCATCAGAAAATAAAGCACTATCACCCGTTTTCAATTGTGATTTGGTAGACATTGGGGTAGAGAAAGTAGAAGCAAGAAGTAAATTTGTTTTCTCAAGAAGCTGAGTAACATATTTCTGCTGAGTAAGTAATAAGCCAGCAGATGTATGAGTGAATTCAATACCAAGAAAGAAGGACAATCTGCCAAGGTCTTTTAAGGAAAACAAGATACCCATTTTACTGATAAGTTGCTTAATAATGACCTCAGAGCTTCCTGTGATTACTAAGTCATCAACATAGGCAAGTAGATATATAGTGTCTGCTCCTTCATTATAGATAAACAAGCAGGAATCTGATTTGCACTGATGAAAACCGAGCTGTGTTAAGGCATCAACAAGTTTTTGAAACCAAGCACGAGGAGCTTGTGTAAGGCCATAGATAGCTTTATTTAGATGACAAACGAGCTTCTGACCAGTTGCATCAGTCTGAACAAATCCTGGAGGCTGATCCATATACACCTCTTCTTGTAAATCACCATTTAAGAAGGCATTATTGAAATCCACCTGATGCAAGAACCACCCATTTGTAACAGCAACAGTGAGAATAATGCGAATAGTGATAGATTTTACTACTGGGCTAAAAGTATCTGTGTAATCAGTACCAATTTCTTGAACATATCCTTTTGCCACCAATCGACATTTATATCTTGCTGGACTGCCATCAGCATTTAATTTGGTCTTAAATAACCACTTGCAGCCAATAGGCTTCCTACCAGATGGTAAAGGAACAACATCCCAAGTATGATATTTGAGTAAGGCATTATATTCATCTTCGGCAGCAGCCTTCCAGTGAGCAAAACAAAAAGCTTCTTCAATAGTAGCTGGAGGGGAGACTTCCTCTAAAGCCATAAAGACCTTTGGTTTAAAAATAAAGACCTCTGATACCATACTAAATACAGAGATATGAATGAGAGAAAAGTATCTAGTTTATATTTTCAATCATAATGAATTACAATTGATAACTGAGCTTTTATAACCCAAGACTCTCATATCAGAATGCGTAACTGTGTGACACGTGTAATAGCAACTTGACAACTTGCAATAGCAATTTGGCCACTTGACATGTGACTCATTTTGACTATTCTTACTTATTATATAACTAATACGGCCTGTACCATCGACCTCCATGCTTTCCAGATTCAGAGTAGAAACTGGGTTCAACGCCGAAAGCTGAGAGCGGAAGCTGAGACCAGATGGGAAGGAGGGAGCGAAACCGAGAACAGAGCTGAGGAAGACGGAGCTGAGAGTTTCACTGGAGAAGGCAGTCGGGTAAAGGAACAAAGAAGCAGCAGCAAGCTGAGAGCTGCCGCGACTTGGGGAAAGTTGAGAGAGAACGAGAGCAGAAGGGAAAAGGGAGCCGCGAGGCGCAGGTTGGGGGCCTATCTGGAGTGCTCACCAGCACCGTCCTTCACCGCCGGCGGCATTCTCTGTTTCTTATCTCAACGCAGACCGTGACTCCTCTGATTCTTATCTCAACACAGTCATTCCCTTGTTTTGAACTCACACAGCCGTGGCTTCCTCTGTTTTGGTTCAAAATCCAGCCCCAAATCCTTCATTGATTTAGTGCTAATTGGTTATTTTAATCTGTGATTTTATGATTGGGTGTTTGAATAAGAGTTTGAGTAT
This sequence comes from Inga oerstediana, assembly GCA_963210345.1. Taxonomy (NCBI): domain Eukaryota; kingdom Viridiplantae; phylum Streptophyta; class Magnoliopsida; order Fabales; family Fabaceae; genus Inga; species Inga oerstediana. The sequence continues at coordinate 84,210,125 of OY723401.1, read as the reverse complement.
TTTTCTTGTAGCTATTCTCATGAGTAGTTAGGTAATTTTGTGCTCTTGGCATGGGGATTTGTGTTTGAGTTTATTGGACTAATAGGAGAGTTTTTTTCTATCATTCTATTAGTTTAGGATTATATATTTAAATTGCCTAGTTTTAGAAATTATTGTATATGATTCTGAAATTGATATTGATGTTAATTATCTATGTTGGTTTGATATTTGTAGTTTAGATTGGAGTTTGTAGTGTAAAAATTATATATGTTTGAATTCCTTTGTGGTTACAATGAGATTATATTAATTAGCGTATTATTGTCTAGTTAATGTGATTGATTTGTACATTTGAGGGGCTGTTTAACACTTAATTTCAAGAAGACTCATGTTGCATCATTCCAATTTCAATTACACATTAGTGGTTTTAAATAATATCTCAAGAGGTAGTACTTAGTTATGTTTATAGGAGCTACTATTAATTGGGAATATTGAACTCAAGTGTTATCTTAGAGTTTTTCTTAAGGTTTAATGAGTTTTAACTCCCATAATATTTTTGAGTAAGAATTATCACTTCTTCATTATCAAAAGCACACATCATTCATTTCTTCATGGTCAACACATTTTTATAAAAATACCAAAAATATTAGTTTAGCATTTAATTAAAGTTTACATTTATCTTTTATTAATTTAAAAAATCCAAAACTGATTTCCCTTTATTTTTATTACATTTACATAGCATATAGATTACTTAAAAATCAATAAAAGGCTCCTCAAGAATAAATAACGATATTAATTTTACCTATACACAATTCTTAATTTATTTTTTATTGTGTACCACAAGGTTAACTAAGAGATAAAAATCCGCCAATCAAAGACCCTTTCGCCTCTCTCTACCTCTTCCTAATCACTGGTAAACATGAATGATAACGTACTTCCGGGTCCACTACCATCAACAGTGGTGAACCTTTCATATACAATAATAATATAATGACAAATCTTATAGTAGGAACTGAAAGATTAACCAAGTCCTATCATGTCTCATGTATAAATGTTCTTCTTCATCTTCTCTTATTTATTTTAAAATAGAATCGCGAGCATAATATCTTAAAAATTGAAGCTTTCCAAATCTTAAACCCTCTCTTTTAATTGACATATAATCTATCAATTAATCCCGCATCATTATAATAATTTTTTACAGCTCATAATGAAAAGAAATCATATTTGCCAACACATATCATAAGTAAAATAGAAAGCATTACAAGCCAACAAATAAAATACAAGTGTTAAAAATAAATAATTATTTTACTTATACAACTCATTAATAACAATTACTACAACACCTACAAATTATAACTACTACATATCTTCAAATACAACCTATATACAATAACATTTCATTTAATCTCATTTATTTTTTAGCATATAAAAATGAGAATCATTATTTCAGATTTCATAATAAATTAAATATAAAAGACATTTAACAAATTGAACTATTAACTTCTAATAAAATTACATTTATAAGCTAAAAAATTTAAAAAACTTACAGTGAATAGAAGCTTGAATAGAGTGAGCTGAAATTTTAAACATAAATATGAAAAAAATTAATAAAGCAAAAATAGAAAGATAAAGTTGCATGCATCTTTAAAAAAAAAAAAAAGATAAAGAGTGTGGTACTTACAGATTTGCACAGTGCAAGACCAAAGCAAAGGAGTGGGGTCGGATGTTGGTGATGCTTGAGTGAGGAGGAGGAGGAAATGTGAGCTACAATGGGAAGAGTGGGGACTAAAAGAGGAGGAGAGAGGAGGAAATGTGAGCTAGATATTGGAGTAGGGACTAAAAGAGGAGGAGAGTAGGAAGAAAAGGGGACAAATGGGAATAAGAGTGGGGATGAGAGTAGGAGGAAAAGAGAGCAAAATGTGGATAACAATGAACAAAAGGGACCAAATGGGACAAGTGGGGATGGAAGGGATATATTGAAGGGGGAGGAGGAAGAGGATAAGAGGCATGCAATGCCTCTAATTGGGTAGAAGTGGATGAGACATATCCACTTCCTCATCCACTTTGTGGGCATATGCATGGTGGCTTGTGTGGTGCTTGGTTGACCGAGCGCTACACAAGCTCCACAAGCAACTGTATCACTTCCTTGAAGAAGCATGACAGCTGCTATAATATATCTTATGTAGTGCTTAGTTGACCAAGCGCCATATAGGACACCTCCAAGCTGTGCGCCATAGCATCCCTATGCTTTGAGAAAAAATTAAGAAGTGTCACAAAATGTACGCCACTATTTCCCCTTTTTGTAGTAGTGTTTCAAGAAACCATCCTCTTACATTTGGCTTCACTAAAAGGTCTAAGATATGTAGACTTATCACAAATTAACTTGTTTGGATCAATTCCAAAAGGCCTAGAAGATATTACATTTTTGGAGTACTTGAATGTTTCCTTCAACATGCTTGATGGGGAGGTACCAAGAAAAGGTGTATTTGCCTATGCTGGTGTAATATCACTAATGGGGAATAACAAACTTTGTGGGGGTATTCAGTGTTGGAGCTACCACCTTGCCCTATCAAATCCATTGGGCAAAGAAAACATCAAATTGTTAGTATCAATATGTCGTGTGATGGCTTTTCTACTTTTGACATCTATTGTTGCCACTTATCATGGTAGGAAGAGAAGCAAGAAATCTTCTTCAAGTTCTCCAACAACTGACATGATTTCTAGAGTACCGTATCAATGTTTACATAGTGCTACAAATGGATTCTCTATCAACAACTAATTCATAGGATCTGAAAGTTTCGTCTCTGTATATGATGAAAGTTTTGAGTCTAATGAAGTTGTTACGATAAAGGTCATCAACCTTAATAGGAGGGGAACTAACAAGAGTTTTGTTGCCGAATGTAATGCTCTTAGAAACACAAGGCATCAAAATATGGTAAAAATTATATCATTTTGTTCTAGCATAAATTAGAAGGGCCAATAAGTTCAAAGCTTTAGTTTTTGAATATATGGTGAATGGAATCTTGGAAAATTGGCTATATCCTATAACAGAGAATGCAGATCATCATCCAAGAGTCTTGCTGCTTGATCAAATAATAAATATTCTTACTGATGTTGCATCTGTATTACGTTATCTTCACCATGAATGTAAGCAAACAATTGTTCATTGTTATTTGAAGCCAAGCAATGTTCTTCTTGATGGAAAAATGATTGCTCATTTGAGTGATTTTGGATTGGCAAAATTTCTCTCAACTGTTGAAGTAGCTTCTAATGAGCAAAGCAGCACAATTGGAATAAAGGGCACCGTTGGCTATGTTCCTCCAGGTATTATTAAATATCTTTTTCTACAAATTGCTTTGAAACTCTTACAATTTTTTTATTTCTATGCCTTTTAATTATATAAGAGAACTAGCATGCTTACAATATTTCATATTATGCAATGGGTTCTGAGGTGTCAATACAAGGTGACATGTATAGCTTTGGTATTCTTATTTTAGAGATATTAACTAAAAGAAGACCTACTGAAGACATGTTTAAGGATGGTCTTTATCTTCATTCCAAACAATCTTTTGCATGTTGTGAACCCAACCATTCTTCCTATAGAATCAGAACATGAAGCAGCATCAAGAGACTTACAGGAGAACATGGCAAGGATCCATCCTAATGTGGAGATATGCTTATGTTCTTTGTTTAGAATCGGACTTGCTTGTTCAATGGAATCAGCAAATGAAAGAATGAGAGCAACAGATGTTGCCAAGGAGTTAATCTCTATCAAAAGGCTTTTTCCTTTATGGTGAGTACAATGTATATAGTCTTAATACATGTCTCATGTTTTTATTTAGTGATATATTCTCACTGCAAATGTAATGCTCATATTTAAATTTAATTAGAACTTTAACGTAGGCCTTTAAATTCTCTGAGTACATTAATTATTTCATTTTCCTTTGGGGATTTGAAGTAATTCTGAAATATATTTAACTAAGTTTTAATTTTTGTTTGATTTGATTTACAATTGTGCACACCGCATCTGCTATTGTATGTTTCTACCTTGATATTGTTCAAAACAAACCATTTTATAAATCCAATTAATGTCTAATTTGTTCTCCACATATTGGTTCCCTTAATGTTCAACTAGAATATATATATATAGATATAAACACTTGTGGCTCATTGTGTTTTTAGTTGTCGCAATTTACCTTATTCCTAAATTTATTTTGCAGGTAAATTATATCTGAGATTTAAGAGATCCATAAGGTCTGCCAAGTGAATGTTTAAGCCCCGGTGGTGGTATTGAAAGTGTTGTAGGTGAAGCCTTATTGAAGTGTTTTCACTTTCTGTTTCGTTTCTCGTTTCTTTCTGTTGTTAGTTTCACTTGTGTTATCGTGTCATTTGTCGTTTTCTTTCATGGCTTTTGCCTTTAGTTTTACTTTTAGCCTGTTTACTGTTCCCTTCTAATGATATTTTAAAGTGTGTTATCATGACATGCATGTTATTTAAGGTTATATCAGTTTCCTACTTCTTTTTTTTTTTAACCTTTCAGCCACATGGTGTTTGACTTCCTATTACTAAGTATCTAAGTAACCGACTGATCTAAAGTGAGACTTTTTAACTAGAATGCTCTTCATAAGGGTACGGTCTTTTATAGCAAAGCGGGATTTGAGCTCAGTTCACTCATTTTATAATCTAATTGGTGTAGATCAAGCACCCTTAGACATAAGTTTCCTACTTTCTATCATCAAATATTCATAAAATCATCAGCAACTGATTGTTATGCTCAACATTATAATAATGGACTATTTTGGTCATAACAGTCATTCAATATCATAATTTTGGTTTTAAAAAAAAAACATAAAAAGATGCCTTTCGTTTTGTTTGAGTCAGCCCATGCTTTATGTAACTTCTCTTAACCTCACTTTAAAAAATATGTGTAATATATGGGTAACAAATGATATATAAAGAAATGATAGACTTACTCGATCTACTTTTAATTCAATAAGAATATAACTTAAAAAGTGAGCATAGAAGTTAAAAAAGATCCACATTATAATTTTCCACCAATCAACATATATTTAAGTAACTAACCAATTTTAGTTTTATAAATAAATTAATTTAATGCATTTAAAAAATATATTCTAATTTTAGTTACGATGGGGATTTTCAAATTATGCATTTGCAAGGTACTTTTTTGTAAGCGCGCGAGAAGCCACTCATCTCAATCAAAGTTTTTTCTCCCTAAGCATATGTATCATTCTGTTGAAGGCAATTTTATTTGATACACTGTTTGGAATTAAATATGGGCGAATATTCTAGAGTCTCAGTAGAAATTTGAACCTTGATTTACTATATTGTGAAGGACCATAATCTCAATCAGAGTTAAGTGGGCACTGACTTAATTTTAAGTTCCAATGGCTCAATAACACTGGACTTGTGCCTGGGGCATGTTGGGCCTTAGATGTTTAATTATTTGGGAATAAGTGGCTTTGAATAGGTTTTTTGCTTGGTTAGCAAAGCATAATATTTTTTAAAAAAATGATGGTGGTGGTGGTGGTAAAAATCATGATTCACAATGGAGGTTGTTGGCCATTACGTATTTGGCATTTGGTTTTGCTGTGACAGGTTGTGAACTTGTAATGCCATTTTATTGTATAGGACTATATATGATCAAATGCAATTTTATATAGATCTCCAATTTTAATAAATTACTCTGTCAATGCCAACTACTTCTCTTTCTGCGATTTGTTTTCAAAGCTGGGAATGACATTAGACCACTACCTCAAAAAATACATAGCCGCCATTATTGAAGCCAAATTACATTATTGTTGTTACACGAGGATCTATTAATGAGCTTGCCCTCTGGAGGTAGTAAGAAGCTTTAATTTCTAATCTTTTGTGCCCTTCCATAAATATGCTATATGATCTCTCTTATGCATAATATAATTAAATGACTTGTAACAAATTTATTGGAATCAAGAAAAGTTAATTTCTTCATTAAAGTTGACTACAAATTGTTTTAATTCTAACCTTACCACTAATAAATATCATAAATTTTAAAAGGGTAAGGGTCATTTTCGTCCAAGAAGCTTTCGGTTAGAAGCACCCCAAAGGTTTTTTTTTTTTTTGAGTAAGATTGCGCTGGAAGTTAACAAAACATAACAATTTCCATGTGGCGCTATTATGTGACACTCAATCTCCAACTCATCACCACCTCACCATCTTCATCCCTTCTCCCTCTCTTATCTAATTGGCTCCAAAAGGCTAAAACCCCTATCAACAATAAAGTTGACAATTAGTTTACTAGGGGACGAGGCTTTAGTTTACTAGGGGATGAGGCAATGGTAACACTTGAAGAACCCTCTAGACGCCTCGGGGTTATCAAAAAATAAAACCGAATTAATATAATATAGTGCACAACTCGGGTCGTTTCACTTTGAGTAACCGATTATGAAACTAATTCATGATAAATTAAGTATCTACAATGCAAAATTGATGGGGGAAACATGTTTTTGTGATTTACAAAACTACAAACTAAATGCAATCAAAATAAATAATTTTGGGATTTTCAAATAAAATGGGATAAAATTGGTTAAGAATGCAAATGATGAAGATGCTCTTGAAAATAATTTTGCAATAGTTATCCTTGCTCAATTAAAATATTTGAGAAGTTGATGCACTAAGCTTATAATATGTCAAACCTCATTAACCAATGAGTCTAACATTACAAGAAATGGACTCCTACTCTAGAAATGCTATTAAGCGCTCTTCGTATAATGAGCCCTCAAAGTTTCCTAATACATCAAACCTTAATTACTATTGAGCTTAATACTTAAACTCATGAACGTATTAATTTAAGCATTATTAGAACCCCTTAGGGTCTGTTTGGCTCAATGAAGGGGAGGGAAAGGGAGGGATTTTAATGGAGGGGAGGGGGGTTTGAGAGGGATTTTCTTTTACCTTGTTTGGATTGATAAAAAGAGAGGGGAGGGGAGGGATTTTAATACTACCATGTTTGGTATAGGAGGGGAGAGGAGGGAAAATATTTTTATATGGACAACTTTACCTTTATTTCATTTAATTTGTATTTTATAACTTTCTAACATATTTAATAAAATATAATTATAAATGGCATTCAATACATAAAATTATAATTTTATTATTATAAAAACTAAATAAATATAATTATAAACTGAATTTACTGCATAAAATTATAATTTTGTAATTATAAAAAATAAATAAATATAATTATAATTCATAAATACCACATATACAATAATACATATCTAATTATTAATTATAATTCTATAATTAGTATAGATATAGACAATAGTGTATAAAGATTATCAATAAAATAAGAACAAGGTGATCAACAAAATATCATTGAAATAGACAACATGTCAATGTGAGTGTTTTCAAAGTGTTAACATCATATCCATAATCTAATAACCAAATACAAATATAAGAACCCAAAACCACATTCATAATCTAAGAACTAAAATATTATCATCCAAATAGACAAGTCAAAGTAAAAGTTCTTTCAAAGTGCTAATAACATATCCATAATCTAAGAACCGAAAACCGCATCCATAATCACTTGCTTGCGCAATAAAGGTGGGCATTGAAGAACAGCCCTGAGCTTGGCCACATCATTCATGAGAAAGTTATAAATTCTAGGAATCTTCTCCTCCTCACATCCACATTCTTGAATCATCTTCAAGGTTTCTTCCCCTGAAATATATGGAGTATATCTTTCTTTAAACACCTTATTCCCTTGTTGACAACATCATCATAGCACAGGAGGCAATCCATACTATGAGAATTAAAAGAGGCAACAGGGGTTATATAGCCGTCAAAGTTGATATGGAAAAGGCATTCGACAGGCTCGACTGGTGCTTCTTGGAATTCACTCTTAACAGCCTGGGGTTAGGAGAGGATCTTGTCAAGCTGATAATGAATTGTGTTTCATCCCCCTCCATGAGCATTATCTGGAATGGTTCGCCCTCTGAAAAATTCAATCCTTCCAGGGGAGTGAGACAGGGCGATCCGCTGAGTCCGTATCTGTTTGTCCTGTGTATGGAATTACTTGGTCAGCTAATACATCACGAGGTAGACATGAGGAATTGGCATCCTCTACGCCTGAGCTCTTCAGGACCATGTATTTCGCATCTATTCTTCGCAGATGATCTTCTCCTCTTTGGAGAGGCTTCAACAGAACAGCTGGAAGAAATGAAGAATGTTATGGATTTGTTTTGCCGGGTCTCTGGGCACAAAATAAATCTGAACAAATCCAAAATGTTTGTGTCCAGGAATGTCCACTTCAACAGAGCTTATGAGTTGAGTCAGATTGTGGGGATTGGCCTGACAGCGGACCTTGGGAAATACTTGGGCGTTCCTCTTTTGCACAAACGTATGGTTAAATTGACCTTTGATCCCCTCCTCCAGAAGGTGAGAACTAAACTGAGTAGCTGGAAGGGGAAGTTTTTGAGTATGGCTGGTCGAACTGTCCTCATCAAGTCAGTCTTATCTACCATCCCACAATACCAGATGCAGTCAACTCTTGTTCCAAAAGGAGTGTTATCAGCAATTGAAAAACTAAGTAGAGACTTCTTTTAGAACCAGTATGACGATAGTAAAAAAATGCACCTCATTGCTTGGGATGTACTTAAACAGAGAAAGTGTGATGGAGGCCTAGGGATTAAAGACCTGCAATGCCAAAACAAAGCTTTTCTCATGAAGTTGTGTTGGAGCCTTATCACGAAACCAGAGGCTTTATGGGTGAAATGTCTCCGTGCTAAATACTCATGTGACACTGAATCGGTCCCACATGTGTGCAAGTGGCGCAACCAATCAGCAGTTTGGAATGGCATTGTGGCTGTCTGGGATGACTTCAAAAGGGGCCTAGGCAAAAAACTAAGACGAGGTAACACAAATGCATGGCAGGAATGTTGGGCAAATATGGACAAGCCACTACTATTCTTTATAGAGAGGAATACGCATTTGTTAGATATGGAGGCGCAGGTTTGCTCCTTTAAATCCCAAACGGGCAATTGGGATAGAGCAAAATGGGAGACCTTTCTTCCGAATTGGGTGGTTGATAGAATCATGATGACTCCTCCGCCAACGGGTTCCGAGGACGACGTCTTTTGTTGGCGGAATGCTTCGGACGGTTTCATTAGCGTGAAATCAGCTTGTGACAGGCTACACCACCGGCAGTCTATGAGCAATCAACGTTACTGGCGTGAACTATGGCACTGAGGAATTCCAGAAAGAGTCAAACTCTTTATGTGGCAAGTATTCCATGATAGACTCCCGACAAATGTGATGCGAGCGAGGCATAACCCGAGTGTCCTAAACACTTGTCCCTTTCAGTGTGAGAGTGAGGAGACCATCCTTCATGTGTTGAGAGACTGTGAGCAAGCCCAGCGTGTGTGGGTCCCTTTAACTAACAATTTATATTCTACTATGTTTTTTTCTGGTAATTTGCAGGAATGGCTACACTGGAACTTAAAGAATTCACCAGGCAATAGGAGGATGTCTAGATGGGCATAGCAACGAGTATTTACCACCACGTGCTGGCTCCTTTAGAAAAACCGTTGTTGCAGAGTTTTCGATGGTTCAGGGGTCAACCCAAAGGAAATAGTCCACAGATGCATTTATCACCTCTCGGAAAGTGTGCTAAATGGACGTCTTAATCACCAGATATTCCAAGTTTCAGAAAGAGGTCTCGCCCGCTGGGAACCACCTGCTCAGGGATTCTTTCGCATTGATGTAGATGGCTCTTCTTTCAGTAGCAGTCAAGCAGCCTGCGGAGGTGTTATTCGTGATAGCCAGGGGAACTGGTTACGTGGATTTCAACAGAAGTTGGGAAATGCTTCCCCGACTGCTGCCGAAATCCATGCAATCCAAAGCGGTCTTCAACTATGTAAGCAGATGGGTCTTAAGAAAATCAGGCTTTTCACAGACTCTCTTCAGGCCATCCACCTGCTTTCTACCAATTGCGGCATTGATCACCCTTTGTATGATATCGTATCGGCTACCAGATCCCTTATTTATGCCGACTGGGATTTAGAGATTTCCCACTCGTATAGAGAATGCACTCGTTGTGCTGACTTTCTGGCGCGAATGGCTCATTTGAATAGCCAGGATTACATGGAGATTAGAGTTTCCCCTATGGAATGCTTTCATCTTTTTGCCTTGGAATGCGGAGATATAGCTCATGAACACTATGTAGGACCTGTCCCCTAGGCCCTGTTACCTATTCAAGCTATGCTTGCCTTTGTACTCAAAAAAAAAAAAAAAAACACCTTATTCCCTTCACTTAGAACATCTGCAAGAACATCCATCTTCTCTGCAATTAAATGCATTTGGAAAGGGTCTTTATCTTTGGATCCAGAACCCCTTTTGGCCTTAGAGCTCTCACTAGTAGAGTGGTCATCAAGTGTGGCAGTTTCTATATTGAGTGAAACATTCTCAAAAGCCTCTTCATTTTCCACATCCACAAATTCATGCCTCCGTTTCTTCATATTTGAAGGGGTATCACCATCATTCCCATTAGCTCTATCATTGCCATAAAGAGCAACCATCTTCTCATAATTGTGTATAGATGTATTTTTCCAATTGGCTGCTTTTGGTTTAACCTGAAAAATACAATATATCACAAATAAATAAATTATTGGACATATCAGCGTTGTGAAAGAAGATCAAATGAAACAGAACTAATTATCTGAATTCAATATATAAATGAAACAGAAGGTGTCTCAAGCATTCCAAGTTCAGACATTGCCAACCACACAATGAAAGTTGATTGTTCTGAACCGAAGCAAATGAAATGGAAGGAGGTGATCTATTAAATACGGGGATGGCATAAGATAGTTGGAATTCTTTGTTCAGAGTGTAAATATGAATTTTCCTCGTTATTGTCATCTATGATAAAATAGTTTCAACTTCATATTTCGACAGAAATAAATAAATAAACGTGGTAAGATCAATGAAAATCCAGGAATTTTTATGACATTCAATTTAATTGTCTGACAACAAGTGGTTCTCTGCTTCCCTATGTAGAAGGAAACTAAATCTTGCATTTTTAAATTTATATATTAATATTTAAAATATTTTGTTTGGGTATTATGAAAACTTTCAAATTTTAATACTCAAAAATGATTTCTTTTTAATTTCATAAATGTGTTGTAATAATAATAATAATAATATACTGGAATTTAGATCAAACCAAAATCTATTAATTTTTAACTATTCAAACAATAGATTTGGCTCAAACCATGAACAATCAAAGCATGTTGAAATGGATTGTTATTTTTCAAGAGAACGGGTCCAATCAAAAGAGATAGAATCAACAAAGATTTGGATGAAGGAGTAGCTCACATATTTGTTCACCAAGGCATTAGAGAAAGCTCAATTCAAGTATTTCAAAAGCAAGTTGGGCATTGTCAACCTACATGCGCCAACTTAAGGGGGAGTGGAGAAAAATATCTTATTATTATTAGAATAATATCATTATCATTAGAAAAATATCTTCATCATTATCATTATTATCTTTGAGTAGTTAATATCATAATTTCAAATCCTTATTACAATAAATTCAGGCTATTTCCAGTTAGAGATATGATGTTATCTCGTCATCTATGTACGTACTTATATATTCATGTGTACTCATCGTCATTATTCAATATATGACATTGAGAGTTTTCATTAGTTTTATTAGATACACTTTATAGTTCAATTTCTTTATTAAAGTGAGTCTTATATTAAGAAGTAGAGGTAGTGTAAGTCTGGAATTGAGGTCTAATCCCTTAGATTTATTTTATATTTCTACATCAGGAGGTTATTTTGTCTCTCCTATTCAGGCTATCATACTTAATGATTTTTCTAATTTTAAACTATCTTTTTAAATTTATCCTGCATTGCCGAAATTTTTGTCTTTGATTTGTTACTTGATGGATTTGATGTTGAATTGACCAAATTAAACAATCTTAGAGCAGGGATAATAGATCTTAGAGGAATAGAATGTGCTCTAGAAATTGGTTTCCTTAAAGGCATTTGCATAACAAAAGAGATTTCCTTAAAGATTGACTTTGATACGAAGATGTTAGATGAGCAGAGTTTTGAAGAACATTAACGGAAGGGTGCAAGAATCTGACAAAGAAATGGAATTCTCTATTCCAGACCGAAGAATAGTGAATATGTGGGTGTAGGAACTATAGAAGATTATATGGGAATTGATGCATTTGACATGCCACAACCTTCTCACAATGCCAATTACCCATATGTTCCATCGTTTTACAACCCATTTTCTCAATGAATCGAGATCTCTGTCCGTCAGTAGTTGTATTATAAAAATTTAGAACATAGGACATTTGTATGATTTATGAAATTAAAGGGTTATTTGCATAGGTTTGATAGAATTGAGGGATGTAATTTCATATCTGTCATAAATGAAAAATAAAAGGATAAGGTGAAAATCTACCCATGTTGTAGTTCGTCGTGGAGACATGAAATTATAAACTTTCCTTAGGTGTACAAATACATATGAAATTTTTAAAATGGTGCAAAACTAACATGGTCATTAAGTCAACTGAAATTGACCATTTAGCAAATTTACCAATTAAGAAAATGGTGCAAAAAATGTATATGAAGTTTCCAAAATGATGTAAAAATGTTGTGATCATTAAGTCAACAAATGTGACCGTTTAACAAACAGCTTTCACACTCATCGCACAACATTCGCTCCTAACTACTCTGTCTGTCTTTGCAAGGTATTCTGCAAGAGGCAATATATGGCAAACGAAAAATACCTCATGCAATATGCTTAAAGGGCGTTATTCTATAAAAGAAAATAATGGATTAGTAACAGAATTTAGCAATGGAATTCTCATTAAGAATTTCGTCGCTAATTAATTAATAACAGTATATTTTACGATGAATTCATAAAGTTCTATATCTAATCCATTATTTTTTTGTAGTTATATAGGCTCAACTTTCCCTCCATGATCATTAGAAACAAATGAGGTTACAGCCAAAAACTTTAAAGTTACTCTATTTGGAGATTCGGGAATGTCTCAAGAAGTTTGTTGCAAGGTAATGCGAGCTTTACAACGTACTCTTGATGGAAATTTATTTATTATTATTGATGTTTGTGGGATCATCAATTTGTATGAGTAAAAAAGATTTTGAATGTCGATAATTTTTTTTTCAATAAAATGGGAAGACAAGCTTGAGGATTACATATCAAAGATCAGAGTTCCTGTGGGGACATCCGATAAAACTAGAATGATACTATCAAAGGTCAGAGACCTCAAACAAAGAAGAAAAAAACAAATTTTGCATCTCATTTATATTGTTTTGGAATCAGTTCATAATTATCGTCAGTGCAGAATCAAATTTATTAAATTCTTATACATGATAAATTCAATGAATGAAATTAATGAAAATCCTTTTATGAATATCATTTATTCTCATGTAACCATTGACACAAATTTTAATTAGACTTAATAGGAAAGTAAGATCCAAACATTAATATTTTTTCTTGCACACCAAATATAGTTACACTTTTTCCTTCCAAATAAAAAATGGCTATGCTTTTGACCGAAGTAATAAGCCAAACCAAACTAGTTGGTCATATTAGAAAGTCACTAGTTTAGTTTGTATGAAGGGCTAAACCATCCTATTAGGTAACTTGTCGAGACTAATTAAAACTTAAAAAATTGGTGGTTCAACCCATTGAATCGGTAATTGCTTTTAAAAAAATTGATTTTAACCATATGTATTGTCATGAACTATGATTACCTCTTTTTATGTTAAGCTCTGAATTAATTGGCATATGGGCAAGAAATAAATGTAGTATCAAGTTTTAAGGCTACTCTATATAATAAGCTCCTACATTATAAATAACTTAAATGTAATACTGATTTCAATTCTATTTGTTAAATTATAAATAATATTTATCAAATTTTTAAAATTATATTTTTATTTCTCATCATACTCACTATAAGTTTTTAATTTTTGATTTATTTGAAATCAATTTTTTATATCTTCTGTCATTATTTTGTCTTCTGTTTTTTGGGTAGAATTATCTTGTCTTTCTTATTTATAATAACATGCTTGATTTGATTATGGCATAACCAATTAGCCTTAAATTAGTGCCTCAGCCTATTTATAATTGGTCTAACTTTTAGTATTGTCTTGCTTTCATCCCCAAATAAGGATAAAGCATCTCACAAGAACAATTGTGGCTTACCATTTTAACCAAGTCCTTAAGTTTTTCTCACATTGCTACTTTTACATATTCGATATTCCCCTCTAGTATTATATATAGTTTGTTAACTAAATTATAGAGGATAAAAAAATTAGATAAGCTAGTTATTTATATAACTTTGTGTTAATTTTTTTTAAAATACCCTTGTTTTAATCACATGATTGCCACTCAACTTTAAATCTAACCATGAGGATAAATTGAGGGGAAAAAATAAAAATAGGGTGACGAAGGAGATTAAAATTTTACATCATCAGGTAATATTTAAGTTTAAGATTTCACATATCCTTGCAATAATGTCAAATATTTAATTACTTTAACACCTTTGATCAGTCCACAGGTTTCATCCCTATGGCGTTCCACAGATTTCATCCCTGGTTTTAGCATCCCACAGGTTTCATCCTCAATAGTAGTGCCTTTAGTTTTCAAATTTTTGAAAATAGAGTTGACTGTCATAAATTCAAATATTTTTCTGACACCACTCATTAATGAGTGAAAAATAGGTTCAATGTATTTTCAGCTTCAGAATCTGAGACAATTCTATATATAACAAACAAATCTTGCGCAGCAGGTGTGCTCAACAAAAATTGTTACTCCATAAGCATAATCATGTCAAAAGAGGTGGTGAAAGATGATTACATCACCAATGAATACAAGAGAAATGTATCATTTAACAAAAGGAAGGCCAATATAATGAAAAAAGTAAGTGAACTTAGCATCCTTTGTGGTGTTGAAGCTGGAGCAATTATTTTCAGTGGTGATCCCTCTGATCCTACACCGGAAGTGTGGCCGGACCATGTAGGTGTCCAGCAGCTGATCGAGAGGTGCCATGCTAGGCCTGTCCCGCGAAGGACCTTGACCATAGAGGAATCAATGCAGCAAAGGATCAACATAGGAAAAGAACTTCTAATGAGAAAACAGCAAGAAAATCATGTAGAAGAGATTTCCCAACAAATGATCCAATGTTTAGCAGGGAAAGCAGTGCCCAATCCTACCAATTGGAATGATATGAAGATGTTAGTTGAGCAGACTTTGAAGAACAATGCCAACAAGTAAATTGAAATGTCAGGCAAATGGTTCTTCATATTATTAGTAGTGGAAGATGCTTATCCTTGTTCTCATAGTTGATCAATGTTGTGTTGCTTGTCTTCAAAGTTAGAGACAATAATCATCTTTTGTGCTATGAAGTTGTATTGCAGATTTGAATTAGATATTTTGAGGATCAAGGGTGCCTAATGCGCACTTCCTTGATGCACACCTGCTGCGTGGCCCATTTGGGGTCCTTCCCAAATATATTTTTTATAGTTCTTTGGATCATTATATATATTCTACATGAAACGGGTGACATTTTGATTTTTTATGGGAAAAAAATTGAGCTATTTTCAATTTTTTATGATTTTTCAAAGATTCAGTGTTCAAAGTGGAAAAAAAAACTATACCACTTTTCAAAAAAAAAAAAGCACTGAATCTTTGAAAAATCATAAAAAATTGAAAACAACTCCATTTTTTTCCCATAAAAAATCAAAATGTCACCCATTTCATATAGAATATAATGACCCAAAGAACCATAAAAAATACATTTGAGAAGGATCCCAAATGGGCCACGCAGCAGGTGCGCGCATAAGGGAAGTGCACATTAGGCACCCCTGATCCATATTGTGACCTGTTTAATGTGTTGCATATGCCTTATGGCTTTCGTAGTTGACCTGTTTAATGTGTTGCATATGCCTTGTGGCTTTCGTTAGTGCCTATTCAGATGGTTTCTTGCCTTCCATTTGATGAGAAAAACATTTCTCAAGTCAATATAGCTTATACGCAACAGAAATAAATTATCAGCACTTGCAAGAATCTCTAAGGAAACATATAAACAAATATATCGCAGAAATTAAATAGTAATAGAACACAAGAGACACTAATGAAAATCAGCTCCACCATTATAATAAAAATAGAGTACAAGAGAGTTTCAATCAGATGCACAAATAAGTACAAAACACCAATCAAACAATCAAAGCAACAAGCTTACAATAGAGCATGAAGAAGCTGAAAAATACCCAAAATAGAGGCTGTAGGGTGAATTGAATATCTCTTGCACCTGGAAACGAATAGACAATGCAACTGATGAAAATGTCGAACTAGATGTTCCAAACCCACAAACCACATTAGCCTTATCCAGTGGTTAATAATAGTGAAAATGACGATTTACAGAAATTGCCCCGCGAAAATGGTTTTCTCTTTTCTGCTCTCTTAAATGGCTGTTGTTCTCTCTTAAGATGAGATCTTACTCTTGCCCTAATCTACCACCTCTCCACCTAAACAAGTGAGACACAAATGGAATTGAAATATTAGGCTTTTTTCCACATAGGAAGGGAGCCCAGACCCAACATCAATTTCTACTTTGGTGAATTTGTTAGGCCTATATGTTATTTGTGTGAAAATTGTAAGATGAAGCAGATCAATGATATACCTTTGTTAATGAAAACCTGAGACACTATCCCTATTAGTTGAAACTGAAACTCACAAAAAGTATACAACAAAAGTACTTGTTTCCCATGGAAGATTTGAGATAACTTTATTCTCAAAACTGACATTATTGCATTCTAATCAGATATCACAATCCCTACAAAACCAGCTCACAGTTAAAAACGGACTTATGCTCCTTTTCTTCCTAATATCCGTAAAAAATACTGAATACAATTATGATTTTCCATATAAACAGTGCCTAGCACCATCTCTGAATTGATGTTTATCATAAACATATTATCTTAATCAAAGGATTTGACATAAACTGGATATCCTAAATGTTGCAATATGTTGGAAATTGTCATTGAGGTTGACCCATACTTCACTTGCCAGTCTTGAAGTAGTTTCTTCCTGTCATATGCACTTGTTTATGTTAATTTGAGGGAATCATTGGATATGGTAATGTTATGAAAAGTGATTATTTCATTGAATTGTTGTTATGAAGTATTTCATTAATCAGTTCTAAAAGATGTGTAGATTCTTTCTATAATAACCTGCCAAAAATGCATATAATTTCCAAAGTTAATGCTCATATATACTCATAATGTTATAAAGAGAAGTGATATATGAATTATGTTTAGACAATATCTCTTCAATATGGCTCTGGATGCTTGTGTTTTTTGTCATCAAAGATTAGAGATAAACAATGGTCTTTTGCTCTGTGATATTCCATTGGAGATCTGAATTCCGTCACAAATAAATGTCATCATTTTATTAGATAATTTAAATATTTTAGTCAAATCCAGTCTCTATTTATCAATTATTAATTGTATTTAATTAGTAAGCATTGATATTATTGTGAAGATGCCATCCTCATAAGGGAAAAAGAAGTCATTTGTATCTCATTCTCGCAAACCAATAAAAGCATTAAATGGATAAATTTTTACATATTTTCCCTTATTTATGAAAAGATGTACATTTTCTCTAACATTCTTTTATCTAGCTCTCTGCATCTACACCTTTATCTTTTTTCTTCTCTTTTTCGCATGTGCCCAACCAATAGTGAATAGGAATAGAATTAACAAAACCTCCTTTATTTCTTATATTTTGGGTAAAAAGATATAAAGTGGTATGCTGATGATATGCATAAACTAATAACATTGACAAGTGGTCCATTCATATTTCTAGTGTATTTTCTGGCACCACTCATTAATGAATTCAGATTCAATGTATTTATTAAATGCTCCTAATAAATACTCTTAAATGAATGGAATTGACCAAGAATATAATTCATTCATTCATAAATTAAAATGTATTTTTTAACATCCCTCATTAACGAGTTCAAATGTCCAAGAAATGTTCAATGTATGTAATTTCATGTTTAAAGTGTGGGATGATTCTATATTCACTATTACAAATTTGGGTATTTATAACTTCTAATACATAGTAGTTACAGCTAATAAACGTCATGTATGTCTAGGCGGAGGTCACGCAAGAATATATAACGCTTAAACGTAATGGTTAATTATGCGTACCGTCATGTATTACGAGGCAAAATTCATGAAAATACAAAAATAACGGTTATAGTTAATAACTGCCATTTATTTAGTGACAAAAATGTCGGTTTTTTTTTTTTAAAAAAAAAAACCGACATGTAACATTTACAAATGATTTAACTTCCAACATTTTATATCAGTGAAGGCAAAACATAATGGTCTTTCAAAACAACTGTTATGTAACAGTTTCAAACCATCTGGCTTCCCCAAGTACCAGTTCATTGGTCATAACCCTTTGTAACATCGTTAGATCTTCATAAGTCATAACCCTTCGTAACATCCGTTAGACCTCCATTTAAACTCACTTATTCCTTGTGATTCATACTACTTTTTTTTAGCGGCCTCCTCCTTCTCTCCATCATGTTAGGATCCCAGGAAGATCCTCTGCCATCACCACTACCTCCACCACCACCTCCTCCTCCTCTTGAAATAGAGGCTCTAATGTAGTTGTTGGCAAGCCTTGACTGCCACACAAGGCGTCTCATGGCATATGCCAACAAGTTGAACAAGAAGTTGAACCTCATACTTCATCACAATGAGGTTGAATATAACTTGTAGTCAAACCCTTTATCTCCTTCCTCTAATAATGATAATGAAGAGGATGAAGAGAAGGAGGAGGACGGCAGTAGTGGTGGTGATGATTGAACACCACGATTGTACTTTTAAAATATTTTAAAAAATATGTTTAAAAAAGCAATTTCATACTTCACGGTTATTAATTAATAACCTAAAGTATTCCTTTACTGTGGTTTTAAAAAACCAACATACTTAACGGTTCTAACTTAATGAATGTAAATTAAAGCTTATGAAACCTTTTCTCTTCTCTATGCTGATCGACTCTGGGTGCCTCCTCATTACCCAATGATCATCAGGAGAATCAGACTACATCCTGTTCAACTTCCAATGTGTGCAATGATGGTTCTTTTTTTACCCTTCATTTGTTCCAGACATCTATTTAAACCCCCCATTTTCATTTGTTTTTTTCCTAAATTTTCTTCATCGTCCTTCTCTTTTTGTTCTCTCAATCATAAAGATGAAACGCCGTGTGGAAGAATTGCCAGAAAGCTCTCGGCATCATCCTCCACCTCCTCCTTCTCCTCCCCCATCCTCCACCTCCTACTTCTCCTCCCTAATATCAGCCACCACTGCCTCTGCCTCCACCTCTCCTCCTCCTTCTTTGCCTCCACTTTCTCCTTCGCCTCCAAATCTTATGCTTCCAGAACTGGACACAATGCTACAACATGCAGAACACACCGACTATGTCATAAGGAAGCTTTCTTTCTACCTCTTGAGTATGAACAAGGAGGCCAATCTCATACTTGATGAGTATAAGATTGGCCATGATCTTGGCTACTCCTCTAGTACAGAGTAGCCTGATGAACTCGCCACTGTTCTATTTTTTAAATGTACTATTGTAAAAAAAAAAAAAGAACAAACACTACAAAAAAAAACATGATTTAGTAGCAATTAAAAATGGTTATTAGTAGCGGTTTTAACCGCTACAAACAACACACAAAATTGTATGTTGCAAGTGGTTTTGTAGCGGTTACTTAAAACCGCTACTCAAGCAAAATAACCGCTACTTTTTTTTGTAGTGGTTCAATCGCACCGCTACAACATCGCCATAAGCAATAATCATTTTCTGTGATATTTGTAGCGATTATATAACCGCTACAAATATCAAAAAGTGAAATTTTCAAGGCAGGAAAAGAAAAATGAAATTTTTTTGCTATTTTGTTGTGGTTCATGAACCGCTACTAATATGAATTTTCTTTAATTAGTAGCGGTTATATAACCGCTACTAATTTCATCAAAATTCATGCCAAACAATTAATTTCAGTTTAAAAAAGCCACGTTTATTAATAGCAGTTTAGTAACCGCTACAAAAATTAAGAAAATTTTTTTAAAAAAATACAATCATTTGTTTCATTTTTTTTATATTAAATTAAATAGTTTATTTTTTTTAGTAGTTTAGCTAATTTAATTAGCTTATTATTCAATAGTTTAGCTCATTTATAAATTAAAAGGAATAATTTAATTGAGTTGGATAAGTATAAAGATTGTATTGATAATATTATTAAGGATACGTAGGTAACCAGGAACTATTATGTTGTCTACTACAATGTGATTGTGTATGCAAAATAGATGAAAATGAGATAAAGCTTTGAAATATCTGAAAAAAATGATGAGAATAAATTTTATGTGAAGGAAAGAAGTATTCAAATAAAAAATTTAAAAACTTGTTACTATATTTGATCGTATTGTTAAGCTCCTCAACTTATACAAAAAAATTTGTAAATGAGAGAAAATGAAAGAGGGGTAAGGTGAAAAGAAATTGGGGAGTGTTTGAAATGAGATATGGTGGGGGTATTTATAGGGATCTGTGTACATTTGTAGCGATTAATGTATCCATTTTATAGCGGTTTTTAATTAGTAGCGGTTATTTTTATTTTTGTAGTGGTTATATTATTTTATTTTTTTTAAATATTTTTTTTCAGTATTTTTTTAAAGACAAAAATATAATTTGAATTTGATCACTCATCCTCACCATCCCTACAGAAATTGTGTGGAAAAATTATTGTTAGTGATGTATTATTTTGTTTAAAAAATAATTTAAATAATGTGGACTTACACCACAGTAGAGGTAAATTGTCATCACCTTCAGGGAAGTAGTTTTCAAAATTGGCGAGCTAAAATGACTCACTCTTGTAGGCGATGTTATTGCCTTCACCCATGTCATAAAGGTATCGTGGCTTTAAATGAACGACCAAGTGCCAATCCCTATGCCTCTCATCCTTGACATAATAAACATGTTGTGCCTCTCATCCACGCTACCCCATCCCTCTGCCCCTTGCTCTACTGCTGCCACCCCACAAAATTGGTATGGAGACCTCAAGCTCCTTTCCCCTATCCTGTCTTGAAGCCATATCAACTTCAAAAATTCAAAAAAAAAAAACATTTTAGTCACATTATTATGCAAAAATATAATAAAAATACAAATAAAATACGTATTGTCCGTACCTCAAGTACAAATAACGAGAAATGCTGTAGCAAAAACTCTTCTACAGATGTCTGAACGCTCAAATATAAAAGAAAACACTCAGAGAAACTTCAAAAAATAAAATGGCCAAATGAGAAAATGGAAGGGGGCGGCTTTATATATTGACGGAGTTTGTAGTGGTTCTTGAAATAACCGCTACATGAACTGCTACAAATAAGCTAGGGCGGCTAAACTTTGTAGCGGTTCTATAATAACCGCTACAAATTACAAGACCTTTGAAGTTCAGTAGCAGTTATTGTACAAAACCACTACAATTTTCATGACCTCTAAAATTCTGTAGCGATTATAGCTTTATAACCGCTACAAATAGGCGACATTTGGAATTTTGTAGCGGTTTAATTGGTGAAACCGCTACAAATAGCCGCCACACTTTTGGCGCGTCTTGGTCGCGCCAAGTGGTGGGAACTTTGTAGCGGTCTTTATTATGTAACCGCTACAATTTTTGGCGGGAAATGCGCCATATTTGTATCGGTTTTTTCTATTAATCGCTACAAAAAATGTTGACAATCTGTCGCGCCATCTGGCGGTAGCTTGTCACTACAAGTTTGTAGTGGTTTAGTTTATAACCGCTACAAATTTTACTATTTGTAGTGGTGAATTATAACGCTACAATTTCACCGCTACAAAATACCATTTTTTTGTAGTGAAATGCTCACGGTTATTAGAAAACAACCGTTATGAATTTTCCATGATTAATTTGGGATTTTAATGTATTTTCTAGGACATTATTGCATTATTAAGCATTAATTTTGGTTAAGGACAATTATTTTGAATTAATGGGAATTAGGGGCAAAATGGTCAAAATTCATTAATTATTATATTTTTTATTGTCCCTTGAACTTTTGATATTACCTTGTGCTTAATTTTGCATTGTAGGTATTAAAGAAGGAAATTGAGGATTTGGGATGTTCAAATTAATTATTTTGAGGTGAATTGGGCCAAGTGGAAAGAAAGAAAAGAAAAAAAAGGAACATAATAGGCCCAATCAGCTGAAGCCTAATACAAATGCAAGTGAAAAGGGGGACAAAGAATTTCAAAATGACAAAAGATGCAAGTGTGCTATGAATCAACTTGGAGACATGGTGAATTCAAACAAATGAGCTTAAAATCATATGAAATTGAATGCAACAACACCACACAGAAGCTACCAAGTCAAATCAAGGCAAGAATTGCAATGAAGGCCATGCAAGCTACCTAAAAACAAAAAAAAAAATCCTAAACTATATGCAAAGAAATAACAAAATATGCAAAACTAACAAGCTTCACTCGAAAAACCCCTTGTCAAAAGTGAATTTGACAATTAGATTACCTAGGAAGCCAATTACTTAGCTCCCCGGCAACGGCACCATTAATCATAATGCATCCTCTTGTACTATTGATGATTGTAAGCATAACACTTGTGAACATGTGGAATCTTGTATGAATGCCACTATGGTTGATGTCAGTGATAAAGACTATAGCCTAGACAAAGATCTTTCTCTTGATTCCAATGACTTACATGATAGTTTCAAATTGGAAGATTTAAATACTTTGATTGATGATTTTACAAATGAAAATGATTCTTTCCATATGATTCTTTCTTGTGATTTGCCACCCGATATAGAAAAGGAAAATGATTCTTTTGAAACTTCAAAAGTTTTAGGTGGTAATGATCTGAACAATTCTCTTTCTTCTTCCACTCTTTTGCCTTCCACCTCTTGTGATTGCAATGATAATGTGGTGTACCCCAACTCTATGTTGGATTCCGCACCTTCTACTTTGCAAAAACAAGAGGATTTTCAAAAATTGACTGGTTGTCTCACTCCTACTGATGGGAGTGTCATTGATTTCCTTGGAAGTGATAGTTATATCACTAGTAGAAAAATGACTTTTTAGACCGGTTAAAAATGACTTTTTAGACCGGTTCTGTATTAGGTCTTGATACAGCAGGTCTTAAAAGTCTGTTATTTTTTAGACCGGTTGTTATAACCGGTCTTAAAAGTCAAACTTTTAAGACCGGTTGTATCCACAACCGGTCTAAAAACTCCAAATTTAAGACCGGTTATGCCACAACCGGTCTTAAAGGTTTGACATTTAAGACCGGTTGTGGTAACAACCGGTCTTAAATTTGCCACCTTTAAGACCGGTTGTGCTACAACCGGTCT
This sequence comes from Inga oerstediana, assembly GCA_963210345.1. Lineage (NCBI taxonomy): Eukaryota > Viridiplantae > Streptophyta > Magnoliopsida > Fabales > Fabaceae > Inga > Inga oerstediana. The sequence goes on along the minus strand of OY723401.1, from coordinate 84,186,668 downwards.
TAAAGATTAGACATTTAAGACCGGTTGTGGTAACAACCGGTCTTAAATGTCCCACCTTTAAGACCGGTTGTTCCCACAACCGGTCTTAAAGTAATTTTTAAGACCGGTTGTGACTACAACCGGTCTTAAAGCTTCATTTTTTTTTAAAAAAACGTCCCTTTTATTATATGTACACGCACAGAATGCTCCAATTTTAAACAGCAGTACATGACAATCACTCATTTCAATTTCAAAATTCGAAATCACCAGGCAGTACAGTCATATATATATATTGATGATTCATTTGCAATAGACAGTATCCAAATGACAGCAGTAAAACAAACGCAATGAACATGCCCTTTGGTAAAAGTCCCATAAAATTGAAACCCAATAGGAATAATGTAAAAGTCCCTTTAATTGCCTCTTCTATAGGAATACACAGAAATTGGAGGCATACACAATACCTTCAACCCCCTCACTAGCTCTAGAATTACTTACTTAAGCCTCAAGAACATGCTTCCCTGTTTATAACATTTTTTTTTTGCCAATGAAAGATTCATTCCACCAACTAAATACCATACATCAGTTCCCTGCAGCGTTATACAACTAATTATCACACACCAAACTACAAATATATATCATACAAGGTACAATCCGAAACTATTATACTATAGCGTCAAAACAGCATGATATCAATCTGGAGCTCTCAAAGGTGGTCTTGAAATCCAATCAGTCGGACATAACCCACCAAGTGAAACTTTAGCAACCCAATCAGCTACTAAGTTTGCTTTCCTGGGAATCCAATTACAAGAATGGTTCCTAATTAGTTTACTTGAATTCTGGATATTTTCAAGGATATTAATGCATCTCCAATCATTTGGAGTGGAATCTTCTAACAGATACTTAATTAAAATCTGATTATCTGATTCAAAAATAAAATCTGTGAGCTGGTTTTCTTGAGCATATCGCACAGCTTCATAAAAAGCTATGCTCTCCGCCATTAAGACAGACCCCGCATGTACAACTTTCACTGCTCCATCCAATAACCACCCATTGGAGTCTCTAACTACAAAGGCTATTGCTGCTCTATCATTCTCCAAAGACATAGCACAATCAGAGTTAATCTTAATGGAATTACCTTACGGGGCTTTCCATAAGTTTTGCTCTTCATCATCAGCACCTTCCATCCTTGCAGATCTGCCTTCTTCATTACTCCATCCTTTCGCTCCCCACAGTTCTTGTAGTAGTCTGCTAGCCTGAGAGCAAATAAACACAGGGTCATGAGCAATATTTTCATAAACATAGGCGTTGCATGCTTTCCACATTTGCCATAGGATCATAGCTACTAAAGCTTTTTGCCACTCTGACATATTCTGCTCACAGAACCAGCGCACCACCCATTGTCTTATATTTAAATTAGCGACCTCCTCAGTTCTAATTGAAAAACAGCTCCCAAACCAATAACATTTAAAGCTTACTTGGAGATACTTATGAAATACATAATAATCAAATAGTGCTTAATTATATGCGATTTGATCCATTGACATCCATCTTGTAAACAAAAAAAGGGACAAACTAACAAATGCCAAATACAGCTAGAAACATCTGTCATTAAATATCTACATTCATATTCATAATCAGAGATAAAACATCTCAAAAAGGTCTTCAAGCTTTACAAAGGACATAATAATCTAACCTAATATGGGTACATTTTTACAATAATGTACAATGAACATTGGATTCAAAAACTCACTATTTTTGTAATAGCTCATGGATGAATTCAGCACAACATGTGCGAATGAAATCAATATCTTCTTCAGGAAAGGGATCAACAAGATCAAACATCTGTAACACCAAAACCAGACGAAACATTGACTTAGTAACTTAAAAACAATAAAGTAAAACAAAAGTTCTGAAATATAAATTTACCTCTTAAGTAAAATCAGTCGTGCCTAGAGTGATAATATTGTAAATATGTCTCAAAACATAAAAACCACATAAGTTGGACCCCTTTGGTTGCCGACGGCTCTGAGAAAAAACATGATATCATTAAAACAAATATAAAGGCATGTCTTATTACATTCTGTAAACAAATCCATATGTACTAACCTTTGGCATGATCCATGTAGGGTCCTTTAAGTCACGAACATGCTTACCACAAGCACTGTGTAGCAATGTCCGCATAGCCCTATGATCATCACAATGACAAAGGTTATTGGTTTTACACAAATTCCATAAACTTTGCATACAAAAGGTAAGAATGCAAGAAAACTAACGAATTAATGGTCTTTTTTAAATCATTCCCTGGTTTGAAGTGGAGGGAACATAAGAGGATGACAGTGTAACTACTCTTGCATAGAAGAAGCAACTGCCAATGATCACTGAAAAAAACAGAAGAATATTAATAAGCAAACATAAAACATTATATAAATTATAAAATATCAATTTGTTTCTTACCTATGCACATATGGAGCCAAGAAATACTCGGTTCCAGTTTCACTAAGCCTCTGTGACAAGTATGTATGTCTAGTAGCAGCAGTGGTCCCTTTCTCTTGGATGTGATGGGGGCATAAGAATCCAAATTTTTCGCTTTTGCCAGAGGAGACCAACCTACGATGCATGTACCTACAATAACGCAAGCACATAAATAAAAGGTAAACGGTGAAACTTTTAAAATATTTACTTTAAATTGCAGAAGCTACTTACATTAAGAACAGTTGGACAATCCCAATCGTAAGATTTTGTCCAGGAGCTACCAGGGACATCAAATCATCCCCCTCTCAAGATAGCATGTCACTCCTGACTGTCCAACAACTAAATCCGTAGGCCACTCTCTTGTTTTGAAGGATGTATCATGTGCCATCAGAATCACTTGCTGCATGATATTTAATGGAGGCTATGAAACTTCTTGCTGAGTGAAGGGAGCTGGACTTGGTGGGGCTTTGATCAGACTTGGTGGTGGGCCTTTGATCGGACTATCCTCGGCTCGACCAGAAACAAGGTTCGTTGGCCACAAGATGAATGTGCCCAAGACATCGCTAACGACCTTGAATTCATCAGAAGGGATAGGGACAGGTGCATCCGCAATAATCACCTCGTCAACTGACACCCAGACTTGATCACCTTCCATTTGTCGGTGGTGGACAGTTGATCCTAGGTTATGCACACTACCCCGTGCAACTAACCGTCTCAGAGGATCCTCGACAAAAAGATCACAAAGCCCAGTAATTTGCGGGTTAGGACCCTCTGATGACTGCCCGATGTTGCAACAACTACCATTAGTACTCTGCTTATTAGGATCAATCGATTGTGGCTGGGGAGCACTGGTATCTTGTCTTGAGCTCATAAACACTATCATTTCCTCTTTCATCTTGCTCAACCGGGTCTCTAAAAGTGCATCAAAAGATGCTTCAGCCTCGGCCTTTGCTTTTGCTCTTGCAATGGCCAACATAGTCTCCAATTCCTCCCTAGTCACGATGTTTGAGGAATAGTGTACGGGGGCTCCAAAGTAATCCCGTATCCCTACCCCTCCTCCAACTCCCCTGACACGGCCTGGATGCTCGTGTTTGCCAGTAGCAACTGTGAGGATGTCATTCCTACCCTCTGACTTAAAAGAGCCCTCAGCTTGTTGTTTTCTAAGTTCATCCTGTAACATAATACAAAATAACAAACGTAAGTAATAATGTACGTTTCTTATGTAATTAATTACAATAACGATATATACTTACAATTCTTTCACCAACTATACGAGATTGTTCACTCGTATAAGTCCTACTCCTCTTTTGGTGGGCAAATTGCCATTTTTCTTCTCGACGAACCGGAGATGGCGGAGAAAGAAGAACAGAAGGATCGGATTGAGATGCCTCTTCCAATCTCTTCCGTTTGGCCGCTAACAAGTCTCTTTCAGCCTTTGCATAACCCCCACGAGACATTGTATGAGGGCAATCATTCTTTCTACCACTCTCTTGTGCTTTTTGCCTTTTTGCCTGCGAATAAGAAATGATACAAAAGGAAAGTGTTATAATCAATTAAGATAATTGCTAAGTAAATAAAATAAAAAATAAGTCAACTAACCAAAGATTCAGGAGTAGTCCGAAGCCTAACAAATTCTTGCCAAGTCGCTTGATCAAGAAATGTATACGTGCTGCACGGATTAGGACGAGGCTGACCATCTTGCACCTCAATATGAATGTAATTGTTGGTTAGACTTGTCTTAAACTTGCTCCAGCGCTCATAACAATACGTCATCGTCTTGTTGTACAAGATCTCACTCTGAGGAACGTCGTAGGTGAGCTGAAATGCATGCATTGAAGGAATAAGTGACAAATGAAGTGACATTTGATAATAATTAATTACATACAGAAGAGAATTGTATACCTGAATAGTGTCCCAAATATGCTGCTTCACCTTTGGATCGACATTTCTCCACTCCTCTATCAAGATGCTCGGCTTGTTACATGCAAGGAGGCCGACGAAACTCCTATATCGTTGTGCATTAGGCCTGATTGGTTTCCAATGTCTATCAAACTCAATCGGTATCTTTTCGCGTGCACTCCGACTGAGGGAAACATCTGTCAACCGTGTGCCACATCTACCCCTCCGTACAGACTGGCTACTGCGCTCAGTATGACCCTGGCTCGGAGCATTGCTAGGCTCACCCTGGTTAACACTAGCTGACTGACTCTGCTGAGCACTACATGGCTGACTCTCCTGAGCAGTACGTGGCTGACTCAGAGGTGGAGGAGGTGGCTGATCCTCTGCACTAGGACGCTGGGGATCCGTCATTTGCCTGTAACGACAATAAAGAAAGATAAATCCTAAGCTATGACATGTGAAGACTATATCGATAAAATAACTAAACATATTCTTCGGATAATAATCATAATCATAATTACTTTAGTTAGTTAAGGTTAAAGTAGTATCATAAAGTGATATCCTCCCATATTCCCTCGTGATGATCATTTCTTGTGCCGTGCACATTATCTGCTTCATCTTCTTCGTTCAGTTCTGGTAGACCCCTGGAAAAAGAAGGAGTCTTAAGAAGATCATAATTTGAGTGACTTTTCTCGTCAATATCAACGACCCTTTTTCCTTGGAGAGCTACAGACCACATTTTATTTGCCTGATCAGTGATATAGAACACTTGTTGCGCCTGATCTGCCATAATGAAAGGTTCATCTCCAAAACTTCTACTATTCAGATCTACTAATGTGAATCCTAACCTATCGATCTTCACACCATTATTGACATCAACCCACTTGCATTTGAAAATGGGAAATCTAATTTTAACATAGTCAACCACCCAAATCTCTTCAATCACCCCATAATAAGGTATGGCAGCCAACGTAGGGTTCTTATCTTTCGAACTAGAGAAGTGCATAGATTCAGCCACTAATACAACACCACTGATCTAGACGGTGCTCTTATCATCTACGGACTTCGTGTAAAAGGTATAACCATTGATCACAAATGAAGTCCAACTTATGACATCAACTTCAGGACCACGTGCTAACCAATTTATTGTATCAGAAACACATTGTTCTCCGTCAACCTTTTGTTTGAACCAATGTGCGAAAGTTCTGTTATGCTCCCTGATTAACCTTTGTTCGCTCATTCGACTATTTTGTTTCCGTACAATTTCTTTATGGGCATTCATGTAATATTGAACTTCATCAACATTGTTCAAGATATACAGGTGGACTTGTTGCAATTTATCAGCATCTATGCTCTTTACTGTTGTCCCGCGTCTACCCCCTTCTTGATCATGATGCTTAGGAAGGCCAATATGTCGTACATTTGACAAATACTGTTGACAAAATTCCATAGCTTCTTCAGAAACATATTTTTGAACAATAGATGCTTCAGGCCGATTGGGGTTCTTCACATACCCTTTTAGTATTTTCATAGTTCTTTCGATCGGGTACATCCACCGGAAATAGATAGGGCCACACAACTTTATCTCCCTCACTAGATGAACAACCAAGTGTACCATGATATCAAAAAAGGACGGAAGAAAAAGCTTCTCAAGCTGGCATAAGATAATGTATCCTTCATTTTCCAATTCCTCCAATCTTTCCGTGTCAATGACTTTACAACAAATGGCATTGAAGAAGAAACAAAGTCTAGTCAATATGTGTTGAAGATCATATTCGGCAATGCCTCGAATAGCTACTGGGAGTAGTTGTTGCATTAAGACATGACAATCATGAGACTTTAGCCCTATTACCTTCAAGTCTTTCATCGATACAAGCTTTTTAAAATTTGAACAATACCCTAAGGGAACTTTAGCGCCATGTAAACACTCACAAAAGCTTCTTTTCTCAACCTTAGACAAAGTATGAGCAGCTGGAGGACAAAAAGTTCTATTACCGTATGGCCTTGGATGTAAATCTTCTCGTATTCCCATTTCTTGCAAGTCTAATCTTGCCTTTACGCCATCCTTAGAACTTCCCTGTATGTTGAGCAGTGTCCCAACAATACTATCACATACGTTCTTCTCCACATGCATGAAATCAATACAGTGTCTGACGTCAAGATTGCGCCAATATGGAAGATCGAAGAAGACGGACCTTTTTTTCCATATATTTTTCTCATTTCTACTCTTTGATGACTTACCAAACATAGTATTGATATTTTTCACCTTTTCATAAATTTTCTCCCCAGTCAATGCCTCTGGAGCATCTTCAAACTCTTGGCCACTGAAAAAAGCTTTTTTTAATCTACGATAAGGGTGGCTTCGTCTTAGAAATCGCCTATGCCCAAGGTAAACCGTCTTTCTTCCATGTTGAAGTTGATGGTAGCATGTGCCTTCTTCACATATCGGATAAGCTTTGTGGCCTTTAACGCTATATCCTGACATGTTCCCATATGCAGGGAAGTCATTTATAGTACAAAAGATCATTGCTCGCATATTAAAAGTCTCCTTCTTGTTCGCATCAAAAACATCGACACCTTTATCCCACAACTCTTTCAAGTCTTCGATCAAGGGTTCTAGTTAAACATCTATGTCATTTCCGGGTTGCTTTGGTCCCGAAATCAACATAGACAACATAATGTACTTTCGTTTCATACATAACAAAGGAGATAAGTTGTAAATTACCAATAGAACAGGCCATGAACTATGTATACTGCTTAGGCTACCATAAGGATTCATACCATCTGTGCTAAGCCCAAGCCTGAGATTCCTAGGTTCTTCACCGAAGGTAGGAAATAATTGATCAATTTTTTTCCATTGAGAAGAATCAGCTGGATGTCGCAGCTTTCCATCAGAAATCCGCTCATCTGCATGCCATCTCAAATTTTTGGCATCAATTTCATTAGCAAACAGGCGCTTGAACCTTGGAATGATTGGAAGATACCACAAAACTTTTGCAGGGCCCTTATTTGATTTATACCTCGGGGTTTCACATATCGGACATTGCTCCTTCTCTTCATGATCTTTTCTATACAATATGCAATCATTAGGGCAAGCATGGATCTTTTTATACTTCATCCCTAGTGGACACAGTATTTTCTTAGCATCATAGTATCGACAAGGCAACACATTATCATCAGGAAGCATATCTTTAAAGGCCTCAAGCGTTTCTGAAAAACTCTTGTCGCTCCATCCATGCCGTGCTTTCAAACTTACCAATTTCAATACAGCACTCAGCAATTGGTATTTTTTACACCCCGGGTACAACGGCTTCTCAGCATCACTGCATATATTACCATATGCATGTGATTGTTCAAAAGCCTCTTCTCCTACATCACGAATAATGTCCTCTATCCGATCATCCATATCCGTGTCATTATCATCACAAGTCACTTCCCCCTGTTGAGATGCACTTGGCATTTCTAATTGTTCACCATGCCATACCCATACTACATACGTCTTACAAAACCCTTCACAAATTAAATGTGTATATATATCTGCAGCACTTAATCGCTTCTCATTCAAACATTTTACACAAGGGCAATAAAACATCCCACTATCATCATCGGCAGTTCTTTTTGCAAAGTCTAAAAAACCCCTCACCCCAATATCATATTCAACACTCGTCCGTTTAGCTTGTATCCAACTACGATCCATATATTCGAACACCTTTTTTTTGTTTTCTACTTTTTCCCCTGGAAAAGGTAGGAATATGATGAGAATGGGTCATCTTTTTTCTTCAAGCATAAACAAGAGTGTTGACTTTTTTACTTATTTGCATGGCTTCCTACAATTCCAACCTTATAAAGAAAAATTCACTAAACGCATATATATCCTAATTACCCCGTCGTGTTTAGAAAGGTATAAACAAAATAAAAAGGTATAAACAATAGAGTAATATATTTATGTATCGTGAGGCTTGCTGTGATTTTAAGGTGGTGTTTATTTCGAGTTGTTGTGATGTCTTTGGGAGATCGATGCATGGAAGCAATAGATACACGCAGAGTCATCCCCATTTAACAATATATGTTAAGAATGTGTAATGTTTTTGATTTAGTGTCACAATGAAACAGCATTTGATTTTGATGATCATCTCATGGGAAGGCACAACCCATTAATTAATTATTAGCTTTTTAGTGACTTGTTGGCTCTGGTTTATGGCTTGTTTAATGAGTTTCTGTTTTGACTTTAACAAACAAAAGAGGAAATCAGAATTACAAAGTGAAGAATATGATGTGCTTGATTTAATGCCACAAAGAAGCAGCATATGAATATTATCAACACTTTCAGTCACTTTTGGTTTAATTTCTGACTTCTTGATGTGTTTGTGTTTTAACTGAAACAGAGTTTAAAGATTAGCAAAAAGGAAATCAGAATCAAGAAGAAGAAGAAAACAGAAAGCTGGCTATGGTATCTCTTATGGCAAAAAGAGACAAGACAAGATTTATCATCACATCATAAACAAAACCTACTAAACTTGCACTCACATTTTGTCAAGTTTGCACCTTTTTTAATTCGTTTGTCTTAATCAAAAGATTAGGACAAACCCAAAGAAAATTATAGGCCAAAAATAGGAAAAACATATAGCTAGCAATAAAGCTTATGGCCCTATCCGGAGGTTCTGTTTTCTGCAAATTGCAGTGAAAAGCATAGTGTGTCTTATTCAATGCCAAGATGAAGAAACATAAACAATGGAGACTAGTGCACCCAAACATAAACAATTAGAGTTCATAAGTACTTTCTAGCTAGCTTTAATTGCCGCAAACTCACATCAAATTGAAATTCAATTCATGTTTATTGTAGCAGTTCAATGTAGCACTAAAGCTCAACGTCTCTTTGAGCATATCATGATCTGCTAAATCCATGACAGCAGTTCCCAACAACTGACCTAATGTCTTCAATTTCTCCTTTCAAACATTTTATCAAACACCTAATGTGCATTCACATTCAACAATATAGAATAGAGTAGGAACATAACGGTGTTTTCTCAGAACAGAGGAGGAACATACCTCAAAAAAGAGATTGAAGACGAAGATTTCCCAGAAATGCAGTGACGACAGCACCCACGAGCAGCTGAAGCAATGTATGAGGTATGTTCGACGACAGCACCCACGACAGTACAGCGGCCGAAGAGCGACGACGGACTCGATTTAGAATGGGATTAGGTAACGGACGGGGACTCGCTCTGAGGAAAGAAAAGATTGGGAACAAACTTGCTTGGGTGATTCAGAATGGAAGGGACCGATTTCAGATTGGAAAAGGCGCGGGAGTGTGAGTTGAGGCACGGCTGGGAAGTAAATTGGGAAAAAATTTTTTTAAGACCGGTTATCCTCTTAACCGGTCTTTAAAAAAAAATTTTTTGACCAGTTATCCTCTTAACCGGCCCAAAAAAAATATATTTTAGACCGGTTCTCTTAGAACCGGTCTAAAAAATAAAATCCCTAATTTTTTTAGACCGGTTAGAAAGGAACCGGTCTAAATAATATTTTTTAGACCGGTTATTATAATAACCGGTCTCCCAACTTGTTTATAATAACAAAAATGCCACCGCGCATTTCTTTTAGACCGGCATCCTCTACAACCGGTCTAAATAGGCCGGTCTAAAACACCTTTTTTGTACTAGTTACTTGGAGAATTTGGAACTTAACATGCCTTTACTTCACTTGAAATCTCTCCATGTTTCTATTTTTGGATGGAATACTGTTGTTTGCTAGGATCCTTTGCAGGCACATTCTTGGAAAGGTCGTCGGAGGAACCAACATCCACCATACATCCTTGGACCTCTTCCGATTGATCTTGAGCCACCTCCACCAAGGAAATCCAATGCGGGAGAAGTTATTTTTAACGACAAATGCATAATTCTCATCAGGATGAGAACTTCTCCTTCAAGTGACTCAAGATACCCTAACACATGTTGTCTTTTCCTCACTTGTTTTCTTCTTAAATCCTATGATTCTTTGAGCTTAATTGTTGTGTGAAGAAGATAAGTGTGGGGGAGGGACACAAACCAGTAGAAAAAGGTAGAAGTTGCTTAGTTTAATAGGTATAATAAGAACCCCCTTTGTATGCTTTGCATCTTTTTGCCACCACCATACTTAATTACCATTGTTCCTTGAATTTCAATTTGCTAAACATTCTCTTTAGAGTTGCTTTACACATTGAGGACAATGTGTTGATTAAGTGTGGGGGAGGGAAGTACATTTCAAATCCCATTAATTGATTGTTTTTAAATTATAAATGCCTTAAACTAAAATATTTTTCAAAACTTTTCAAGAATGACTTACCTTGATACATGTCCTAAGTGGTAAAGGGTCGCATTTGCCACTTTGGAATGTGATTTGTGAGAAATTCTTTGAACTTTCATGATTTCTAGTGTTTTGGAAACTTTTTGAAACAATGATTTGCTTTTCAAGTGAATGGGAAAAGAAATAAACCCACAATTGAATTTTTGCTTACTTCTTGTTTTGAGAAATGAAATCTTTCATATCATTAGTACTTTTAAGAGTTGAGCATTCTTGTAATTGATTGCAATGTTTTGATTGATTATATTTTTAAGGTTAGCATTAAGAATAGTGAAGTAAATGCATTGTGGTTAGCTTCCTATGCAATTGATTGTATTGGAGTGAGCATTAGAGAGAAACCTAGTTGGAAGGTTAATTGAGCCTTGAATTCTTTCTATGTGTGCATGTTCACTTAGTCTTTCACCTTCTAGAACTTGTTTCAACTCTTCTTCAAAACAGCATTTGCATTAGTGTGATGAAAATGAAAGAGGCATTCATTCTAAACCCTTTCACCTAAACACAATCCTACATTCATTCACCATTTGTTACCCCCTTTGAGCCATTCCTATGTTGTATGCATGTCATTATTTCATAGTGTTCATGGTATTCTAACATCAAAGTGGTTTGCCAATAGGTAGTTGAACAAATTATATATGGAAATGTCATGTATATAGAAAAGAGAATTGAAAAAAAAAGTATATATGTTGAAAAAAAATATAGTTTGAAAAAAAGAAGAAGAAGAAAAGAGAAGTAGAAGAGAATTAAAAAAGAAGAGAAAAAGAAAAGAAAGGTATTTAAAAAAAATGTGTATAGTTTAAGAAAGGAAAAGTAGAAGAAGAAAAATTGAGAAAAAGAAAGAAAGAAAGAAAAGAAGAAGAAAAGAGAGAGAAAGTATTGTAAAAGAAAAAAAATAGAAAAGTGATGTGAATAAAGAAAGAAAAGCAAAAGAAATATTAAGAAGGCATTGGTTCATGAATTTAGAAAAAAATTAGCAAGAGTTTTCAAATTATTTAGATGCTATGAATTTATTCATTGACTTAAACTTGCATACCAACAATTTCTTCTTCTGTTTAATTCATTTCATCTAGCCTTCATCCATTATTACAAGCCTTTTAAAGCCCTCTTGATTCATTGCATTAAGTGCTATTAGTTGTGGAGAAGTTAGAGTTGTTACAAGCCTATGGTAAGGTGTTGATTAAGTGAATTAGAGTGAAATTATCCCAATGGGGTGAGATGAGTTAAACACTATTACCTTGAGAGCCTCTTGTACTTCATTTTAATATTTTGGATTGTGTGGTTAACTAATTTCTTTGCATTGCTTGACTATGACTAGTGTTGACATGAGAAATTTGATTACTTGATCCATTGCTTTCTAATTATGAAATTGCTCGTCTTTCAATTGCATTAATGATTGGAATTTAAAAAATTGTGCTTAATTGCCTTTGTTCAGAAGTACAAAGGTCTAAGTGTGGGAAAATTGATTGAACCATATTTTTATATGAATTTTTCATGATTAATTTGGGATTTTAATGTATTTTCTAGGATATTATTGCATTATTAAGCATTAATTTTGGTTAGGGACAATTATTTTGAATTAATGGGAATTAGGGGCAAAATGGTCAAAATTCATTAATTATTATATTTTTTTATTATCCCTTGAACTTTTGATATTAACTTGTGCTTAATTTTGTATTGTAGGTATTAAAGAAGGAAATTGAGGATTTGGGATGTTCAAATTAATTATTTTGAGGTGAATTGGGTCAAGTGGAAAGAAAGAAAAGAAAAAAAAAGGAACAGAATAGGCCCAATTAGCTGAAGTCCAGACGGATATCAGCTGAAAAAAAAAAAAACAAAGACAGAACAGAAGCAAGGTGGGCCGACTGGAACAGGCCCAAAATCAAGGAAAAGAAACAGGATCCGAGAGTGATTTCACTGAGTTGAGAAACAAAAACGGGTACTCGGTGGACATGCATTCTAGATATGGGAGAGACCCGAGAGCAGCCGAAGGGATATATCACAGACAGCGCCGCACAAGTGGAGGAGGATCGAATCATCTCATCATCTGCTTCCTCTCTTCCCTTTCTTGTGTCGCCGGCGGCACAAGCTTCTCATCTCACCATTGCCTCCGGCGACCACCTTGAAACAGAATCACAGACCCGAGAGCCATTATACAGTGAACAGCGCTGCTGGTCTGGAGAGAAGGAGACGCGAGAACATCACAGTGGCGGTTGCAACACTGGGGGAGAGACGGACTTCTGTCTAAACTCGCCGATGATAGAAGAAGAACCACTCCATCAACACCACCGTCACCTTCTTCATCACCGACCCTGCCTCAACCTCTATTGTCCTCCGTTGAGTTACTCCCACACAGCTATTTCTCTGTTCTTTTCCCACCACTGTCACTGTCCTCTGAAATTTTTCCTTTGCTCACTGCCACTGTCACTTCTTCACCACTCCATCACTACCGACAGCTCATTCAACCATCTTCTCCTATCATCGTCTTCCTCTGTTTCAGACCGTCATCCATCACCGTCTCTCTATTCTCACTCTTTCACCACCATCCTTCTCCTTCCACTGTCGTTTGTTCTTCACTTCATCACCAGAATTCCTCTGTCCCACATAGCCAGAGTCCTTCTTTCTATTCCCCATTAAGTCAATATTGCCATTAGCTTCATTGGATATTTTGGTTGGGAAACTGATATGAATTGTGGCAGTGGCTATATGTGACTAATTTTGCTTGTTTCTTGGTGATGAGGATTTGTGCGTGAGCTTAATGGCATACATAGGGGAGTTTTTTTTGTCTAGAATTATATATTTAAATTTCCTAGTTTTAGGAATTATTGTATATGATTCTGGAACTAAGATTGATGTTAATTGTCTCTGTTAGTTTGATATTTGTGATTGGATTGGATTTTTGTGGCTTGTGGGATTTTTATATATACATTTCCTTATTGATTCAATGAAATTGTGTTATTTGCGTGTTATTGTTAGATAATATAATCAACTTGGATTAATTGAGTGTCGTGTTATCGTATTCATATTAAGAGGAAACAAGTTATAGTTATCCATTTTAATTGCACATTAAGTGGTTTTTAACAATATCTCAAGAGATAGTAGTTAGCTATGTTTGTAGGAGCTACTATTAATTGGGAATATTGGACTCAAGTGTTATCTTAAGGTTGTTCTTGAGACTTAATGAGTTTTAATTCCCATTATCTTTTTGAGTGAGGATTGTCACTTCTTCATTACTAAGAGCATTCTTTATTCATATTTTCCATTCCATTCCATTCACTTTTATTCATTTTCCATTTTTATAAATAAAATACAAAAAAAATATTAGATTAATATTTAAAAATTGCACTTTCTTTTAGTTATTAATTTAAAAATCCAAAAATCATTTTCCCCTTGTTTTAATTGCATTTGCATGATAATTAGTTTACTTAGGTAGTTCAATAAAGGCTCCTCAAGTGAGACGACCCGAGTGTTGCATTATACTGCAATTCTCGGATTAAAAATATTTTGCGTTTGACCCCAAGGAGTAAAGACACGGTCAAATCATACGCTTCATTTCTAATCTATTTAAGCTCTTTATTTTCATACATTTTCTTCACCCTCTTCCTCTGTTCTCCTCATCATCATGGTTAGGCGATATGCTAAAGAAATGATGGAGATTCGTCCTTGCCAACTTCCACCTCCTTCTACTCTTCGTGCTGCTTCTGAAGAAATGCTAGAGATTCCTCCTTCCCAACTTGGTCCTCCACCTACTTCTCTTCCTCCATCTTCCCAACATGTTCTTCCTCCTCCTTCTCAACCTACTCCTCCTCCGCTTGCTTCGCTTCCTCTTCCTCCACCCCGATTGCTTCGTTTCCTCCTCCGACTAAACCTCCATGCCCTCCTCGTGCTCCTCCTTCCCAACCTGCTCCTCTGCCTTCGGCCTGTGGCTATCACTGCTACCGGTTCCTCATCACTCGTACTCATCTTTTCATATGATTCAGATCACTTCTCTGAAGATGATGGGTAGGTTTTATTTATTTTTGTTTTTAAGTTTTATATATATATATATATATTAATGTAATGGCTCAAACATATATAAAAATAATAATAACATTCCTTATGGTTGTTATTAAAGAACAATGATAAACGTACCTCTCGGTCAATTAATTAAAATAACCGTTATAAAGGTAAAAATATAATTAGCAGTTTTTGCCAACTAACAGTTATATAAAACCTTAAACACTATAGATTAGTTAATAATATACCTCACAGTTACTTGAATATAACCATCATAAAAATAAGACTATTAGCAGTTCTTACCAACTAACCGTTATGTAAAATCTTAAAATCTAGAACGGGGGTTTGTTTGTAAAACATCCAAATAGTTAGACATTTGAAAACGTTGGCACTCAATCAAAAGTTCTAGATCTTTCAGCTCTGAGAAAGGCATCCGTTCAAACTCAAAGTTTCCTTTCTTCAAGTTCTGGTCGGGTTGACATAAGGTTTGTGATTTTCTTTCATTGTACATTTTTGTGAATTTATTTTGGGCATGGATGATTATTGGGTTTTGATTGGGGTTTTTGTTACTACATGATTTATGCTAGATATGGTATTTGAATAAGTAGTGGATGTATACTAATATCTAACTAGAGACTACTAGGATAGGGCAACATATTTCCTTGAGTTTGCATTTGTGCATAATCCCCCAAACGATGATTTGATTCTTTGCCCCTATGTAAAGTGTGGCAATGTACAATGAAGTGATCGAGAAACTTGTACATTGTACTTAGTGATTTATGGAATCGATCCTACTTATACAGGTTGGACAAGGCATGGGGAGACAGGTAGTGGGGTGGCTGAACATACGAAAAGTTATGCATCACTTGATTTTGATATAAATGCATTTGACACCGACTGTCTGGATGATATGGCCAAGGCATTGAGAGAGGACCTTCGAGATTGTCTTAAAATGATGGAAACTTTGAAGGTCAATGTAGTGAAGCCATTGTATGAGGGGTACGGTGCACTAAGTTTACCTTATTGAGCACTATGTTGATGTTGTACAACTTGAAGGAGAGAAATAGGTGGTCTGATATGAGCTTCACATAATTGCTTGAGGCTTTGAATAAAATGCTACCTACCAAAATTGTGGTTCCACCAAAAACATATGCTACAAAGAAGATAGAAATCCTATCTATACAAAGATGCCATACTTTAGGGTGATTGAGGACATCTAGAAGTTAGATTATGTTGGCATTCGGGTTCCCATTTTCGGTTGCAAGTGGGTTGACAATAATCACGGTTTGAGAATTGATGAGTTAGGCTTGATACAATTGAATTTGAACAAGGAAGGGTATAAAGAAGAATATTTTATTTTGGCATCTCAGGCTAAAAAGTTTTCTACATCCATAATCCATCTAAACATGGATGGTCTATTGTTTTGTTGACAAAATGAGGATATGGGTGATGAAGTTGAGGATGATTCATTCAATGGAAGGTCACTAGAATCATTAAATTTTGATAAAAAAGATGCTTTGTATGTCAAGCACGACTATAATGAAGGCATTTAGGTTTTAAAAAGGCACTACAAAAAAACATGAAATTTCTGACGGAAAAAATTTCTGCTGCAAATTCTGCCGGAAATATGTCGGAAATTCCATCTTTTGTCACGGAATTTCCAACGAACTAATTCTGTCGCAAATTTACAACAAAATTTCCGTCAGAAATTTTATTCCGTCTCAAATTGCGAGGGAATTTCTGACAGAATTGAATTTCGTTGCAATTTCTAACAAAATTCAATTCCGTGGTAAAATTTAAAAATTATTATTATTTAATTAATTATTATTTTTAATTAAATTTAATTTTAAAAAATTACTTGTATAAAATTTATTAGTTATTAATTAATAAATTTTTAATTTATTTTTAATTATTATTTTCTAATTTCTAAAATATTTTTAATTTTCAATCATAGGTTTTGGTCCTTGTAGGGGCAAAATGGTCATATGAAAATTTATTTTAAAAAAATAAAATTTATTAGTTATTAATTAATGTTAATAAAAAATTAATTTTAGAAATTAGACAAAAATATAGTCATATGAAATTTATTTAAGATGTAAATTTTTTTAATTTGAAGTTAATTTGTAGCACCCCAAATTTTATATTCACCAAATATATTGTAATTATTTTATAAATTCAATAAAATGGTGAATATTCATGAATTTGGAATTTATAAACTTTTATAAATGTTCATAATCATGGGAAAATGGGAAAAATAATTATGAAATTAATTTGGGTAATCTAAAAAGCCCAATATTAAGGTCCAAAAATAGAGAAGTAGTAGAGAAAATATTTGGTCAAAAAATATATAGGAATTGGCCAAAGAAAAATAAGAAAAGAAATTGAATTTAAAAGGTAATGGCAAAATCATAATTTTGCCAATTTAGCACAAAATAAATTATTTTCCAATTAATTGAAGTTAATTTCAATTAATTAATAATAATAAAGGTGAAAAACATATTTAGAATATTTTGGTTATTTAAATATAATTTTATGAAAAATTTGAGTAAAAAGTGCAATTTTGATCAAAATTGAGACTTTACATGTATATGTAACCGGAACAAGTTGTGAAGCCAATTGAGATCAAAGGGTAGGACCCCTAAGAGTCTCCTACATGTAGCATAAAGAAGGAAATATTGGTTGGGCTTAATGAGCATAGTTACATGTACATAAGGATTTATGTACATAAGTTAATTTTTGGAACTTAGGAAAATGAAACAAATGAATAAAATGAGGCAAAATATATGATAAATATCATCATCTTCCTTCTTTCTCCAGCATATCACGTCCACACAGACCTAAAACAAGAGAGAGAAAGTTGAGAGCATTTAGAGAGAGAAAGGGAAGAAATCTCACAAGGTAAGCCGATTTCTCTGATGATTTAGCTCCTAACGCGTATAACTCCGACTATAAGCTACTCCTCTTTGTTCTTTAAGGTTTGGAGGCTCAAAAATCTGTTGTAGAAGGGCTAGGTTTTCAGTCATACTGAGGAAAAGATAGTGGGAGCTTGAGGTAACTTCTAAACCTTTGTATATCGACTATTCTGGTTGCTGTAGACAATTTAATCGGTGAAATTTTGTCGAATTGTCTTTGTTTGTAAATTTTGGAAATGTGACATTAGAAGTGTTATGCTGCCCAATTTTAGTTCAAATGGCAGTTATAACTCAATTAGATGGTTAATAAAGTGGTAGGAGTATAAAGGAACGTGTTTACGGAACCGAAATCACAAAACCCCGATTTTTCCTGGAGGATATCATAATTTCAGCTAGAGTTGTTAGAGGGCCTTAGAGTTGGATTTTCAATGATGTGATGGTTCCATTGAGTTCAGGAGCAAAAATTAGGTGGGATTACAGTTGGTCACTTTTTTGGAAAAGGCCGAAAAAGCATAATTACGAAAACGCCCATGAAACCCTTAAAGTAGGCTGCCAAGGGCAATTTCATAATTTGACATTGAATTTGGTAATTCTAAGCTTGGAAATGGATTCCTTAGGCAAAAATATGTCAAGATAGCTCATATCAAAATTTCAGGAAAAGTACAGTCGGGTCGGGTACGGCGGGGTTGGGTTAGGTCAGGGTTCCAGGGGCATTTTGGTAAATATTTACCATAGGCTAATATAACCACAATAAACACTATGGTAGTGCTTAAAATGATATATGGATAGGTTATAACCTATTTCTTATACATTTAACATTTTAGGCCCAAGTCGAGAGTTGAAAGTTGACCCGTTTTACGAGGCACACGATACAAGAGTAATAGAGCTTTGAGGTAGGGACTACTATCTCTTATATACAATATGATTAATTGTATGTTATATGTTATTGTATTTCATGATATGAATGCGTGCTAGAGGCATAATACCTGGTTGTGGTTCAGTGCTCAGCCAAGGTATATCAAAAATCCTAACTGTGGCGGTGACTCGACTAAAGTACATGTAGGGGTTCTAACTCGATATTTGGCCCTGAAACTTGTGTACACATATGAATCAAATTGAACTTTCATTTTACCTAATATGGTGCATTGCATATTTAATTTTCACATTTTATATGTCGATAGTATGTTTCTACTGGGATTCTTCAGAATCTCACCCCTTTTTCTAAACAAACATCTCAGTGGGTGCCAGTAGATCGAAAGGCAAAGACGTAGACACAGGGAAGTGATTGGCATGTGTCTCGAGGCAAAGTCAAAGTTCATGGTTATAGTTAGCTTATGTTTACAATACTTTTGAATATCTTGTAAATATTGAAAATACTGTCGTATTCTGTATTTTGTTTATAGACGACTCTGGAAGGTAAATGAATACTTTTATCAGTATATATGTACTTTTCTGTATGCGTGTGGAACTCGGTTTCTATTACTTTGCTTATATCAAAATGGAAATGGGTGTTGACATAATTTATACTCCCTCCGGTCCTAATTATAGGACAAAGTTTGTAGTGCAATTTACACTACAAACTTTATCCTATAATTAGGACCGGAGGTAGTATTAAAAATTACAATAATGTATAAAATTATTTTATATTATTATTACATTTGTATATAAGAAACAAATATATATATGTACCAATAATTGATTGTGTATAATAAGATTATATATATAATTGTGTAATAATAGAATGCCAAAGCAGTCGAGCCCATCCGGTAAGGCATCGCGCACTTACAGACGAAGTCGTGGGTTTGAACCAAAGGAGGCCAAGTTGAGTTGCATTTCTAGGAAAAAAGAGATTGTGACACGTGGCGGATTTTGGTATCGGCTACAAGATGGAGGCCGTCGGAGCTGCCACGTGCCGCCGTCGGCAATGAGGTGGTTGCCGCCGGAGTTACCGCTTGGCTTTTTAAAATTTAAAAAATAAAAAAAAGTTTGCGACGAAATTTCTGATGAAATTGAATTTGTCAAAAATTACGAGGGAATTTCTGACGGAATTCATTCCCTCAGAAAATTGAATTCCGTCGGAAATTCCCTCGCAATTTCTCAAATTTAAGATGGAAATTCTCTCAGAAATTTGCGACGGAATATAAATTTCGTCAAAAATTGGTTTGTTACATAGTTATTAGCGACGGAATCCATTCCGTCAAAAATTCAGTCGAAAAATCTCAATTTTGTGACAAATTCCGTCAAGAAATTCAATGTTTTTTTGTAGTGAGGGGAAAATTATTATTTGACAAGAAGAGAAGAATTTAAGCTTAAAAAAGTAACTTCAAAAAAGCTAAGACTAGGAAAAGAAAAAGAGGCACTTAAGTTCTGTGTTCGGACTGTGTATTATTGTTTTCCTATTGCCGGGCTGGGTTAATTTATGTGTTTTTATAGATGGTCTATTATATTGTTGTTTGTTTATATGTTATTTATAAAAGCAAGTGGAAATCGATAGCAGCACCCCCTAAATTTTTTTTAAAAAGATGTTATAGATATTTAATGGTTATTTGTTAGAAACTGAAATCCATGTTTTGAAATTATCTAATAGTTTCTTACAATAAATGTTATATATATAACAATGGAGCAATACATTATAGGTGATATATTTGAACCATTATAAAGTTAAATTTTCCCCTATATTTAAATGTCTTTTTGCTTCTCTATTTCATTCATTAGCACACTTGTCTTAGTCTCTTAGATCAAATGTAAAAATCCCCAACCTACCAACCTCAGAACCCCACCACTCCAGTCATCTTTTCCGATTGTCTTTTATGTTCTTCAACCATCATTTTCAATCGAACCACACCATCCACAAAGTCTTCTCTGTGATTCTCAGCGACAACTGCTCAAGTTGTTGCGCAAACTCTAACACGCATTTTTGTTCATTACTCACGTTTTCGTTCTTCAGACCTATCCAGGTCGTATTTCTTTGCGTTGTCTATCTAAACATATGGAGGTATGACTTCCCTTCTCCATTTTGCATTCTCCATTATTATTCACTTCATGTTTTTAGGTTTTGACATAAGTCATGCTCATGTTTTTTTCCTTGTAAAAACTTTGATTGAAGGTTCTTCTCCTGTTATAGGAAATCATTAAAGATTAACAAAGATTTCACTATGTTGAGTGTGTGGAAAATAACCCCAAGTAGTATAGAGTTGCTACAGGCCACATGTATAACTTACAGGGGAGAACAAGATTCAAAACTGTCTCTACAAGCTACATGTATAACCTATAGGGGGATATCACGATTCACAACTTGTCTCTCCATCATAATCATGTTAGCCTAGAGATCTAAAGGCCACCATTGATCCAAGTTAGCTCTTCTAGTGTCCACCACAGAATACTCATAGGAGGAACTATGTGCTATGTGCTGTGTGCTTGAACTTGTTGCTTGACCTGACCACCTTATTGTCATACCATCTATGACAAAAAAGGTATTATATATATATATATGCATTAGATAAATTTTCTGCTTTAGCTTTGCTTGTTGGATTTGACTATATAATAGAATAGAGGCTCACACATAGAGTATATATAGCTATGTAATTTGGGATGGATCAAATTCTCGGCTTTGTGACTAGGTTCAATAGAACTCCCTGCCGTAAAGGGCACAAGGAGAATGTAGGCTCGAGTAAAACTTGATAGAGAATGGGAGATTAGATCTATAGAATGCCATCTGCTCCTTCTCATTAGGAAGCATATGGCATTCTATAGATCTAATCTTTCATTCTCTATCAACTCTTGTTTGAGGCTGCATACCTCTTGAGTCCTTTAAGGTAGGGAGTTCCATTGTACCTAGCCACAAAGTCAGGAATGTCTTAATCCATCCCAAATTGTATGGCTATACTCTGTGCACAATTTCGTTCTGCATGCAGGGACAAAAGGAGAATCCCTATTTTTTGAAAATAACTTGGCTCAAAAGTTAACGTTATTAAATAACAACCATTATATATTTATACACTATATATGACAGCTATTTCATTAAACCTGTTAACATTTATAGCAAATAAATAATGGTTGCTATATAACAATAGTTATGTATGCTAAACTTTTATATAACGATTATTTTAAAAGAACCATTATATCTAGTATAGAGTTTTATAAAAATTGTTTACTTTAAACTGTTATTTATTATGACAGCATTACGAACGTCATAACCTTATCGCATCTCAATACATAATTAGTGTTATAATAGAACCATTATAATAGATACAGAATAAATCACGGTTCAGAATCGTAATGTATCTGCACCAAGCTTTTATAGTACCCGCATATACGATAGTTTAGAAATGTTTTGTATGGTAGTTAGTAACCATCATATATCACAATTTCTGTTGTAGTGATAGAGGATAGATCATAAAGGAATAATTGTGCTTATCATAAGTTAATGTCCTTAAGCATAACCACTATAAGAGAGAAGAGGAAATATGAGCATATATCACTTTATGGCTTTAGAATGAGAGGATGCATGATGTAGAAACATTAAGAAGATGATGATAGAGAGATATCTGGTAAAGAAGTGGAATTCATGTTCCAACTCCCCCAATGGTAGAATTGTTGTGAACTTTCATTTTCAATGAAAATTTGACAGACCGAATTCTACAGTTTGGTATTGGTATACAAGTTGTCAAGGTTCTTTGTCATATACAGTAGATTGGTCAATCAACTTTCATTACATTGATGCACAATCCTTCATACGTTTTAGGAGTTGGAGTTGGAACATAGAATTCCATTTCTTTGACGATATCCTATGAAGCACCAATACTTTAACTTATTGAATGTATTGTATTCAGTATGTATCCAATACTTGGTACATTCGGGTATTTCATATATATTAAAAAAGTATTAAAATATATTTTTCAATTTTAACAATTTTAATTTTAAATATGGATCCAATACTTAAAACTTAAGGTCAATCCTTAAAGAAAATGCTTCAGTACATTTTTTTATCAGAAATTAAAATAAATTCAAGATATATTATATTTACTTAACAATAAATATTATATTAAACTGAATTTTATTATATCTAGAAATATTTATGTCACAACCCAAAATCAACGTCGTGACTGGCACATAGGCTAAACCAAATAATTCCATTTAGCCTAGCAAGCCTAAACAAACCATACAGAGCATCAGACATAACCTTTGCAACAATAAGAGTTCAACGCTGCCATATATTATAGTCATAATGTCAGAGGACCCCATATGAATGGATTCTTGAATAAGTCTATGAAAAAAAATTGTGAAGAGAGGAATGAGTCTATCACTAAATCAGTGAGGACATAGATAGCAAAGCGCACGGAAGGGAAACAAAGGCGCATAAGAGTTTTTCGAAAACACACTTGAGGGAGGGAAATTGAATAAAATCGAAATCATCCAATAGCATATGCCAACAACCACAAGACATTAAACTACAACTATAATCTCACTTACACATTCCTTGACCATCTCACTTATCTCTTCTGGCACATATCTATGTAACCCATGGTAAGTAACAATCGTACGTCGCACCTACACACACACACACATCATACTTCGCATATACATTTTAGGTATCATGGTGAGCAATAACCGTCGCACCTATATATCCCACACACATAAATATAATACATCTCATATATATATATATATATATATAGGGGTGTGCATCATTTTCCCGTCCCGATGTTCCCGTCCCGATCCCGAGCAAATCGGAACGGAAAAATCCAGTCTTAAAAGTTTCGGGACGGGAAAAAATCGGGATCGGGAAATATAATTTCGGGATCGGGAATGGGGTTTCCCGATCCCAAATTTTTCCCGATCCCAAAACAATAGATATAGTTTTTTTTTTCAGTTATCTGACTCATCACTAGCTTAGTTTAGTCACTTTGGTGTATCAGTGTATGGGACTCTTTGTAAGCAAAGCCTGACCTCTCGACCCACTGCCCTCTCTGATCTGAGGTCTTCTATTCTTCTAAGTTTTGAGCCCTAATTCCCTTCCCATCCTCTCTCAGCGTCGGCATCGGCGATGGAGCGGTGACTCTGCCTGAGGAGTGAGAACGACGCGTCACGACGGTTCTTCATCATGGCTCTGTTTTTTCTTCTGCCATATGATTCCTTCTATTGCAGGGCATGCCAGGTTAGGAAAGATTTCGTTTCTGCTATTTACTTATTTAGGATTCTGTGTTCCAAGAAACTCATCTTTCAGGGCCAATGAAATTGTAATATTGAATCCTTGCAATTATTAGTTCAGTAGGAAGAAGAATAACATCATTCCTAATGTCCTCTTCTGAGCATGCGTTCTTGTTTTTTTTTTTTTTTTGCTCTCTATTCTCAGCTTTTGGCTCCAAGCTAGTATGGTAGTATTTGAATCTGATTTTGACCCCCATTTGCATTGCACAAAAAGTGATTGTAATTATTAATTAGCAAAATTGTGCAGGGACTTGAAATCTTGAATGGCTTTTGTAAAGATTCTTGGTATTTTGGGAAATTCCCGATCCAGACCTCGGGAATTCCCGTCCCGTCGGGGCGGGAAATTTTCGGGATTGGGATCAGGAATCAAATTGCTTCCCGAAGACTTTTCGGGATCGGGATCGGGATCGGGAATGGGATTTCCTGATCCCGAACACCCCTATATATATATTCCATAAAACACACACACACACCATATACATCCCAAAAATATTGTTCCTCCGTAAAAATAAATCAATTAAATATTTGAAAAAGAAAAAAAAAAGAAATTTTGAATTCAAATTAATTAATAAAAAGAGAGGTTGAAAGAAGGTTTAAAAAATAATTAAGAAAATATGTTTTTTACAAATAAAAAATCAATTTAATATTTTGAAAACATGAAGGAGAATTCGAAAACAACGTTGAACAAAGAATAAGAAAATACATGTCAACTTAAATTTATTATCAAAGCTTAGGAAAGTGGAACATAAAAAGTATAAATTAAATATCCACACTAACCAATACCATCACAATAATTAAGTTCAAAAAATTATAAAGTTTTTCGATAAAACAAATACGATACCGCTCACAGTTAAGATGTATTTAGAAGTGTTTAGGGGAGAGAGAAAAAAAGATTTGGAATTGCTTCCCAAGGGAACTAGAATAAAAACAAGAAAAAGATATTTAAGGGTTAGAAATATAGCAAAGGTGGAAATAGATAGTGTCACCTTGCTATTCATGCTCTCACCTATTGGGATCAATAGTTAAGAATTGAGATCCCTTTTTAACCTCTCTGGGACCTATTGGAGAGTCTCCACGAATACCACCTATAGGCAATACTTTCACATAGCCTTATTGATAATTTACCAAAATAAGAATTTCTCTATTCTTTTTCTATTCATCCTGTGATGCTCAAATCCTAAGACCTAATCTTAAATTATATTTTTGCAAATTTAAATTCTTTATGTTATAAGAATGAAGTCTCATCCCTTTAAACTAATTGTATTCAAAAGTTACCTCATGGGGGAAAAATAAATGTTTGGTATAACAACAAAGGCA
This sequence comes from Inga oerstediana, assembly GCA_963210345.1. NCBI lineage: Eukaryota > Viridiplantae > Streptophyta > Magnoliopsida > Fabales > Fabaceae > Inga > Inga oerstediana. Next base: position 84,161,544 of record OY723401.1, on the reverse strand, counting down.
ATTTATTCGAGACAACACTAAGAACCAATTGCCATGATGCCAATTTCGAATAAGGACAAGCATGATGTGGTCAATATGGTTCATAATTGTAACTAGATGGAGAAAAAAGTAAGTGGAAGTATTTAATTGAAAGAAGGAAGAAAGAGTTTGCGTGTGTGTGACATAACCGAGAAATATTTTGTATAATACTTTATAGTTAAAATAATAAATAGTAAAGTATTAGTCACAAGAGAAAGAGGTTTATTTGATGGTTGATTGTGTATAATCGTAAATTATAACACTATCGTACTTGGCGGTTATTTGGAAAAACCGTGATATATTGTGTGATATTTGGTGATTACTGGTGAATAACTGTTAAGTATGCATGACTAATTTTTAAAAAAAAAAATTGGAGGGCTCACTTTCGATCAACTCCTGCAAAATTAGTAAATTACCTACAAAAACAACGTATATATACCAAACACTCAAATAGATCCAGTTCTGGCTGGAGGTATCACAATATACAAAATAGCTAATTCGGGCCAACAAGTGCCAACAACCTAAAACAAATCTTCCAATACTATCTATACAAATATGAGTACATCAAAGGTAAGGGAATTTACATGATCAAGTGCCCCATTTTCATTTCCTAGACTTAATAAGTTTAATGCTCTTTTTGGTAACAATTATTTTCTTTAATTTGCGAAGCAACTCCCCCTCTTTGATATCCAAATTCCTTCATTGTGACGTACAAAGCATTGTCCTCATTGAATCATGTTTCAAGTGACAAACCATGGAAAGGATCATCCTCATTGAATTCACTGTCTGCATCCTCATTTGTTTTATTTGATAACAAAATAATAGACCATTCTTTATTAGCAGGATTAGGAACATAGAACACCTGTTTAGCTTAAGAAGCTAAAATGAAAGGCTCTTCTTTATACCTTACTTGTTCAAATTCAATTATATCAACCCAAACTCATCCACTTTCAAAGCATTATTATTGTTAACCCACTTGCATTTGAAAATTGAATCCTGAAATCATATGTAATCTAACTCCCAAATGTGCTCAACCACCCCAAAGTATGATATATTGACATAGATAATATTCTTATCTTTTGCACTTGATACATGCATGATGTTAGCAATGACAATTATCACACTTGATACATGCATGGAGTGAGCTCATACCTCTTCAACTTTGTCTTCCCTTCTCAGATGTTTGCAATATCACCAATTTTTGCTCTTCTCCTCCCTATCTTTTGTTTGTCTCTCCTCCCTCTACTCAATCTGAATCTAGATTGCCCCTCTGAAAGGGGAAAAAAATCTAACTCGAATGACTCAGGCTAAGCAGGACTGGCCAGTTGACCGGTTCACTGAGTTCCTAGTCAACTTGTCCGGTTCGAGTTTAATAACACTACCTACATATTACATTAGGGTGAAACATCGTTTCAATGAGTTATCCTCAATGTTGCATGTCACAGTATGGTTTCATGGCCTTTTTTAAAACTTTGCACTAAGCTCAATTTTAAAATAGCCATAGTCCTTCAGAAATCATGCTTAGAATTACTACTACAAGGCCAAGCCATTTAGAACATGCTTTGATCTCAATATTAGTGTAAACATTCAGCATTCAATTGACATATCTGGAAATTTCCTGATCCTAGTTTTATGTCTTGGAAATAGAAGTGGTTGACAATTTAGGCTATATTCTAGATATATACGCTAGTGCACATAATGCATGAAGTTTCCATTCTATTGAATGCTTTATATGAATTGTGTGGATACAAGGCACGATCTTAGCTCAAATTCTCTAGAGAGTTCTCAATCCCTCTGTATTTCTTTTTTATTCTACATCATGAGGTTTTCTGTCTCTCCTATTCATGCTTTATATATATATATATATATATTACAATAGCTAGTTGTTACAAGTGTGAATGATCAATTAAATAGTGCAAGTGTACACTGTCGTAATCAAGTAATATAGAAGTGAGTAGAGTATCGTTCCCACGAGGATTGATCACTAAATACCAAAATGGGTAATTTTAATTCTATTTAGTCGATCGATAAATTGGTGATTGAGAGTACAAATAAAAGAAAAATAATTAAATATGAGTGCAGATGATATGAAAACAAATATGAGAAAAAGTCCTAGGGATTAGATTTCACTTAACAAATTCCGGATTGAATCACTTATCTATTCTAACCCAATTTATTCCACATGATTGATAGTCGAGTTTCCCTAATTTAATTACTAGCATCTTCCAAGGTCAAGCAATTCTATAATTAATTGCTAATCCAATATATTCCTATATGAATTTAAGCAATTAATTATGTATTAAGATTTATGAAACTCGATAAGACTACACAACTCATATGAATATATTCCTATTTCATATGCAAGTCATGGTTTTAATTATAGGATCTACACACATGCATCTCCTTCCGGTCTCAACATGCATATTGTAATCATTCAAAAGGTAGCCAATCAAATGAAAGCATTAAGAACAAAAATTAAAACTCAATCATGAAGGAGAAATTAAAACTAGATTTAATAAGTTAAGATTCAATCTGTCATTAGTAAGCTACGTGATCACCCTAGGAAAATGAAAATTTAGCTCATGATAAAATTAAAAATAAAACCAAAATAAATTGACATTATATAAAGCTAGAATGAAATCTTCATAAATACTGCATAAACTTGAATATTAAATTCTCAAACATAAATATACAACAAAAAATATACATGAAAAAACTGGAGAAATCTAGCCGTCCCTTTAGGAGGTAAAACCTTCCATGTAGTCGGCGTGAAAAATATAATACAATACTAAGCCTTCCATGTAGGAGGCATGCAAAAAGTAATATAATACTAAGCCTTCCATGTAGGAGGCATGAAAAAAATAATACAATACATAAAATTAAAAATAAAAAATAACACAATTTATTTAGAACTATCAGAGAAAATATCTCTCCCTGTCAGAGAAGGATCTCTGACTGTCAGAGAAATATCTCCACTATATTTCTTCTCTCCTCCTTCTCCCTATTTTGCAAAGAAGCACAGATATATATAGGCAAGCGAAGTGCGTCTGTTGCTTCTTCTTCTTTTTTCCGCAGGTGCTACAGTATTTTGCCTTCCTTTCACGCATGAACATGACTTTTCAGCAAACCTACGTATTTTTCCGTGTTGCTACAGTGCTGAACTTTTTTTATATTTTTCTTTATTTTTTAAATACTATTTATTTTACACCCAAATATATTATATTAAGCTCAAATATCGTCCATAAAATCATCATATAAGGGAAAATAAATATGCAAATATTTCACTTATCACTAGTCTTGTACTGTGTTGCTTGAGCTTCAATCCATTGTCAATTGAACTTCACTTATCAAAATAAGCTGAAAATATATTTTCTTCAATGTATGTTAAATTTTTTCGTAATGGATTCGAACATAGGTATTAGAGTAAACACTGTCTAAATAATGTTTTTAGAGTTCCCACACTGTATTTATATATAAAATCAAATGAAAAGAATTTCTGTGAATAAAATTCTGTGGTAGAAATTAGAATTTTAACCCTTTACAATGTAATCATTGTAGACCATTTAAATATTTTGGTCACATAATGTCTCTATTTTTAAATTACTAATTGTATTCAATTAGCTAGTAAGCATGGGAGACTATAGTGAAGATGACATCATCACAAGATAGAGGAATAGAAACTCTTGTTTAATTTGCATGTGTTCATTTCTACAAAATTCTTTAAAAACCTAATTAAATTGAATTCTCTCAAGAATAAAAATTATATGCAAACATCTCATCCAATTTTGTTTTGTGAAAATTAGAATATAGGATGTTTATGTAATTTCTGAAACTAAGGGTTATTTGCAAAGGTTATATAAACTTAAACGATGTTAATTTATTTAGAATCACATTCTTTTTTTTTTAAAAAAAAAAGTTCACAATTGTCATTAGAGCTGGGAATCAGGGCCGGCCCTTGACGGGCCAGGGCCTAACAGGGCCAGCCCTAAAGGGCTCGTGGTCAGGAAAATTACAGTTTTTCAAAGCCTGGCCCGATAGCATCAGGGCCAGGGCCAGGGCCGGCCCACAGGGCTGAGAAGTCCTTTTCACAATATTTAACTATTTTTCCTACGTATTTTCCCCAGAGAGATATAATTAATAAATAACAACAATTAAAGTTCTAATTTAATACATAAATGTTGTCAACATTAAGGTTTAAATAACACGTCTCTTGCAACAAACAAACACAGTTACTAATGTATAATCAAAGGTAAAATTATGTCCATAAATAACTCACACAAAGGCCAAAGTATAAGAAGGCAAGAAGCTCAATACTCTAAGCTCTAAACAACATGAGTATGATGACCATCATTTTCACTTTCTTCGCCACTATCATCAATTTCAAGGACATTTGATTGTGTTTCACTTTGAGCAGTAGGTTCAAGTAGTCAAATAATCACAACCTCCATAAAAAATCATACTCTATCAGGCAGAATAGTATATAATATCATTTTATTCTAAATAGGCAGAACAATATACTCAAAAACCATACTCAAAAATCACAATATGATTCAATTAGACAAAACAATATACTCAAAAATCATACTCTATACAATATGAGGATAGAGTGACATATAGATTCAATAAGGCAATTCAAAAATGTAACATGGTTCCTGTCCAAGAAGAAAAAATAAAAAATAAACGGGCTTAAAGGGCCGGCCCGAGGCCCTCTAGGGCTAGCCCTTTTAAGCCTGAGGCCCTACAGGGCTGGCCCTTTTAGGCCCGACTTCCTTTTGAAGCTACAATTTGCAAGCCCAGCCCTTGAAAGGCCAGGGCCTAACGGGCTCGGCCCGTTTTCCCGGCTCTAATTGTCATAAATGAAAAATCAAACTCATTAAATGCTCCTAAAATACAATAAATGACGTCGATCAATAACATTAAGGAGTTCAGGTGCAATGTATTTATTTAGCATAAATTCTAATGTATTTGTTTTTGAACCACTCATTAATAAGTTCAGGTTCAATGTATTTATTTAGCATATCATTACTTTTAAAAAACAATTACTCTCTCCAGTCCTAAATATAAGATCTAATTCACTTTTTCTAGAGAGATTAAATAAGCTAAATATATTACTTAATTACAGTATATGTTGTGTGTCATTAGATTATATATCGGTTTATAACTCAGACTAATTAGTTTGAAGAAAAAACTAGATATATATATATATATATATGTGCTTTAAAATAATTTATTTAGTTTTCTTAATCTCTTTAAAAACGCCAACTAGTTATTATATTTAGGACTTGAAGTAAAAATTTCACAATTGTATTAAATGAAAAATCAAATTCATTAAATACTCCTAATAAATGCACATAAGTGAATATTATAACATTCTTAAGAGAGGTTCAATGTATATAATTTCATATTCATTATGTGAGAGTTTTATTTAAAGGACAGATCTTAGAGGAGTAATATGTGCTCCGCATATACTTATTTCCTTAAGCATAAGCATGAGAAGAGAGATTTCGTCTGTATGCTAGGGAAAACAATGTCCACCCTTACAGGATGGCTTGATATAAAGGAAGGAAAATATCATGAAAGGAAGGCCAATATCATGAAAAAAGTAAGTGAACTTAGCATCCTCTATGGTATTGAGGCAGGAGCAATCAATTTCAGTGGTGATCCCTCTGATCCTACGCCGGAAGTTTGGCCAGACCATGAAGGTGTCCAACAACTGATCGAGAGGTGCCACGCTAGGCCTATCCCGCGAAGGACTTTGACCATATATGAAGCAATACAGCATAGGATCAATGTAGGGAAAGAACTTCTAATGAGAAAACGGGAAGAAAATCATGTAGAAGAGATTTCCCAACAAATGATCCAATGTTTAGCAGGGAAAGCAGTGCCCAACCCTACAAATTGGAATTATATGAAGACGTTAGTTGAGCAGACTTTGAAGAACAATGCCAACAATAAGTAAATTGAAAAGTCAGGCCAATGGTTATCCATATTATTAGTAGCGGAAGATTCTTAATTATCCTTGTTCTCATAGTTCATCAACGTTTTGTGTTGCTTGTGTTCAAAGTTAAGAGACAATAATCATCTTTTGGGCTATGAAGTAGGATTGCAGATTTGAATTAGATATTTTGGTATGTTTGTTGAGCATTTGCTGTGCAGGGAATGCCTATCACTGACCTGTTTAATGTATTGCATATTTCTCATGGTATTCGTTAGTGACCTATTGATGAGATGGTTTCTTGACTTTCATTTGATGTGAAAAGCACAGCTCAAGTTAATAGCTTACAGGCAACATAAATAAATTCTCATCACTTGCAAGAATCTCTGAGGAAACACATAAATAAATATATGACAGAAATTAAATAGTCATAGAGTACAGGAGTCATCAATGAAAATCAGCTCCACTCTGATCAAAATATTATACAAGAGAGCTGATAAATACCCAAAATAAATGTTGTAGGGTGGACTGAATATCTCTCACACCAAGAAATGAATAGGCGATGCAGCCAATGAAAACGTCAAACAAGATGTTCCAAACCCACTAACCCCATTAGCCTGATCCAATGGTTGACAAAAACGCAAACGAAGATTTACACTGCCTTGTAAAGATGCAAAAATGGTTTTCTCTTGTCTTTTCTTTTAAATGGCTACTCTTCTCTCTCAAGATGAGACCTTAGTCGCTTGCCATAATCTGACCCCTCTCCATATAAACAAGTGAGACACAAATGAAATTAAAATATTGGGCTTTTTCCACATGGGATGGGAAGGGAGCCCAAACCCAACATCATTTTCCATTAGTTTGTTCGGCCTATATGTCATTTGTGTGGAGATTGTAAGATGAAGCAGATCAATGGTATACCCTTGTTATTAAAAAAAAAAAAAACCAAGACACTATCCCTATTAGTCGAAACTGAAACCCACACGTATAGCACAAAAGTAATCGTTTCCCATGGAAGATTTGAGATGACTTTAAAAGGGATTTTATGCTCCTTTTTCTGCCTAAAATCCATAAGAATACTGAATACAATTATGATTTTACATATAAACAGTGCCAAGCACCATCTATGAATTGATTTTTATCATAAACATATCATCTTAATCAAAGGATTTGAGGTAGTTTCTTCCTGTCATATGCAATTGTTTATGTTAGTTTGAGGGAACCTGCATAATCATTGGATATGGTAATGTTATGAAAAGTGATTATTTCATTGAATTGTTCTTATGAAGTATTTCATTAATCAGTTCTAAAAGATGTGTAGATTATCTCTATAATAACCTGCAAAAAATGTATAAATTTTCAATGTTATTGCCCATATATACTCCTAATGTTCTATTGCTAAAGAGAAGCAATATGAATTATCTTTAGACATATCTCTGAAATATGGCTTTGGATGTTTGTGTTATTTGTTATCAAAGTTTAGAGCTAAACAATCGTCTTTTGCTCTGTCAAGTTCCAATAGAGATTTGAATTCCGTCATGGACTCTTTTAACGTACACTTTGCAAATGTCATCATTTTATTAGACAATTTAAATATTTTGGTCATATTGAGTCTCTATTTTTCAATTATTGATTGTATTAATTAGCAAGCATTGATATTATTGTGTAGATACCATCCTCACAACTCACACGATAGAGAGGTAGGAACACTTGTTTTATTTGTATGTTTTTATTTCTACAAAATTCTTTCAAAACCTAGCTACATTGACTTCCCTCAACAATGAAACTTATATCCAGACATCCCATCCAATTTGCTATTATAAAAATTTAGAACATATAGGATGTTTGTGTAATTTTTCAAACTAAAGGGTTATTTGCATCGTTTTTGTAAACTTAAGGGATGCTAATTTATATAGCATTTCATCATGTGTTTTTTAAAAAATAAGTTCATAATTGTCATAAATAAAAAAATCAAATTCATTAAATGCTTCTTAAAAAATATCACTCTATGCCTAAATATAAGTCACTTGTAGGAAAAAAGCTTGGTTCAAAGTAAAAGTCACTTGTAAGATAATTAATGACATTCTCTCAAGTTTACCCCTATTTAAGTTTACTTGGAAAGAAAGAAAGAGAAGAGAGGTGTTAAAATCAATTGTAAAGTAGAGAAAGACAAAAAAATTTAATAAGAGCAAATGCAGAAAATTTTATCAATTTAATGCATTTCTAGTATGTGAGAATGAGGTAGAAGTGACTTATATTTAGATACAAAGTGGTACACATAAATGAACAAGCCTGGCAAGAGATCCTTCATAAATTCTAATATATTTCATGGCACCACTCATTAATGAGTTCAATTGTTTAAGAGATGTTCAATCTATCTAATTTTTTTGGTATATCAATACATATAATTTTAATTACATTGATTAATAACATTGACTAGAGCTGCCTTCACTCATAAATTCGAACGTATTTTCTCACACCACCCATAAGTAAGTTCAGGTTCAATGTATTTATATTAAATGGTCCTAATAAATACACAAAAATGAATACAATTGACTATTCATATACATTGTAATGTATTTTTTGACAAAACTAATTAATGAGTTTAGGTTCAACGATCCTAATAAATACACATATATGAATAACATTGACCACGGATCTATTCATAAATTCTAATGTATTTTCCTACCCCACTCATTAATGAACTTAGGTTCAATGTATTTATTAAATGCTCATAACACACACACACACACACACACACACACACACACACACACACAAATTAATAACATTGACCAGCGGTTCATTCATCATTTCTAATGTTTCTGCCACCACTCACTAACGAATTCAGATTCAATATATTTATTAAATCATTACTATAAAAAATGCTTTTTATGACGGATATTATCGGTCATACATCATGATTCCGAACCATCATATATGCGAGTGCTATATATGCTTTGCGTAGATAAACTATGGTGCTAAATCATTATTTATTCTAGACATATTATAACGGTTCAAATATAACACCTATTTTGTATTGAGGCTTGGTGAGGCCATGATATGCACATTGTTATGATAATAATTAATGGGCACATGTGAACAACCGTCATTATATACAATAATGCTTACATGATACATAACAGTCTCATTTTGACAACAATTCTTATGTAAGAACCGTGACTTTTAATAAAACTAAAATAACAGTCTCACATAGACAACCGTTATGTATTTAGTACATAAATAACGGTTTCTAAATAAAAACCATGAAAGTTTATAATACATGATGATTTATATATAATAACCGTGATGTAGAGATGTGAGACTCTTCATGTGAGAGTTTCTCATCTAGTTGAACTCATATGTATATAATAGAACAGCACCTCTCACATTGAGTGGCTATACAATATGGGATGGATTAAGACATTCTAGGCTTTATGAGAAGAATCAATGGCAACTGTTGACATATATAAGTGTTAATGTAATTGTTGACCTAATTGTTTCTCTTCACATGAATTAAGACCGGAAAGCAAAAGCTAAGGGGAAAAAACACAAATATCTATATAGAAAAGAATCCTTAGGGTATGCAAACCCTTAAGCAAAGCATCGGTATGCAAACCCTTGAGCTGCTCAAGGGTTTGCTTACCCCCTGCAGCCTTTCCTATACGAATATTCATGTTTTTTCCACCTAGCCATTGCTTTCCTAGCTTAATTTCTGAAGAGACACAAGGTATAAGTGAACACTTGCATTATGAGATATATAGGCCAGGATTGCGATTGATTCTAGCCACAAAGCCTGGAAAATCTTGATCCGTTCCAAATTGCATGGCTACTCAATATGGGAAGTACTACTATATTAGATAGAGTCAAGACCAAGTAGCTCTTAAACTCTCGAATTGAAGAGCTTAAGACTGATCACAAAATGTTGAATTTTAGAACTTTTAACTTGGTGCTACCTACTCAATACAAAAACAAGAGAGGAACCTTTGATTAGAGCAATAATGGGTTTTCCAAAAAGATATAATTTCACAAAAGCAATTTAATATGTCACAATGAATGTCTTATTGTTTCGTGACCTCGCAAATGCTATTGGCATTTGCTTGTTCATGTGTGACTTTCGGTACAATTGAACTGGTTTATTCATCACATCCTTATTGATCTTTTCAAAGTAATTTCCAAAGATATGTATACTTCCAAAAAAAGAGGTATTTGCTTAGGGATCCATATCCCCAAAAGATACTTCAAAAAAGATCAACAGAGTAGGAATCTTCAGTCAAAGTAATGGGTTGACAACTTCCTGTAATAGGAGAGAAACCTTCAATCAGATTAATAATGTGTTTTCCAAAAAAAAAAAATATAACTTCACAAAAGCAATTAATGTTACCTTGGATGCTTTATTGCGTCTTAGTACAACTAAACTAGTTTATTCATCACGTCTATCTTGATCTTATGGAAGTACCTTCTACAAATATATATATATATATATATGGATACTTCCAAAAAAGGAGAGACTTTTGCTTAGGGATCCATATCTCCAGAAGCTACTTCCAAGAGAACAATGGGGTAGGAATCGTAAATCCAAGCAATGGGTTGACAACTTCCTGTAATAAGAAAGAAACTTTCGATCAAAGCACTATTAGGTTTTGCAAAAAAAAAAAAAACACAACTTCACAAAAGCGATTTAACATCATCTTGGATGCTTTGTCACGTTATGACTTCACAAAGGCAGCCTAATTGGCCAGGTTGAACACTAAAGGGTAAAGTGCATACCTAGCTAGGGCTCACAAACCAAAACGCAAGTTAGGGCAAGCAAAAGCGACTCACATGGCAATCATTGAGACAATGGTCAAGTGTATTCACTAGTGTGGTTGTCGCTGAGAAGTCTGACAAAGGCTTTTTATGGTGGGGTTCGACTGAAAACAACTCTTGATGGCCGGAAAAGACAACAGGAGTTGTAAGGTTAAAATGTTGGTAGGTTTCGTCATTCAAACAGACCAAGTGTCAATTGTATTCTATTTTAGACATTTAAATAGAAGAGGGATGGTAGAATTTTTGGGTTATCGTGTCTAAGACTTTACATCACAGTTCGTTTATAAGAACTGTTATTTATTAGTTTAAATTTATAATAGTTGATCTTTGTTGATAATCATATGTTATACTTTTTTTAATATTTTGGGCTTATAATGCCCAAATAATTATATTTTTATATTTTATAAAAACAAAACAAAAAATTCTCACCTTCTGATAGATGATATGAGGTCTGCTGTGATTTTTGGAACTCTTGTTTCCTCCAATTTGAATGAATCAAAAGTTCTATAAATTCACAGCATATCTCATATCATTACACTACTCTTCACTAGAGGAGTGGCCTGAATCATCTGGAAGTATGTCAGGATCATGGTGGCTAATCCTATACTCATTAAGAATGAGATTGGCCTTCATATTTATACTCGATAAATATCCGACTAGCCTCCTCACTGCAGGGTCAATGCATTTTGCATGACACATTATTGCCTCTACTTGAGGGAGTAGAGGATGTGGAGGTGGAGGAGGTAGAGGAAGAGGATGACGCCAGGGATTTTCTTGTAAGTCTACAACATGATGTTTCATCTTAAGAGAAAAGAAGAGGACGATGAAGAAATAAAAAAAAAAAGGAAATTGGGAGTTTAAATAGTTTGGAAATGATGGGTTTGAAATATCATTGCACACGTGGGATGAAGTTGAAATGTTAAAAAAAATTCTAATCTTCCACATAAAGCTATCAGTTGCAATGGGCTATTTTAAAGGTTGTTAGGTACATTCCATCATAGCCATTCATATATGGAATTACATTTGAAGCCTTGTTTTCAAACAGGTTGCATTTAATGTCATACAAGTTTTTTTAGTGGATAAAAAGTAGCACTTATAACCTTTTATGGTTAAAGAATACTTGATAAACATATGCTTAAAGCCCCAAATTTTAGAAAGAATCGGCCTAAGCCCATTTTCACCATCAAAACAACCCTAATAATCATTTAATCCCTCCTTATTCCCTTATCAGCTCCGTTTCAACCCCACCTCACTCATGCCTTCGTCTCCTAGCTTGCCTCTAAAAGTCTGAATGAAACGCGGTTTGGTGAAAAAGGCTACACCTTCACAACATCTTTCTTCGATTATTTTAGACCCACACCAACATCACCGACGAGGAGTGAGCTTCACAAATCTCATTTCTCTTCAACTTTGTCTTTCCTTCTCAGATCTTCGCAACATCACTGATTGTTGCTCTTCTCGTCCCTATCTTTTGTTCATCTCTCCTCCCTCTCCTCAATATGAATCTAGGTCACCCCTCTGAAAGGGGAAAAAAGGCTAACCTGAATGACTTGGGCTAAGTCGGACTAGCCAATTGATCAATTCACCGAGTTCTGAGTCAACTCGGCCGGTCCGGTCCGAGTTTAATAACACTGCCTACATTACATGCCATAGTATGGTTTCATAGACTTTTTTAAAACTTTGCTCTAAGTTCACTTTTAAAATTGACATAGTCGTTCAAAAATCATGCTTAGAATTACTACTAGAAGGCCAAGCCATTTAGAACATGCTTTTATCTCAATATTAGTGTAAAAATTTAGCATTCTAGCTGACATATTTGGAAATTTAGTAATCCTTGTTTTATGTGTTGGAAATAGAAGTGGTTGACAATTTAGGCTATATTCTAGATATATATGCTTGTGCACATAATATAATGCATAAAGTTTCCAATGTATTGAAAGCTTTATATGAATTGTGTGATTATAAGGCAGGAACTTAGCTCTAATGCTCTAGAGAATTCTCAATCCCTCTATATTTATTTTTATTTCTACATCATGAGGTATTTTGTCTTTCCCATTCATGCTTTATATAATTTTTTTTTCTACAATAGCTAGTCATGTACTATGTTGCTTCTTCAATCCATTGTCAATTGAAGTTCAAAATAAGTTGAAAATATATTTTCTTCAATGTATGTTACTTTTTTGGTAATGGATTTGAACATAGGTATTAAAGTAAATACTATGTTTGTAACACCCCAAATTTTATTCACCAAATGCTTTGTAATTATTTGTGGCATTTAATAAAATGAAACGGTGAATTTTGGGAAAAATTGATGTTGCTGCCAGTGAAATTTTCTGCAAAGCAGTGAATTTGTTATGTGATTTTGGATGATCAAATGATGACAAAAAATTATGAAATTTTACATGATGAAAGTAGAAATCCTAAGCTTTAATTTGATAGGTAATAAGTAATTTTTGGAGTTGTATGAAAAATGTTATACATTTTTGAAGTTAGCCTAGGAAAACTAGCTATTTTCTAGAACAGCGTCAAAAGATTTTAATTCTGGGAATTTTCAACTTCCATTTGATAAAAGGCTATATCTTTCCTTGAAACTAGACTCAATAAGGATTCTATATCATTTGGAATCACTTCAATTGAAGTTCTACAAATAAAGATGTGATTTTTCAAAGTTTGGGCAGAAAATCTTCCAGAATTTGCCACAAATCCGAAAATAAAGAAAAATATAATGGCAACATTGTAATTTTGAGATAAATTGGCATCAGCCTATTTTGCTCTAACTTGGACCCTAAAGTGACGTGAAAATGGGCCAAGGAAGGTGATGACTCCTTATTTTTAATAGAATTTGAGATATATTTTGATATGTTTTGGGAGTCATTAATGCTAAAATAAAGGAATTTATTGGAGATTTTGATAAGATATCAATTTGGTGCATAATTTGGGGATTTTATTTTAAATATTATAATTTTAATCTAAAATAAAAATAATTTAATATAGGTTGATGATAATAATAATTCACTGTTTTAAAATTTAAAAAAAAAAAGAATGAAGAATTTTTTATTTTATTGTCGTATCTTTTGTTTTTCTTTTCTTAATTGATTGTATAACAAGTGACGTAGATTTGCTTTTGAATGCAAAGCTGTGAAGCAATTTTGGAATTTCTTAATCTAAGAGAAGAACACGTGTGGCCATTGTTGTCAAACTCGCGAGTTAACTCTCCAAGTTTACCGTTTTTATGTTTCTAAATTATAAAATTGAGTCGAGTTACTGGTAAACTCGTGACCTTTGTAAACTCGGTTAAATTCACAAGTTTATACACCGAGTTTACTGTTTTTACGTTTCTAGCTTACAAAACTATGTTAACATACCCTTAAACTCGTGTTAACTTTTTCAATTTGATTATACTCAACGGCTTTATATATGAATTTTATACAAATTTCTTTGTTAAATACGATAAATTGTGAATGTTAATAAATTTAATTTCAATTATTTGGATTTAAAATATATTTAAATCAAATTGTTATCAACTTTTTATATTTTAATTATTCAATTATATACTAATAATATCTATTTAATGGTAAAAGTAAACTCTTACGAGTTTACGATTCGAGTTCACGATACGAATTTACATTACTATCACGAGTTTGCTTAAACTCGTGAGTTTGACAACCTTGGCCTTGACCCATGACTTTGTATAATTAGTTTGATGACTCTAAGGTCAAGTTCACGATACGAATTTACATCACTATCACGAGTTTGCTTAAACTCGTGAGTTTGACAACCTTGCGTGTGGCACATGGGAGAAGGGCTTAAACAACACAAATGCGACACCGTTTGGAATAGATGAGAGTGAGACCTAATTGAAAAAGAGAGAGAGCGGCTGAATCAAGAAAAAAGGAGGAGGCAGCCGCACAGTAAAAAGGTATCATCATCTTCACCATCATGGAGCGTCTTCTTCGTCGGCTGGGAGAGAATAAGAAAAACAGAGAGAGCAAGGCAGAGAGAGGGAGAGGAAGCATCGGGCACCTCTGGTTCATCATCGTCTGCATAGGGAGGACGAGAGGACTTGTGGAGGTGATTGAATCAAGGACCAGAGGTGCTGCCATGACTGGTTCTTCTGCACCGACGCCGTCCAAACCAGAGAAGAATCGAAGGAGCCAAGCACGTGTCTGCTGCTTTGTTCTTTAAGGAGGCACTGTCATTGCTGCAACTTCTCCTAGCAAGCTCGACAGAGATTGAAGAGAGGAAGGAAGAGGCGGCTGTTACAAGGGAGACCGTCGGAAACAGAGGAGGTGGCGAGCTGAACTGAAGAGGAAAGAGAAGGAGAAGCGACTGAGAGCAGAGGAGCTTTGAGCATTGTATATGTTTCTGGTTTCTTCATCTGATAGCAAGCGAGAGTGATGCTGTTAGAGTGGAAAGGAAATACGCCATTTGGGAGTGCTCTGCATTGTATCTCTGTTCATATCTTTTTTCCTTTTAATTATGTTAATTGACGCTGGATTTGGCTGTGGTGAGATGATTAAGAGTAGCTAAATATTTTGCATTAGGATTATTTCAAACCATTGCAAGGATTGAGACATGTTATTACTCTTTTTAGTTGTTAATGACAATTATGTGTTAATTTTATCTTGTACCTAATGCTTCTATGTGATTGGCCACCATTTAGATTGTCTTGTTCAATTAAATTAAGCTTGAGAAAGTTAATTTAATTATAGAACTTAGGTAAAATTATGCTAGACTTGAAGTTTAAGAATTAAATGGATGGTTTGTTAGTGACATAGAGATATAGTTACTAATCTAGCATTGTCAAATTAAGGTTATTGCTTAATGATTTTTTTCTCTTAACTGTAGCAAGAGATTGTGCATGTTAATTGAGGATATAAATTTGATTTTGACTTGAGAAAGCTTAATCAAATACCTTTGAACTTTAGACTAACACATCAAGTCATTTAATTTCTATTGGAATGGTAATTACTTAAGTCTCATGAATGGCAATGGTAAGAAATAATCCTATGTTCCTCTTGTTTTCAAGTAGAGTTTCAATTTAGTCTTTGTCAATTAATTGTTCATCTTTTTGATATAATTAAATTTGAAAATGCAAAACTCTTCAAATGGTTTTACTCAACCTAATTGATAGCATAATCATGACGATTAATCTACTTTTGTCTTAGTCCTCGTGGGAACGATCTTTACTCATCACTTTATTACTTGACGCGATCCGTGCACTTGCGGTTGTGAACAGAAGGATAAAAATTATGGTTTAATTGGAATGGGATTTATGACAACATTTACATGTAGATAAGTCCAATTATCTTTATGACACAAAAGTCAAACTAATGGGAATTTTGATAATTAAGTAATTAAAGGGATAATACAAGATATTTTAAAGATTCATCCTCCCTCTTTCATGCAAAAGCCATCTGCCAACATAGAGAGAGAGAGAGAGAGAGTAAGAGAGAGAGAGTGAACTTGAAGCTTTTAGAGAGAAGAAAGAGAAAATCACGAGGTAAGATTGATTTCCTTAGTGTTTTGGTTTCTAATTTGTATAATCATTGCCCCAAGCTTCCCTTCTCCATGCTTCCATGTATTTAGTAAGCAAAATCTCAAGGTTTCTAGAGGGAGGAAGTTTGGTTGGAGATAGAAAGAAGGAGGAAACAAAAGGTGACTTCAAAACCCTTGAATTCTTGATGTTATTGTTGTTGTTGGATTTGTTTGTGGTTTTGTGGCTTGTTTGTTGTGATTTGT
This sequence comes from Inga oerstediana, assembly GCA_963210345.1. Lineage (NCBI taxonomy): Eukaryota > Viridiplantae > Streptophyta > Magnoliopsida > Fabales > Fabaceae > Inga > Inga oerstediana. The sequence continues at coordinate 84,145,040 of OY723401.1, read as the reverse complement.
AAATTTGGGAAGTGTTAACCCTAAGGGGTTATGCTGCCCAGATTTTCTCAAATCTTGGGTAATAGGTGTTTAAATAATTAATCAAGTGATTAGGAGTACAAAGGAAGAAGGATTTGAAGTTGAAAATCAAATATTTCAATTTTCCCTTTTATTTCTCTATGTTTTGGCCAAGCAAGGATGAGGGGTTAGAGTTGGATTTTCAATAATTTGATGATTCCATTGTGTTCAAGAGGGAAAATTAGGTGGGGTTTTATGTTAAACACTTTTTCAGAAAAGTCCTAGAAAGTGAAATGACCAAAAGGCCCCGAAACCCTAATTAAGGGTTGTCAAGGGTAGAATTGTTATTTGGCAGTGATTTTGTGAAAACCGATGCGGAATGGATTCCTTGGGCAAAATATGTAAGAATAGCCTGGGTCAAAATTTCTGGAAAAGTACAGTTGGGCTAGGTACAAAGGGGCCAGGCCGGGTCCCTAGGGGTATTTTGGTAATTTTTTAATATAGACTAATATAACCACCAAAAACACTTTGGAAGTCTCTAAAGTGATATATGAATGGGTTTTAACCTAATTATTGTACATTTGTAATTTTAGGACCGAATGAATCGCCTAAGCCATTTGCACGAAGGAACTATTTTTGAGTAGCAAAGGGACAAAAGGTAGTAACTTTATCTCTCGTACACTATGTAATTATTGATATATTGTACGTTACTGTATTTTGTGATATGAACATGTGTGGGGGCATATTACCTAACTGTGGTTAGGGACCCAGCCGAGGTACACGGAAAAGTAGGGGATCCAAACAGTTATTTGGCCCTGACTATATATTGTGCACACACGATATAGTTTGAATTTTCAATTGACATTATATGGTACATTGTATATTTAATTTTCACATTTTATATGATTGATAGTTTGTTACTACTAAAATTTGTTTGAATTTCATCCTTTTTCAAATATAAAATACTCCAGCAGAAACTAGCGGCTCCAAGGGCAAAACGGTAATACTGGCAGTTGAAGGGTATGGATCCCGAGATCGAAGTTATTTGGTTATATTAGTTTAATTTTAATTTGGATATCTTGGGCAAAATTGTACATATATTATTAAATACTGAGGGGAAAACATGTAATGTAATCAAGTACCATGCATCAATAATATATCAGTATATTTATGCTATTCTTGTGTTATTCACCAAACTGCGCTCAAATACTCTGATTAACATCAATGATAAGTAATATGTAAGACGGGGTCTTAGAGTGTCTAAATACCTTTTTAGAGTTCCCACATATTATTTATATATAAATTCAAATGCAAAGAATTTCTGTGAATAAAATTCTGTGGTAGAAATTAGTATTCAACCGTTTACACTGTAATCATTGTAGACCATTTAAATATTTTATCAAATTATGTCTCTATTTTTCAATTGTTATTTGTATTCAATTAGCTAGTAAGCATGGAAGACTATAGTGAAGATGTATCATCACAAGATAAAGGAATAGAAACACTTGTTTAATTTGTATGTTTTAATTCTACAAAATTCTTTAAAAACCTAATTAAATTGACTTCTCTCAAGAGTAAAATTACATACAAACATCTCATCCAATTTTGTATTATAAAAATTTAGAATATAGGACGTTTGTGTAATTTCTGAAACTAAAGGGTTATTTGCAAAGGTTTTATAAAATTAAGCGATGTTAATTTATTTAGAATTTCATTATTTTTTTCCAAAAGAAAAGGTTCATAATTGTCATAAATGAAAAATCAATCTCTTTAAATGCTCCTAAAATACACATATATGACATCGATCAATAACATTAATGAGTTCAGGTTCAATATATTTATTCAGCATATCTTTACTTTAAAAAAAAAGTTCATAATTGTAATAAATGAAAAATCATATTCATTAAATACTCCTAATGAATGCATATAAATGAATATTATAACAATGATAAAAGAAGTTCAATGTATATAATTTCAGATTCATTATGTGTAGCTTTTTATTTAAAGGACAAATCTTAGAGGAGTAATATGTACTCCACATAGACTTATTTCCTTAAGCATAAGCATGACAAGAGAGATTTCCGAATATATGATCCTCTGTATGCCGGGGACAACAATGTCCACCCTTACAGGATGGCTTGATATGAAGATATTCGTTGAGCAGAGTTTGAAGAACATTAATCGAAAGGTGCAAGAATATGATAAAGAAGTGGAATTCTCTGTTCCAACCTAAAGAATGGTCAATACATGGGCCATAGAAACTATGGAAGATTATATGGGAATTGGTGCATATGAGATGCCACAACTTTCTCTCAATGCCAATTACGTACCCATATGTTCTATCGTTTTACACAGCCCTTTTTGTCCATGAATTGAGATCTCTGTCCTGCAATAGTTGTATTATAAAAAATTAGAACACAGGCCATTTGTATGATTTATGAAATTAAAGGGTTATTTGCATAGGTTTGATAAACTTGAGGGTTGTAACTTCATAACTGTCATAAATGAAAAATCAAAGGTTGAGATGGAAATCTACCCATCATGTTGTATTTCGTCATGGAGAACCAAAATCTTAAACATTTCTTTGGATGTAAAAATACACATAAAGTTTTCAAAATGGTACAAGAATATTATAGTTGTTAAGTCAACTAACGTTGACCATTGAACAAACATGTCAATCAAGAAAATAGTACAAAAATACATACAAAGTTTCCAAAATTGTGTAAAATATGTTGTGATCATTAAGTCAATAAACGTTGACAGTTTAACAAATAGTTTTCACATACATTGCACAACATTTTCACTATTAACTGCTCTATCTACTACTGTATGGTCTTCTGCAAGACATAATATATGGCAAATGAAAAGTGCCTCATCAACACATGCTTAAAGGCCATTAGGCTCAACTTTCCCTCCATAATCATTATAAACAAATGAGGTACAACCAAATACTTTCCCTCCATAATCATATGCTTAAGGGCATTGGCAATGTCTCAAGAAGTTTGTTGTAAGGCAATGCAAGCTTTATAACGTACAGTTGATGCCAATTTATTTATCTATGTATCATCATCATCATCATCATTGATGTTTGTGGGATCATACCTATGTATAAGGAAAAAAGATTTTGAAGGTCGAAATTTTTTTTCAATAAAAAGGCAAGACAAGCTTGAAGATTGCATATCAAAGGTCAGAGACCTCAAACAAAGAACAAACATACTTTGCATCTCATTTATGTTATTTTGGAGTCAGTTTATAATTGTCATAAATGCATAATCAAATTTATTAAATTCTCATACATGATAAATTCAATGAATGAAATTAATGAAAATCATTTTATGAATATCATTTATTCTTTTTTTTTATATTATCATCCGGTATCTAGTTCGAGGTTCGTGGCTACTACTCCCAACACAAGTGTCTCCTCTGAGACTTGAACTTAAAACCCAGAAGAATTTAGTAGGACTTTATACCGCTAAACCAACTCTATGTTGGTGAATATCATTTATTGTCATGTAACCATTGATATAAATTTTGATTAGACTTAAGAGGAAAGTAAGATCAAAACAATATTTTATTTGCACACCAAATAGTTACACTTTTTCCGTCCAAGCAAAATATGGCAATGCTTTAGACCAAAGTAATAAAGCCAAACCAAACTAGTTGGTCATGAGAAAAGTCACTACTTTAGTCTGTATAATGGGCTAAACCAGATAACTTACCAATACTAATTTAAAAAATTGGTGGCTTAACCCATTGAATAGGTAATTTTGTAATATCATGAATTTTAGGATTAGAGGCTTGAAAATAAGCCTAAACTAAGTGGACTGCTAAGCCCCGGTTTAGTAAATGCCCCAAACCTATTCCCTAACATTTCTTATATCTTTGGGGTATTAAAGGGAATAAAAAGGTGAATATTGACCCACCTTGAATAGCCTCTAGCTATAAATTTTGAACCATAGGAATTAAACACTGAAAATTGGAATGTGAACAGTGCTGCCAATGTAATTTCCTGCGAGGCAGCTAAAGTGTCATGTGATTCTGGATGATCAAATGATGTTCAAAAAATGTGAAATTTTTCAGAATGAAAGTAGACACTCTAAGCTTCAATTTGATAGGTCATTTGAAGCTGTACACAAAGAGTTACGAATTTTTGAAATTAGCTCAGTAAAACTGGCAAATTTTTGTGATAATGTCCAAAAATGGAAATCCTAGGAATTGTGAGCTTTGAGTTGACTAAAGGCTATATTTTTCCTTGAAACTAGACTCAATAAGGGTTTCATAGCCTTTAGAATCACATCAATTGAATGTCTACAAATAAATATATAAACTTTCAAAGTTGAGTGAAAATGCTTCCAGTTTTGGGCAAAAATCACAAAATGTATGGGCAAAATGATAATTTATCATATTAAGCAAAAAAAATTTATTTTCTTCAGATTATCCACCCATTCCTGTGGTGAAATTTAGCTTTACATGGGAACGGGAACAACATATATCAAATCCTGACTTAAATTCATTCTAACATTACCATTTAGGCTCTCCTTCGAGTAAAAGAAGAATTACAAAAGGATCTCAAACGAGAACCAACACTTAAAGGTAACTAGCTGCACGCAACAAGCTCATAAAGGTAACTAAAATATTCAACTATGGTGATGGTCCAAAAATATTTTGTGTGCCTTCATTTCTTTCGGATTCTATTATTTTTTGAGTGATTTTCTGATATGCCATGGAAAAAGTAATAAATTAAGACTTAAGAAATCATAATGATATCTGTTGCAGCACAATCTTTGGCTTGTCTTGTTTGTGATCAACAAATATTTTCAAGATTTTGCAAATGGCTCAAGGTTCCAAGATCTTTGTCAGGCAGGAGTGAAGGCACTTATAACAGCAATTGATCGAAACTTTAATTCAAACACTCTAAAACTTTCTGAAACTTCATTGCACCCCAGAACTAAACTAAAATTAAGTTTTTTGGCTGAAAAAACATTTATGCAATTGTCTTGTACATGGGCGAAATGATGATCTTGTAAATTTCCACATGTGTCTTATAAATACGCATATTTAACTTTTAAATTCCCACATATATCTTGTAAATAGCATGTGTTCTTATAAATATGCTCATTGTCTTGTACCTGGCCGAAATTATCTTATAATTTCACTTATCTACCTTGTAGCTAAGTATATTTGACTTATAAATTCCTAAGTGTATCATGTAAATAATCATATTTGATTTACAAATTAAGAGCACAATTGTCTTTTTACCCACAAATTTTAATTTCAGTTTAGTCCTATGGGTTCAATGAAATTTCAGAAAGTTTTAGGGGCTGTTTGATATTAAATTGCTATAGATGAGGTACAATGAAATTTTCCCCAAAAATGTTGGGTGAAGTAGCATATCATTGAACTGCCGTTATTCTCTTTTTTAGGCAGGCAGCATTTTCCCCCATTTAAACAGACTCATACCCTAGAAGTTTTGAAATGTCAAAAAAATTTCTAATCATCCACATAAAGCTATCAGTTGCAGTGGGCTGTTGTGAGGTTGTTAGGTACATTCCACCATATAGCCGTTCATACTCGGAAGTTGTATTTGAAGCCTTGGTTGCAAAAAGGTTGCACTTAAAGTCATGCAAGTGTTTTTTTTTAATAGAAAGTAACACTTGTAACCTTTTATCCTTAAAGAATACCTGATGAACATATGTTTAAAGGGCTTTAGGCTCAACTTTTAGAAAGAATGGGCCCAAGCCCATTTACACCATCAACACAACCCTAATTATCATTTTATCCCTCCTTATTCCCCATCAACGCTGTTTTAGCCTCACCTCACTCAGGGTTTGGCTTCCATCCTTTTTCTTCCCATCTTTTTCCTATCCATTTCTCAATTTGGACTATTAGATTAAGATCTCGACAGTCTAGACTTTTCCTTTATTGTAAAAATATTTTTTATTAAAATAATAATATTTTTATAATATATTAAATCTGAACCGTTGTGATCTTAATCCAACGGTCCAGATTAAAAAATGACTGAAAAGGATGGGAAGGAAAAGGATAGAAGCCAGATCCACTCAGTCATGCCTTCATCTTCGCCTCACTCATGCCTTTATCTCCTGGCTTGCCTCTGAAAGCCTAAATGAAACACAGTTTGGTGAAGAAGGCTGAGCCTTCACAGCATCTTTCTCTGATTGTTTCGGACCCACACCAACATCACCGATGAGGAATGAGCTTCACAGATCTCATATCTCTCCAACTTTGTCTTTCCTTCTCAGATCTTTACAACATCACGGATTGTTGCTCTTCTCGTCCCTATCTTTTGTTCATCTCTCCTCCCTCTCCTCAATCTGAATCTCGATCGTCCCTTTTAAAGGGGCAAAAAAAAGCTAACTCAAGTGACTCGGGCTAAGCCGGACTAGCCAGTTGACTAGTTCACCGAGTTCTGAGTCAACTTGGCCAATCCAGTCCAAGTTTAATAACACTGCTTACATTATATGTCACAGTATGGTTTCATGGACTTTTTAAAAACCTTGCACTAAGTTCACTTTTAAAATTGCCATATCCTTTAGAAATCATGCTTAGAACTAGTACGACAAGGCCAAGCCATTTAGACCATGCTTTTATCTCAATATTAGTGTAAAAATTTAGCATTCAGTTGACATATTTGGAAATTTAGTGATCCTAGTTTTATGTCTTGGAGATAGAAGTGGTTGACAATTTAGGCTATATTCTAGATATATACGCTAGTGCACATAATGCATGAAGTTTCCATTGCATTGAATGCTTTATATGAATTGTGTGATTACAAGGCATGATCTTAGCTCTAATGCTCTAGAAAATTCTCAATCCCTCTGTATTTCATTTTATTTCTACATCATGAGGCATTTTGTCTCTCCTAATCATGCTTTATATACTTTTTTTCTACAATATATAGCTGGTCATGTACTGTGTTGCTCGAGCTTCAATCCATTGTTAATTGAAGTTCACTTATAAAAATAAGTTGAAAATATATTTTCTTCGATGTATGTTATTTTTTTGGTAATGTATTTGAACATAGGTATTAAAGTAAATACTATGTCTAAATAATTTTTTTTGGAGTTCCCACACATTATTTATAAAGAAATTCAATTTCAAAGAATTTCTGTGAATAAAATTCTGCGGTAGAAATTAGAATTTTAACTCTTTACAATGTAATCATTGTAGACCATTTAAATATTTTGGTCAAATTATGTCTCTATTTTTCAATTATTAATCGTATTCAATTAGTAAGCATGGGAGACTATAGTGAAGATGTCATCACCACAAGATAGAGGAATAGAAAGACTTGTTTAATTTGTATGTTTTCATTTCTACAAAATTCTTTGAAAACCTAATTAAATTGACTTCTGTCAAGAATGAAAATTACATGCAAACATCTCATCCAATTTTGTATTCTAAAAATTTAGAATATAGGATGTTTGTGTAATTTCTGAAACTAAATGGTTATTTGCAACGGTTTTATAAACTTAAGTGATGTTAATTTATTTAGAATCTCATTATCTTTTCAAAAAAAAATTCATAATTGTCATAAATGAAAAATAGAACTCATTAAATGCTCCTAAAATACACCTAAACGAACAACACTGATCAAGGATCCTTCATAAATTCTAATGTATTTTTTTGTACCACTCATTAATAAGTTCAATTGTTCAAGAGATGTTCAATGCATATAATTTTAATTACATCAATCAATAACATTAATGAGTTCCGGTTCAATGTATTTATTTAGCATAAATTCAAATGTATTTTTGACACCATTCGTTAAGAGTTCAGGATCAATGTATTTATTTAACATATCACTACTTTTTTTTTTAAACAAAACAATTTGTTCATAATTGTCATAAACGAAAAATAAAATTCATTAAATATTCCTAATAACTGCACTTAAATGAATATTATAACATTAATAAGAAAGGTTCAATGCATATAATTTCAGATTCATTATGTGAGAGCTTTATTTAAAGGACAGATCTTAGAGGAGTAATATGTGCTCCGCATAGATTTATTTCCTTAAGCATGAGCATGACAAGAGAGATTTCCGAATATATGATCCTCTGTATGCTAGGGAAAACAATGTCCACCCTTACAGGATGGCTTGATATGAAGATATTCGTTGAGCAGAGTTTGCAGAACATTAATCGAAAGGTGCAAGAATATGATAAAGAAGTGGAATTCTCTGTTCCAGTCTAAAGAATGGTCAATATGTGGGCTATAGAAACTATGGAAGATTATACGGGAATTGGTGCATATGAGATGCCACAACCTTCTCACAATGCCAATTACGTACCCATGTGTTCCATCGTTTTACACAGCCCATTTTGTCCATGAATTGAGATCTCTGTCATTCAATAGTTGTATTATAAAAATCTAGAACACAGGACGTTTGTATGATTTATGAAATTAAAGGGTTATTTGCGTAGGTTTGATAGACTTGAGGGTTGTAACTTCATAACTGTCATAAATGAAAAATCAAAGGTTAAGGTTGAAACCCATCTATCATGTTGTATTTTGACATGGACAACTTGACATTATAAAGTTTTCCTTGGGTGTAAAAATACGCATAAAGTTTTTAAAATGATGCAAGAATATTATAATTGTTAAGTCAACGTACCAAATATGTCAATAAAAAAAATAGTGTAAAAAATACATATGAAGTTTCAAAAATGGTTTAAAAAATGTTGTGACTATTAAGTCAATAAACGTTGATCATTTAACTAATAGTTTTCACACATGTTGCACAACATTTTTCACTCCTAACTGCTCTATCTATGAGCCCGTTTGGTTCAAGAAAAATGAAAGGAGGGAAAGGGAAAATTAGTTTTTTCCATCGGCAGTGGCCGTTTGGTTTGCTATTTCCGTCAGAAAATATTTTCCCACCTAAACCCATATTCATCTATATAGATGAAAATCGGCTCCTACCAAAAAGCCAAGGAAAATGAGATCTTCCATTGGAAAATCTTGTGAAAATACTGATTTGCCCCAACGTGGGTTCCGACGGCGGTGTTCTGGTCTCTGATTCCTCTTTCTTTGGTTCGTTCTCTTCTCTTGTCTCTCTCATTCTCGGCTTTGTCACTATTCTAAGTCGGCCAAATGGACAATGAAGGTGGAGAAATGGAGGTGGAAGGTGATGGTGGAGAGGGAGGTGGTGACATTGATGTTGGCTTTTTCTCTACAACTATGCGGTGGGGAAGAGCATTACTGGTTTGCAATTTTTGGGCGGGGATGAGCATTTCCGGTCTGCAATTGTAGGGTGGGGACGAGCGTTGTCACCCCCTTATCTTATTTTGACTTGCAGTGGAATATTAATGAAACCCCCTTCTCATATCAAGGCCGGATCCATATTCAAAAATACATAATTATGTTGAATTAGAGACCATAGGATTAATTGAAACTTATTAAAAATTTCATTTCCCAAACAGGGATTGCAAAAACTTTTCTAAAACCTGTTTAACACAGTCTCATATTCATATTTCAAATGCACATTTTTCCTGTACAGTTCGATTCCATTCATAAATATCAGAGTACAATATAAATCCCTGACACGCTTGGATTCTATTAATCAACTAAGGGTTTACAGAGCACAAACGCCCATAATCAGTTTCCCATTCTAGGGGATTACACAAAACTACTTAATATCTGCAACATATATAATTAATTCCCAACAAAATATTCAAATAATTAATAGCATGATAACCAACTATCCAAAATATAAACTCCTAGCTTGGAACTTTATTCGCCCTTCGTCACCTGCTTCTTTTTAGAATTACTAGCCCTGTCTGAAAATTGTTTTATGGAAAGAATGAGATTATAAAGAATCCCAGTAGTAACAATTCACTCATAGTATGCACAACCACAAAGCATGTAAGCAAATCACAACACAGCAACAAAATAACGTCATTTACTATGGCATTTACAACAGCAGGGGTAGGTGTGACGTGCACCACCCCCTACAACTGCTCATGCTGTAATGCTCACACTGCAATGCACAACGACATATTTCACATCCACATATTTCACAACAGCAGGGTTTCATATGCCACATTTTACAACAACATGGCTACACCGGCGTGTTTCTCAAAAGTGGGAAATTCACAATACCACAACACAACAAAGGCAAATACAACGGTAGTTACAACGGCAGGGGTAGGTGTGATGTGCATCACCCTTTACGGCTGCTCAAACTGAATTGCTCCCATTGCAACGCACAACGACATATTTCACATCCATATATTTCACCACAGCAAGGTTTTGTAGAACATATTTCACAACGACAATACAATGATAAGTCATGCATACAATGTATCATACACAACACAAGAGAAATGTCACTACCTGGTTCTTTCCGCTCGTGCTCTGGCACCAATTTATCACGTGCAGGGCAAATGTCAAATCCTATAACTAGAATTACGAGCGACAGGTTATTACTTAATCAAATTCTTCTTTAATTCAAACACTCAAGTTGGTTATCATTAGGGACATTTAGTCAAGTCAACTAAGGAGTTAAAGTGGTCAATTAACCTAAAAGACCAATTTCTAACCTCTGAGTTCAACAATATTACATTATGCCATTACATCTTCAATTTTCGCATAGGTGACCAAATCTGTCAGAATTTTTCATCAACTTTGAAAAATCATAACTAAATCTATAAAAATCGAAATGGGGTGATTCCAAAGGATATGTGACCCTTATTTAGTCTATTTTCAAGGAAAAATATCACCCACGGCCAATTAGATACACAGCATTCCCAGAATTTTCATTTATTACACATTGTCAGAATTCAACCTAGTTTTCATGATCTAACTTCAAAAATTCATAACTCCCAGTGTACAAATCAAAATAATGGAAATGGCCTATAAAACTAATTAAAGCTTGATATGTCTACTATTTAAATGTAAAGTTTTAGAATTTTTTTACATCATTTGGTTATCCAAAAACACCACACAATCATGGTACCTCGCTGGAATCTTGTTCGGTAGAAAATCCAGTTTTGAATTTTGAGTTTCAATAACCCAAAATTCACAACCCAGGGCTATACCCACAAAATTTTTTGTGTAGAACACAATGGTAATATCAAAATGAGCAAATTCCCATTGCTTCATGGTGCCCTATTCAAGTCATAATTTTAGAGTATTTCACACCAAACAACCACTTCACTATTTAATCACTAAACTTAGTTCATTTGCCTCCAAACCAACATATAAGCACATACATAGGATGAAAGTTTCATGATCCCTAATATACCCTAAAAACCGAAATTAGGGCTGTCACAATAGCCCACCAAAACTCAGCTAATCAAAGTATCATATACATCAAAATAATGCTCTTACTCACCTCTTACTTCTTCTTGTGTTCTTTTCTTGCTTCCTCAACTTTTTTTCTTAGATGATGGCTCAAAACACCACTTCTTAAAATTCTAAAACCATAAAATGAAGCTCTTATCAAGAGGAACAATGTTTATGAAGACCTCAAGAACACTAGAGATGATTTGGAAGGTGAAAAGTGAGCAAAAACACACACCTCTCTTCTTCTTTATTCTTCAAATGCTCCCTTTCTCTTTCCCTTTCCTTTTCTTTCGTTTTTCCTCTTTTTTTTTCCCAACTTGGCCGACTTTTAATGAGTGTGAGGGAGTAAGAGATGTTTTAATATTCATTCTTTGGCTTCTTGAAATCACTTGGCCGAAAATTAGCTAAAAGAAAGAAGAGAAATAATGTGTGGCCAATATTTTGGCTTCTTGCACAAGTTGGTGATTAATTGACCATGTGTGGTTAATTTACTTTTGATGAAGGTTTCTCTTTCCTCTTCTCTTCTTTTACACCCAAATATTTCTTCAACATGGAGAGGAAATATTGACCAATTTGCTTTCCTAAAGCTTACCTTTATAGTCAACAATTCCAACTTGATCAAAATAAAGTTCTTTGGACTTTTCCTTCTCTTCTTTTCTTCCCTTTTGGCTTGGGAATTCTCTCTTCCTTCTTGCCTTTAGTCTTGGACGCCCAACATGAGAAAAAGTGAGAAAATATATTGATTGAATTCTCTCTTCTTTTCTCTTTTATGCCTAGACACAATTATTGACCAAAAGTGAAAACATGTTGACTTCTTCTTCTTCTTTTCCTTCCTTTTTCTTGTTGACTTATTCAATGGATTTGGCACCACTTAAATTGTCTATCCTCTTCTTCTTTTCTTTAGGTCCTTGACGAATTTGAAGAGCCCAATTGAAGAGGAAATGTGTTGACCATATGATCTTATGTCTACAGGTTCAAGCTTGACCTTGTTTTTTCCTTAATGTAGTTGGACATTTTGGCCAACTTTTCCCTTCTTCTTATTTTACCTTTTTGGCCGAATTTACAAGGTAAGAGGGAGAGTAAATTTTGTTTTTCATTCTCATCATTACTTTGCTTTCTATTGGCCAATCTTGGCCCTTCATTTTTGTTTCTATTCCTATCCTCAAGATCAAAAGGTAAATGTCCCTTTAGCCCCTAATTATGGCAACATTATTTAGATTGCCATTAACCCTTTTATTTCACTGTCTATTACATTTAGCCCTTAGATGTATTTTGGGATATTACAATTAACGTGTGGTTCGGTGGGCAATACAGGAATAGTATAAATATACTGATAATATGTGCATGATTACAAAAATTCCCAATAGGGGTTCGTATATGATACATACAATTAAGGTAGCTGCACAGGGCTACTAGGGTGTTTAAACCCATTCCAGTGAAATAGAGACATCTTCTCATCTTCGTTCCACCACTGCAATCCCCTCATACGGTTCTCTTCCTTGTTCTCAGCATATCTTCTATTTCCTCCTGTCTAAATTGTTGGTCAAGGAGGATGAGATTCGAGAGAATCTTAGTAGAAAACAGATACCATAATGCATGCATGATAGATGCTATGTGTATGATATGTTAGCTTTATCTAGATGCATGCCCCATAATAGTATTTTGGCATGCTCAATGTTTCATGTAACAACACTATGGCCATAGCAAAACAAAAACAGAGCTTCATTTGTTCAAATATGCTCTACATAATCAATTCAAGCAATCACAAACATCACTACACAAGCAAGGATGTCAATTACAAGCAATTAAGATAAGTCTCCTACCTCCAGTCTTTTCTCCTCGATTTGTATGCCAGCAACTCGGGCTCTTAACTCGATAATACAATTCCAAATGTACCATTTAGACACTATCATAGTGTCTTTGGGGGTTATATGAGTCTATATTGAAAAATTACTAAAATGCCCCCGGGGACCTGGCATGGCCCCGTCGTACCCGATCCAACTGTACTTTTTCCTAAATTTTGACCTGGGCAATTCTGATATATTTTTGCCTAAGGAATCCATTTCTGGACTTGGAATTATCAAATTCAATGCCAAATTACAAAATTACCCTTGGTAGCCCACTTTAAGGGTTTCACGAGCGTTTTCATAATTATGTTTTTTCGAGCTTTTCTGAAAAAGTGACCAACTGTAACCTCACCTAATTTTCCCTCCTGAACTCAATGGAACTATCAAATCATTGAAAATCCAACTCTAAGGCCCATTTACAGCCCTAAATAAAATATATGGGTTTTCCGAGAAAAATCGGGGTTTTGTGATTTCAGCTCTGTAAACACGTTCATTTCTACTCTTAACCACTTTATTGACTATTTCATTAGGTTACAACTACCATTTAGTACCAATTTGGGAAAAATAACCCCTAGGCCAACCCATTTCCAAAAATTAAAATCAATGACAATCCAGCAAAATTTCACCGATTAAATTGTCCGTAGCAGCCAGAATAAGACATATACGAAGGTTAGGAGGTTACCTTTCGCTTCTTTCTGGCTTTTCTCAAAGTGACCAAACCCTAGCTCTCTTCAACACAAGAAATTGAGCTCCCAAACCTTAAATTACATAGAAGAGTAACTTAAGAACGGAGTTATACACATTAGGAACTGATTTACCGAAGAAATCACTTACCTTTGCAAGTTTTTCCTTCTCCTTTTCTCTCTCTAAAAGTTTCCTCTTCCTCTCCTATGGCTGCTGCAACATGACGGAAATGAGAAGAGGATGAAGATGAGAATATTTTATAAGTCCATACTTAGTCATCTTTAAGTATGCTTATGTCATAATTCCATTTTTGGATTTTTTTGCATATTTTCTGCCAAATCTTTGAAAAATCATAACTAATTTTGTAGACATCGAATTGAAGTGATTCCAAAGGCTATAGAACCCTTATTGAGTCTAGTTTCAAGGAAAAATATAGCATTTTAGTAGCTGGAAGTACAAAATTTCCAGATTTTCAATCTTTGCATGCTGTTCTAGAAAATAATCAATTTCCTTAGGTAAGCTTCAAAAATTCATAAATTTTTGTATATAAGTCTAATTGAGCCATATAACCTATCAAATTAAAGTTTAGGATATCTACTTTCACCTATAAAATTTCATAATTTTGCTCATCATTTGGTCATACAAAATCACATGACAAGCTCACTGCCTCATCGACGATTTCACCAAAAGCATAATTATATTCTCCAAAATTCACCATTAATTTTCTTTAATGCCCCAAAGATATAAGGAACATTAGAGAATAGATTTGGAACATCTACTAAATCGGGCTTAACAATCCACCTAATTTAGGCTTATTCCTAAACCTCCAATCCCAAAATACGGGATATTACATTTCTTCCCATGTTCAATAAATTTCGTCCTCAAAATTTGAACATCTACAACTTGTAGATCACTTCTTATCACTCAATCCATCCTTTTTTTCATGTGTAGGATCACAAGCCTTGCAATATAATGATCATATAGCCGAGGTTCACTACCCCCATTCCTCGAGTCACTGCTCGTCACATTTCTAAATTCATCTACCAGCCTATGGATACACTGGTCTACTAAGTCTTAGGCCCAAGCACATACGGTTATCAAGCTTTCGCTGCGCCACTCTGATGTTTCACACTATTTAATATATTATAGGAGGGACTACACTGTCTACCCATACTTAACTTCCTTCCTCAGTTGGATCCTACTAGACCTCCGTAGTAACCCCTACTTGCTTCGTAATTCAGTTCGATTGGAAACGTTCAAAGCCTACCACTATTGCAACCCCTACTTGTTCCTTAATTAGGTTCAATGTAACCCCTACTTGTTTCGTAATTCGATTCGATCAAAAAAGTTCAAAGCCTACCACTGTTGCAACCCCTACTTGTTCCTTAATTAGGTTCAATGTACCCGTAGGCACCATGTTCGGTCATGCTCAGTGTACCCGTAGGCACTACATTCGGTGTACCCATAGGCACTATGTTCAATCATATAGTGTACCCCTAGGCACTATGTTTGATGCACCCGAAGGCACTATGTTTGATGTACCCAGAGGCACTATGTTCATCAGTTTTGGTAAGTCCACCTCCTGTCAGTAAGCCCAATCCAGGCCCAAGGGACATGGTTCCGGCCTTGTCGGTAAGCCCTCTAGGCCCAAGGTAGGATATCTACGCCCCCCTTGCGCATTTCTTTCACCTCTGCAGGACTCAAAGGCACTACTTGGGGGTAAGTAGAAACCTTATGTGCGACCTGCTACCATTAGGCCAGTATTCTTTAGTTTCAGTTCGGTTTAACGTATCTAACATGTAGGATTTTACAGCCTAGGGTCTCGAACCCAACTTTTAGGTTCATCATGAAATCTAGAAACTCAATATCACGTAGATCGAAAATCATTTTCCTCAATTATATCTAATAGGTTTGCTAAGATTCATAATTAATAGCGCCTATTCTAACCTTCACAGTATTCAAGTAATAACCTCAAAATATTACTAAAGATTCAACACTATCCATCAGGTTCACATGATTTGAGCTTCTGTCATGCATCAGAACCATAGTGCAACCAATTCGCATTTCTACCTAAGCATTATTTCAGCTTAGATCTAATTCAGGCTATCATCAACCTTCAGTATCATCATGTCAGATCCTCTAGGATCAGTATACGGTATAATCACCACTCATCATATAACACCATATATTGTATCTACATTCCTTTGACCCCACAGTGTTACTAAGGTTCATTACTTAGCATGGAGAAACCTTGAAACATTTACTATGCCTTACATTTCCATAGCCCATCAAATAGACCTTTCTGAGCAATATTCACAGCGACAGAACTGTCCTGATTTAAAATCAATAATTACATCATTATTATCTTCATGCGTCTAGGTACTCATCAAATCATTTAACTCAAAGGATCATTAGTCATGGAGAAAGCTTAAGACAATTACTATTCCTCAAATCTCCATGACCCTATCAACTCAACTTCCCAGGGGATCACCCATCCTCCCTGGGTTGAGCACGCTAAACTTTCGTGCCCCTGTGTAAAATCACAGATACCAGATCTATCTACTCTTGACCACTGGTACCCTAAGACTACCCTCATCTCAAACATCATGTCAACTGCCTTCGGCTGACTAAATACCGTGTAGTCTGACCACTAGCCTTGGCCATACCCACTTCTTCGTGTTCCTCAATATCCTTAGACCATTCTCATCTAGTATTACACCACTAGCTGCCCTTGGGTATTCCCAAATCTTGCAAGGCTGATTCATAGAAAAGGGGTAGTTCACTTCCCTAGTGCCCCATTCTGTGCATATCTCTTTTTTCCATATAATCAAGACCTTATCAATATACTATCCTATTTCCAGAACCGCTTAGGCTCTGATACCAAAATTTCACCCTCTATCTTCTTTTTTACTTGCAACGGAATATTAACACATGGTTCGGTGGGCAACAAAGGAATAGCATAAATATACTAATAATATGTGCATAATTACAAAAATTCCCTATAAGGGTTCATACATGATACTTACAATTAAGGTAGCCGTATAGGGCTACTAGGGTGTTTAAACTCATCCAAGTGAAACGAAAACATCTTCTCATCTTCGTTCCACTACTGCAATCCCCTCGTACGTTTCTCTTCCTTGTTCTCAGAATATCTTCTGTTACCTCCTGTCTAAATTGTTGGTAAGGGAGGGTGAGATTCGAGAAAATCTCAATAGGAAACAGATACCATAATGTGTTAGCCAAGCATATACTTGAATAAAGATTTAATTTATCAAGTTTAAATATCACTTACTTTATATAAGGTTGCACCTCATCACAATTCATTAGAAAATATCTTGTGGCAGCTTTCTCTTCTTCATCAAACAAGAAACGTGTTGTACATTCCCCAGAAGGTCATCCTCGGTAGTTGAATATAGAAATTGCCGAAATATGAGTCTCCACCATTATCATTTCTTATAGGTCTTGTGATTCTTGGTGGAACCCCTGCCTTAAAGTAATGTGAGCAAAATGTTGTGGTCTCCTTAATTATATAAGCTTCACAAATTGATGCTTCAACCTGAGCTTTATTCCTCACCTTTTTTTCAAGGTATAGAGAAACCTACATATACATGTGTGAAACCTAAGATTAGCTATTGTATTGATCATATTTATTAGCAACTCACAAAGATTAAGTTTTATTACCTTTCAAATGGATACATCCATCGATATTGAACGGGTCCTCCAACCTTGGCTTCATATGAAAGATGGATAGGCAAATGCTCCATTAAGTCAAACAAGGCTAGGGGAAATACCTTCTCTAACTTGCACAATGTCACAACAATATTTTTCTCTAAAAACTCTAGTTGATCTACCATCAATGTAGTGGAACAAATTTGTGTGAAGAATTGGCTAAGTTCCACTATAGGATTGAATACAAACTCGTGCAAAGCAACAAAGGCAATGGGAATCAAGCGTTCCGTGAGTACATGACAATCATGACTCTTCATTCCATACAACCGTGCTTCCTTCATGTCCACACATCAGGCTAGATTAGATGCATATCCATTAGAGAGCTTCAAATCCTTTACCCACTAACAAATTAGTCGCCGCTGTTCTAAATTCAAAGCATATTTTGCGATTGGTTTCACCATTTGACCTCTAAGTTTAGCAAGTTCATAATCCTTGCGTCGACAATATTCTTTTAAATCTATTCGAGCTTGAGTATTATCCTTTGTTTTGCCCCTTGTTGTCCATGATAGTATGAAAGAAATTGTCAAAAACATTTTTTTCAATATGCATGACATCAAGATTATGTCGGACGAGGTTACTTTTCCAATAAGGCAATTCTCAAAATATACTTTGTTTTGTCCAATGATGAGTGTCTTTATAGCCTTCAATTGGTATAGATTTCCCATACGTAGTGACCTTTGACAAATTTTTTACTCTTTCCCAAACTTCTTCTCCACTTAACCGAGGTAGGGGTATTGATTTCTCAACTCTATTCTTGCAAAATGAGGTTTTATTTCTCTTGAGTTGGTGATTAATAAATCCCAAATTTTATATATTTTATCCCACCTTATTTATTTATTTTGGGAACTAATTTAGGCTAATTTGGATTTATTACATAATATTTTTATTGTCAGCTAATTTTAGGAAATAATATAAATTTGAATTATTTATGAGATTATTGGACTTAAATTGTTTATAATTTAATTGCCTATTTTGTGATTGAATAATATTTCCAAATATATGATAGATCACAATCTCATTTAATTTTTGTAGGGTAAAGATAAGCATATTAGGAAATCATGTGGTCCAAAATTATTCTTAGAAGCTAAAAGAAAATTTAATGGATGAATTTTATTGGGCTACTTCAATTTTAATGGGCTCGAATTTTAGTGTCAAAGCTCCCTCTTCTTCTCGTCCACCAACCCCACTTAACCGACCATCCATATATCCTCACCAAACCCACGGTCACCTACTCCCATTTCTCGTTCACCAACCCCACCATATTTCCTCCTATATATATCATTCCCTTCCTTTCATTCAAGGAGACACACGCACAAACACAAAAATCTCCACCTCAATTCTTATTCTCTTCAATCACCACAGGCCCCCCTCTTCAATTTCCATCACCTCTTTATTCCACCCCTTTTGTTCATTTATGAAGACAATTGATTGAAGTTTATTCAATCATCATCTCACTATTCATCATTCATAAAAGAAAGAGATGGCCGTGAGTTTCATGAAGGAGAGACTTGGAAAGGAAAATTTCACGGCAGCGTGAGTTATTTGGGAGGCAGCTTGGGAGGAGCATGAAGGAAGCTAGAACCTAGGATTTGCACTTGAAGACCAAAAGGGAGTGTCTTTTTTTTTTATCAATTTATTTCAAGTCCTGAAATTATTTAGTTTTAAATAATTTTGAGTTGTAATAATTGATAACAATCTAATTTTAGCTTGTAGACATATTTCTTTTGGATTAGATTGATATTTTGGAATGTTTTGTGCTTGACATAATTGTTGGAATTTTTGTTTGCAAACCTTTGGATTGTTGATTGAATTATTAATTGAGTTTTCATTATCAATTTAATTGTCAATTTGGTTTATCCTCTCAATTGTTTAATTAGGGTTGTTAATTGTCTAGTTGTTTAATTAGATAATTGTAAACTTAATTTCCAAAATTAATTTAAAATTATTTGTTATTGGTTTTACTGGGTTTAATTAACCACAACTTATTTCATTATGAATTTTCTAATGGAATGAGTGTTATTGAGTTTGAGGGTTTCCCATATTTCAATTAGGTGATTAAATTTATTAATTCCAATCTTTCTTCAAACTCCCTTTGGTCTAATTAATTAATTTGGGCTAAGAAAGTTAACTCCATGTGGATCCTAAGTTGTCCCCTTCATCATCATAATTGAATGAAATCTTTTGTCTTGTTTCTAATTAGTCTCTTTGCTTAGGAATTTAATTCCTCTTTCACAAAACCAAAAACCCCCCAAAAATTGAATCCGAATTCATATAGGATAATTTCATTCTCATATAGGTTTTAGAGTCATTTGCATCTTGCATTTGATTAGTTAATTGCATTTAGATAGTAGTGTTTTGCATTTTAGTTTAGGTCCATTCTATTGCATTTTTTAATCACCTAAATTCAATTCTAGAGAAAACCCATAGATTGCTCCTCAGGAGAATGGCCTAGGTGCCACTATATTGCATTAGTTGGTTGTCCTAGTTATTAATTGATTACTTTAGCGACAGAAGCAACACATGAATGATCATTAGGAAGGAATTGTCGATGGCAGTCAAAGAAGGATGTTTTCCGCCCAAACTTTAATTTGAATGCTTTTGAATTCTCCATACATATAGGACATGCTAATCTCCCTATTGTCATCCAACCAGACAACATGCCATAAGCAGGAAAGTCATTAATTGTCCATAGTAGTGCAGCATGCATACAAAAGCTTTGTCCCATGAGGCATCATACGTTGGCACCCTATCATCCCATAATAATTTCAATTCGTCTATCAATGGTTGCAAATACACATCTATTCTTCCTTTTGGATTATTAAGGCCCAGAATGATCAATGTGAAGAACATATATTCTCGTTTCATACACACCTCAGGGGGTAGATTTTAGAGAGTAATAATCACAGGCCAACAAGAATATTGTCTCCCAGATTGGCCAAATGGTGTAAATCCATCAGCACATAAGCCAAGTCTAACATTTCTTGGATTATATGCAAAGCTTGGATATGTACTATCCAAAACTTTCCATGCTTCGCCATCAGAGGGGTGAGAAAGAACATTAGGACCGCGACGATTCTCATAGTGCCACCTTATTTCCTTTGCGGTTTTTTTAGAAGCAAATAACATTTGCAATCTTGGAATGAGAGGTAAGAAAAACAACTACTTCCTTACAAGTTTCTTTTTTCTCACATGACACTTTATGGAGGAATATCTGTCCTCATAACAAAACTTATATTAGGTTGCACAATCATTATCTTTATAACACAACACATACCCATTGACACAATAATCAATTTTCTTATATTCTAGACCTAGCTTAGCCACCATCTTCTTTGTTTGGTACAAGTCTGAAGGCATACTAGTATCTTTAGGTTGTGTCCTCTACATGAGCTGGGATACTAAATTGTAGCCTTCTTGAGACATATTAGTTGTTGCCTTGATACTAAATTGGGTCTGCTTCATCGTCTTTGTCATCTTTATTTTCATCCTTTTCAGCTACCTTCTCATCATCCTCCTCAAACATCCTTGAAGTTGATGCCTTATAGTTTGTTGCATCTTCATCTTTACCATCCTTGTCTTCATCGACATCGCTCTTGTTCTCATCCAACAACCTATTTTGAAGGGCAAGGAGCTCATCGCCGATCATGCCAACCAGCCTAGCGTATGTCCGCTGCAATTCCTGTAACATTAACATGTTGATCAGATTTACTAATTAAGGGTTTAAGAAGTTGACAGAAATGCTATTTAAAACAGTTTACATGTTAAAGTAGTTATAATTACCGGGTGTGTCAACATTGTTTCAGGATTAAATGTTGTAGATGAAGTTCCACCCCCCTGCGTGACACCATAAAGCAGCCCTTTCTTACTTTCTTTCTCTATTTAAACTCTACTCCTCACCCGTTCCTCATTCTAATATAGGATGGCATCTTCATCTTTACTTGCTTTCAATTGCCCAAAGGAAAATGTTGTAGGCAAAACATCTACATCACATGTACATGACAATTAACAATTATACATTCACATTTCCAATTGCAGAAAAAAAAAGACAAGATAGGCACATACCATGAGGAAGTATATACAACCTCCAACAGTTTTTCTACCTTTAGCGTTCCCTTTCCTCAATACCTTTTGGAAATCCCCAATTACAATGCAAAGTTCTTTAAAAATGAAGGATGACCAATCGAACTAACAAAGTGCATCTTTTGTTAGCGTCATCAACTTTAAGACACAATAACTAACATAATACTCGCACTAGGGGATAATAAGGTTCCTAATGCGAATATGACAAAAAAGAACTCAAAATTTTCATCCATTTCACCCATCAACAATTCTCTTATTTGTTGGTATTTTAAATTTTTGTATACACTCCTGAGGTCCTTGAATATCTGATTTTCATCATCTACTTGTACTTGTATGTCTAACCCACCATTAGGTAGACCGAGCAATTGTCTAACATCTTTAGCTTTTAACTCACAGGTTTACCCTTGAAATGAGAATTGCTTGGTGGGAGGGTCAAAAGATCGCATGAACTCTGCACATATGTGACGGTTTATCTGTGGGCAACAAATATGAACCAGCTTGTCAAACCCAATTATCTTATACCTTTTCATGGTGTCTGGTCTGCCCTTCAAGTTCTTGCAAACAGCCATAAACTTCTTTGGTGTGCATCTTGTCAGGAATGGAACACATACATCTTCCCTTTTCTAGGTCCTCTTAATTGTTCAGCCAGTTTAGCATATGCTTCTCTCTTCTTTTCCGTCAACTTATTCCAGGCCTCCCTTACCTCTAGGTTGGCCTCTTGAAAATTCTACAACTTATTCACCTTCCCCTTCTGTTTCTCCTTCTCCTTTCCCTTATGCTTCTCCTCCTTGTGGCTGAAAAATTCTTCTGTGAATAAGTATAGCCAGAAAAGATGGCTGCCCTTGTTCTTGTTGGGCTTTTTCTTCCTTGTTTCTATTTGCTAGACTTTCCTTTGTTCATCTTGCTAAAATGGACAATTGACACACATTAAATGAACTTAAATTTTAGATGTGTCATATGCTAATTATAATTCAATAAACCCCTCATAAAAGCAAGATTCACTAAACCATGCTGACATTGACAGACATCAACTCAACTTAATCCAAGTAAAATAGACATTATTAAGATGTAGCAAAGAATGACAGCATCAAATCAGAACCACTACCTCACTCATTCAAAATAACATTAACATTATGCAACAAAATGTGCATGAGGCTAGAACATGTGCAAGTTCACAGTAAAAGGATGCATGCATTAGAATTCAAGCATATACACATCGAAACAAAATAATACTAATAATCAAAACTGCAAATGCTTTTCTCATAAGTCATGAAAAATAGCTTCTTTTTATGATCATATCGAACAATGCCCATTCATGCTTTGCTTTCTTCAGCATTTAAACTATGTGACATAAACTTTCTTTGCAGTTAGCATACTAATAATCAAAATTACTAACAAGTACTTTTATAAATCTAAGTCGACTAATTCTTGATTCTTCACATGCATGCAAATGACTTGGACCTTCTTAGGGCTTAGCCTGAAATCCCAATGTTTTTTCACTTGCACCGGAATAAGATGGCATAATTACAGGAGCCTTGATCACCTCTACATCCTACAGCATAAATTATATGGACAAACCACCTCAAGATAGCAGGGAATCCAAGAGAAAAAACCAAACCATGCTCATAATTACTGATTACTATTACAAATGATTACAAAATACATACAAATGAAGAACATTGGCGCAAATAATGTCAAAAACATCTTAAACTATAGCTAATTGAATATAATTTTCCTATGCCTCTGTAACTTATTTTTTTTAACACTATCACCAAAATGGAATAGATTACACTAATTCAAAAGCAACATTAAAATCAACCCACGTCATTATGATTATAGGTCACAGTTCAGTATAATGTCACAAGGCACCAGGCTTATCTTTGCATAAGTACACAAGATAATAAGAGTAAACAAATAGATTTCACAAGTTACAGAACCTAAAGATCAAATTCAAGACACCTAATCAAGCTAAATCCTAACAGAAACACTAGTATTGACCAAATATGTGTGCCCCTGCCTCCGCGTCCCAGTGTGATGAACTCAAAGACACAAACTTTTGGGGCATTGAATACAGATTTAAACCGCAAGTTCTGTGCAAATCATGCTTATCGAGGTTGTCCATCTTTTAAGAATGTGGAAATGAATATGCTAATATGAATATGCACAAACTAATGAAGCATAAAAATCACAAAGTGAATAATCAAGAAAATAAAAGAAACAAGAGGTGAAGTACGAACAGGAACTTAACTGACCAAATGGCTAGTATGCTTTTTCGGAAGATCTCTTGGCTCAGCTCGCCACTGGCTTTCCCTTTGTGGTGTGTTTCTTGTTCTTGAACCGTCAAATTTTTCCTCTGAAAACTCAGAAACACTGAAAATGCACAAACACCGTCGCATAAACACTGTCGCCGATAATGACACCTTTCGAGGTTCACTCAACTGGCCGAATCTCAGGTAATCGAAGCAGATTGGGCTCCGAAAATGCACATACATCGTCGCCGATGCTAACTTCCCTTTGCCGGAGATCTCGCCTTTCGCGGTTCACTCAAGTGGCCGAATGCTAGCTTCTGAGAATGCACAAACACCATCGCTGATGATAGCTTCCATTTGCCAAAGATCTCGCCTTTCGGGGTTGACTCAAGTGGCCGAATGCTGGCTTCCGAAACGCACAAACACCTTCATTGAAGTGGTCAAATCTTAGCTCGTCGAATTAGCCAAAGAAGCTCCAAACTCAATTTGCCCTATTTGCAAAATTAAGGGTATTTCAAACATTTCTCACCTGGAATTTATTACAAAATAGTCCCATGGGACTTGAGAGTAATTTCATATTTTCCCAGGACCATTTCTTCATATATTTGCTTCCATGGGACTACATTATAATTCTCCCAATATAAATTGACTTGTAAATATATTTTTTCTGAAATCTCTCTATATTTATTTGTTGCTATGGATGATTGTTTAACAAAATGGAGTATGCACCGTCCTCTCTTTATTGAGAGTCCATCAATCACCTCTTACATGATAAGAAATTATTTGGTTTTTATAAAATAAATTAATTAGTTAAAATCGGTTATTCTCATTAAAGATATTTTAAATTTGATCTTTATTTTTTCCAAAATCATGCTCATGCACTGAAGATCATTGAATTAATATACTTTTTACCCCGCATTATAGATAAAGCGCATTTTGCATTAAAAAATTAATGATCTAAATAATTCCTAAAGCACTTTATATTAGAGAATACGAACAGCAAATAATCTAGAAGGACCGTGATAAAATAGGGCTGAAGGGAGAAATATTCAAAGCTATATTTATCTCGGCCACTACAAATATATAATTAATTAGATCATGCAAATCCAATGCAAAGCTAATTTTAATAAAGGACCATTCATTTGACTATATCAATGAAAGCTAACCCACACATAATAGTAATAAAATGGGAAAAATCAATCCCTAAGTTCTTAAACTATCTTCGAGTTTTGAATCAAGTTCCAAAATATTTTTTATTAGTACTTTAATCTGTTTGATTTGTTAGTCCTTTATGTAGAAAAACCGTTAAATAAAATAGTAGTCCATCTGTAGCCTATGCGGATTCACTTGTGCCTAATCAAATTCAACTTGTTAACATTTTCCCCTGCTATATCATTGATGTTTAAACTACTGTTTTACACCATTGGTTTTATTTAAAAGTTTTGTATATAAAGGACTAACGGCTTAGTTGGAACATTGAATCACTGTTAATATCTTATCTTGTTAGTTAAGATCATGATTAGTGATTGGACCCTATAAATAGAGGTCCTAGTCAATTGTTAAGTATGTAAGATAGTGAGGTGCGTAACATGTTAAGAGAGAGGATAATTTGAGTCTCTCTAGATAGGGAAGTCCCTCCAAGATCCCTAGAATTATGGTTAGTTGTTAATTACCCTTGAGTGAAAGATGATCATTGTTAAACCTAAGTTGGCTTATTTGTATCTTGTAAACATCCATTCTTTATCAATAAAGATTCCTCTTGATTTTATTAACACGTTTAACAAATTAAACTTAAAAGACCTAATAAAAAGAAAAAAAAATTAGGAATTGCGACTAATTTTCCCTAATAAAACCATCCTAACATGGTCCATTAGCGTAGTAGGTACGTTGTCATCACTTGTCATAATGCAATTGTGTATCAAATTTTATGAGCGAAAGTGACATTTGGGCTTACTTATGAGAAATGAAATTATAAATTAAGACACATTATATTATAAAATGAGCATAATTTATAACTCCATCGATATCTTTAGTTTGACCAATACTTCTTGTGTAGTTGTGTGTCCGGCCGGTCCATTTTGGTGGGTGTATTATATAATTTTATGCATAAAAAGTTTATTTTGATTCGCGTGAGGCACTCCTTGTGCCGCCCAGATAGACAGAGAAACCAATAATGCTGTACGTACTGATAAAATGCTGTGCCCTTAGCTAAATTATTGATGTACAACTTCATTTGCTTTGTCCGAGTCAGTACAAAATGCTTTAATATGAATAATAACAACCGTATAATAATTCAGAATATGGAAATTAAAGGTGTCAATACAAGGGGATATGTATAATTTGGTACATATGTTAACTGGAAGAAAAACCATGAAAGATATATATGTCTAAATATATGTACTACCTATTGGGAAAATTCCAGAAATATACCTTTAAAATATCAAAATCTCAAATTAATTTTGTTTTCTAAAATATATTAGGTATTAGCAATTCACAACTCGTTTTAGTAGAAAATCACTAATTAGAAAATCACTAATTTATAATTGTCAAAGCTTAAAGGTATTTTTCTGAAATTTTCCCTTACCTGTTTTGCTTTCCTCAACACTCCTTTTACTTTTGTAAGTTGACTACCTACCTTTTCCCTCTCAATTACTACTCATATTCCCATTCACATTTGCATGCTGCCCAAGAGGTCTTTATTGATTATTTCCATCCATTGATAGAGAACTGACATTTGGCTTCTTTCAAATTTTCGAAACACTTGACCCTGATGAGCTGGTATTTTATTTGTTCCATTTATAATAATACATCTTGTGTCTCTTGGTCAAGTCTTTCTTCTCAACCAAGACATTTCTTTCCATGCTTATCTATTTATTAAGTACATTCTTTCAATATGAGACCCAAAAAATATAGAATATAGAATATAATCATTCACGTAAGGGTGTGACTTGTCAATCATTATGCTCAATAACTCCTTTTCAAGCTTGCCGTTCTTGACCAACGCATTTAATTCCTCAGATGCATGTAATTAGTTAGAAAAAAATAATTTAAAATACCACCCCCACCACCACATCTTGTGGAGTTCATATGAATATTACCAAATCTTATTCCACATTGATTCAGGATGTAACTGGAACTAACAAATAAAAGTGTGATTGGTTCCACTTAGTTCAAAGGGCTCTCTCAAAGTAGCCTGCTGCTTCTCATCCAAATGAAGCCTTCATCTGTCATGTTACTTGCCTCTTTCTCAATATGCATTCACTTGTTTCTTCTCTTTACTTTGATCTTTCCTCCATGCAAAGCTATCCCTTCATCGGGAAACGACACCGACCACTTGTCGTTGCTCAAATTTAAGGAATCAATATCTGAGGATCCACACCACATCTTGGACTCTTGGAATACTTCTACGCACTTCTGCAACTGGCATGGAATCACTTGTGGCCGCAAGCATCGCAGAGTGACAGAGCTGTGGCTAGATGGATATGACTTGCGAGGATCTATAACTCCACATATGGGCAACCTCTCCTTCCTCAGAGTTATTGGACTCCAAAGAAACAGTTTCTATGGAGAAATCCCACAAGAGTTGAGTCGTTTGTTCCGGCTACAGGTACTTTATCTCACCAATAACACATTGAGTGGGAAATTTCCTGTTAACATCACAGGTTGCTCTAAACTCAGGTACCTATCATTTGGTGGAAATAATCTTATCGGCAAAATACCCATGGAGATTGGCTATCTCCGTAACCTTGAAAAGTTATATCTAGTTCAAAACAATTCTAGTGGCCAAATTCCAACGTCCATGTGGAATCTTTCTTCCCTTGAAGTTCTGTTAATGGGGGGAAATAACTTGGAGGGGAGTATACCTGAAGAAATAGGTCATCTAGAAAAATTGAAAGGATTTAATGTAGTCGCCAACAAACTTTCAGGTGCAATTCCTTCTACTCTTTACAATTTGTCATCCCTTATTTTAATCATACTTGCATTAAATCAATTCAATGGCTCTCTCCCAAAAAACATGTTCATCAACCTCCCTAATCTCCAATCCTTTAAAATTGGAGGAAATCAATTCTCAGGTCATATCCCAACATCCATTCAAAACGCGACTATGCTTGTACTTATCTCTATGGTACAAAACAATTTTGTAGGGAAAATTCCAAATCTCGGAAAGTTGCATGACCTCTCAGTTCTACAGTTCGGTGCAAATAGCCTGGGAAGTAATTCTTCAAAAGACTGGGATTTTCTAAATTCTTTGAGCAACTGCAGTAAGTTGACAAGGCTAAATTTGGAGATAAATAATTTTGGGGGCCATTTACCAAATATCATAGGCAATTTGTCCACCCAACTCACATCACTTGC
Source organism: Inga oerstediana (assembly GCA_963210345.1). Classification (NCBI taxonomy): domain Eukaryota; kingdom Viridiplantae; phylum Streptophyta; class Magnoliopsida; order Fabales; family Fabaceae; genus Inga; species Inga oerstediana. Next base: position 84,116,791 of record OY723401.1, on the reverse strand, counting down.
ACTTGAAGAAAATCAAATAAGTGGTCGAATTCCTGTGTCAATAGGAAACCTCATTAACCTGATGAAACTAGCAACAGAGATGAACAATTTCACCGGCATCATCCCAAATACTTTCAGGAAGTTTCAAAACATGCGATACTTGTCTTTGTGGAAAAACAAATTATCTGGAGAAATAATTCATTTCATTGGCAACCTCACCCAGTTAATTCACCTGGATTTGTCAGATAATATGTTAGAAGGACAGGTTCCTCCAAGTATTGGGAATTGTAAAAGTCTACAATACCTCGATTTATCACTAAACCATTATAGCGGTACCATACCGGTCCCATTGATTACTCTTTCATCTTTATCAATTTTATTGAACTTGTCACATAACTCTTTTGACGGGGATCTCCCTAACGAGGTTGGAAACTTAAAAAATATTGGTCAATTGGACGTCTCTCATAATCATTTATCTGGAAGCATTCCTCAAACCATTGGAGATTGTCAAAGCTTAGAGTATCTCTTTTTGCAAGTTAACTTCTTTCAAGAAATCATCCCCTTATCTTTGGCTTCATTGAAAGGTCTACGATATCTAGACTTGTCATAGAATAACTTGTCAGGATCAATTCCAAAAGGTCTACAGGATATTGTTGTTTTGGACTACTTGAATGTTTCCTTCAACATGCTTAACGGTGAGGTACCAAGGAAAGGTGTCTTTGGCAATATAAGTAAAATATCATTTATGGGGAATAACAAGCTTTGTGGAGGCATATCAAAGTTGGAGCTGCCACCATGCCCTACCAAAAGAAAATACCAAAACTTCAAGTTGATTGTATCAATATGTTGTGTGATTGCTTTTCTTTTTCTGGCATCTCTTTTTGTTGCTATTTATCATGGTAGGAAGAAAAGCAATAAATCTTCTCCAAGTTCACCAACAATTGACATGATTTCTAGGGTATCATATCAAAGATTGCACAATGCTACAGATGGATTCTCCATCAACAACTTGATAGGATCTGGGGGTTTTGGCTCTGTATATAAAGGAAGTTTTGAGTCTAATGAAGTTGTTGCGATAAAGGTTATCAATCTTCAAATGAGGGGAGCTAACAAGAGTTTTGTTGCTGAATGTAATGCTCTTAGAAATACAAGGCATCGAAATTTGGTAAAAATTATATCATGTTGTTCTAGCATAGATTACAAGGGTTGTGAATTCAAAGCTTTGGTTTATGAGTACATGGTGAATGGAAGCTTGGACAATTGGTTATATCCTATAACAGTGAATCCAAATCATCATCCAAGAGTTTTGCTTCTTGATCAAATAATAAATATTCTTATTGATGTTGTATCCACATTACGTTATCTTCACCATGAATGTGAGCAACCACTTGTTCATTGTGATTTGAAGCCAAGCAATGTCCTTCTTGATGGTAACTTGGTTGCTCGTTTGAGTGATTTTGGATTGGCAAGACTACTCTTAACTATTGAAATCATTTCTAATGAACAAAGCAGCACGATTGGAATAAAGGGCACTGTTGGTTATATTCCTCCAGGTACCTTTATTTTTTTGGTTAAAAAGGTCACACAATTCATTGCTTTCAAAATCTTAAAATGTTTTTATTTTTTATGTTTTTAGAAATTATATATGAGAACTAACATGCTTATAACATTTCAGAATATGGAATGGGTTCTGAGGTGACAATACAAGGTGACATGTATAGCTTTGGCATTCTTATTTTAGAGATGTTAACAAAGAAAAGACCTACGGAGGACATGTTTAAGGATGGTCACAATCTTCATAAATATGTGGAAAGCACTTTTCCAAATAATCTTTTGCAAGTTATAAGCCCAACTATTCTCCCCATTGAATCAGAACATGTGGCGGCATCAAGAGACTTACAAGAGAACATGGTAAGGGTCCATCCTAATGTGGAGAAATGCTTATGTTGCTTGTTTAGGATTGGACTTGCTTGCTCTATGGAATCTCCACAAGAAAGAATGAGTGCAGCAGATGCTATTAAGGAGCTAATCCCTATCAAAAGGTTTTTTCCTTTATGGTGATTACAAAATTTTCTTGATACATCACGTGCATGTTTTTCTTCACTGACATATTTTCAGTGTGTGTAATGCTCAATTTAAATTTAATTAGAAGTCTAACGTAGGCATTTTAATTCTACGAGTACATTAATTATTATATTATTCCTTTTTTTTTTGCCTTTTAAGTAATTCTAAAATGTTTTCAACAAAGCTTTTTGTTTGCTTTGAATATTTACACTTGCACCGCATTTTCTATAGATGTTGTTACCTTACTATTCTTTAAAATATATTGTTGTATAAAATAAAAATTTTGCGGTTGATTGTGTTTTTAGTTGTGATATTTTTCCTTATTCGTAAATTTATTTTTGCAGGTAATTATCGAGATTTAAGAGATTCACTTCTGGTGTTGGCAAAATTAAAAACAGAGATTGGTAGAAGGTCTAACAAGTGATTGTGAAGCTCCGTTTTGGCGGTACTTATAAGTGTAGCAGCGACAATGAATGCTTATTAATTATTTAGTGTTTCCACTTTCTGTTTCTCTTTTTCTCTCTTTTTAATTAACGTTTGCATTGTGTCCTTTGTCATTTTCTTTCATGGTTCTCTTAGGTTCTACATGCTTTTGGGCTGTGATATGTTTCACTTTTGGAGTTTAATGACACTTGAGAATATTTTAGTATGATATATGTTATTTAAGTTTATATACACAGTTAAAAAAAAATAATACTGCCTGCTGTGTTTAATATAAAAATTAGATAAATAATTTACAGATATTAGAAAAAATAATTAAATTAATTATTTTTAAAAAAATGTGTGCATATTTATCCGAAATGCTTTATTTAATCATATACATTAAAACTATCTTTGATGGAAGCACTCTTAACATGTGTCACCTATATAGATTTTTTTTTTTTTTTTTTTTTTGGTAGATGTCAATAGGGATATTTTAACGTAAATCTAGAAAAGAAAAGGAGCAGATAAGCCCATTCAAATTGAAAGTCGTGCTTAAAAAAAAGCATATTTTTAAGGTAAGCAGGCCTCTCGGCCCAACCTTTTTAAACCCGAGTGCGTTCAGGGTCAGCTTGTTTCCATGTTGGTGTTTTAACTATTTTGATAGTTATATTTGTTCAATTTCTTCTTTAGTTGGTATTAATTTAAAATTGTTTTAATATGATTCTTTATAAATTACACAATGAAACATACTGCAAAGATGAATATACCTAATTTTACATAACTTATTATCTAGTTTGAGATACCTTGTGTTTCTATGAGAATAGTTTGAGGGAAAGAATTTTCTTTAACCCATTAATTTATTTCATTAATTCATACATTGGAATAAAATAATATATTCTCGAAAAAAAAAAAAGAATAATATATATATATATATAATGTATTTGTTTATGAAATTTAATTATTTTAAAAATATCATGGTCAAAAAAATTATTTGTAAAGTATTATATAATTTTACATAATTTACTGTATAATTTTCTTAACGTTGGTAAATATTTTACAAAGATTAATTGTAATCAATACTAATTAAAAGCTCAAATTATTGACTATATATAATAATTTCAAAACGTGGACCCCTTATTATGGGTTATACTTTTGTTCCGCCATGAACGGAAGTATGCTGTCAACAAGAAAAAGTGAAACTTTATTGATCTGTTTCCAGCCATTGAATGATAATACTTCATCAAATCCTTATTATAAGTATTTAATAATAATTTTATATAAATTAATAAATTTATTCAAAACTGTTTATTTCTTATAAAATATTACAATTACCCTCAATAAAAGCCATTAGTTTGATTAAAAATTAGGAAGTTATATAATTAGCTAGAAATACTAAGTGAAAAACAAAGAGAAAATCCATAAAAAATACCATCAAAATAGGTAAATCCTAAATTAGTTCAAAATTGCAAAATCCCGGTTCAATACTATGTCAGTACGGTTGACAGTGCTGGGTCGGCGAAAAGACGATTTTGCCCTTCAGCCTTCCCTCTCTCCACTTCAGAATAACAACACAAGACTCTTAATTAATAACTCCGGATTCTTGATTAACAACTCCGCTTTATTTTTTCACATCTTCGTATCTCAAAAATATAGTATTGTTAATGTAAAATACGGTGTTATTAATAAAGAAAGATCTGTTGTTATTGGCTTTGAAACTTAAATTACGAAGTTGTGAAACAAGAAATGAGAGTTGTTAATGTAGAATATAGTGTTATTAATAACAAGACCGGTATTGTTATTGTAAAAGTATAAAGAAAAAATTGGAGTTGTTAATAAGAATCCGGAATTGTTAATTAAAAGTCTCTTGTTGTTATTCCGAAGTGGAGGGAGGGATGAAAGGAAAAATTGTTTTTTTGCCAATCCAACACTGTCATCCGCACTGAATCAAGATTTCGCAATTTCGACGCACTGATTTAGAATTTACCTATTTTAATAGGATTTTTCCAAAAACAAATCATTGCGTGGACTTTAAATAAAACATGTCGGGTAATGAAATATGTTGACGGTGCTTGGAACACAGACAAGAGAAGGTACTACCTCCGGTCCTAAATATAGAACATAATTTATAGTATAAATTATATTAGAAATTATATCCTATATTTAAGATCGAAGAGAGTAATACTTTTATGCTGTGCATGTTAAAAACGCAGAGGCCCCCCTTAACTTTTTTTTTTTTTTGATCGAAATTAAAAGAAAGTAATTTACTTCATGTAAAGATTTTCAAAAAAGACAGCGACGACTAAGATATGAGCAAGGCCCCACCAGGCCACCACCCACCAATTATTGCAGTTAATATATTTCGCTTCTTCCTACTTTTCCCATTCTGTTCCCTACAATAATTTGTAAAAGTTCAAAACCTTGAGATTAAATTAAGTGAGACCACTAGAGACTCGTAGCAGAATGTTCTACAGTTAGGAAAAATTATACCAAATTATCTCCATTCCGTCATATCTAGTTCATAGTGTATATAATGTTGTCCTACCACTCAAAAAAATAAAGTTGTCCTACCACAACTGAGGGCTTCGCATGGAACCCAGAGATTAGAATGACTCCTTTTATTTGCAACTTTGTAAATATAATTTACGGTCATTTATTCACTCTTTACAAGTGAAAATGGTTTTGGGACCTTATGATTTAAAGGTTGCATCTTAAAATATTTTTTCAAGCGCATTTCAGTATTTTAAAATATTTTGTGGTGTATTTAGCATCTTAAAATATTTTTAATACAATTTTATATTTAACAATTCAGATAATTTAATGCGTTAGATATACCTAAAAAAATTTATGTAATTACTTTCACTAATAAAATTTTTAATATGAATGGATGTTTATAGCAGATGGCGAAAAAATAAAGAATAATCTATAATCCAACGTAAATGAGCAATGCGAAATCATCATATAGCACCCTCACTATATAAAGCCTATCAGCGAGCACGAAAAACCAGGGTTATTAAATCCAGATCAGACCGGCCGGTCTGGTCCGGGAACCAGCGAATCGGTCGGTAAACCAATCCGGTCTAGGTTGGTATTTTAAAAAAATTTTTATCTTATTTTTCCTTTAGAATTTCATATTATAAGTCTAAAATTTTCAATTTCTCACCGGTTTGGTCTCGGTTTGACCCACTGACCCTTAATCCAGTACCTCGATCAGTTCAATGCCCGGTCCGAGTTTTAATACCTTGCGAAAAACCGCGAACATTATCTTCCTCAAGTATTGGACTTATTACACTATATTTTTATATGATTTTTTATTATTAATTTGGGGTTTTTAATGTATTTTCTAGAATAATATTATATGATTAAACACTAATTTGAGTTATGGACATTTATATTGAATTAATTGTAATTAAGAGTAAAATGATTATAAATTTATTAATTATTCATGCAAATATTTTCTTGAACTTTTGATATTAGAATTGTGTTTAATCTTACATTTTAATTGTTTGGGAAGAAATTGAATATTTTTTTGGAGGTTGGGAATTAAATTTTGAGGACAGGGAAAAATTACAGAAAAAACCCAAAAATTCCTGAAAATTATAAATATGTGAAGAAAGAGTTCTAGAGGAATTTACAGAAAAGTACCCATAAGTTTTGAAATCACAGTTGATCCAACCAAAATTTTGAAAATTATCATTTTAGTCCCTTCTTCACAAACTTTTATAGTTTGCAAGAAAGTCCCTGGTCAAATAGGTTTTGACCAACCTCATCAGTTGAACAGAGAGGCGCCGCGGACGAGAGAGCTTGAGAGGAGAGGGAAAGAGACGGAGAGCCGCCACCACCGTCAAGGACCTCCCTCCTCTCTATATTTCCGCTGCCAGCAACCTGGTTTTGGCGAGAACACGGCAGGAACAGATCTGAGCTGAGAACTTAACAGACCCGATGGACCTGAGAGCTGGAATTTCTGGGAAGTGCCCGGAGGAGATACAGCGCCGTCCACCACCGTCACCTTCCTCTATCACTACACCGCCAACCATAGGCCTGTACCGTCGACCTCCATGCTTTCCAGATTCAGAGTAGAAACTGGGTTCACCGCCGAAAGCTGAGAGCGGATGGGAAGGAGGGAGCGAAAGCGAAAACAGAGCTGAGGTAGACGGAGATGAGAGTTTCATTGGAGAAGGCAGTCAGGTAAAGGAACAGAGAAGCAGCAGCAAGCTGAGAGCTGCCGCGACTTGGAGAAAGCTGAGAGAGAACGAGAGCAGAAGGGAAAAGGGAGCCGTGAGGCTCAGGTTGGGGGCCTATCTGGAGTGCCCACCAGCACCGTCCTTCACCGCCGGCGGCATTCTCTGTTTCTTATCTCAACGCAGACCGTGACTCCTCTGATTCTTATCTCAACACAGTCATTCCCTTGTTCTGAACTCACACAGCCGTGGCTTCCTCTGTTTTGGTTCAAAATCCAGCCCCAAATCCTTCATTGATTTAGTGCTAATTGATTATTTTAATATGTGATTTTATGGTTGGGTGTTTCAATAAGAGTTTGAGTATTTTTCTTGCGGCTATTCTGCTAGGTAATTTTGTGCTCTTTATAGTGGGGATTTGTGTTTGAGTTTATTGGACTACAGAGGGTTTTTTTTTTTCTATCATTTCATTAGTCTAGGATTATATATTTAATTTGCCTAGTTTTAAAAATTATTGTATATCATTCTGAAATTGATATTGATGTATGTTAATTATCTATGTTGGTTTGATATTTGTAGTTTAGATTGGAGTTTGTATTGTAAAAATTATATATGTTTGAATTCCTTTGTAGTTACAATGAGATTATATTAATTAGCGTGTTATTGTCTAGTTAATGTGATTGATTTGTACATTTGAGGGGTTGTTTAACACTCAATTTCAAGAAGACTCATGTTGTATCATTTCAATTTCAATTACACATTAAGTGGTTTAAAATAATATCTCAAGAGATAGTACTTAGTTATGTTCATAGGAGCTACTATATATTAATTGGGAATATTGAACTCAATTGTTATTTTAGAGTTTTTCTTAAGGTTTAATGAGTTTTAACTCCCATAATATTTTTGAGAAAGGATTGTCACTTCTTTATTACCAAAAGCACACATCATTCATTTCTTGATAGTCAACACATTTTTATAAAAATACCAAAAATATTAGTTTAACATTTAATTAAAGTTTGCATTTATCTTTTATTAATTTGAAAAATCTAAAACCAATTTCCCCTTATTTTTATTGCATTTACATAGTATATAAATTACTTAGAAATTAATAAAAAACTCTTCAAAAATAGAGAACTATCCTAAATTTTCCTATACGCAATCCTTAATTTATTTTTTTATTATGGACCACAAGATTAACTAAGACAAAAAGCCCGCCAGTCAAGGAACCTTTCGCCTCTCTCTACCTCTATTCCTAATCACCGGTAAACATGAATGATCAAGTACTTCCGGGTCCACTACCATCAACAGTGGTGAACCTTTCATATACAATAATATAATGACAAATCTTATAGTAGGAATTGAAAGATTAACCAAATCCTCTTGTTATGATCATGTCTCATGTATAAATGTTCATCTTCATCTTCTCTTATTATTTTAAAATAAAATCGGGAGCATAATATCTTAAAATTGAAGTTTTCCAGATCTTAAACCCTCTTTTTTAATTGACAAATAATCCATCAATTAATCCCGCATCATTATAATAATTTTTTACCGCTCATAATGAAAAGAAATCATATTTGCCAACATATATCATAAGTACAATAGAAAGGATTACAAGCCAACAAATAAAATACAAGTGTTAAAAATAAATAATTATTTTACTTATACAACTCATTAATAACAATTACTACAACACCTACAAATTATAACTACTACATAACTTCACATACAACCTATATACAATAACATTTCATTTTATCTCATTTATTTTTCAGTATATAAAAATGAGAATATTTTTTCAGATTTCATAATAAATTACATATAAAAGACATTTAACAAATTGAACTATTAACTTCTAATAAAATTACATTTATAAGCTAAAAAATTAAAAAAATTACAGTGAATAGAAGCTTGAATAGAGTGAGCTGAAATTTTAAACATAAATATGAAAAAAAAATTAATAAAGGAAAAATAGAAAGATAAAGTTGCAAGCATCTTTAAAAAAAAAAGATAAAGAGTGTGGTACTTATAGATTTGCACAGTGTAAGACCAAAGCAAAGGAGTGGGGTCGGATGTTGGTGATGCTTGAGTGAGGAGGAGGAGGAAATGTGAGCTACAATGGGGAGAGTGGGGACTAAAAGAGGAGGAGAGAGGAGGAAATGTGAGATAGATACTGGAGTAGGGACCAAAAGAGGAGGAGAGTAGGAAGAAAAGGGGACAAATGGGAATAAAAGTGGGGATGAGAGTAGGAGGAAAAGAGAGCAAAATATGAATAACAATGAACAAAAGGGACCAAATGGGACAGGTGGGGATGGAAGGGATATATTAAAGGGGGAGGAGGAAGAGGATAAGAGGCATGCAATGCCTCTGATTAGGTGGAAGTGGATGAGACATATCCACTTCCTCATCCACTTTGTGTGCATATGCATGGTGGCTTGTGTGGTGCTTGGTTGACGGAGCGCTACACAAGCTCCACAAGCAACTGTGTCACAGCAACTGTGTCACTTCTTTGAAGAAGCATGACAGCTGCTCTAATATATCTTATGTAGTGCTTAGTTGACCAAGCGCCAAATAGGACACCTCCAAGCTGTGCGCTATAGCATCCCTATGCTTTGAGAAAAAAATTAAGAAGTTGAAGAAGTGCCACAAAATATGTGCCACTATTTTCCCTTTTTGTAGTAGTGTTTCAGGAAACCATCCCCTTACATTTGGCTTTACTAAAAGGTTTAAGATATGTAGACTTATCACAAATTAACTTGTTTGGATCAATTCCAAAAAGCCTAGAAGATATTACATTTTTGGAGTACTTGAATGTTTCCTTCAACATGCTTGATGGGGAGGTACCAAGAAAAGGTGTATTTGCCGATGCAGGTGTAATATCACTAATGGGGAATAACAAACTTTGTGGGGGTATATCAGTGTTGGAGCTACCACCTTGCCCTATCAAATCCATTGGGCAAAGAAAACCTCAAATTGTTAGTATCAAAATGTCGTGTGATGGCTTTTCTACTTTTGACATCTATTGTTGCCATTTATCATGGTAGGAAGAGAAGCAAGAAATCTTCTTCAAGTTCTCCAACAACTGACATGATTTCTAGAGTACCATATCAATGTTTACATAGTGCTACAAATGGATTCTCTATCAACAACTAATTCATAGGATATGAAAGTTTCGTCTTTGTATATGATGGAAGTTTTGAGTCTAATGAAGTTGTTACGATAAAGGTAATCAACCTTAATAGGAGGGGAACTAACAAGAGTTTTGTTGCCGAATGTAATGCTCTTAGAAACACAAGGCATCGAAATATGGTAAAAATTATATCATTTTGTTCTAGCATAAATTAGAAGGGCCAATAAGTTCAAAGCTTTAGTTTTTGAGTATATGGTGAATCGAATCTTGGAAAATTGGCTATATCCTATAACAGAGAATGCATATTATCATCCAAGAGTCTTGCTACTTGATCAAATAATAAATATTCTTACTGATGTTGCATCTGTATTACGTTATCTTCACCATGAATGTAAGCAAACAATTGTTCATTGTTATTTGAATCCAAGCAATGTTCTTCTTGATGGAAAAATGATTGCTCATTTGAGTGATTTTGGATTGGCAAGACTTCTCTCAACTATTGAAGTAGCTTCTAATGAACAAGCAGCACAATTGGAATAAAGGGCACTGTTGGCTATGTTCCTCCAGGTATTATTAAACATCTTTTTCTACAAAGTCATACTATTCATTGCTTTGAAACTCTTACAATTTTTTTTATTTCTATGCCTTTTAATTATATAAGAGAACTAGCATGCTTACAATATTTCATAATATGGAATGGGTTCTGAGGCGTCAATACAAGGTGACATGTATAGCTTTGGTATTCTTATTTTAGAGATTTTAACTAAAAGAAGACTTACTAAAGACATGTTTAAGGATGGTCTTGATCTTCATTCCAAACAATCTTTTGCATGTTGTGAGCCCAACCATTCTTCCTATAGAATCAGAACATGAAGCAGCATCAAGAGACTTACAAGAGAACATGGCAAGGATCCATCCTAATGTGGAGATATGCTTATGTTCTTTGTTTAGAATCGGACTTGCTTGTTCAATGGAATCACCAATGAGAGCAGCAGATGTTGCCAAGGAGTTAATCTCTATCGAAATAAGGTTTTTTCCTTCATGGTGAGTACAATGTATATAGTCTTAATACATGTCTCATGTTTTTATTCAGTGATATATGCTCACTGCATATGTAATGCTCATATTTAAATTTAATTAGAACTTTAACGTAGGCCTTTAAATTCTCTGAGTACATTAATTATTTCATTTTCTTTTGGGGATTTGAAGTAATTCTGAAATATATTTAACTAAGCTTTAATTTTTGTTTGCTTTGATTTACAATTGTGCACACCGCATCTGCTATTGTATGTTTCTAATACCTTGATATTGTTCAAAACAAACCATTTTATAAATCCAATTAATGTCTAATTTGTTCTCCACATATTGGTTCCCTTAATGTTCAACTAGAATATATATATATATATATAACACTTGTGGCTCATTGTGTTTTTAGTTGTCGCAATTTACCTTATTCCTAAATTTATTTTGTAGGTAAATTATATATGAGATTTAAGAGATTCATAAGGTCTGCCAAGTGAATGTTTAGGCCACGGTGGTGGTATTGAAAGTGTTGCAGGTGAAGCCTTATTGAAGTGTTTTCACTTTCTGTTTCGTTTCTCGTTTCTTTTTGTTGTTAGTTTCACTTGTGTTATCGTGTCATTTTTCGTTTTCTTTCATGGCTTTTGCCTTTAGTTTTACTTTTAGCCTGTTTACTGTTCCGTTCTAATGATATTTTAAAGTGTGTTATCATGACATGCATGTTATTTAAGGTTATATCAGTTTCCAACTTTTTTTTTAAAACCTTTCAGCCACATGGTGTTTGACATTCTATTACTAAGTATCTGAGTAACCGACTGATCTAAAGTGAGACTTTTTAACCAGAATGCTCTTCATAAGGGTACGGTCTTTTATAATAACGTGGGATTTGAGCTCAGTTCATTCATTTTATAATCTAATTGGTGTAGATCAAGCACCCTTAGACATAAGTTTTCTACTTTCTATCATCAAATATTCATAAAACCATCAGCAAGTGATTGTTATGCTCAACATTATAATAATGGACTATTTTGGTCATAACCGTCATTCAATATCATAATTTTGGTTTTAAAAAAAAAACATAAAAAGATGACTTTCGTTTTGTTTGAGTCAGCCCATGCTTTATGTAACTTCTCTTAACCTCACTTTAAAAAATATGTGTAATATATGGGTAACAAATGATATATAAAGAAATGATAGACTTACTCGATCTACTTTTAATTCAATAAGAATATAACTTAAAAAGTGAGCATAGAAGTTAAAAAAGATCCACATTATAATTTTCCACCAATCAACATAAATTTAAGTAACTAACCAATTTTAGTTTTATAAATAAATTAATTTAATGCATTTAAACAATATATTCTAATTTTAGTTACAGTGGGGATTTTCAAATTATGTGTTTGCAAGGTACTTTTTTGTAGGCGCGCGAGAAGGCACTCATCTCAATCAAAGTTTTTCCTCCCTGAGCATATGTATTGTTGGCAATTTTATTTGATGCACTGTTTGGAATTAAATATGGGCAAATCTTCTAGAGTTTCAGCAGAAATTCAAACCTTGATTTACTATATTGTGAAGGACCATAATCTCAATTAGAGTTAAATGGGCGCTGACTTAATTTTAAGTTCCAATGGCTCAATAACACTTGACTTGGGCTTGGGTCATGTTGGGCCTTAGATGTTTAATTATTTGGGAATAAGTGGCTTTGAATAGGTTTTTACTTGGTTAGGAAAGCATAATATTTTTTTTAAAAAAATGGTGGTGGTAAAAATCATGATTCACAATGGAGGTTGTTGGCCATTACGCATTTGGCATTTGGTTTTGCTGTGACAGGTTGTGAACTTGTAATGCCATTTTATTGTATAGGACTATATATGATCAAATGCAATTTTATATAGATCTCCAATTTTAATAAATTACTCTATCAATGTCAACTACTTCTCTTTCTGCGATTTGTTTTCAAAGCTGGGAATGACATTAGACCACTACCTCAAAAAATACGTAGCCGCCATTATTGAAGCCAAATTACATTATTGTTGTTACACGAGGATCTATTAATGAGTTTGCCTTCTGGAGGTAGTAAGAAGCTTTAATTTCTAATCTTTTGTGCCCTTCCATAAATATGCTATATGATCTCTCTTATGCATAATATAATTAAATGACTTGTAACAAATTTATTGGAATCAAGAAAAGTTAATTTCTTCATTAAAGTTGACTACAAATTGTTTTAATTCTATCCTTACCCCTAATAAATATCATAAATTTTAAAAGGGTAAGGGTCATTTTTGCCCAAGAAGCTTTCGGTTAGAAGCACCCCGAAGGTTTTTGTTTTTTTTTTTTTTGAGTAAGATTGCACTGGAAGTTAACAAAACGTAACAATTTCCATGTGGCGCTATTATGTGACACTCAATCTCCAACTCATCACCACCTCACCATCTTCATCCCTTCTCCCTCTCTTATCTAATTGGCTCCAAAAGGCTAAAACCCCTATCAACAATAAAGTTGACAATTAGTTTACTAGGGGACGAGGCAATGGTAACACTTGAAGAACCCTCTAGATGCCTCGGGGTTATCAAAAAATAAAACCGAATTAATGTAATATAGTGCATAACTCGGGTCGTTTCACTTTGAGGAACCGATTATTAAACTAATTCCTGATAAAATAAGTATCTACAATGCAAAATTAATGGGGGAAACATGTTTTTGTGATTTACAAAACTACGAACTAAATGCAATCAAAATAAATAATTTTGGGATTTTCAAATAAAATGGGATAAAATTGGTTAAGAATGCAAATGATGAAGATGCTCTTGAAAATAATTTTGCAATAGTTATCCTTGCTCAATTAAAATATTTGAGAAGTTGATGCACTAAGCTTATATTATGTCAAACCTCATTAACCAATGAGTCTAACATTATAAGAAATGGACTCCTACTCTAGAAATGCTATTAAGCGCTCTTCGTATAATGAGCCCTCAAAGTTTCCTAATACATCAAACCTTAATTACTATTGAGCTTAATGCTTAAACTCATGAACGTATTAATTTAAGCATTATTAGAACCCCTTAGGGTCTATTTGGCTCAATGAAGGGGAGGGGAAGGGAGGGATTTTAATGGAGGGGAGGGGGGTTTGAGAGGGATTTTCTTTTACCTTGTTTGGATTGACAAAAAGAGAGGGGAGGGGAGGGATTTTAATACTACCATGTTTGGTATAGGAGGGGAGGTGAGGGAAGATATTTTTATATGGACAACTTTACCTTTATTTCATCTAATTTGTATTTTATAACTTTCTAACATATTTAATAAAATATAATTATAAATTGCATTCAATACATAAAATTATAATTTTATTATTATAAAAACTAAATAAATATAATTATAAACTGAATTTACTGCATAAAATTATAATTTTGTAATTATAAAAAATAAATAAATATAATTATAATTCATAAATAATACATATCTAATTATTAATTATAATTCTATAATTAGTATAGATATAGACAATCGTGTATAAAGATTATCAATAAAATAAGAACAAGGTGATCAACAAAATATCATTGAAATAGACAACATGTCAATGTGAGTGTTTTCAAAGTGTTAACATCATATCCATAATCTAATAACCAAATACTAATATAAGAACCCAAAACCACATTCATAATCTAAGAACTAAAATATTATCATCCAAATAGACAAGTCAAAGTAAAAGTTCTTTCAAAGTGCTAATAACATATCCATAATCTAAGAACCGAAAACCGCATCCATAATCACTTGCTTGCGCAATAAAGGTGGGCATTGAAGAACAACCCTGAGCTTGGCCACATCATTCATGAGAAAGTTATAAATTCTAGGAATCTTCCCCTCCTCACATCCACATTCTTGAATCATCTTCAAGGTTTCTTCCCCTGAAATATGTGGAGTATATCTCTCTTTAAACACTTTATTCCCTTCACTCAGAACATCTGCAAGAACATCCATCTTCTCTGCAATTAAATGCATTTGGAAAGGGTCTTTATCTTTGGATCCAGAACCCCTTTTGGTCTTATAGCTCTCACTAGTAGAGTGGTAATCAAGTGTGACAGTTTCTATATTGAATGAAACATTCTCAAAAGACTCTTCATTTTCCACATCCACAAATTCATGCCTCCGTTTCTTCATATTTGAAGGGGTATCACCATCATTCCCATTAGCTCTATCATTGCCATAAAGAGCAACCATCTTCTCATAATTGGGTATAGATGTATTTTTCCAATTGGCTGCTTTTGGTTTAACCTGAAAAATACAATATATCACAAGTAAATAAATTATTGGACATATCAGCGTTGTGAAAGAAGATCAAATGAAACAGAACTAATTATCTAAATTCAATATATAAATGAAACAGAAGGTGTCTCAAGCATTCCAAGTTCAGACATTGCCAACCACACAATGAAAGTTGATTGTTCTGAACCCAAGCAAATGAAAAGGAAGGAGGTGATCTATTAAATACGGGGATGGCATAAGATAGTTGGAATTCTTTGTTCAGAGTGTAAATATGAATTTTCCTCGTTATTGTCATCTATGATAAAATAGTTTCAACTTCATATTTCGACAGAAATAAATAAATAAACGTGGTAAGATCAATGAAAATCCAGGAATTTTTATGACATTCAATTTAATTGTCTGACAACAAGTGGTTCTCGGCTTCCCTATGTAGAAGGAAACTAAATCTTGCATTTTTAAATTTATATATTAATATTTAAAATATTTTGTTTGGGTATTATGAAAACTTTCAAATTTTAATACTCAAAAATGATTTCTTTTTAATTTCATAAATGTGTTGTAATAATAATAATAATATACTGGAATTTAGATCAAACCAAAATCTATTAATTTTTAACTATTCAAACAATAGATTTGGCTCAAACCATGAACAATCAAAGCATGTTGAAATGGATTGTTATTTTGCAAGAGAACGGGTCCAATCAAAAGAGATAGAATCAACAAAGATTTGGATGAAGGAGTAGCTCACATATTTGTTCACCAAGGCATTAGAGAAAGCTCAATTCAAGTATTTCAAAAGCAAGTTGGGCATTGTCAATCTACATGCGCCAACTTAAGGGGGAGTGGAGAAAAATATCTTATTATTATTATTAAAATAATATATTATTGTTATTATTAGAATAATATCATTATCATTAGAAAAATACCTTCTTCATCATTATCATTATTATCTTTGAGTAGTTAATATCCTACTACTACTTCTTCTTCTTCTTCATCATTATCATTATTATCTTTGAGTAGTTAATATCATAATTTCAAATCCTTATTACAATAGATTCAGGCTATTTCCAGTTAGAGATATGATGTTATCTCGTCATCTATGTACGTACTTATATATTCATGTGTACTCATCGTCATTATTCAATATATGACATTGAGAGTTTTCATTAGTTTTATTAGATACACTTTATAGTTCAATTTCTTCATTAAAGTGAGTCTTATATTAAGTAGAGGTAGTGTAAGTCTGGAATTGAGGTCTAATCCCTTAGATTTATTTTATATTTCTACATCAGGAGGTTATTTTGTCTCTCCTATTCAGGCTATCATACTTAATGATTTTTCTAATTTTAAACTATCTTTTTAAATTTATCCTGCATTGCCGAAATTTTTGTCTTTGATTTGTTACTTGATGGATTTGATGTTGAATTGACCAAATTAAACAATCTTAGAGCAGGGATAATAGATCTTAGAGGAATAGAATGTGCTCCGTAGAAATTGGTTTCCTTAAAGGCATTTGCATAACAAAAGAGATTTCCTTAAAGATTGACTTTGATACGAAGATGTTAGATGAGCAGAGTTTTGAAGAACATTAACGGAAGGGTGCAAGAATCTGACAAAGAAATGGAATTCTCTATTCCAGACCGAAGAATAGTGAATATGTGGGTGTAGGAACTATAGAAGATTATATGGGAATTGATGCATTTGACATGCCACAACCTTCTCACAATGCCAATTACCCATATGTTCCATCGTTTTACAACCCATTTTCTCAATGAATCGAGATCTCTGTCCTTCAGTAGTTGTATTATAAAAATTTAGAACATAGGACCTTTGTATGATTTATGAAATTAAAGGGTTATTTGCATAGGTTTGATAGAATTGAGGCATGTAATTTCATATCTGTCATAAATGAAAAATAAAAGGATAAGGTGAAAATCTACCCATGTTGTAGTTCGTCGTGGAGACATGAAATTATAAACTTTCCTTAGGTGTACAAATACATATGAAATTTTTAAAATGGTGCAAAACTAACATGGTCATTAAGTCAACTGAAACTGACCATTTAGCAAATTTACCAATTAAGAAAATGGTGTAAAAAATGTATATGAAGTTTCCAAAATGATGTAAAAATGTTGTGATCATTAAGTCAACAAATGTGACCGTTTAACAAACAGCTTTCACACTCATCGCACAACATTCGCTCCTAACTACTCTGTCTGTCATTGCAAGGTATTCTGCAAGAGGCAATATATGGCAAACGAAAAATACCTCATGCAATATGCTTAAAGGGCGTTATTCTATAAAAGAAAATAATGGATTAGTAACGGAATTTAGCAATAGAATTCTCATTAAGAATTTCGTCGCTAATTAATTAATAACAGTATATTTTACGATGAATTCATAAAGTTCTATATCTAATCCATTATTTTTTTGTAGTTATATAGGCTCAACTTTCCCTCCATAATCATTATAAACAAATGAGGTTACAGCCAAAAACTTTAAAGTTACTCTATTTGGAGATTCGGGAATGTCTCAAGAAGTTTGTTGCAAGGTAATGCGAGCTTTACAACGTACTCTTGATGGAAATTTATTTATTATTATTGATGTTTGTGGGATCATCACTTTGTATGAGTAAAAAAGATTTTGAATGTCGATAATTTTTTTTTTTCAATAAAATGGGAAGACAAGCTTGAGGATTACATATCAAAGATCAGAGTTCCTGTGGGGACATCCGATAAAACTAGAATGATACTATCAAAGGTCAGAGACCTCAAACAAAGAAGAAAAAAACAAATTTTGCATCTCATTTATATTGTTTTGGAATCAGTTCATAATTATCGTCAGTGCAGAATCAAATTGATTAAATTCTTATACATGATAAATTCAATGAATGAAATTAATGAAAATCCTTTTATGAATATCATTTATTCTCATGTAACCATTGACACAAATTTTAATTAGACTTAATAGGAAAGTAAGATCCAAACATTAATATTTTTTCTTGCACACCAAATATAGTTACACTTTTTCCTTCCAAATAAAAAATGGCTATGCTTTTGACCGAAGTAATAAGCCAAACCAAACTAGTTGGTCATATTAGAAAGTCACTAGTTTAGTTTGTATGACGGGCTAAACCTTCCTATTAGGTAACTTGTCGAGACTAATTAAAACTTAAAAAATTGGTGGTTCAACCCATTGAATCGGTAATTGCTTTTAAAAAAATTGATTTTAACCATATGTATTGTCATGAACTATGATTACCTCTTTTTATGTTAAGCTCTGAATTAATTGGCAAATGGGCAAGAAATAAATGTAGTATCAAGTTATAAGCTACTCTATATAATAAGCTCCTACATTATAAATAACTTAAATGTAATACTGATTTCAATTCTATTTGTTAAATTATAAATAATATTTATCAAATTTTTAAAATTATATTTTTATTTCTCATCATACTCACTATAAGTTTTTAATTTTTGATTTATTTGAAATCAATTTTTTATATCTTCTGTCATTATTTTGTCTTTTTTTTTTTTGGTAGAATTATCTTGTCTTTCTTATTTATAATAACATGCTTGATTTGATTATGGCATAACCAATTAGCCTTAAATTAGTGCCTCAGCCTATTTATAATTGGTCTAACTTTTAGTATTGTCTTGCTTTCATCCCCAAATAAGGATAAAGCATCTCACAAGAACAATTGTGGCTTACCATTTTAACCAAGTCCTTAAGTTTTTCTCACATTGCTACTTTTACATATTCGATATTCCCCTCTAGTATTATATATAGTTTGTTAACTAAATTATAGAGGATAAAAAAATTAGATAAGCTAGTTATTTATATAACTTTGTGTTAATTTTTTTTAAAATACCCTTGTTTTAATCACATGATTGCCACTCAACTTTAAATCTAACTATGAGGATAAATTGAGGGGGAAAAATAAAAATAGGGTGACGAAGGAGATTAAAATTTTACATCATCAGGTAATATTTAAGTTTAAGATTTCACATATCCTTGCAATAATGTCAAATATTTAATTACTTTAACACCTTTGATCAGTCCACAGGTTTCATCCCTATGGCGTTCCACAGATTTCATCCCTGGTTTTAGCATCCCACAGGTTTCATCCTCAATAGTAGTGCCTTTAGTTTTCAAATTTTTGAAAATAGAGTTGACTGTCATAAATTCAAATATTTTTCTGACACCACTCATTAATGAGTGAAAAATAGGTTCAATGTATTTTCAGCTTCAGAATCTGAGACAATTCTATATATAACAAACAAATCTTGCGCAGCAGGTGTGCTCAACAAAAATTGTTACTCCATAAGCATAATCATGTCAAAAGAGGTGGTGAAAGATGATTACATCACCAATGAATACAAGAGAAATGTATCATTTAATAAAAGGAAGGCCAATATAATGAAAAAAGTAAGTGAACTTAGCATCCTTTGTGGTGTTGAAGCTGGAGCAATTATTTTCAGTGGTGATCCCTCTGATCCTACACCGGAAGTGTGGCCGGACCATGTAGGTGTCCAGCAGCTGATCGAGAGGTGCCATGCTAGGCCTGTCCCGCGAAGGACCTTGACCATAGAGGAATCAATGCAGCAAAGGATCAACATAGGAAAAGAACTTCTAATGAGAAAACAGCAAGAAAATCATGTAGAAGAGATTTCCCAACAAATGATCCAATGTTTAGCAGGGAAAGCAGTGCCCAATCCTACCAATTGGAATGATATGAAGATGTTAGTTGAGCAGACTTTGAAGAACAATGCCAACAAGTAAATTGAAATGTCAGGCAAATGGTTCTTCATATTATTAGTAGTGGAAGATGCTTATCCTTGTTCTCATAGTTGATCAATGTTGTGTTGCTTGTCTTCAAAGTTAGAGACAATAATCATCTTTTGTGCTATGAAGTTGTATTGCAGATTTGAATTAGATATTTTGAGGATCAAGGGTGCCTAATGCGCACTTTCCTGATGCACACCTGCTACGCGGCCCATTTGGGGTCTTTCCCAAATATATTTTTTATAGTTCTTTGGATCATTATATTCTACATGAAATGGGTGACATTTTGATTTTTTATGGGAAAAAAATGGAGCTATTTTCAATTTTTTATGATTTTTCAAAGATTCAGTGTTCAAAGTGGAAAAAAAAAACTATACCACTTTTCAAAAAAAAAAAAAAAAGCACTGAATCTTTGAAAAATCATAAAAAATTGAAAACAACTCCATTTTTTTCCCATAAAAAATCAAAATGTCACCCATTTCATATAGAATATAATGACCTAAAGAACCATAAAAAATACATTTGAGAAGGATCCCAAATGGGCCACGCAGCAGGTGCGCGCATAAGGGAAGTGCACATTAGGCACCCCTGATCCATATTGTGACCTGTTTAATGTGTTGCATATGCCTTATGGCTTTCGTAGTTGACCTGTTTAATGTGTTGCGTATGCCTTGTGGCTTTCGTTAGTGACCTATTCAGATGGTTTCTTGCCTTCCATTTGATGAGAAAAACATTGCTCAAGTCAATAGCTTATACGCAACAGAAATAAATTATCAGCACTTGCAAGAATCTTTAAGGAAACATATAAACAAATATATCGCAGAAATTAAATAGTAATAGAACACAAGAGACACTAATGAAAATCAGCTCCACCATTATAATAAAAATAGAGTACAAGAGAGTTTCAATCAGATGCACAAATAAGTACAAAACACCAATCAAACAATCAAAGCAACAAGCTTGCAATAGAGCATGAAGAAGCTGAAAAATACCCAAAATAGAGGCTGTAGGGTGAATTGAATATCTCTTGCACCTGGAAACGAATAGACAATGCAACTGATGAAAATGTCGATCTAGATGTTCCAAACCCACAAACCACATTAGCCTTATCCAGTGGTTAATAATAGTGAAAATGACGATTTACAGAAATTGCCCCGCTAAAATGCGAAAATGGTTTTCTCTTTTCTGCTCTCTTAAATGGCTGTTGTTCTCTCTCAAGATGAGATCTTACTCTTGCCCTAATCTACCACCTCTCCACCTAAACAAGTGAGACACAAATGGAATTGAAATATTAGGCTTTTTTCCACATAGGAAGGGAGCCCAGACCCAACATCAATTTCTACTTTGGTGAATTTGTTAGGCCTATATGTTATTTGTGTGAAAATTGTAAGATGAAGCAGATCAATGGTATACCTTTGTTAATGAAAACCTGAGACACTATCCCTATTAGTTGAAACTGAAACTCACAAAAAGTATACAACAAAAGTACTTGTTTCCCATGGAAGATTTGAGATAACTTTATTCTCAAAACTGACATTATTGCATTCTAATCAGATATCACAATCCCTACAAAACCAGCTCACAGTTAAAAACGGACTTTATGCTCCTTTTCTTCCTAATATCCGTAAAAAATACTGAATACAATTATGATTTTCCATATAAACAGTGCCTAGCACCATCTATGAATTGATGTTTATCATAAACATATTATCTTAATCAAAGGATTTGACATAAACTGGATATCCTAAATGTTGCAATATGTTGGAAATTGTCATTGAGGTTGACCCATACTTCACTTGCCAGTCTTGAAGTAGTTTCTTCCTGTCATATCTTGTTTATGTTAATTTGAGGGAATCATTGGATATGGTAATGTTATGAAAAGTGATTATTTCATTGAATTGTTGTTATGAAGTATTTCATTAATCAGTTCTAAAAGATGTGTAGATTCTTTCTATAATAACCTGCCAAAAATGCATATAATTTCCAAAGTTAATGCTCATATATACTCATAATGTTATAAAGAGAAGTGATATATGAATTATGTTTAGACAATATCTCTTCAATATGGCTCTGGATGCTTGTGTTTTTTGTCATCAAAGATTAGAGATAAACAATGGTCTTTTGCTCTGTGATATTCCATTGGAGATTTGAATTCCGTCACAAATAAATGTCATCATTTTATTAGATAATTTAAATATTTTAGTCAAATCCAGTCTCTATTTATCAATTATTAATTGTATTTAATTGGTAAGCATTGATATTATTGTGAAGATGCCATCCTCATAAGGGAAAAAGAAGTCATCTGTATCTCATTCTCGCAAACCAATAAAGGCATTAAATGGATAAATATTTACATATTTTCCCTTATTTATGAAAAGATGTACATTTTCTCTAACATTCTTTTATCTAGCTCTCTGCATTTACACCTTTATCTTTTTTCTTCTCTTTTTCGCATGTGCCCAACCAATAGTGAATAGGGATAGAATTAACAAAACCTCCTTTATTTCTTATATTTTGGGTAAAAAGATATAAAGTGGTAAGCTGATATACATAAACTAATAACATTGACAAGTGGTCCATTCATAATTTCTAATGTATTTTCTGGCACCACTCATTAATGAATTCAGATTCAATGTATTTATTAAATGCTCCTAATAAATACTCTTAAATGAATGGAATTGACCAAGAATATAATTCATTCATTAATAAATTAAAATGTATTTTTTAACATCCCTCATTAACGAGTTCAAATGTCCAAGAAATGTTCAATGTATGTAATTTCATGTTTAAAGTGTGGGATGATTCTATATTCACTATTACAAATTTGGGTATTTATAACTTCTAATACATAGTAGTTACAGCTAATAAACGTCATGTATGTCTAGGCGGAGGTCACGCAAGAATATATAACGCTTAAACGTAATGGTTAATTATGCGTATCGTCATGTATTACAAGACAAAATTCATGAAAATACAAAAATAACGGTTATAGTTAATAACTGCCATTTATTTAGTGAAAAAAATGTTGGTTTTTTTTTTTTAAAAAAAAACCGACATGTAACATTTACAAATGATTCAACTTCCAACATTTTATATCAATGAAGGCAAAACATAATGGTCTTTCAAAACAACTGTTATGTAACAGTTTCAAACCATCTGGCTTCCCCAAGTACCAGTTCATTGGTCATAACCCTTTGTAACATCGTTAGACCTTCATAAGTCATAACCCTTCGTAACATCCGTTAAACCTCCATTTAAACTCACTTATTCCTTGTGATTCATACTACTTTTGTTTAGCGGCCTCCTCCTTCTCTCCATCATGTTAGGATCCCAGGAAGATCCTCTACCATCACCACTACCTCCACCACCACCTCCTCCTCCTCTTGAAATAGAGGCTCTAATGTAGTTGTTGGCAAGCCTTGACTGCCACACAAGGCGTCTCATGGCATACGCCAACAAGTTGAACAAGAAGTTGAACCTCATACTTCATCACAATGAGCTTGAATATAACTTGTACGTAGTCAAACCCTTTATCTCCTTCCTCTAATAATGATAATGAAGAGGATGAAGAGAAGGAGGAGGATGGCAGTAGTGGTGGTGATGATTGAACACCACGATTGTACTTTTAAAATATTTTAAAAAATATGTTTAAAAAAGCAATTTCATACTTCACAGTTATTAATTAATAACCTAAAGTATTCCTTTACTGTGGTTTTAAAAAAACCAACATACTTAATGGTTCTAACTTAATGAATGTAAATTAAAGCTTATGAAACCTTTTCTCTTCTCTATGCTGATCGACTCTGGGTGCCTCCTCATTACCCAATGATCATCAGGAAAATTAGACTACATCCTGTTCAACTTCCAATATGTGCAATGATGGTTCTTTTTTTACCCTTCATGTGTTCCAGACATCTATTTAAACTCCCCATTTTCATTTGTTTTTTCCTACATTTTCTTTATCGTCCTTCTCTTTTTGTTCTCTCAATCATAAAGAAGAAACGCCGTGTGGAAGAATTGCCAGAAAGCTCTTGGCATCATCCTCCACCTCCTCCTTCTCCTCCCCCATCCTCCACCTCCTACTTCTCCTCCCTAATATCAGCCACCACTGCCTCTGCCTCCACCTCTCCTCCTCCTCCTTTGCCTCCACTTTCTCCTTCGCCTCCAAATCTTATACTTCCAGAACTGGACACAATGCTGCAACATGCAGAACACACTGACTATGTCATAAGGAAACTTTCTTTCTACCTCTTGAGTATGAATAGGGAGGCCAATCTCATACTTGATGAGTATAAGATTGGCCATGATCTTGGCTACTCCTCTAGTACAAGTAGCCTAATGAACTCGCCACTGTTCTATTTTTTAAATGTACTATTGTAAAAAAAAAATAGAACAAACACTACAAAAAAAACATGATTTAGTAGCAATTAAAAATGGTTATTAGTAGCGGTTTTAACCGCTACAAACAACACACAAAATTGTATGTTGCAAGTGGTTTTGTAGCAGTTACTTAAAACCGCTACTCAAGCAAAATAACCGCTACTTTTTTTTGTAGTGGTTCAATCCCACCGCTACAACATCGCCATAAGCAATAATCATTTTCTGTGATATTTGTAGTGATTATATAACCGCTACAAATATCAAAAAGTAAAATTTTCAAGGTAGGAAAAGAAAAATGAATTTTTTTTTTCTATTTTGTTGTGGTTCATGAACCGCTACTAATATGAATTTTCTTTAATTAGTAGCGGTTATATAACCGCTACTAATTTCATCAAAATTCATGCCAAACAATTAATTTAGTTTGAAAAAGCCGCGTTAATTAATAGCGGTTTAGTAACCGCTACAAAAATTAAGAAAATTTAAAAAAAAATAAAATCATTTGTTTCATTTTTTTATATTAAATTAAATAGTTTATTTTTTTAGTAGTTTAGCTAATTTAATTAGCTTATTATTCAATAGTTTAACTCATTTATAAATTAAAAGGAATAATTTAATTGAGTTGGATAAGTATAAAGATTGTATTGATAATATTATTAAGGATACGTAGGTAACTAGTAACTATTATGTTGTCTACTACAATGTGATTGTGTATGCAAAATAGATGAAAATGAGATAAAGCTTTGAAATATCTGAAAAAAATGATGAGAATAAATTTTATGTGAAGGAAAGAAGTATTCAAATAAAAAATTTAAAAACTTGTTACTATATTTGATCGTATTGTTAAGCTCCTCAACTTATACAAAAAAATTTGTAAATGAGAGAAAATGAAAGAGGGGTAAGGTGAAAAGAAATGGGGGAGTGTTTGAAATGAGATATGGTGGGGGTATTTATAGGGATCCGTGTAGCATTTGTAGCGATTAATGTATCCATTTTATAGCGGTTTTTAATTAGTAGCGGTTATTTTTTTTTTTGTAGTGGTTATATTATTTTATTTTTTTTAAATATTTTTTTTCAGTATTTTTTTAAAGACAAAAATATAATTTGAATTTGATCACTCATCCTCACCATCCCTACAGAAATTGTGTAGAAAAATTATTGTTAGTGATGTATTATTTTGTTTAAAAAATAATTTAAATAATGTGGACTTACACCACAGTAGAGGTAAATTGTCATCGCCTTCAGGGAAGTAGTTTTCAAAATTGGAGAGCTGAAATGACTCATTCTTGTAGGCGATGTTATCGCCTTCACCCATGTCATAAAGGTATCGTGGCTTTAAATGAACGACCAAATGCCAATCCCTGTGCCTCTCATCCTTGACATAATAAACCTGTTGTGCCTCGCATCCACGCTTCCCCATCCCTCTGCCCCTTGCTCTACTGCTGCCACCCCACAAAATTGGTATGGGGACCTCAGGCTCCTTCCCCTATCCTGTCTTGAAGCCATATCAACTACAAAAATTCAAAAAAAACACATTTTAGTCACATTATTATGCAAAAATATAATAAAAATACAAATAAAATACGTATTGTCCGTACCTCAAGTACAAATAACAAGAAATGTTGTAGCAAAAACTCTTCTACAGATGTCTGAATGCTCAAATATAAAAGAAAACACTCAGAGAAACTTCAGAAAATAAAATGGCCAAATGAGAAAATGGAAGGGGGCGGCTTTATATATTGGCAGAGTTTGTAGTGGTTCTTGAAATAACCACTACATGAACCGCTACAAATAAGCTAGGGCGGCTAAACTTTGTAGCGGTTCTATAATAACCGCTACAAATTACAAGACCTTTGAAGTTCAGTAGCAGTTATTGTACAAAACCACTACAATTTTCATGACCTCTAAAATTCTGTAGCGGTTATAGCTTTATAACCACTACAAATAGGCGACATTTGGAATTTTGTAGCGGTTTAATTGGTGAAACCACTACAAATAGCCACCACACTATTGGCGCGTCTTGGTCGCGCCAAGTGGCGGGAACATTATAGCGGTTTTTATTATGTAACCGCTACAATTTTTGGCGGGAAATGCGCCATATTTGTATCGGTTTTTTTTATTAATTGCTACAAAAAATGTTGACAATCTGTCGCGCCATCTGGCGGTAGCTTGTCGCTACAAGTTTGTAATGGTTTAGTTTATAACCGCTACAAATTTTACTATTTGTAGTGGTGAATTATAACGCTACAATTTCACCGCTACAAAATACCATTTTTTTATAGTGAAATGCTCACGGTTATTAGAAAACAACCGTTATGAAATATAATAAATAATAGTTCATTAACCGTTCTTTGAAAACAACCATAAATTCGCAAGTAAATAACTGTGTTTATAAAACAATAGTCATAAAACTCATGGTATAGGAAAAACATATATGATTGCCTGGACTGATTCCTCTTCAACTTCCATTGCACGCTGATTGAACCATATTTTTATATGAATTTTCCATGATTAATTTGGGATTTTAATATATTTTCTAGGACATTATTGCATTATTAAGCATTAATTTTGGTTAGGGACAATTATTTTGAATTAATGGGAATTAGGGGCAAAATGGTCAAAATTCATTAATTATTATATTTTTTATTGTCCCTTGAACTTTTGATATTACCTTGTGCTTAATTTTGCATTGTAAGTATTAAAGAAGGAAATTAAGGATTTGGGATGTTCAAATTAATTATTTTGAGGTGAATTGGGCCAAGTGGAAAGAAAGAAAAGAAAAAAGTAGGAACATAATAGGTCCAATCAGCTGAAGCCCAATACAAATGCAAGTGAAAAGGGGGACAAAGAATTTCAAAATAACAAAAGATGCAAGTGTGCTATGAATCAACTTGGAGACATGGTGAATTCAAACAAATGAGCTTAAAATCATATGAAATTGAATGCAACAACACCACACAGAAGCTACCAAGTCAAATCAAGGCAAGAATTGCAATGGAGGCCATGCAAGCTACCTAAAAACAAAAAAAAAATCCTAAACTATATGCAAAGAAATAACAAAATATGCAAAACTAACAAGCTTCACTCGAGAAACCCCTTGTCAAAAGTGAATTTGACAATTAGATTACCTAGGAAGCCAATTACTTAGCTCCCCGGCAACGGCGCCATTAATCATAATGCATCCTCTTGTACTATTGATGATTGTAAGCATAACACTTGTGAACATGTGGAATCTTGTATGAATGCCACTATGGTTGATGTCAGTGATAAAGACCATAGCCTAGACAAAGATCTTTCTCTTGATTCCAATGACTTACATGATAGTTTCAAATTGGAAGATTTAAATACTTTGATTGATAATTTTACAAATGAAAATGATTCTTTCCATATGATTCTTTCTTGTGATTTGCCACCCGATATAGAAAAGGAAAATGATTCTTTTGAAACTTCAAAAGTTTTAGGTGGTAATGATCTGAACAATTCTCTTTCTTTTTCCGCTCTTTTGCCTTCCACCTCTTGTGATTGCAATGATAATGTAGTGTACCCCAACTCTATGTTGGATTCCGCACCTTCCACTTTGCAAAAACAAGAGGATTTTCAAAAATTGACTGGTTGTCTCACTCCTACTGATGGGAGTGTCATTGATTTCCTTAGAAGTGATAGTTACTTGGAGAATTTGGAACTTAACATGCCTTTACTTCACTTGAAATCTCTCCATGTTTCTATTTTTGGATGGAATACTGCTATTTGCTCGGATCCTTTGCAGGCACATTCTTGGAAAGGTCATCGGAGGAACCAACATCCACCGTACATCCTTGGACCTCTTCCGATTGATCTTGAGCCACCTCCACCAAGGAAATCTAATGCGGGAGAAGTTATTTTTAACGACAGATGCATGATTCTCATCAGGGATGAGAACTTCTCCTTCAAGCGACTCAAGATACCCTAACACAGGTTGTCTTTTCCTCACTTGTTTTCTTCTTAAATCCTATGATTCTTTGAGCTTAATTGTTGTGTGAAGAAGATAAGTGTGGGGGAGGGACACAAACCAGTAGAAAAAGGTAGAAGTTGCTTAGTTTAATAGGTATAATAAGAACCCCCTTTGTATGCTTTGCATCTTTTTGCCACCACCATACTTAATTACCATTGTTCCTTGAATTTCAATTTGCTAAACATTCTCTTTAGAGTTGCTTTACACATTGAGGACAATGTGTTGATTAAGTGTGGGGGAGGGAAGTACATTTCAAATCCCATTAATTGGTTGTTTTTAAATTATAAGTGCCTTAAACTAGAAAATTTTTCAAAATTTTTCAAGAATGACCTGCCTTGATACATGTCCTAAGTGGTAAAGGGTCGCATTTGCCACTTTGGAATGTGATTTGTGAGAAATTCTTTGAACTTTCATGATTTCTAGTGTTTTGGAAACTTTTTGAAACCATGATTTGCTTTTCAAGTGAATGGGAAAAGAAATAAACCCACAATTGAATTTTTGCTTACTTCTTGTTTTGAGAAATGAAATCTTTCATATCATTAGTGCTTTTAAGAGTTGAGCATTCTTGTAATTGATTGCAATGTTTTGATTGATTATATTTGTAAGGTTAGCATTAAGAATAGTGAAGTAAATGCATTGTGGTTAGCTTCCTATGCAATTGATTGTATTGGAGTGAGCATTAGAGAGAAACCTTATTGGAAGGTTAATTGAGCCTTGAATTCTTTCTGTGTGCATGTTCACTTAGTCTTTCACCTTCTAGAACTTGTTTCAACTCTTCTTCAAAACAGCATTTTCATTAATGTGATGAAAATGAAAGAGGCATTCATTCTAAACCCTTTCACCTAAACACAATCCTACATTCATTCACCATTTGTTACCCCCTTTGAGCCATTCCTATGTTGTATGCATATCATTATTTCAAAGTGTTCATGGTATTCTAACATCAAAGTGGTTTGCCAATAGGTAGTTGAACAAATTATATATGGAAATGTCATGTATATAGAAAAGAGAATTGAAAAAAAAAAGTATATATGTTGAAAAAAAAATATAGTTTGAAAAAAAAAGAAGAAAAGAGAAGTAGAAGAGAATTGAAAAAGAAGAGAAAAAGAAAAGAAAGGTATTTTAAAAAAAATGTGTATAGTTTAAGAAAGGAAAAGAAGAAGAAAAAAATTGAAAAAAAAAAAGAAAGAAAGAAAAGAAGAAGAAAAGAGAGAGAAAGTATTGTAAAAGAAAAAAAAAATAGAAAAGTGATGTGAATAAAGAAAGAAAAGAAAAAGAAATATTAAGAAGGCATTGGTTCATCAATTTAGAAAAAAATTAGCAAGAGTTTTCAAGTTATTTAGATGCTATGAATTTATTCATTGACTTAAACTTGCATATCAGCAATTTCTTCTTCTGTTTAATTCATTTCATCTAACCTTCATCCATCATTACAAGCCTTTTAAAGCCCTATTGATTCATTGCATTAAATGCTATTAGTTGTGGAGAAGTTAGAGTTGTTACAAGTCTATGGTTAGGTGTTGATTAAGTGAATAAGAGTGAAATTATCCCAATGGGGTGAGATGAGTTAAACACTAATACCTTGAGAGCCTCTTGTGCTTCATTTTAATATTTTGGATTGTGTGGTTAACTAATTTCTTTGCATTGCTTGACTATGACTAGTGTTGACTTGAGAAATTTGATTACTTGATCCATTGCTTTCTAATTATGAAATTGCTCGTCTTTCAATTGCATTGATGATTGGAATTTAAAAAATTGCGCTTAATTGCCTTTGTTCAGAAGTACAAAGGTCTAAGTGTAGGGGAATTGATTGAACCATACTTTTATATGAATTTTCCATGATTAATTTGGGATTTTAATGTATTTTCTAGGACATTATTGCATTATTAAGCATTAATTTTGGTTAGGGACAATTATTTTGAATTAATGGGAATTAGGGGCAAAATGGTCAAAATTCATTAATTATTATATTTTTTTTATTGTCCCTTGAACTTTTGATATTACCTTGTGCTTAATTTTGCATTGTAAGTATTAAAGAAGGAAATTGAGGATTTGGGATGTTCAAATTAATTATTTTGAGGTGAATTGGGCCAAGTGGAAAGAAAGAAAAGAGAAAAAAAGGAACAGAATAGACCTAATTAGCTGAAGTCCAGACGAATATCAGCTGAAAAAAAAACAAAGACAAAACAGAAGCAAGGTGGGCCGACTGGAACAGGCCCAAAATCAAGGAAAAGAAACAGGATCCGAGAGTGATTTCACTGAGTTGAGAAACAAAAACGGGTACTCGGTGGACATGCATTCTAGATATGGGAGAGACCTGAGATTAGCTGAAGGGATATATCACAAACAGCGCCGCACAAGTGGAGGAGGATCGAATCATCTCATCATCTGCTTCCTCTCTTCCCTTTCTTGTGTTGCCAGCGGCACAAGCTTCTCATCTCACCATTGCTGTCGGCGACCACCTTGAAACAGAATCACAGACCCGAGAACCATTATACAGTGAACAGCGCTGCTGGTCTGGAGAGAAGGAGACGCGAGAACATCATAGTGGCGGTTGCAACACTGGGGGAGAGACGGACTTCTGTCTAAACTCGCCGATGATAGAAGAAGAACCACTCCATCAACACCACCGTCACCTTCTTTATCACCGACCCTGCCTCAACCTCCATTGTCCTCCGTTGAGTTACTCCCACACAGCTATTTCTCTGTTCTTTTCCCACCACTGTCACTGTCTTCTGAAATTTTTCCTTTGCTCACTGCCACTGTCACTTCTTCACCACTCCATCACCACCGACAGCTCATTCAACCATCTTCTCCTATCATCGTCTTCCTCTGTTTCAGACCGTCATCCATCACCATCTCTCTATTCTCACTCTTTCACCACCATCCTTCTCCTTCCACTGTCGTTTGTTCTTCACTTCATCACCAGAATTCCTCTGTCCCATATAGCCAGAGTCCTTCTTTCTATTCCCCATTAAGTCAATATTGCCATTAGCTTCATTGGATATTTTGGTTGGGAAACTGCTATGAATTGTGGCAGTGGCTATGTGTGACTAATTTTTCTTGCTTCTTGGTGATGAGGATTTGTGCGTGAGCTTAATGGCATACATAGGAGAGTTTTTTTTGTCTAGAATTATATATTTAAATTTCCTAGTTTTAGGAATTATTGTATATGATTCTGGAACTAAGATTGATGTTAATTGTCTCTGTTAGTTTGATATTTGTGATTGGATTGGATTTTTGTGGCTTGTGGGATTTTTATATATACATTTTCTTATTGATTCAGTGAAATTGTGTTATCTGCGTGTTATTGTTAGATAATATAATCAACTTGGATTAATTGAGTGTCGTGTTATCGCATTCATATTAAGAGAAAACAAGTTATAGTTATCCATTTTAATTGCACATTAAGTGGTTTTTAACAATATCTCAAAAGATAGTAGTTAGCTATGTTTGTAGGAGCTACTATTAATTGGGAATATTGGACTCAAGTGTTATCTTGAGGTTGTTCTTGAGACTTAATGAGTTTTAATTCCCATAATCTTTTTGAGTGAGGATTGTCACTTCTTCATTACCAAGAGCATTCTTTATTCATATTTTCCATTCCATTCCATTCACTTTTTTCATTTTCCATTTTTATAAATAAAATACAAAAAAAAATATTAGATTAATATTTAAAAATTGCACTTTCTTTTAGTTATTAATTTAAAAATCCAAAAATCGTTTTCCCCTTGTTTTAATTGCATTTGCATGATAATTAGTTTACTTAGGTAGTTCAATAAAGGCTCCTAAAGTGAGACGACCCGAGTGTTACATTTTACTGCAATTCTCGGATTAAAAATATTTTGCGTTTGACCCCAAGGCGCAAAGACACGGTCAAATCATACGCTTCATTTCCAATCTATTTAAACTCTTTATTTTCATACATTTTCTTCACCCTCTTCCTCTGTTCTCATCATCATCATGGTTAGGCGATATGCTAAAGAAATGATGGAGATTCATCCTTGCCAACTTCCACCTCCTTCTACTCTTCGTGCTGCTTCTGAAGAAATGCTAGAGATTCCTCCTTCCCAACTTGGTCCTCCGCCTACTTCTCTTCCTCCATCTTCCCAACATGCTCTTCCTCCTCCTTCCCAACCTACTCCTTCTCCGCTTGCTTCGCTTCCTCTTCCTCCACCCCGATCTGCTTCGCTTCCTCCTCCGACTAAACCTCCATGCCCTCCTCGTGCTCCTCCTTCCCAACCTGCTCCTCTGCCTTCGGCTCGTGGCTGTCACCGCTACCGCTTCCTCATCACTCGTACTCATCTTTTCATATGATTCAGATCACTTCTCTAAAGATGATGGGTAGGTTTTATTTATTTTTGTTTTTAAGTTATATATATATATATATATATATTAATGTAATGGCTCAAACATATATAAAAAAAATAATAACATTCCTTATGGTTGTTATTAAAGAACAATGATAAACGTACCTCTCGGTCAATTAATTAAAATAACCGTTATAAAGGTAAAAATATAATTAGCAGTTTTTGCCAACTAACAGTTATATAAAACCTTAAACACTATAGATTTGTTAATAATATACCTCACGGTTACTTGAATATAACCATCATAAAAATAAGACTATTAGCGGTTCTTACTAACTAACCATTATGTAAAATCTTAAAATCTAGAATGGGGGTTTGTTTGTAAAACATCCAAATAGTTAGACATTTGAAAACTTTGGCACTCAATCAAAAGTTCTAGATCTTTCAGCTCTGAGAAAGGCATCCGTTCAAACTCAAAGTTTTCTTTCTTCAAGTTCTGGTCGGGTTGACATAAGGTTTGTAATTTTCTTTCATTGTACATTTTTGTGAATTTATTTTGGGCATGGATGATTATTGGGTTTTGATTGGGGTTTTTGTTACTACATGATTTATGCTAGATATGGTATTTGAATAAGTAGTGGATGTATACTAATATCTAACTAGAGACTACTAGGATAGGGCAACATATTTCCTTGAGTTTGCATTTGTGCATAATCCCCCAAACGATGATTTGATTCTTTGCCCCTATGTAAAGTGTGGCAATGTACAATGAAGTGATCGAGAAACTTGTACGTTGTACTTAGTGATTTATGGAATTGATCCTGCTTATACAGGTTGGACAAGGCATGGGGAGACAGGTAGTGGGGTGGCTGAACATACGAAAAGTTATGCATCACCTGATTTTGATATAAATGCATTTGACACCGACTGTCTGGATGATATGGCCAAGGCATTGAGAGAGGACCTTTAAGATTGTCTTAAAATGATGGAAACTTTAAAGGTCAATGTAGTGAAGCCATTGTATGAGGGGTGCACTGAGTTTACCTTATTGAGCACTATGTTGATGTTGTACAACTTGAAGGAGAGAAATAGGTGGTCTGATATGAGCTTCACATAATTGCTTGAGGCTTTGAATAAAATGCTACCTACCAAAATTGTGCTTCCACCAAAAGCATATGCTACAAAGAAGATAGAAATCCTATCTATACAAAGATGCCATACTTTAGGGTGATTGAGAACATCTAGAAGTTAGATTATGTTGGCATTCGGGTTCCCATTTTTGGTTGCAAGTGGGTTGACAATAATCAAGGCTTGAGAATTGATGAGTTAGGCTTGATACAATTGAATTTGAACAAGGAAGGGTATAAATAAGAATCTTTTATTTTGGCATCTCAGGCTAAAAAGTTTTCTACATCCATAATCCATCTAAACATGGATGGTCTATTGTTTTGTTGACAAAATGAGGATATGGGTGATGAAGTTGAGGATGATTCATTCAATGGAAGGTCACTAGAATCATTAAATTTTGATGAAAAAGATGCTTTGTATGTCAAGCACGACTATAATGAAGGCATTTAGGTTTTAAAGAGGCACTACAAAAAAACGTGAAATTTCCGACGGAAAAAATTTCTGCTGCAAATTCTGCCGGAAATATGTCGGAAATTCCATCTTTTGTCACGGAATTTCCAACAAACTAATTATGTCGCAAATTTACAACAAAATTTCCGTCGGAAATTTTATTCCGTCTCAAATTGCGAGGGAATTTCTGACCGAATTGAATTTCGTCGCAATTTCTGACAAAATTCAATTCCGTGGTAAAATTTAAAAATTATTATTATTTAATTAATTATTATTTTTAATTAAATTTAATTTTAAAAAATTACTTGTATAAAATTTATTAGTTATTAATTAATAAATTTTTAATTTATTTTTTAATTATTATTTTCTAATTTCTAAAATATTTTTAATTTTCAATCATAGGTTTTGGTCCTTGTAGGGGCAAAATGGTCATATAAAAATTTATTTATAAAAAATAAAATTTATTAGTTATTAATTAATGTTAATAAAAAATTAATTTTAGAAATTAGACAAAAATATAGTCATATGAAATTTATTTAAGATGTAAATTTTTTTAATTTGAAGTTAATTTGTAGCACCCAAAATTTTATATTCACCAAATATATTGTAATTATTTTATAAATTCAATAAAATGGTGAATATTCATGAATTTGGAATTTATAAATTTTTATAAATGTTCATAATCATGGGAAAATAGGAAAAATAATTATGAAATTAATTTGGGTAATCCAAAAAGCCCAATATTAAGGTCCAAAAATAGAGAAGTAGTAGAGAAAATATTTGATCAAAAAATATATGGGAATTGGCCAAAGAAAAATAAGAAAAGAAATTGGATTTAAAAGGTAACGGCAAAATCGTAATTTTGCCAATTTAGCACAAAATAAATTATTTTCCAATTAATTGAAGTTAATTTCAATTAATTAATAATAATAAAGGTGAAAAACATATTTAGAATATTTTGGTTAATTAAATATAATTTTATGAAAAATTTGAGTAAAAAGTGTAATTTTGATCAAAATTGAGACTTTACATGTATACGTAACCGGAACAAGTTGTGAAGCCAATTGAGATCAAAGGGTAGGACCCCTAAGAGTCTCCTACATGTAGCATAAAGAAGGAAATATTGGTTGGGCTTAATGAGCATGGTTACATGTACATAAGGATTTATGTACATAAGTTAATTTTTGGAACTTAGGAAAATGAAACAAATTAATAAAATAAGGTAAAATATATGATAAATATCATCATCTTCCTTCTTTCTCCAGCATATCATGTCCACACAGACCTAAAACAAGAGAGAGAAAGTTGAGAGCATTTAGAGAGAGAAAGGGAAGAAATCTCACAAGGTAAGCCGATTTCTCTGATGATTTAGCTCCTAACGCGCATAACTCCGACTATAAGCTACTCCTCTTTGTTCTTTAAGGTTTGAAGGCTCAAAAATCTGTTGTAGAAGGGCTAGGTTTTCAGTCATACTGAGGAAAAGCTAGTAGGAGCTTGAGGTAACTTCTAAACCTTTATATATCGACTATTCTGGTTGCTGTAGACAATTTAATCGGTGAAATTTCGTCGGATTGTCTTTGTTTGTAAATTTTGGAAATGTGACATTAGAAGTGTTATGCTACCCAATTTTAGTTCAAATGGCAGTTATAACTCAATTAGATGGTTAATAAAGTGGTAGGAGTATAAAGGAACGTGTTTACGGAACTGAAATCACAAAACCCCGATTTTTCTTGGAGGATATCATAATTTCAGCTAGAGTTGTTAGAGGGCCTTAGAGTTGGATTTTCAATGATGTGATGGTTCCATTGAGTTCAAGAACAAAAATTAGGTGGGATTACAGTTGGTCACTTTTTTGGAAAAGGCCGAAAAAGCATAATTACGAAAACGCCCATGAAACCCTTAAAGTAGGCTGCCAAGGGCAATTTCATAATTTGACATTGAATTTGGTAATTCTAAGCTTGGAAATGGATTCCTTGGGCAAAAATATGTCAAGATAGCTCATATCAAAATTTCAGGAAAAGTACAGTCGGGTCGGGTACGGCGGGGTTGGGTTAGGTCGGGGTTCCAGGGGCATTTTGGTAAATATTTATCATAGGCTAATATAACCACAATAAACACTATGGTAGTGCTTAAAATGATACATGGATAGGTTATAACCTATTTCTTGTACATTTAACATTTTAGGCCCAAGTCAAGAGTCGAGAGTCGACCCGTTTTACGAGGCACACGATACAAGAGTAATAGAGCTTTGAGGTAGGGACTACTATCTCTCATATATAATATGATTAATTGTATGTTATATGTTATTGTATTTCATGATATGAATGCGTGCTAGAGGCATAATACCTGGTTGTGGTTCAGTGCTCAGCCAAGGTATATCAAAAATCTTAACTGTGGCGGTGACTCGGCTGAGGTACATGTAGGGGTTCTAACTCGATGTTTGGCCCTGAAACTTGTGTACACATATGAATCAAATTGAACTTTCATTTTGCCTAATATAGTGCATTACATATTTAATTTTCACATTTTATATGTCGATAGTATGTTTCTACTGGGATTCTTCAAAATCTCACCCCTTTTTCTAAACAAACATCTCAGTGGGTGCCAGTAGATCGAAAGGCAAAGACGTAGACACAGGGAAGTGATTGGCATGTGTCTCGAGACAAAGTCAAAGTTCATGGTTATAGTTAGCTTATGTTTACAATACTTTTGAATATCTTGTAAATATTGAAAATACTGTCGTATTCTGTATTTTGTCTATAGACGACTCTGGAAGGTAAATGAATACTTTTATCAGTATATATGTACTTTTCTGTATGCGTGTGGAACTCGATTTCTATTACTTTGCTTATATCAAAATGGAAATCGGTGTTGACATAATTTATATTAAAAATTACAATAATGTATAAAATTATTTTATATTATTATTACATTTGTATATAAGAAACAAATATATATGTACCAATAATTGATTGTGTATAATAAGATTATATATATAATTGTGTAATAATAGAATGCCAAAGCAGTCGAGCCCATCCGGTAAGGCATCGCGCACTTATAGACGAAGTCGTAGGTTTGAACCAAAGGAGACCAAGTTGAGTTACATTTCTAGGAAAAAAGAGATTGTGACACGTGGTGGATTTGGGTGTCAGCTACAAGATGGAGGCCGCCGGAGCTGCCACGCGCCGCCATCAGCAATGAGGTGGTTGCCGCTGGAGTTACCGCTTGGCTTTTTAAAATTAAAAAAATAAAAAAAAGTTTGCGACAGAATTTCTGATGAAATTGAATTTGTCAAAAATTACGAGGGGATTTCTGACGGAATTCATTCCCTCAGAAAATTGAATTCCGTCGGAAATTCCCTCACAATTTCTCAAATTTAAGATGGAAATTCTCTCAGAAATTTGCGACGGAATCTAAATTTCGTCAAAAATTGGTTTGTTACATAGTTATTAGCGACGGAATCCATTCCGTCAAAAATTCCGTTGAAAAATCTCAATTTTGTGACAAATTCCGTCAAGAAATTCAATGTTTTTTTGTAGTGAGGGGAAAATTATTATTTGACAAGAAGAGAAGAATTCAAGCTTAAAAAAGTAACTTCAAAAAAGCTAAGACTAGGAAAAGAAAAAGAGGCACTTAAGTTCTATGTTCGGACTATGTATTATTGTTTTCCTATTGCCGGGCTGGGTTAATTTATGTGTTTTTATAGATGGTCTATTATATTGTTGTTTGTTTATATGTTTTTTATGAAAGCAAGTGGAAATCGATAGCAGCACCCCCTAAATTTTTTTTTAAAAAATGTTATAGATATTTAATGGTTATTTGTTAGAAACTGAAATCCATGTTTTGAAATTATCTAATAGTTTCTTACAATAAATGTTATATATATAACAATGGAGCAATACATTATAGGTGATATATTTGAACCATTATAAAGTTAAAATTTCCCCTATATTTAAATGTCTCTTTGCTTCTCTATTTCATTCATTAACACACTTGTCTTAGTCTCTTAGATCAAATGTAAAAACCCCCAACCCACCAACCTCAGAACCCCACCACTCCAGTCATCTTTTCCGATTGTCTTTTATGTTCTTCAACCATCATTTTCAGTCAAACCACACCATCCACAAAGTCTTCTCTGTGATTCTCAGCGACAACTGCTCAAGTTGTTGCACAAACTCTAACACGCATTTTTGTTCATTACTCACGTTTTCGTTCTTCAGACCTATCCAGGTCGTATTTCTTTGCGTTGTCTATCTAAACATATGGAGGTATGACTTCCCTTCTCCATTTTGCATTCTCCATTATTATTCACTTCATGTTTTTAGGTTTTGACATAAGTCATGCTCATGTTTTTTTCCTTGTAAAAACTTTGATTGAAGGTTCTTCTCCTGTTATAGGAAATCATTAAAGATTAACAAAGATTTCACTATGTTGAGTGTGTGGAAAATAACCCCAAGTAGTATAGAGTTGCTACAGGCCACGTGTATAACTTACAGGGGGAGAACAAGATTCAAAACTGTCTCTACAAGCTACATGTATAACCTACAGGGGGATATCTCGATTCACAACTTGTCTCTCCATCATAATCATGTTAGCCTAGAGATCTAAAGGCCACCATCGATCCAAGTTAGCTCTTCTAGTGTCCACCACAGAATACTCATAGGAGGAACTATGTGCTATGTGCTGTGTGCTTGAACTTGTTGCTTGACCTAACCACCTTATTGTCATACCATCTATGACAAAAAAGGTATTTTATATATATATATATATATATGCATTAGATAAATTTGCTTTGCTTGTTGGATTTGACTATATAATAGAACAGAGGCTCACACATTGGGTATAGCCATGTAATTTGGGATGGATCAAATTCTCGGCTTTGTGACTAGGCTCAATAGAACTCCCTACCGTAAAGATCACAAGGAGAATGTAGGCTCGAGCAAAACTTGATAGAGAATGGGAGATTAGATCTATAGAATGCCATATGTTCCTTCTCATTAGGAAGCATATGGCATTCTATAGATCTAATCTCTCATTCTCTATCAACTCTTGTTTGAGGCTGTATACCCCTTGAGCCCTTTAAGGTAGGGAGTTCCATTGAACCTAGCCACAAAGTCAGGAATGTCTTAATCCATCCCAAATTGTATGGCTATATTCTATGTGCACAATTTCGTTCTGCATGCGGGGACAAAAGGAGAATCCCTATTTTTTGAAAATAACTTGGCTCAAAAGTTAACATTATTAAATAACAACCATTATATATTTATACACTATATATGACAGCTATTTCATTAAACCTGTTAACATTTATAGCAAATAAATAATGGTTGCTATATAACAATAGTTATGTATGCTAAACTTTTATATAACGATTATTTTAAAAGAACCATTATATCTATTATAGAGTTTTATAAAAATTGTTTACTTTAAACTGTTATTTATTATGACAGCATTACGAACGTCATAACCTTATCACATCTCAATACATAATTAGTGTTATAATAGAACCATTATAATAGATACAGAATAAATCACGGTTCAGAATCGTAATGTATCTGCACCAAGCTTCTATAGTACCCGCATATACGATAGTTTAGAAATGTTTTGTATGGTAGTTAATAACCATCATATATCACAATTTCTGCTGTAGTGATAGAGGATAGATCATAAAGGAATAATTGTGTTTATCATAAGTTAATGTCCTTAAGCATAACCACTATAAGAGAGAAGAGGAAATATGAGCATATATCACTTTATGGCTTTAGAATGAGAGGATGCATGATGTAGAAACATTAAGAAGATGATGATAGAGAGATATCTGGTAAAGAAGTGGAATTCATGTTCCAACTCCCCCAATGGTAGAATTGTTGTGAACTTTCACTTTCAATGAAAATTTGACAGACCGAATTCTACAGTTTGGTATTGGTATACAAGTTGTCAAGGTTCTTTGTCATATACAGTAGATTGGTCAATCAACTTTCATTACATTGATGCACAATCCTTCATATGTTTTAGGAGTTGGAGTTGGAACATAGAATTCCATTTTCTTTGACGATATCCTATGAAGCACCAATACTGTAACTTATTGAATGTATTGTATTCAGTATGTATCCATTACTCCATACATTCAGGTATTTCATATATATTAAAAAAGTATTAAAATATATTTTTCAATTAGAACAATTTTAATTTTAAATATGGATCCAATACTTAAAACTTAAGGTCAATCCTTGAAGAGAATGCTTCAGTACATTTTTTTATCAGAAATTAAAATAAATTCAAGATATATTATATTTACTTAACAATAAATATTATATTAAACAGAATTTTATTAGTCATAATGTCAGAGGACCCCATATGAATGGATTCTTGAACAAGTCTATGAAAAAAAAATTGTGAAGAGAGGAATGAGTCTTTCACTAACTCAGTGAGGACATAGATAGCAAAGCGCACGGAAGTCAAACAAAGGCGCATAAGATTTTTTCGAAAACACATTTGAGGGAGGGAAATTGAATAAAATCGAAATCATCCAATAGCATATGCCAACAACCACAAGACATTCCTTGACCATCTCACTTATCTCTTCTGGCACATATCTATGTAACCCATGGTAAGTAACAGTCGTACGTCTCACCTACACACACACATCATACTTCGCACATACATTTTAGGTATCATGGTGAGCAATAACCGTCTCACCTATATATCCCACACACATAAATATAATACATCTCATATATATATATATATATATATTCCATAAAACACACACACACACACACACACACACACACACACATCATATACATCCCAAAAATATTGTTCGTCCATAAAAATAAATCAATTAAATATTTGAAAAAGAAAACAAAAAAGAAATTTTGAATTCAAATTAATTAATAAAAAGAGAGGTTGAAAGAAGGTTTAAAAAATAATTAAGAAAATATGTATTTTACAAATGAAAAATCAATTTAATATTTTGAAAACATGAAGGAGAATTCGAAAACAACGTTGAACAAAGAGTAAGAAAATACATGTCAACTTAAATTTATTATCAAAGCATAGGAAAGTGGAACATAAGAAGTATAAATTAAATATCCACACTAACCAATTCCATCACAATAATTAAGTTCAAAAAATTATGAAGTTTTTCGATAAAACAAATACAATACTGCTCACAGTTAAGATGTATTTAGAAGTGTTTAGGAGAGAGAAAAAAAAGATTTGGAATTGCTTCCCAAGCGAACTAGAATAAAAACAAGAAAAAGATATTTAAGGGTTAGAAATATAGCAAAGGTGGAAATAGATAGTGTCACCTTGCTATTCATGCTCTCACCTATTGGGATCAATAGTTGAGAATTGAGATCCCTTTTTAACCTCTCTGGAACCTATTGGAGAGTCTCCACGAATACCACCTATAGGCAATACTTTCACATAGCCTTATTGATAATTTACCAAAATAAGAATTTCTCTATTCTTTTTCTATTCATCCTGTGATGCTCAAATCCTAAGACCTAATCTTAAATTATATTTTTTTGCAAATCTAATTCTTTATGTTATAAGAATGAAGTCTCATCCCTTTAAACTAATTGTATTTAAAAGTTATCTCATGGGGGAAAAATAAATGTTTGATATAACAACTAAGGCAATTTATTCGAGACAACACTAAGAAGCAATTGCCATGATGCCAATTTCGAATAAGGACAAGCATGATGTGGTCCGTATGGTTCATAAATTGTAACTAGATGGAGGAAAATGTAAGTGGAAGTATTTAATTGAAAGAAGGAAGAAAGAGTGTGCGTGTGTGTGATATAACCGAGAAATATGTTGTATAATACTTTATAGTTAAAAAAATAAATAGTAAAGTATTAGTCACAAGAGAAAGAGGTTTATTTGATGGTTGATTGTGTATAATCGTAAATTATAACACTATCGTACAGTTATTTGGAAAAACCGTGATATATTGTGTGATACTTGGTGGTTACTGGTGAATAACTGTTAAGTATGCATGACTAATTTTAAAATTAAAAAAAAAAATTGGAGGGCTCACTTTCGATCAACTCCTGCAAAATTAGTAAATTACCTACAAAAACAATATATATATACCAAACACTCAAATAGATCCAGTTCTGGCTGAAGGTATCAAAATATTCAAAATAGCTAATTCCGGCCAACAAGTGCCAACAACTTAAAACAAATCTTCCAATACTATCTATACAAATATGAGTACATCAAAGGTAAGGGAATTTACATGATCAAGTGCCCCATTTTCTTTTCCTAGACTTAATAAGTTTCATGCTCTTTTTAGTAGCAATTATTTTCTTTAATTTGCGAAGCAACTCCCCCTCTTTGATATCCAAATTCCTTCATTGTGACGTACAAAGCATTGTCCTTATTGAATTGTGTTTCAAGTGACAAACCATGGAAAGGATCATCCTCATTGAATTCACTATCTGCATACTCATTTGTTTTATTTGATAACAAAACAATAGACCATTCTTTATTAGCAATATTAAGAACATATAACACCTGTTTAGCTTAAGAAGCCAAAATGAAAGGCTCTTCTTTATACCCTTGCTTGTTCAAATTCAATTATATCAACCCTAACTCATCCACTTTCAAAGCATTATTATTGTCAACCCACTTGCATTTAAAAATCGAATCCTGAAATCTTATGTAATCCAACTCCCAAATGTGCTCAACCACCCCAAAGTATGATATATTCACATAGATAATATTCTTATCTTTTGCACTTGATACATGCATGATATTAGCAATGACAGTTATCACACTTGATACATGCATGGAGTGAGCTCATACCTCTTCAACTTTGTCTTCCCTTCTCAGATGTTTGCAATATCACTAATTGTTGCTCTTCTCCTCTCTATCTTTTGTTCGTCTCTCCTCCCTCTACTCAATCTGAATCTAGATCGCCCCTCTGAAAGGGGAAAAAAAATCTAACTCGAATGACTCAAGCTAAGCAAGACTGGCCAGTTGACCGGTTCACTGAGTTCCTAGTCAACTTGTCCGGTTTGAGTTTAATGACACTACCTACATATTACATTAGGGTGAAACATCGTTTCAATGAGTTATCCTCAGTATTGCATGTCACAGTATGGTTTCATGGCTTTTTTTAAAACTTTGCACTAAGCTCAATTTTAAAATTGCCATAGTCCTTCAGAAATCATGCTTAGAATAACTACTACAAGGCCAAGCCATTTAGAACATGCTTTGATCTCAATATTAGTGTAAAAATTCAGCATTCAATTGACATATCTGGAAATTTTCTGATCGTAGTTTTATGTCTTGGAAATAGAAGTGGTTGACAATTTAGCCTATATTCTAGATATATACGCTAGAGCACATAATGCATGAAGTTTCCATTCTATTGAATACTTTATATGAATTGTGTGGATACAAAGCAGGATCTTAGCTCTAATTCTCTAGAGAGTTCTCAATCCCTCTGTATTTCTTTTTATTTCTACATCATGAGGTTTTCTGTCTCTCCTATTCTGTAATATATATATATATATATATTACAATAGCTAGTCTTGTACTGTGTTGCTTGAGCTTCAATCCATTGTCAATTGAACTTCACTTATCAAAATAAGCTGAAAATATATTTTCTTCAATGCATGTTAAATTTTTTGGTAATGGATTTGAACATAGGTATTAGAGTAAACACTGTCTAAATAATGTTTTTAGAGTTCCCACACTGTATTTATATATAAATTCAAATGCAAAGAATTTCTGTGAATAAAATTCTGTGGTAGAAATTAGAATTTTAACCCTTTTCAATGTAATCATTGTAGACCATTTAAATATTTTGGGAGACTATAGTGAAGATGTCATCATCTCAAGATAGAGGAATAGAAACTGTTGTTTAATTTGTATGTTTTCATTTCTACAAAATTCTTTATAAACCTAATTAAATTGAATTCTCTCAAGAATAAAAATTATATGCAAACATCTCATCCAATTTTGTATTGTGAAAATTTAGAATATAGGATGTTTGTGTAATTTCTGAAACTAAGGGTTATTTGCAAAGGTTAAAAACTTAAACGATGTTAATTTATTTAGAATCTCATTCTTTTTTTAAA
Source organism: Inga oerstediana (assembly GCA_963210345.1). NCBI lineage: Eukaryota > Viridiplantae > Streptophyta > Magnoliopsida > Fabales > Fabaceae > Inga > Inga oerstediana. Next base: position 84,072,599 of record OY723401.1, on the reverse strand, counting down.
AAAAAAAATTTCACAATTGTCATAAATGAAAAATCAAACTCATTAAATGCTCCTAAAATACAATAAATGACATCGATCAATAACATTAAGGAGTTCAGGTGCAATGTATTTATTTAGCATAAATTCTAATGTATTTGTTTTTTATCCACTCATTAATAAGATCAGGTTCAATGTATTTATTTAGCATATCATTACTTTTAAAAAACAATTACTCTCTCCAGTCCTAAATATAAGATCTAATTTACTTTTTCTGGAGAGATTAAAGAAACTAAATATATTACTTAATTATTAATTACAGTACATGTTGTGTGTTATTAGATTATATATCAGTTTATAAATCAGACTAAATATATTACTTAATTACAGTATATGTATGTATGTATGCATGCATGCTTTAAAATAATTTATTTAGTTTCCTTAATCTCTTTAAAAAACGCCAACTAGATATTATATTTAGGACATGAAGTAAAAAGTTCACAATTGTCATAAATGAAAAATCAAATTCATTAAATACTCCTAATAAATGCACATAAGTGAATATTATAACATTCATAAGAGAGGTTCAATATAATTTCATATTCATTATGTGAGAGTTTTATTTAAAGGACAGATCTTAGAGGAGTAATATGTGCTCCGCATAGACTTATTTCCTTAAGCATAAGCATGAGAAGAGAGATTTCCTCTGTATGCTAGGGAAAACAATGTCCTCCCTTACAGGATGGCTTGATATAGAGGAAGGACAATATCATGAAAGGAAGGCCAATATCATGAAAAAAGTAAGTGAACTTAGCATCCTCTGTGGTGTTGAGGCAGGAGCAATCATTTTCAGTGGTGATCCCTCTGATCCTACACCGGAAGTTTGGCTTGATATAAAGGAAGGACAATATCATGAAAGGAAGGCCAATATCATGAAAAAAGTAAGTGAACTTAGCATCCTCTGTGGTGTTGAGGCAGGAGCAATCATTTTCAGTGGTGATCCCTCTGATCCTACACCGGAAGTTTGGCCAGACCATGAAGGTGTCCAACAACTGATCGAGAGGTGCCATGCTAGGCCTATCCCGCGAAGGACTTTGACCATATATGAAGTAATACAGCATAGGATCAATGTAGGGAAAGAACTTCTAATGAGAAAACGGCAAGAAAATCATGTAGAAGAGATTTCCCAACAAATGATCCAATGTTTAGCAGGGAAAGCAGTGCCCAACCCTACAAATTGGAATGATATGAAGACGTTAGTTGAGCAAACTTTGAAGAACAATGCCAACAATAAGTAAATTGAAAAGTCAGGCCAATGGTTATCCATATCATTAGTAGCGGAAGATTCTTAACTATCCTTGTTCTCATAGTTCATCAACGTTTTGTGTTGCTTGTGTTCAAAGTTAAGAGACAATAATCATCTTTTGGGCTATGAAGTAGGATTGCAGATTTGAATTAGATATTTTGGTATGTTTGTTGAGCATTTGCTGTGCAGGGAATGCCTATCACTGACCTGTTTAATGTATTGCATATTTCTCATGGTATTCGTTAGTGACCTATTGATGAGATGGTTTCTTGACTTTCATTTGATGTGAAAAGCACAGCTCAAGTTAATAGCTTATAGGCAACATAAATAAATTCTCATCACTTGCAAGAATCTCTGTGGAAACACATAAATAAATATATGACAGAAATTAAATAGTCATAGAGTACAGGAGTCATCAATGAAAATCAGCTCCACTCTGATCAAAATATTATACAAGAGAGCTGATAAATACCCAAAATAAATGTTGTAGGGTGGACTGAATATCTCTCACACCAAGAAATGAATAGGCGATGCAGCCAATGAAAACGTCAAACGAGATGTTCCAAACCCACTAACCCCATTAGCCTGATCCAATGGTTGACAAAAACGCAAACGAAGATTTACACTGCCTTGTAAAGATGCAAAAATGGTTTTCTCTTGTCTTGTCTTTTCTTTTAAATGGCTACTCTTCTCTCTCAAGATGAGACCTCATAATCTGACCCCTCTCCATATAAACAAGTGAGACACGAATGAAATTAAAATATTGGGCTTTTTCCACATGGGATGGGAAGGGAGCCCAAACCCAACATCATTTTCTATTAGTTTCTTCGGCCTATATGTCATTTGTGTGGAAATTGTAAGATGAAGCAAATCAATGGTACACCCTTGTTATTTAAAAAAAAAAAAAAAAAACCAAGACACTATCCCTATTAGTCGAAACTGAAACCCACAAGTATAGAACAAAAGTAATTGTTTCCCATGGAAGATTTGAGATAACTTTAAAAGGGATTTTATGCTCCTTTTTCTGCCTAAAATCCATAAAAATACTGAATACAATTATGATTTTACATATAAACAGTGCCAAGCACCATCTATGAATTGATTTTTATCATAAACATATTATCTTAATCAAATGATTTGAGGTAGTTTCTTCCTGTCATATGCAATTGTTTATGTTAGTTTGAGGGAACCTGCATAATCATTGGATATGTTAATGTTATGAAAAGTGATTATTTCATTGAATTGTTGTTATGAAGTATTTCATTAATCATTTCTAAAAGATGTGTAGATTCTCTCTATAATAACCTGCAAACAATGTATAAATTTTCAATGTCAATGCCCATATATACTCCTAATGTTCTATTGCTAAAGAGAAGCAATATGAATTAACTTTAGACATATCCCTGAAATATGGCTCTGGATGTTTGTGTTATTTGTTATCAAAGTTTAGAGATAAACAATCGTCTTTTGCTCTGTCAAGTTCCAATAGAGATTTGAATTCCGTCATGGACTCTTTTAACGTACACTTTGCAAATGTCATCATTTTATTAGACAATTTAAATATTTTGGTCATATTGAGTCTCTATTTTTCAATTATTAATTTTATTAATTAGCAAGCATTGATATTATTGTGTAGATGCCATCCTCACAACTCACACGATAGAGAGGTAGGAACACTTGTTTTATTTATATGTTTTTATTTCTACAAAATTCTTTCAAAACCTAGCTACATCGACTTCCCTAAACAATGAAACTTATATCCAGACATCCCATCCAATTTGCTGTTATAAAAATTTAGAACATATAGGATGTTTGTGTAATTTTTCAAACTAAAGGGTTCTTTGCATAGTTTTTGTAAACTTAAGGGATGTTAATTTATATAGCATTTCATCATTTGTTTTTAAAAAAATAAGTTCATAATTGTCATAAATAAAAAATCAAATTCATTAAATGCTTCTTAAAAAATATCATTCTATGCCTAAATATAAGTCACTTGTAGGAAAAAAGTTTGGTTCAAAATATAAGTCACTTGTAAGATAATTAATGACATTTTCTCAAGTTTACCCCTATTTAATTTTACTTGGAAAGAAAGAAAGAGAAGAGAGGTGTTAAAATCAATTGTAAAGTAGAGAAAGACAAAAAAATTTAATAAGAGCAAATGTAGAAAATTTTATCAATTTAATGCATTTCTAGTATGTGAGAATGGGGTAGAAGTGACTTATATTTAGATACAAAGTGGTACACATAAGATGGAGGACCCTGGCATCCTAGAATCACTGCCGGATGATGCGTTGGGATCTAAGGAAAATGCTGGATTGGAAAAGTCAGTGAAGAAATCACCAAATGAGGATTCCTTCTTGACCGTCAAAATTCTTGAAACTTCTGAAAAAGAAACAGAGCTGTTGGGGACGAACAGGAATTCATCTCCAGCCAAAGTAGGGCATTCTCTTTCGTACAAGGATTCTCTTAAGGGTTTTAAGGGTGCAGAGTATAATGGTGTTGCCTATGGGAGCCCCAGTGCGGAGGAGGATGACAAGCTAGCCGATCTTTTGGATCGGTCATGGGAAATTCCTATGCCTTCAGAAGAAGTAAAGCACCTCATGGATATCTACCCAACTATGAGTTTGTCTCAGGATGAATACAATAGATGGGCTAAACCCTGGAACAAATCCCTTATTATCACTATTCTTGGAGCAAAATTCAATTTCTTCAGACTGAAGGAGCATCTCAGCAGAATTTGGCAGTCATGCAGTTTTGATTTAATTGACCTTCCCAATAATTACTATGCTGTGAAATTTCAGGAACAAGAAAATTGGAATCATCTCTATAAAAAAAATTCTATTCAGAGGTCCGTGGACTATTACCCAACACACAATCCTTGTGCAGAGATGGTCCCCTTATTTTGACCCATTTCAAAACCCTCTCGGTTGAGTAGCTTCCTGGGTCAGAATACCCTATGTTCCGTTGCTATTCTACAATAAGGAATGTCTGTGGCGATTAGGTGATATGATTGGTAAAACTCTTAAGGTGGATATGAATTCTATTGAGAATATAGAGGATGAGGAAGCTAAAATTCATAGGGAAACTATGCCAGAATCTATGTGGAATTGGACTTACAGAAAAAATTAATTCCTAGGATTATGAAGGGCTAGGTCTTATATGCTTTACCTGCGGCAAGTATGGCCACAAAAAGGAACAGTTCTTTGCGATGGTGGCTTCTGTTGGGGATCCAAAGATAGGAAGCTCGAGTCAAGGTCCACCATAGGCACTACCAACGGCGTCATCGCAAAATCCATTCCCAGCCAAAGAGCACCAGTTCGGTCCGTGGATGCTCGTACGCAAGCCGGCTAGAGCGCATGTTCCAAGAAGAAACGAGGGTAGGGCTAGAGTTGGTGGCAGAAGCCACTCCGGTTTTGCAGAGGGTATGGCCGAAGGCTGTGCATCCAAGTCCAGATTCGCCGCCTTAGCAGGTACGGAGCTAGCCGAAGGTGAAAATCCCGAGCTTAATTTGAATTCTCAGCAAGGTAATAGAAAGACCGTTTTGGATGGCATTGTGAGGTCGGCTGTGGATGAAGTGAGACCTAGAAGGCAATTGCTGCATAATGTGGAAAAGGGTCAAAGTAGCTTGAAGAAGGGCTTCCATATGGGGCTGAAAAAATGGGCCGAAGTTAGGAAACAAAAAGAACCAACTAAGCCCACTAAAAATGACGAGAAGGATGACACCAATGTTTTGGCCATGGGCTCAAAGGCCTCCTCTAGTATGAACTGCAATGGGATGTCGAAGCCCAAACAAAGACCAACACCAAGGGCTCATAATCTTGTTAAAGGGAGCATGCAATCAGATGGGCTCCAACAAGCAAACGAATCACATAGTGAGCTTCTATAAAAAAAAAAGCCCCGACTTCTATCCCAAAGGATCATCTACGAGGTATAGAGAGGACCCACATCATGTTAAATTCAGAAAAGGAAGGCGAGAAGCAAGGTTCTATACTCATCTCAGAATCGAAGAATATGTCGCTTGCCCCTCGGAAGGACGCCATTATTGACCAATATGCCACCATTAATCAAGATGTTAATGGTCAGCCAGGCCTAGAGATGCGTTCAGTTTCTCAACTGGAGGTCATTGTTTTGATGGAAGATAAGCCGCCAGACAAGTAAGTCTTGTGATCCCCTTCTGGCCTGTTTGTTATTCATTTTATGATTATCTCTTCTTGGAATTGTCGTGGGGCGGGTGAGAGTGCTTTCCCTCGGGTGCTAAAGGATGTGGTTAAGCAATATGGAATTAATGTAATGTGCTTAGTCGAACCTAGGATCAATGGAAGCAGGGCCGAGAAGGTTGTGAGAAAGCTGGGTTTCAATGACTGGCTTAGAATAGAAACCACGGGGTATGCAAGGGGTATTTGGGTGTTATGGAATTATTGGGAGTTTCATCTTGAATATATTACTTCAAACACTCAGTTACTGCACTGTAAGATTTCTGCCAAGAATAAACTGGATCCTATGTTTGTGACTTTTGTCTATGGGGATACTAGTGTTTTGAAGAGGAGGGATCTGTAGTCATCTTTGTATGCCATTAAGCATATGGTGTCCATCCCCTGGCTGGTTTTAGGATATTTTAATGCCATCCTTAACTATGCAGATAAAGAGGGTGGAGGGGTCCCCAATCACAGCTCCATGATTGACTTTCGTAATTGTATTGATCTTTGTAATCTTATTGAAGTGCCAATTGTGGGTGACAGATTTACTTAGGAAAAAACTGGGGTTAAAGAAAGGCTGGACTGGGTTTTTTGTAATTTTGATTGGGATATTGTTAATCCTCAAGCCAAAGCCTATCACAATCTCAAGTTAAAGTCTGATCATTGGGTAATTGTAGTTGCGAACCGGAACATCAATGCATGCAGTAAGAGGGGAAGTAGGTTCATTTATCAGGCAGCGTGGTGTATTGAGGAGGGTTTCAGTGATGTAGTCAAAGAAGCATGGCAGGGGAAGAATTGGTGCCAAGGTCAAAAGTAGTTTTCTAAAAAGGAAGTAGAGTGGAATGATAGAGTGGTTGGGAACATTGCAAAAAAGAAGAGAGAAATCATCTGTAGATTAGAAGGTATAGATCGAGCCAGGAGTAGAGAGGGTTGCCAAAATGGTCTCTTCAAGATTGAAAAACAGATTTGGGACATGTATCATAAAATTGCTTTACAAGAAGAGCTGATCTGGTTCCAGAAATCTAGATGTAAGTGGATAAGTGGCGGTGATAGAAATACTAAATTATTTCATGCAAGCGTAATTGTGAAGAGGAAAAAAGGTAGAATTGAGGCTTTACAAGATGATGTCGGTAACTGGATTTCAGATGAAAAGTTGTTGAGAGGTATGGCCCTTTAGTATTTTTAGAAGCTCTATTCCGCTGAGAATCTATCATCCCCCTTTTCCCCCTGGATGGCAAGATTCCCAACCTTAGAAGCTCATCAATTAGAGCTCCTACAGAGACACGTATCTCCTGTCGAGATAAAAAATGAAGCTTTTGAGATGGGAGCCTTCAAAGCTCCGAGGCCAGACAGCTTGCTGCCTCATCTTTTTCAATCTCAGTGGAACTTGGTTGGGCAGATGATTTGTGACTTGGTGATCATGATTTTTGACAATCCAGAGGTTATTCAGGAAATTAATCAGACAAACATCATCCTAATTCCCAAGGTTGACCAGCCTTCTTCTTTGAAGGACTTTAGGCCTATTTCTTTGTGCAATGTAAGCTACAAAATCATCAGCAAGGTAATTGCTAATCATTTCAAAGGTGTCATGAGTAGTCTTGTTGTAGAAAACCAATATAGCTTTACTGCAGGCAGACAGGGTGTGGACAACATCATCATTGGCCAGGAGGCAATTCATACCATAAGAAACAAAAGAGGTAAGAAGGGCTACATCGCAGTGAAGGTTGATATGGAAAAGGCATTTGACAGGCTTGACTAGCGTTTTCTGGAATTCACTCTTCACAGTTTAAGGTTGGGAGCTGGTCTTGTCAAATTGATTATGAGCTGTGTTACATCCCCTTCCATGAGCATTATCTAGAATGGAATAGCCACAGAAAGATTCAGTCCTTCGAGAGGGGTGCGTCAAGGAGATCCTCTGAGCCCGTATCTATTTGTCCTATGTTTGGAGCTTCTTAGCAGCTAATCCACCAGGAAGTTGAACTCGGGAACTGGCATCCATTACGGCTGAGCACTTCTGGTCCAAGTATTTCCCATCTTTTCTTCATAGATGATCTCGTGCTTTTTGGTGAAGCCTCAAATGAATAGATGGTAGAGATGCGAAATATTATGGAACTGTTTTGTCGAGTTTCTGGACACAAGATCAATTTGAATAAATCTAAGATGTGTGTGTCCAGAAATGTCCATTTCAATAGAGCGTACGAGATGAGCCAGGTTGTAGGGATTGGTCTTACGGCAGACCTTGGGAAATATTTGGGAGTCCCTCTCTTACACAAACGTATGGTTAAGATGACTTTTGCCCCGCTTCTCCAGAAGGTGAAAGCAAAATTAACTAGTTGGAAAGGTAAATACCTGAGTATGGTGGGACAGACGGTCCTCATCAAGTCTGTTCTTTCAGCCATTCCTCAATATCAAATGCAATCAACCCTTGTTCCAAAAGGGGTGTTAGCAGCAATTGAAAAATTAAGTAGAGATTTCTTTTGAAACCAACACGATGAATCCAAGAAATTGCATCTGATAGCTTGGGATGTTCTTAAACGAAGGAAAAGTGAAGGAGGCTTGGAAATAAAAGACCTACATTGCCAAAACAAAGCGTTTCTCATGAAGCTATGTTGGAATCTAATCAAAAATCCGAAAGCCTTATGGGTGAAATGCTTACGTGCAAAATACTCATGTGGGATTGATTCGATCCCTCAAGTGCGGAGGTGGCGTAACCAATCGGCTGTGTGGAGTAGAATAGTGGCCATCTGGGAAGACTTCAAAAAGGGCCTAGGAAAGAAACTAAGAAGTAGAAGGAACACGCAAGTATGGCAAGAATGTTGGGCCCCGATGGACAAGCCACTTAAACATTTCATAGTAAGGAATACGCACCTAGTTGATATGGAGGCTCATGTATGCTCCTTTAGATCTCAGACAGGTCATTGGGACAGAGCTAAATGGGAATCTTTTCTTCCTTATTGGGTGGTAGACAGAATAATGAGAATGGTGTTCGCTACCGCAAGTGCACGGATCGCGTCAAGTAATACAGTGATAAGTGAGATCGTTCCCACGAGGATTTGAATAACAATTAGTCAAACAATGGCTTAATGTGTTTGATCAAGTTGACTCAGACAAAATGTTGAGTGTGAGGAAAACAGATTCAAAAGATGTGCTGATAACAACTAAGAAAAATACTGAACATAATATGCTTCTGGTGGATTCAATCAAGTAGAGTGTATCTAGGATTGTTCACTTCCTTTGTACATCATAAACTCAATCTACTTCCTCTTCGATAATACTGTTTATGGGAATATATATATGTCAGTCTAAGGTTTGATAGCCATTGGTTAAGCTCTCTCGAGTCATAACCAACTTATATTTTCCAATTAGATACACAATCTCTTGCTGCATTTAAGGGAAAATAAACATTACATAACTTCCTTACTTTGACAATGCTAGGTTAATAACTATATCTCTATGTTATTAACAAACCATCCATTTAACTCTTTAAACTTTAGGTCTAGCATAACTTTACCCACGTTCTTCAATTAGATTAACTCTCAAGATTAATCTAGCTGAACATGTTATTCATAGTGCTAGCATTTCATGAATGTCAGTGAAAACAGAGAAGAGTTAACATATATATACCCTTAGCTAAAGAAGAAGAAGAAGAGTTCGAGTTTAATCCATACAAAATAGTTGAACAATCCTAGAATAAGAAAACTAACTACTCATGTTCAAAAATGGATTACAATTAACAAGACTAAAAGTAGCCATAACAGAATCACAGTGGGAAGAAGGGAATGAATACAGAAGGAACAAGAACTTGGAGTGAAATCGCTTCCAATCCTCAAGCTCCCTTGCTTCTCCTTGCTTCTAGCAGTTCTCCAGCTCTCCACACTCTCTAGCCACCTTTCTTGGTGTTTCCCAAAATGGGGATCCCCTTCTCAAAACCCTGGGTTTGCCTTTTATATCTTCTCAGCTGTTAAAACGCACATCTTCATTTTCAGGTTTGGGCCGCGGCCCTCCACTCTGTGGGCCCCAACCCAAGAGTCTCTGGCCTCAGGTTGATGCTTGTGGGCCGCGGCCCAAGAGGTTGTGGGCCGCGGCCTAGACCTTCTGTTCTGCTCTGATCTTCCAGCTGGTCTTTCATTCACTGGTTGTTAGCTTCAACTTCCTTACTCTCCTTTTCACTGCCTGCAGCTTCCTCTGGGTTAGCCCTGACTTAGTCTATACCATTTCACACAAAGAACTTGCACACATGGTTAGATATTCATAGCAATTAGTGAGTAATGTCCTCCACAATTTCATTCTGCTGTGCATAGCATGAGAGAAACACAATTCATCACTTTAATCCTTTCTAATGCCCACTTATGCACCCAAAGTGAAGTAAAACAGTATGAAATATGAAATTCTAGTAAGAATTTCCTGAAGTTAACACACCCCCAAACTTGAACTTTTGCTCGTCCTCGAGTAAACTCAATCCTTCACCAGCCTAATGCTCATGCATGACCCTCTTCTCTTAAGCTACTCATGTCACCAAATATACATGCCTGCTTGGTTCATAAAAAAAACTAATTCCCTAGTCATTTTCAACTGAGTGTATGTTCAACAAGAGTTGTCCAACACTCATCCTTCATTCATCAAGACCAGGAACAATATTTCAGCATGTATGATTCAGAATCATTATCTAGACCTAATCCATTGCATTCTCCTTCCTTTTACTTGGATTCAATTCACACGCTTTCAGTGTCCCAGGAACTTTAAGGTTGCATGGAATTGTTCATTGTTGACGCTTGAAGCTAACACAGAGTTCAGTTTTAGGTAATGCAAAGGGAATAGGCTACAGCTCAATCAACCACAGTTATGTGCACAAGAAAACACTCACTGCTATACGTGTTTAATCCTCACACTTAGGGTTAATTTTGCTCAGTACCACTTATAGCAGGTCCTGCCATAGGCTTGTAGAAATTCTACTCTCTCCACCACTTGTACACCTAGATTTATGAATCAAGGGGGCCTTTTACCAGGGTTGTAATGTTGGAAATGGTCTAGTGGGAAGGACTAATGGAATAAGTGCCATGCATGCTGAAGCGTATATAATGATAATGACATCTCTCTTTCTTTTCTTTTCTTCTTCCTTCTTTTTTTTTCATGTACATATTGATTTTCTTTTACTCCTTCCTTCTTTTCTTTTGTAAATTGCGTAACTAAGCACTTATTGAAACAAATAGTAAATCAAATGCTAACTCACTGCTTTTCTAAGTATCATTCAATTACAGAGCAACAACATGCATGACTTGTTAAATGTCAGATTTTTTTAAAGAAAGAAAAGGTGAATGGCTCAAAGGGGGTGATCAAAGGATGAATGTGAAAGGTTTATGTTTAGGTTCATGGGCTTAGAAATGAATGCCCCTATCATTTTCACTAATCCACATGCATCTGTGATTTTGAAAAAGAATTTAAACAAGTTCTAGAGGTACACTAGCATAAATGGCACAAACACTCTAATGAATGAAATTCAGGCTCAAAACCCTTCCAACAGAGGTTTCTCCTCTCTTGTGCACAACCCCTAAGGTTAATTCAACCTTAACTTATTTCGAATACATTAACTTAACTGATCCATATGCTGACACTATGCGCCATAACCACAGCCACTTCCATACAATTTACTCAAAAACATATACAGTTCCGTAAAAAAAATCATTTAGCTCAAAAATAGTGTCACTTATACTCTCGAAGTGTGTGAACCACTCATCTCTTCCCAGGAGTTCAGCTACCATTTCAAAGGTCTTGCAATGAAAACAATTCATACATGTCATGTGTAAAATAAGAACCAAGCAGTCATGAATATCCAGTATTTGACTCAACTCAGCTATCAAAAATTTAGCTCAAAGATATGGCGTAAAGCAGGTTTAAACAAATGCATGCAAATATATCAGCACCCCCAAACTTGAGGGAGACAGTGTCCCCACTGTCATAAGACACACTGTGTCACAGATAGCACCTGCAAAGAAATGAGCATACAGCCAGCCATAGGTATAACAGTGAACACCAGAGATATCTAAACCATAATATCCAATAAAATCTGAAACCACTGATGTTAAGTAATAGGAGAGCAACTGTAACCATAGTACTGAAACAAAGTCTGAAACATATCCAAAGAAAATGAAAACAGCAGTAAAAATGGTCAACACAACTAAGACTAGTCCTCGCTATCACCATCACTGGCGGCTGCATCAGTGCTGTCCCCCTCAGCATCGTCATCCCCACCTGCAGCACCAACCTCCGTGCCATCATCATCGTCACCGGCCTGAGCTGCAGCAGGTACATGAGCAGCGAATAACTCCTCTAACCTGGTCAGGCGAACACCGTGATCCTGCAGATAAGTGAGGCATTGGGCAGCCGTAGCTTCTGTGCGCTGAATGGCCGCAAAGATCACATCCAGCGTGACGGTAGACTCGGAAGAGGCAGGGGCACCGGATGGTTCGCCCTGCTCCTAGGGGAATGGAAGGTCATGAGGCGGATGAGATGGTCCTCCCTGCTGAAACAAGGGGTCGGTCGCTATACGCTGGGAGGCTGGAACTTGCTCATCTGGTCGTGGCTTGATACTCAAGTAGTTGAACTTCTTAAGAGGCTTGAACATAACATTAGAAGCCACAGCTGCTACACCCACAGATGTGCAGAAGGAGGAAATGAGGTGCGGCAGTATCACACCTACCGAATGATCTTGGGCATGGTCGTGAAGAGTCTGATAAATCAAGGCACCAAGATCAACAGGCTCCTTCTTCATAAGCAGGTAGATAAGGAGAGCCTGGTCTCTAGAGAGGCGACTCTTCTGCGACGACGGCCAGAAGTAGTCCTTGCCGAAATGCAGCCACACCCGAGCCTCAACTGATAACTGAGCCCGAGGTAAATGTTTCTGCGCCCCTCCGCGAGTCTGCCACGCCACTTGGTGGTTGTACACTAGCAACTCTGAAATCTCATCCTCAGGGATGTCGTCATCACTGTCTAATAGTTGCTTGTACCTGCACTCCTCAATAGCGGGGAGTGCTATAAACTGCCTAAAGCTCTCAAGAGTAAAGTCCACGTCGACTCCGCGCAGAGGAAATCGCCAAATGGATTTCACAGAGGCATTGGCGTAAAAATCCTGGACAATCTGCAGGTTCCCGTCAACCTTAGGCTCCATAAGCCTCTGCAGGTGATAGGTACGTGTGGCGAGATAGTAAAACTCGTACGAGACGTTGAACGGGAATTCCCGTTCCTGCAGCAAAGGTCAGGTGACAATCTTGGTCTTGGCCTTAGCAACGGCCCTGGGACCTGAGCGATCAGCAACACGCTTGGCTGGCATAGTAGCTACGAGAGAAGACAATGGACAGCCAAAAACCAATGAAGACTCAAACAGGCACTAAACATAGGCACCAGAATCAGACAATGCAATAATGACCCCCCAAACTTATAACCTAATAGTCCCAAATCTGTTCAGTAAGATTTCAAACCTCAACCTATTCATCACTACCTCGTACATCACTTAATCAACTCAGAAGAAGGCTTTAGGTCACTATAATGTTGGCAAAATGTCATCACACAGTCAATTCAAAACAAGCAGCACAATGTGACTACCACAACACAGGTTTAATACAGTTGACAGTGTATGAAAAACCTTGGAAATTTTGAAATTCACTGAGGCAATTTGCAAGTTGTGGATTTTAAGCAAAACATGGTTTTCGAAAGCACAAGATGCACCCAGGTTCACATGATCATTCAAAAGGAAAAAAACTACACACTTGTCGACCTTGATCAACTGCTTAGAAGTTTCAAAACTTAGTCGAATTGTGCAACAATACAAGCATGTTGTGTGATGTGACCATATGAAACACCATTCGCCCATATCAACATTGTACAATTCCATGTAGAGAATCAACAGAAGAATTTTTTATGCATTCATCACAGACTTGCCAAGCAAGAGAACATACACAACCTAGCACACTCTTTCAAGTTTGAAATGAATTAGGAAACCTTTGAAGTGCAATTAATACATGATATTCCAAAACAGAGAATTGAAGCCCAGCCAAAACCAGTGCATACCATAACAGAGCAATATAATTATGTCCCCTGAAATCAACAATTTAAGCAAATCTGGTGCCAATCATGATAGACAAGAGAAGTTTAAGCAGTCAACAACCAGGCCACAGGTGCAGAGTGTAGTGCATTGCAAGGCAATTTTCAATAATTTGAGGACAAAATGCACGCGCAGCAAAATTAAACATCATGAAACTCATAATTCTGCACTTTATAGCCTAAAACATCCTATATCACTTCAAGCCTAAATCTCAACAATGCTTATCACTGGACAGATTATCAAGGCCAACACTAAACAGTGTAATTCCAGAGACTTTGTAACAGCATTTGCAATGAGGCATAGGTCTCAAAACAGGGCAATGGTACACTAGGGAATTCAGAATGAATTGAAGGCATATTTGCTATTCTTATGACAAAAGGATTCAATAATTCAAGTACATTGCCCTTGAAACCAACAATTACAACAGAATTGTGACTGTTACGCCTAAATTCCCATATCAAAGTTGACCTAACTACCCCAAACTGTGAGTAACAGAGCAAGATTTAGACTTCGTACCTCAGATGTGGAGAGAATTAAGAGATTAGAGGAGAAATCAAAGGGGAATGATCCACTTGTAGTGCCTAGGGCTTCTTCCACAGCAGGGGAGATTAACGGTTGTGCAGTAGCTTCCAATGATAGCAGTAGACGGAGAGAAAGTGCAAAAATGAAGAGGGGAGGAAGAAGAAACAAGAGAGTAAGAGGAAATTGAAGGGGGAGATGTGGGAAGGGGGTCGACTATGAGGGAGGAGGGATTTTGGGGGGGGTGGCGGCTGAGAGAGAGGAAGATATAAGAGGAATGAACGAACAGCAAGGTGTTTAAAAACCCTGCTGTCGCGCTTGGGCCGCAGTCCAGAACCTTCTGGGATTTCAGTGGAATCCCTGGGCCGCGGCCCAGAACCTTCTGACCAAAGACATCCAGTTCTGGGCATTTGTGGGCCGCGGCCCAGAACTTTCTGAGCCCTCTTGGGCCTTGGCCCAATATCTTCTGGGCCGCGGCTAGAGTGCATTTTCCAGCCTATCAGTTTCCACACAGTCATATGATCCACTGTAATCATCATTGACACAGCATACAAAACCATTGGCTATTCAATTAAGAGTATCAGAACTATGCCACACTTTCACATGGTGACTCTCACAATCAACACCCCTAAACCACACATTCCTATGATTAAAATGTCCTCCTAAAGCAGGATTTTCTATGTGTGATCAACCGTTTGACAGATTGAAGCCAAAGATAATGCATAGTGCTTCTCTAATAGTCATTGCAAATCTCATATCATATCCCAGGCATCAGAATACACAAGCATGCATAAGATTTGAAGAACTTCCCTGGAATAGGCTGTTCATCAAGATGCCACCCCTCTGCCTGGCCATATTCTTGTTCTCGCCAACTTTCAATTTGAAATCCCTTTCTCACTACAAAAGTTAAAAGACCAAACGTAAACCTACTAAATTACGCTAAACTCAAAGAAACGAAAGAGATCAAGTTCAGAACTTAGGTTGCCTCCCAAGAAGCGCTTAGTTTATAGTCCTTAGCCTGACTTTTCACTTTGGTCACTCTTCATTTGATAAGTAGATGGTAGATACCAGCCTATCCACATCTCCTCCCCAATAATGCTTCAACCGTTGACCATTAGCCTTGAATCTCTCGCCCTTATCATTCTCCAACTCCATATCACCATATTTTGATGCCTGAATCACCTTGAAGGGCCCAGACCATCGAGATTTAAGCTTTCCAGGGAAGAGCCTCAGTTTGGAATTATAAAGAAGAACAGTTTGTCCTGGTTCAAAGCTCTTGGGACTGATTTTTCTGTCATGATCCCTCTTTGTCTTCTCTTTGTAAATCCGTGAACTTTCATAGGCATTTAAGCGGATTTCATCCAGCTCATTGAGTTAGAGTAGCCTCTTTTCTCCCACAGCTTGTGGATCAAAATTTAACTTCTTGATGGCCCAATATGCTCCATGTTCCAATTCCACAGGCAGATAGCAGGCTTTTCCAAACACTCACTACTAGAAAAAAGGGTTTTAACGTCCCTTTTTTTGGCCTTTCAACGTCTGAAAACAGAGGGACGTCTATGTGAGGGTCGTAGAAAAAAACGTCATTAACGTCTGTAAAACTGGGGTCATTGTAGGTGGACTTTAGACGTCCCCAGTGAACTGGGGACGTCTGAAGCAGGACCTTAGACGTCCCCAGTCCACTGGGGACGTCTCAGGTCCCCCTTAGACGTCCCCAGGTTCAACTGGGGACGTCTAAGGTCACCTTAGACGTCCCCAGGTCTTCTGGGGACGTCTAAGGTGGACCTTAGACGTCCCCAGTTGAACCTGGGGACGCTTAAGGGGGACCTTAGACGTCCCCAGTGGACTGGGGACGTCTAAAGTGTCGCCAGCAGTACTTTCCACGTCCCTTTTTTTATTAAGGACGTTGAAAGTTTTTTTTTTTTTAAAATGGACCTTTTATACATATTGCACTGTCTGGAAAATATGTAAACTGTAGAAATAGAATTCCAACAACAGAGTAAAACAACAGCAGTTCAGCAGAATGAAAACAACAACAAACACAGTGATCAACCCAAGGCTACTACATGCCACACAAACTACACAACAATCTATATCCAAGTCTACTACATGCCACACAAACTTTCAAACTAGACAAACTACACAGCAATCCATATCCAAGTCCCCAGTTTGTACAATAACCAAGACTAAAATCCAATCCATATCCAACAACAATAACGCTAATTATATGTACTACCACAAAAGTATGTCCTACACAAACTACTAAAGACTTTACTCTTCTGGTACACGTTGAAGAAGATGTCCAGCCATAAAGTCTCTGATCATATTTAAGTCTTCATATGAGTAGGCATCTTCATTGTCAAAAATCTGTAAATTAGAAAATAAGCTTAGATGAAATAATGAATGAAGTGAATGAATTCCCATTGAATCACAACACCAAGAATATTATCCTCAGAGAATGAAGAAGCGATTACTTGTTCAAAATCTGTCGTAATGCCACTCTGAATGATGTTATACATATAAAGCAAGACATAATATCCACATTCCCAGCTGCCAGGTTGTCGAGGGCACTATAAATCAAAAGCAAATGGTTAAAATCAATAAAGGTATATCTAAAACGACCGTCAATCAAAAGAACTTGATTTGAAACTACGTACCTTTGGAAACAACCATTTTGGATCTTTGCCACCTCTACGTTCGCGTGGCCCGCCAAGCGCTCGATACGTCGTGCATGCGCTATCATGAAAATGAAAATCAACATAAATTAGAATAATTCATTAAGTCAAGAATCAAGAAGCAATGAAATACAAAAAAATAACTTACTGGTTGAAGACGCTTTTAGTTTCTTTGTCTGGTCTTCTATTTAAGGAATCAAACCAGTAAACAACGTGCGACCGAGGACAGACAACACACAAACTCCAGTGATAACTATCACAACATATACAGATTAAAATTGATCTAGATGGCAAGGCAATTATTTACTAAAAATCTCAAATACACAAAATTAAAATGAGTACCCTTGAACAATCGGTGCTAGATAACAAGTATACTCATCCTCTGACAATAAGAAGCCCACATAGTTCGTCCTTCGTTTTAATGTATTCTCAACCCTTGTCGTATGTGCAGGAGACAAGAATCCATATAAATCAACTTTCTGAGAGTCAATGCATATACGACGGAAGGAGCTATAATAGAATTAAAATGATGAATGTATTAGCTAGTTAAAATCAACTTAACTAAATGAATCAAAAAATGGGAAATAAAAAACTTACAGGATTGCAAATTTGCCCCATCCAATATCTAGCTCCTCGAACTTCATGAACTGTTTAAGATCTTGTTTATCAATTGTGAAGTGATACTCTGTATTCTGGCCCACAATCCCTGGAGGCATATGCAAATCAATCTGGCGAATGCCTTTATAGATATGCTACAATCGTGCTAAGAAGGGCCATTTCTCTGCTTCCTGCTCGTTCTTTTAGAACATAAAAACACATACTGTTAGTAGGATGTCAACACATCTCAAGTAAAAGTGAGGTAGTTGCATACCATTGGAGGTGTTTGTGGTAACAAGCCAATAAGATGTACAGGCCAAAGGATGAAAGATCCTCTCGCCTGAGCTATCATGGCAACCTCGGCATCAGGAATAGGGATCGCTGTACCTTCTTCCCCCGCTCGAACACACGTCACAGTCACCCTACGCAAATGCTGTGGAATTTGCTAATGATGGTGGGTAGTAGCTTCTATGTGAACGAGAGCATCTGCAACTACACGTAGCACTGGGGCATCCAAAGAGAGGATGGCAGGTTCTCCCGGCGCTGGAGTATGAGAAGGTTCGCCAAGTGCTTCCTCCGCAGGGTTGTAACTTCCTTTGGTGCTGTGGAAGGCCGGGGATGAATGGGTTCTACGCTCGGTAGTTGCCATCTGCGATTCAAACATCTTCTGCATTTCAGCTCGTAGCTCAGGCATCAGCTCAAGACGTAGCTCTGGCAACAGCTCTTGTCGGAGCTTGTCGCGAAGGTTGGCCTCGAGCTCTTGTGAGACTTCCTGACGAATCTTGGCCACAAGCTCCCTACTGGGTTCAGCTTGTGACGAATAAGGATGTGAGGTTGGGCCAAAATACTTCGTGACACGAACTCCCACTGGCTCCCCCCGAACATGACCAGGGTGATCTGGCTTCCCAATCACCGTTGACAAGATGTCCATCCGTCCACTTGGAGTGAACGAACCCTGGCTACTATGATCTTCCAGTTTATCCTGCAGCATAAAAGTTATCGTAAGCACTCCCAATATGAAAAAATAAGTTTGTAATTATGCTCTAACTACTTACAATTCTTGCGGCAACCTCAGCAACAGTCGGATTTACGTACTTCCCACCCTTAAGCCTCCCTGCTTTCCATTTTTTGTGACGTGGTGGAGGTGGCGGGGGCTGGACCACTACGGTAGGATCTGATGTGGCTGCTTCCTTCAATTTCTCCAACTCTTCTGCCATCATCTGTCGCTGAAGCTTCCGATAACCACCACGAGACATGCAATGTTGATAGTTATTAGCTGCTTGCCTCTCAGCATTTGCTGCACTTAATGCCTTTTAAAGGAAAACAACGAACACCGAATCAATAATGTCAACTATATTCAAATAAAACACTATGATTACAGAAATCTTACCAAAAAGTTTGGATCTTCTCGTGATGCCATAAACAACCTCCAGTCCTCTGGAGACAAAAATGGATACTGATGACATGGATCCTGACCCCTCAAGTCCCCTCGAATGTAATCTCGTGTGAGCCTGTTCTTGAAATCTTTCCATCGTAGACGAACCTCCGTCATCCACTCCTTGTACATCTCTGCGGTGTCAGGGACATCATAGGTTTGCTGCAAGGTAAAAACATACGTTAATTATATTTGAAGCGATAGGAATAAAGATATAATGCAGATGTATTGAAACTTATATACCAAAAGTTGTTGCCAAATCAAGTCTTTGGTTTTTGGTGGAACCAACTTCCAATCAGCATAGGTAATGCGAACTTTGCTTCGAGCCAAAAAACCTACGTAGCTAATGAAATGGTCTTCCTCCGGACCAATTGGTTTCATATCTTGATCAAAGTCAATATGCAACCTCTCCTGTTGATGGTTATGACGTGCTACCAATGCAGGCATTTTTGTACTGCCTCTAACCCTTCGTCTCGCAACCGGTTCACGTGTCGCATCACCTTCAGGCCTATTCATTTCATTGTCCCTATCACTTGGAGAGTCACCAGAGTCGTCCATATTCCTGTAAGTACAAAAATCATTGTCAGATAGGTGAATAAATTGTAAGTAAATGAATAAACTGAGACGTAATAAAACAAACAGCACACATTACTATTTTCTAAGTTAAGCTCTTACTCTAAATTGTTTCCCATATTCCTTCACCATGATCATTTCTCACAGCATATTCTTCATCATCTACCAATTCTCTTTCTTCAATTGTTATAGGTGGATTAATTGTGAAAGGTGGTGTGTCGTCAAGGTTGAAGGTCGGATCACCATGCTTCTGTTTTTTACTCTGAAGTACAATGGACATTTTCTTATTTGCGGGATCTGTGACATAGAACACTTGTTTCGCCTGGCTTGCTAGAATGAAGGGCTCATCCCTATAACCTACTCTTTCAAGATCAACTGAGACAAATCCAAATTGTTGATCTATTACCACAGCATTATTGCTAACCCACTTACATTTGAATAAAGCAACTTTGAACTTGTTGTAAGTGATTTCCCATATTTCTTCTATCTCTCCATAATAAGCCATGGATGCTAATATGGGGTTTTTGTCTTTCGAACTGGAAAAGTGCATGGATTCAGCTTCTACCATCACCCCACTATTTTGCATGGTACTCCTGTCATCTTGGTCTTTTGTGTAGAAAGAATACCCGTTTATATCATAACCGCTCCAAGTAATGATCTGAAACGAAGGCCCCCAGGCTAGCCACTCTATTGTCCCAGACACACCGGACTCATGCAAAACCTTTTCCTCAAACCACTGAATGAATGTCTTGTTTTGCTCAATAGTAATCTGCATGTCATTCTTCCTCGGATTCTCTTTCTTCAATCTGTTTCTGTGTTCCTCTATGTACGGTTGCACTTCTGCCATGTTATTCAGGATATAAAGGTGTGCTTGCAACACCTCTCCACGAGGCATAGTCTTCACTTTCAGTCCTCGTGTTCCCTTGCTCCTCCCCTCTTCATGCCGAGATTGTTCCTTCTTCCCTGATATATAATCGCTGCAGAAGTCCATAGCCTCTTCAACAACATACCTTTCAACTATTGAGGCTTCTGGTCGATAGGGATTTTTAGAGTACCCTTTTAAGATCTTCATGTATCGCTCGAAAGGGTACATCCACCTCAGGTAAACTGGACCGCAGAGCCTTACCTCCCTTACCAAATGAACTATCAAATGGACCATTATATCAAAAAAAGAAGGAGGAAAGTGCATCTCTAATTGGGACAATATGATATAACCCTCAGCTTCCAGTTCATCCAGCTTTTCAGTGTCAATGACTTTGTTACATATAGCATTAAAGAAAACACACAATCTTATCACAGTGTTTCGAACTTCATCTTTCATAATCCCTCTAATAGCTACTGGTAACAGTTGTTGCATCAACACATGATAATCATGGGACTTCATTCCCACTAACTTCAAATCGTCCATTGACACACACCTTCTCACATTCGAAGAATATCCTTGTGGTACCTTAATTTCATACAAACACCCACACAAACTTCTTTTCTCCGCTTTTGATAGTGTATGCGCTGCTGGCTCCATGTATGCCCTCCTACCATCATCTCGTAGCTGTGGATGTAACCGTTCTCTTATTCCCATATCAACAAGGTCTAGTCTCGCATTAATCCCATCCTTGGTCTTCCCTGGAATGTGCAAAAGTGTACTGACAAGGCTATCACAAACGTTTTTCTCCACGTGCATTACATCAATACTGTGCCTCACGTCAAGACTACGCCAATATGGAAGATCAAAGAAAATTGATCTCTTCTTCCATATGTTCTTCTCACCCGAAGTCTTATGATTCTTACCGAGTAAGACATTGATACGTTCAACCCGACTGTAAACTTCCTCTCCGGTTAATGCCTTTGGAGCCATTCCATGCTCCGGCAAGCCGTTAAAACGCTTTCTTAACCTACGATACGGGTGGAATCTAGGAAGGAACCTCCTGTGACCTAGGTAGACCGTTTTTCTTCCATGTTTCAGTTGGTGGAAGTGAGTGTCTGCTTCACAGATCGGACATGCTTTATGCCCCTTCACACTGTACCCTGAGAGGTTTCCGTAGGCAGGGAAGTCATTTATGGTGGTGAACAGCATTGCACATAGCTTGAATGACTCATTCTTATACGCATCAAACACATCTACGCCTTCCTCCCACAACTTCTTCAAGTCCTCAATCAAAGGCGCCAGGTAGACATCGATATCGTTTCCTGGCTGTTTTGGTCCAGAAATCATCATAGAAAGCATCACATACTTGCGTTTCATACAAAGCCAGGGAGGCAAGTTGTATATTACAAGGAGTACTGGCCACGCACTATGTGTGCTATTAAGAGTTCCATACGGATTGATGCCATCTGTACAGAGCCCAAGCCGAAGGTTTCTCGGCTCGCTGCCAAATTCAGGGAACATTTCATCTATTTTCTTCCACTGTGGAGAGTCAGCCGGGTGCCGAAGATATTTTCCGTCGGATATTCTATCATCCGAATGCCATCTCAACTTCTTCGCCTTTTTTGCAGTGCCAAATAAACACTTAAAGCGCGGTATTATTGGAAGATACCACATAACTTTTACAGGTTGCCTTTTAGTCTTCCCATCGCCACAACCACCATCTTTCTTCACTTTGTATCGTGCGGTTTGACACTTAGGGCACTCACTCAGGCCTTCATACTCCTTTCTGTACAGTACACAGTCATTAGGGCAAGCGTGTATCTTTTTATACTCCATACCCATTGTCGATAGGATTTTCTTGGCCTCATACATACGATTTGGAAGTACATTATCGTCTGGAAACATATCACACAACAGTTCAAGCAGCAATGTGAAACTACTATCGGTCCACCCACAAGTTGCTTTTAAGTTAACCAAATGTAATGTTCCTGTGAGCCGTGTGTACTTACTCCCAGGGTACAACGGTGTCTCTGCATCACTCCGCAGGCTGTCATATTCATGCGACTGTGCAAACGATTCTACCTCAACATCGTGAATCATTCTCTCCATTGTATCTTCATCTATGACATCCACAGCTTCCTTCTTGTGTGACGGACAATCAGTTACTTCCTCACCATGCCATATCCACCTTGTGTATCGAAGATTTATTCCATCACAAAGTAGGTGATCCCTTATAACTTCAACATCCCGTTTTCTCTCATTTAAACAATTGACACAGGGACAAAAATACATCCCATTTTTTGCTGGAACGTTCCTCCTAGCAAATTCAATAAAGTTTTCAACCCCATTCTCATATTCTTCACTTGTTCTCAGAGCATTCATCCAACTATGATCCATTTTATTACCACCTATGCCATTTCCATTTACACTCAAGTTTAGAATAATTGAAAACACGGGGAATTTCCTTTTACAAGTATGTTTTTCAAAATTTTGGCAGCATTTCCCCTTAAAAGTGAGACATCCCAAAATCAAAATAACAAACCATCTCAGCTTAATATTTCAAAAACATATTCTATGCAATAATCCTGTTTATATTTTATTGTTTAGATTCAATTTTTGAGCCATTGAAAATTAATTCACTAGAGATTATTTTCATACTATTTAACAACAACATCTACAACAACAAGAACAATATTTATAATAATAATAATAATTTATTTCTTAAGATTTCAATTTACCAATTTCTTAATTAAATATTCTTTATGAAAAATATGAATATCTACTAAGTAAATAAAAAATATGTTTATTCATTATATTCTAATTGAATGATAAGTAAATATGCTTGTTCAATTTTGTCAAATAATGAATATATATATATATTAAATACAATTATATATACACTTCAGCAGCCCCAAATACGCAGGGCAGTATACATTGCCTAGTGTCTGGTCTTACTTAGTACTTGGCCTAGCTTGAAGATAATTACATAATTTATGGGTTGATTTTTAGTTAATGACAATTTCATGTTTGTCAAAACAATGGAAAAAATTAAAAGATTAAAACTTGATGTGGTACGTCTTAAATTCAACAAAATAGCAAAGATAAAGCTCAAGCACAAACCACACTTCAATTCCAGCACAGAACAAAGGCAATTTCTTAATCATTCACAAATTCATTCAAACCACACTTAAATTCCAGCACAGAACAAACGCATTTTTCCTATTCACAAATTCATTCACAAGTTTAGTTTTAGCTAACCTCAAGCACAGAACTTTAGAGCAGATGACGACCCACGGTGGTAAGAGGAGCCCGACTGTGGAGAGAATGAGAGAGAACAGTGCAGAACCAGCAGAGCAAAGATGCAACGGTCTGGATGAAATAGAGGCTAAGAAGGAACAAGAAGAAATAGGGGAGAGGAGAAATGGCCTCGCATATTCTGAAGTGAAGGTAGGAGAATAAAGCAACAAGCAA
Source organism: Inga oerstediana (assembly GCA_963210345.1). Lineage (NCBI taxonomy): Eukaryota > Viridiplantae > Streptophyta > Magnoliopsida > Fabales > Fabaceae > Inga > Inga oerstediana. The sequence continues at coordinate 84,048,891 of OY723401.1, read as the reverse complement.
GGGAGAGGGCGGGGACGGAACTCACGGAAGTGAAAGAGTAAAGTAAAAAAAAACAAGAAACAGGGGAGAGGGGACGGAAGTGATGAAGGAGAGGGAGAGTAGAGAAAGTGCTCAGAAAATTCTGACACTCCACATGCACTGGTCATGTTGACCAGTGCATTTGGTTAAGCCTAAGACGTCCCCAGCCCAGCTGGGGACGTCTAAAGGCACTTTTAGACGTCCCCAGACCAGCTGGGGACGTCTAATATAATCTTTAGACGTCCCCAGCTGGTCTGGGGACGTCTAATGTTTAAGCTTTAGACGTCCCCAAGCCATCTGGGGACGTCTAAAGTGTGTTTTTTTTTTCCCCGAAGTTCATCTGCTTTTCTGGAGTGTTTAGACGTCCCCATGTTTGTTGGGGACGTCTAAAACAGTCTTTAGACGTCCCTAATGAACATGGGGATGTCTAAAACTAATTCAGGCGCGAGATTCAATTTTTTTTTACGAGCCAATCTATTCAACTTTGATCTATAATTACCCATATGCCACCGCCCCATATTTTGGGCGTCCCTTTTTGAAAAAGGGACGTCCTTTAGGGACTTTATATGTATATTCTGTAGTAGTGACTAATCGATATGGAGACATACCAATAAGTGTTTTGTAAGCTGTTCGATAGGCCCACAAGCATCAACCTGAGGCCAGAGACTCTTGGGCCGGGGCCCACAGAGTGGAGGGCCGCGGCCCAAACCTGAAAATGAAGATGTGCGTTTTGACAGCTGAGAAGATATAAAAGGCAAACCCAGGGTTTTGAGAGGGGGATCCCTATTTTGGGAAACACCAAGAAAGGCGGCTAGAGAGTGTGGAGAGCTGGAGAACTGCTAGAAGCAAGGAGAAGCAAGGGAGCTTGTGGATTGGAAGCGATTTCACTCCAAGTTCTTGTTCCTTCTGTATTAATTGTAATCAAAATGGATTACAATTAACAAGACTAAAAGTAGCCATAACAGAATCACAGTGGGAAGAAGGGAATGAATACAGAAGGAACAAGAACTTGGAGTGAAATCGCTTCCAATCCGCAAGCTCCCTTGCTTCTCCTTGCTTCTAGCAGTTCTCCAGCTCTCCACACTCTCTAGCCGCCTTTCTTGGTGTTTCCCAAAATGGGGATCCCCCTCTCAAAACCCTGGGTTTGCCTTTTATATCTTCTCAGCTGTCAAAACGCACATCTTCATTTTCGGGTTTGGGCCGCGGCCCTCCACTCTGTGGGCCCCGGCCCAAGAGTCTCTGGCCTCAGGTTGATGCTTGTGAGCCGCGGCCCCAAAGTTTCTGTGCTGATGTGAACATCCTGGGCCGCGGCCCAATACTCTCTGGGCTCATTTTGCTCTTCTGGGCCGCGGCCCAAGAGGTTGTGGGCCGCGGCCCAGACCTTCTGTTCTGCTCTGATCATCTAGCTGGTTTTTCATTCACTGGTTGTTAGCTTTAACTTCCTTACTCTCCTTTTCACTGCTTGCAGCTTCCTCTGGGTTAGCCCTGACTTAGTCTGTACCAGTTCACACAAAGAACTTGCACACATGGTTAGACATTCATAGCAATTAGTGAGTAATGTCCTCCACAATTTCATTCTACTGTGCATAGCATGAGAGAAACACAATTCATCACTTTAATCCTTTCTAATGCCTACTTATGCACCCAAAGTGAAGTAAAACAATATGAAATATGAAATTCTAGTAAGAATTTCCTGAAGTTAACAAACGGCCCCTCCATCGGGCAATGAGGAGGATATTGTGTGTTGGCGGAATGCCCCTGATGGAATCTTTAGTGTGACATCAGCTTATAAAGGAATCTACCACCAGCAGAGCCATAGTCACCAATCTTACTGGCGAAATCTTTAGTACTAGGCGATCCCTAAAAGAGTTAAACTTTTTATGTGGCAAGTATTCCATGAGAGGTTACCTACTAATGAAATAAGAGCGAGACACAACCCGAGCGTCCCAAACACTTGTCCTTTCCAGTGTGAGAGTGAGGAGAGCATTCTTCATATATTGAGAGATTGTGAGCAAGCCTAGAGAGTGTGGTCAACTTTAACTAACCCTCTATATTATAATATGTTTTTTTCTGGTAATCTGCAGGATTGGCTTAATTGGAACTTAGATCACTCACCAGGAAACAACAAGATGGCTGGATGGTCATGGCACAATGTTTTCAGTACCGCATGTTGGCTCCTATGGAAGAACCGCTGCAGCCAAGCTTTTGAGGGGTCATCAGACAGTCTGAAGGAGATAGTTCACAGATGTATATATCATCTCTCGAAAGGTATGGAGAATGGCAGGTTTCGCCATCAGATATTCCAAGTCCCAGAATGAGGAGTCCTTCATTGGCAACCTCCTGATCCGGGCTTTCATCGTCTAGATGTTGATGGTTCAGTTGTTAGAGAAGGTCAGGCTGCTTGTGGAGGTGTTATCCGTGATCACCAGGGTAACTGGATATGTGGATTTCAACAGAACTTAGGACATACTTTCCCAACTGCTGCTGAAATCCATGCAATCCGACGTGGCCTTCTACTATGTAAACAGATGAGGCTAAAGAAAATCAAGTTGTTCACCGACTCATTACAAGCAGTCCATCTATTATCCACTCATTGTGATTCTAATCATCCTTTGTATGACGTTATCTTGGAAACCAGATCTCTTGTTTACAGTGACTGGGAGGTAGAAATTTCCCACACTCATAGGGAAAATATTCGTTGTGCGGATTATCTTACAGGAACGGAACACATGATCCCACAGGATTACAAGGAACTTGGGATTTCCCCAATTAAATGTATTCATCTTTTTACTTTGGATTGTGGTTTGTTATCGCAAGAACAATCTGTAGGACCTAACCTATAGATTTTGTCATCTACAAGCTTTTCTTGCCTTTGTATCAAAAAAAAAGTGGTACACATAATTGAATAAGGTTGGAAAGAGATCCTTCATAAATTCTAATATATTTCATGGCACCACTCATTAATGAGTTCAATTGTTTAAGAGATGTTCAATCTATCTAATTTTTTTGTTATATTAATACATATAATTTTAATTACATTGATTAATTTTATTGACTAAAGCTGCCTTCACTCATAAATTCGAACGTATTTTCTCACACCACCCATAAGTTCAGGTTCAATGTATTTATATTAAATGCTCCTAATAAATACACAAAAAATGAATACAATTGACTATTCATATACATTGTAATGTATTTTCTGACAACTAATTAATGAGTTTAGGTTCAACGATCCTAATAAATACACATATAAATAACATTGACCAAGGATCTATTCATAAATTCTAATGTATTTTTCTACCACTCTCATTAATGAATTTTGGTTCAATGTATTTATTAAATGCTCATAATACACACAAACACACACACACACACACAAATTAATAACATTAACCAGCGGTTCATTCATCATTTCTAATGTTTCTACCACCACTCACTAACGAATTCAGATTCAATGTATTTATTAAATCATTACTATAAAAAATGCTTTTTATGACGGTTATTATATGTTATACATCATGATTCCGAACCATCATATATGCAAGTGCTATATATGCTCTGTGTAGATAAACTGCGGTTTCAAATCATTATTTATTCTAGACATATTATAACGGTTTAAATATAACACCTATTTCGTATTGAGGCTTGGTGAGGTCATGATATACGCATTGCAGTGATAATAATTAATGGGCACACGTAAACAACCATCATAATATACGATAATGCTTACATGATATATAACAGTCTCATTTTGACAACAATTATTTATTCAATAACATACATAATGATTCTTATGTAAAAACCATAACTTTTAATAAAACTAAAATAACGGTCTCACGTAGACAACCGTTATGTGTTTAGTACATAAATAACGGTTTCTAAATAAAAACCATGAAAGTTTATAATACATGATGATTTTTATATAATAACCATGATGTAGAGATGTGAGACTCTTCGTGTGAGAGTTTCTCATCTAATTGAACTCGTATGTATATAACAGAACAACACCTCTCACATTGAGTGGCTATACAATATGGGATGGATTAAGACATTCTAGGCTTTATAAGAAGAATCAATGGAAACTATTGACATATATAAGCGTTAATGTAATTGTTGACCTATAATTGTTTCTCTTCACATGAATTAAGACTGGAAAGAAAAAGCTAAGGGGGAAAACACAAATATCTATATAGGAAAGGATGCTTAGGGTATGCAAACCTTTAAGCAAAGCATCGGTATGCAAACCCTTCAGCTACTCAAGGGTTTGCATACCCTTTGCAGCCTTTCCTATACTGATATTCATTTTTTTTGCACCTAGCCATTGCTTTCCTAGCTTAATTGCTGAAGAGACACAAGGTATAAGTGAACACTTACATTATGATATATATAGGCCAGGAGTGTGATTGATTCTAGCCACAAAGCCTAGAAAATCTTGATCTGTTCCAAACTGCATGGCTACTTGATATGGGAAGTACTACTCTGTTAGATAGAGTCAGAACCAAGTAGCTCTTAAACTCTAAAATTGAAGAGTTTAGGACTGATCACAAAATGTTGAATTTCAGAGCTTTTAACTTGGTGCTACCTACTCAATACAAAAACAAGAAAGGAACCTTCAATCAGAGCAATAATGGGTTTTCCAAAAAGATATAATTTCACAAAAGTAATTTAATATGTCACCTTGAATGTCTTATCGTGTCGTGACCTAACAAATGCTATTGGCATTTGATTGTTCATGTGTGACTTTCGATACAACTGAACTAGTTTATTCATCACATCATTATTGATCTTTTCGAAGTAATTTCCAAAGATATGTATACTTCCAAAAAAAGAGGTATTTGCTTAGGGATCCATATCCCCAGAAGTTACTTCAAAAAAGATTAATAGAGTAGGAATCTTCAGTCAAAGTAATGGGTTGACAACTTCCTATAACAGGAGAAAAACCTTCAATCAGATTAATAATGTGTTTTCCAAAAAAAAATATAACTTCACAAAAGCAATTTAATGTTACCTTGGATGCTTTATTGCATCTTGGTAACACTAAACTAGTTTATTCATCACATTTGTCTTGATCATATGGAAGTAACTTCTGCAAATATATATATATATATATATATGGATACTTCCCAAAAAGGAGAGATTTTTGCTTAGGGATCCATATCTCCAAAAGCTACTTCCAAGAGAACAATGGGGTAGGAACCGTGAATCCAAGCAATAGGTTGACAACTTATTGTAATAAGAAAGGAACTTTCGATCAAAGCACTATTAGGTTTTGCAAAAAAAAAACATAACTTCACAAAAGCAATTTAACATCATCTTGGATTCTTTGTCACATTATGACTTCACAAAGGCATCCTAATCGGCTAGGTTGAACATTAAAGGGTAAAGTGCATACCTTGCTAGGGCTCACAAACCAAAACGCGAGTTAGGGCAAGAAAAAGCAACTCACACGGCAATCATTGAGACAATTGTCAAGTGTATTCACTGGCGTGGCTACCACTGAGAAGTTGAACAAAGGCTTTTTATGGTGGGTTAGACTTAAAACAACTCTCGATGGCTGGAAAAGACAATAGGAGTTGTAGGGTTACGATGTTGGTAGGTTTCATCATTCAAACAGGCTAAGTGTCAATTGTATTCTATTTTAGACATTTAAATAGAAGAGGGATGGTAGGATTTTTAGGTTATCATGTCTAAGACTTTACATCACGGTTCGTTCATAAGAACTATTATTTATTAGTTTAAATTTATAAAAGTTGATCTTTGTTGATAATCATAAGGCATATTATACTTTTTTTTAATATTTTGGGCTTATAATGCCCAGATAATTATATTTTTATATTTTATTAAAACAAAACCAAAAAATCTCACCTTCTGATAGATGATATAAGGTCTGCTGTGAATTTTGGAACTCTTATTTAATCCAATTTGAATGAATCAAAAGTTCTGCAAATTCACAGCATATGTTATATCATTACACTACTCTTCACTAGAGGAGTGGCCTGAATCATCTGGGAATATGTCAGGATCATGGTCGCTAATCCCATACTCATCAAGAATGAAATTGGCCTTCATATTTATACTCGACAAATATCTGGCTAGCCTCCTCACAGCAGGGTCAATGCATTTTGCATGATGCGTCATTGCCTCCACTTGAGGGAGAAGAGGATATGGAGGCGGAGGAGGAGTAGGAGGAGGAGAAGGAGGTAGAAGAAGAGGATGATGCCAGGGATTTCTTGTAAGTCTACAACATGACGTTTCATCTTGAGAGAAAAGAAGAAAACGATGAAGAAATAATACAAAAAAATAAGGAAATTGGGAGTTTAAATAGTTTGGAGGTAATGGGTTTGAAATATCATTGCATACGTGGGACGAAGTTGAAATGTTAAAAAAAATTCTAATCTTCCACATAAAGCTATCAGTTGCAGTGGGCCATTTTAAAGGTTGTTAGGTACATTCTACCATAGCCATTCATATATGGAATTACGTTTGAAGCCTTGTTTTCAAACGAGTTGCATTTAATGTCATACAAGTTTTTTTTTGTGGATAAAATGTAGCACTTATAACCTTTTATGGTTAAAGAATACTTGATAAACATATGCTTAAAGAACCAACTTTTAGAAAGAATAGGCCTAAGCCCATTTTCACCATCAAAACAACCCTAATAATCATTTAATCCCTCCTTATTCCCTTATCAGCTCCGTTTCAACCCCACCTTACTCATGCCTGCATCTCCTGGCTTGCCTCTAAAAGTCTGAATGAAATGCAGTTTGGTGAAAAAGGCTGTGCCTTCACAGCATCTTTCTTCGATTATTTTAGACCCACACCAACATCACTGACGAAGAGTGAGCTTCACATATCTCATTTCTCTTCAACTTTGTCTTTCCTTCTCAGATCTTTGCAACATCATCGATTGTTGCTCTTCTCCTCCCTATCTTTTGTTCATCTCTCCTCCCTTTCCTCAATATGAATCTAGATCACCACTCTAAAAGGGGAAAAAAGCTAACCCTAATAACTTGGGCTAAGCCGGACTAGCTAATTGATCTATTCACCGAGTTCCGAGTCAACTCGGCTGGTCCGATCCAAGTTTAATAACACTGCCTACATTACATGTCATAGTATGGTTTCATAGACTTTTTTAAAACTTTACTCTAAGTTCACTTTTAAAATTGACATAGTAGTCCTTCAAAAATCATGCTTAGAATTACTACTAGAAGGCCAAGCCATTTAGAACATGCTTTTATCTCAATATTAGTGTAAAAATTTAGCATTCTAGCTGACATATTTAGAAATTTAGTGATCCTAGTTTTATGTCTTGGAAATAGAAGTGGTTGACAATTTAGGCTATGTTCTAGATATATATATATATATATATGCGCTTGTGCACATAATATAATGCACAATGTTTCCAATGTATTGAAAGCTTTATATGAATTGTGTGATTATAAGGCAGGATCTTAGCTCTAATGCTCTAGAGAATTCTCAATCCCTCTATATTTCTTTTTATTTCTACATCATGAGGTATTATGTCTCTCCCATTCATGCTTTATATAATTTTTTTCTATAATAGCTAGTCATGTACTGTGTTGCTTCTTCAATCCATTGTCAATTGAAGTTCAAAATAAGTTGAAAATATATTTTCTTCAATGTATGTTACTTTTTTGGTAATGGATTTGAACATAGGTATTAAAGTAAATACTGTGTTTGTAACACCCCAAACTTTATTCACCAAATGCCTTGTAATTATTTATGGCATTTAATAAAATGGAAGGGTGAATTTTGGGAAAACTTGATGATGCTGCCAGTGAAATTTTCTGCAAAGCAGTGAGTTTGTTATATGATTTTGGATGACCAAATGATAACTAAAAATTATGAAGTTTTACAGGATGAAAGTAGAAATCCTAAGCTTTAATTTGATAGGTAATGGGTAATGGAGCTGTATGAAAAAAGTTATGAATTTTTGAAGTTAGCCTAGGAAAACTGGCTATTTTCTGGAACAGTGTCAAAAGATTTTAATTCTGGGAATTTTCAACTTCGATTTGGTTAAAGGCTATATTTTTCCTTGAAACTAGGCTCAATAAGGGTTCTATATCATTTAGAATCACTTCAATTGAAGTTCTACAAATAAAGATGTGATTTTTCAAAGTTTGGGCAAAAAATCTGCTAGAATTTGCCACAAATCCGAAAATAAAGAAAAATGTGATGGCAACATTGTAATTTTGAGATAAATTGGCATCTGCCTATTTTGCTCTAACTTAGACCCTAAAGTGACGTGAAAATGGGCCAAGGAAGGATAAAAATTATGGTTTAATTGGAATGGGATTTATGACAACATTTACATGTAGATAAGTCCAATTATCTTTATGATACAAAAGTCAAACTAATGGGAATTTTGATAATTAAGTAATTAAAGGGATAATACAAGATATTTTAAAGCTTCATCCTCCCTCTTTCATGCAAAAACCATCGGCCAACATAGAGCAAGGAGAGAGAGAGAGAGTGACCTTAAAGCTTTTAGAGAGAAGAAAGAGAAAATCACGAGGTAAAATTGATTTCCTTAGTGTTTTGGTTTCTAATTTGTGTAATCATTACCCTAAGCTTCCCTTCTCCATGCTTCCATGTATTTAGTAAACGAAATCTCAAGGTTTCTAGAGGGAGGAAATTTGGTTAGAGATAGAAAGAAGGAGGAAACAAAAGGTGACTTCAAAACCCTTGAATTCTTGATGTTGTTGGATTTGTTTGTGGTTTTGTGGCTTGTTTGTTGTGATTTGTAAATTTGGGAAGTGTTAACCCTCAGGGGTTATGCTGCCCAGATTTCCTCAAATCTTGGGTAATAGGTGTTTAAATGATTAATCAAGTGATTAGGAGTACAACGGAATAAGGATTTGAAATTGAAAATCAAATATTTCAATTTTCCCTTTTATTTCTCTATGTCTTGGCCAAGCAAGGATGAGGGGTTAGAGTTGGATTTTCAATAATTTGATGATTCCATTGTGTTCAAGAGGGAAAATTAGGTGGGGTTTATGTTAAACACTTTTTCAAAAAAGTCCTAGAAAATGAAATGACCAAAAGGCCCCGAAACCCTAATTAAGGGTTGTCAAGGGTAGAATTGTTATTTGGCAGTGATTTTGTGAAAACCAAAGCGGAATGGATTCCTTAGGCAAAATATGTAAGAATAGCCAGGGTCAAAATTTCAGAAAAAGTACGGTCCGGCCAGGTACAGAGGGGCCAGGCTAGGCCCTAGGGGCATTTTGGTAATTTTTTAATATAGACTAATATAACCACAAAAAACACTTTGGAAGTCTCTAAAGTGGTACATAAATGTGTTTTAACCTAATTCTTGTACATTTGAAATTTTAGGACCTAATGAATTGCCCGAGCCATTTGCACCTAGTTCAAGGAACTATTTTCAAGTAGCAAAGTGACAAAAGGTAGTAACTTTATCTCTCATACACTATGTAACTGTTGATATATTGTACATTGCTGTATTTTGTTATATGAACACGTTCGGGGGCATATTACCTATCTATGGTTAGGGACCAAGCCAAGGTACATGGAAAAGTAGGGGATTCAAATAGTTATTTGGCCCTGACTATTGTGCACACACGATATTTGGCCCTTTTTGTCCATGAATTGATATCTCTGTCCTGCAATAGTTGTATTATAAAAAATTAGAACACATGCCATTTGTATGATTTATGAAATTAAAGGGTTATTTGCATAGGTTTGATAAACTTGAGGGTTGTAACTTCATAACTGTCATAAATGAAAAATCAAAGGTTGAGATGGAAATCTACCCATCATGTTGTATTTCCTCTTGGAGAACCAAAATCTTAAACTTTTCTTTGGATATAAAAATACACATGAAGTTTTCAAAATGGTACAAGAATATTATAGTTGTTAAGTCAACTAACGTTGACCATTTAACAAACATGTCAATCAAGAAAATAGTACAAAAATACATATAAATTTTCCAAAATGGTGTAAAATATGTTGTAACCATTAAGTCAATAGACGTTGACCGTTCAACAAATAGTTTTCACATACATTGCACAACATTTTCACTCTTAACTGCTCCACTACTACTGTATGGTCTTCTGCAAGACATAATATATGGCAAATGAAAAGTGCCTCATCAACACATGCTTAAAGGCCATTAGGCTCAACTTTCCCTCCATAATCATTATAAACAAATGAGGTGCAACCAAATACTTTCCCTCCATAATCATATGCTTAAGGGCATTGGAAATGTCTCAAGAAGTTTGTTGTAAGGCAATGCAAGCTTTATAACGTACAGTTTATGGCAATTTATTTATTTATGTATTTTTATCATCATCATCATCATTGTTGATGATTGTGGGATCATAACTATGTATAAGGAAAAAGGATTTTGAAGGTCGATATTTTTTTTCAATAAAAAGGCAAGACAAGCTTGAAGATTGCATATCAAAGGTCAGAGACCTCAAACAAAGAACAAACATACTTTGCATCTCATTTATATTATTTTAGAATCAGTTTATAACTGTCATAAATGCATAATCAAATTTATTAAATTCTCATACATGATAAATTCAATGAATGAAATTAATGAAAATCATTTTTTGAATATCATTTATTCTTTTTTTTTATATTATCATCCGGTATCCGGTTCGAGGTTTGTGGCTACTACTCCCAACACAAGTGTCTCCTCTGAGACTTGAATTTAAGATCCAGAAGAATTTAGCGGAACTTTATACCGCTAAACCAACTCTATGTTGGTGAATATCATTTATTGTCATGTAACCATTGATATAAATTTTGATTAGACTTAAGAGGAAAGTAAGATCAAAACAATATTTTATTTGCACACCAAATAGTTACACGACTTTTTCCGTCCAAGCAAAATATGGCAATGCTTTTGACCAAATTAATAAAGCCAAACCAAACTAGTTGGTCATGAGAAAAGTCACTACTTTAGTTTGTATAATGGGCTAAACCAGATAACTTACCAAGACTAATTTAAAAAATTGGTGGCTCAACCCATTGAATCGGTAATTTTGTAATATCCAGAATTTTAGGATTAGATATTTGAGAATAAGCCTGAATTAAGTGGACTATTAAGCCCCGATTTAGTAAATGCCCCAAACCTATTCTCTAATATTTCTTATATCTTTGGGGTATTAAAGGGAATAAAAAGGTAAATATTGACCCACTTTGAATAGCCTCTGACTATAATTCTAGATCATAAGAATTAAATACTGAAAATTGGAATGTGAATAGTGCTGCTAGTGTAATTTCCCGCGAGGTAGCTAGAGTGTCATGTGATTCTAGATGACCAAATGATGTTCAAAAAATGTGCAATTTTTCAGAATGAAAGTAGACACTCTAAGCTTTAATTTGATAGGTCATTTGAAGCTGTACACAAAGAGTTATGAATTTTTGAAATTAGCCCAGTAAAATTGGCTAATTTCTGTGACAATGTCCAAAAATAGAAATTCTGGGAATTGTGAGCTTCGAATTGACTAAAGGTTATACTTTTCCTTGAAACTAGACTCAATAAAGGTTTCGTAGCCTTTAGAATCATATCAATTGAATATCTACAAATAAATATATGAATTTTCAAAGTTAAAAAATGCTGCTAGTTTTGGGAGAAAATCACAAAATGTATGGGTAAAATGGTAATTTATCATATTAAGCAAAAAAAAATTATTTTCTTCAGATTATCCACCCATTCCTGTGGTGAAATTTAGCTTTACATGGGAACGGGAACAACATATATCAAATCCTGACTTAAATTCATTCTAACATTACCATTTAGGCTCTCCTTCGAGTAAAAGAAGCATTACAAAAGGATCTCAAACGATAACCAACACTTAAAGGTAACTAGCTGCACGCAACAAGCTCATAAAGGTAACTAGAATATTCAACTATGGTGATGGTCCAAAAATATTTTGTGTGCCTTCATTTCTTTCGGATTCTATTATTTTTTGAGTGATTTTCTGATATGCCATGGAAAAAGTAATAAATTAAGGCTTAAGAAATCATAATGATATCTGTTGCAACACAATCTTTGGCTTGTCTTGTTTGTGATCAACAAATATTTTCAAGATTTTGCAAATGGCTCAAGGTTCCAAGATCTTTGTCAGGCAGGAGTGAAGGCACTTATAACAGAAATTGATCGAAACTTTAATTCAAACACCCTAAAACTTTCTGAAACTTCACTGCACCCCAGAACTAAACTAAAATTAAGTTTTTTGGCTGAAAAACATTTATGTCATTGTCTTGTGCATGGGCGAAATGATGGTCTTGTAAATTTCCACAGGTGTCTTGTAAATACGCATATTTGACTTTTAAATTCCCTCATATATCTTATAAATAACATGAGTTCTTGTAAATATGCTCATTGTCTTGTACATGGCCAAAATTATCTTATAATTTCACTTATTTACCTTGTAACTAAGCATATTTGACTTGTAAATTCCCAAGTATATCATATAAATAATTATATTTGACTTACAAAGTAAGAGCGCAATTGTCTTTTTACCCACAAATTTTAATTTCAGTTTAGTCCTATGGGTTCAATGAAATTTCAAAAAGTTTTAGGGCTTGTTTGATATTAAATTGCTACAGATGAGGTATAATGAAATTTTCCCTAAAAAGTTTGGGTGAAGTAGCATATCATTGAACTGCCATTATTCTCTTTTTTAGGCAGGCAGCATTTTCCCCCATTTAAACAGACTCATACCCTAAAAGTTTTGAATTGTCAAAAAAATTTCTAATCATCCACATAAAGCTATCAGTTGCAATGGGCTGTTGTGAGCTTATTAAGTACATTCCACCATATAGCCATTCATAGCATTGGTAAATCGGGCCAGCCCGAGCTCGTTAGGTTGAACATATTCAGCCCGACCCCAAACAGGCTGCCAATTGATTGATCGGGCTGGCGGGCTAAACAGGCTAGCCCGCCAGCTCGAAAAAAAATGATTTTTTTTTTAAAAAAAAACTGGTGAGGCCCAAATCGTTGTGTAGCCCAAAATAATGAGATTCAATGTTACATAGTGACTTTACATGGTGAATTTGCACTAACAATTGGTCTATTACCTTTGAATTGTACGATTTGTGATAGTAAAAACCAAAAAACTGGATCAGCACACATAAAACAAATTGATCACAAGTAAATAAACAAAAAATATCATCAATCAGGCATCTACAAAGAAAAAATATATATAAAAACAAACCTGTGTTTCAATAATTCATCACAAATAATGTCAAGCATGGAAGCCATAGGTTTCTGATCATGAATTGTACCCAAAAAAATATACATATATATCTTCCCATGAAACACAATATTTGCAACACACCATGTTCCTCCAATGTCCAATCCTCGATGCGTTCTTGTTTGAAGCAACATATTTCATCATTTCAATTTCCATAAACATTACACATCTAAGTTCTATTCACTTAATGTCTCAATTTTAGCTTGTCAGTGTTATGAAATCAAAATAAACACAAGTCCACAACACATTACAAACATAAACTGATAAAAGGAAAATTAATAGACAATGATGGATAATAATAAACTTATAATCTTCCTTCTTCAATCATCAATAATGATATTTGAAGCATTATTTGAAGCAGCAAAAACAGGAACAGGAGCAATTTCCCTTTTCTCTATCTCAGAATCCTCTGGCACACAATGACAAAAACAACACAGAGGGCTAGTTAGATAATTAGTTTTCTTAATTATTCTAAAGTGTAGAGTAAAAAAGTTAAAGAATTAGATATTACCATCCCAGGGAAAACCAAGAAGTCAATGTCGAGTGCAAATAAGAGCTTCAACATTATCAGGAACAAGACAAGATCAATACTTTGTGAGAACATGAGATCCAATGCTAAAAGCCGATTCGCTGGCAACGGTTGTAATTGGAATGCTAAGAATATCACATGCCATCTTTAAAAGGCAAGGAAAGCGAGAAGAGTTAGCTTTCGAATAATCCAACACATTAAATCTCGTCGTCAATCTATTATCAAGTATCGCTTCTTCCAAATAGTAGTCCAATTCTGACTTTTCGATTCTTGACTCATCTTGACTCTTGAATGAAAAAAAATCCTATATTGCATTTAATTAATAAAGGGTCAACACAAAATAGTAAATCGAGCAACTAACTAGTAAAAAAGTTAAAACTTACATAAATAAACATCATAGTCATATACTTGATTTGATGCAGCTCCGACAATTGGAGATGAAGATGAAGATGAAGTTCCACTTTTATACTCATTGAAAACATAGTATAATTTACTCCTTATATTTTCAATCTTTTCTTGACAATTTAATGGATCAACTTTCCCAAAAGTAAACTTAAGCACTTCAAGCTTCATCCGAGGATCAAGGATAATTGCTAGAGCAAGGATGACACTATAGTCACTCCAATATTTGTCAAACTTGTCAAGCATACTCTGAGCCATTTCCCAGATCACAGAATCATTACTATGCAAATGTCCCTTCAACAGCAACTCAATCTTTGAAATCTATGTGAAATACATGTTAGCAGTGGGATATGATGATCCAGAAATCAAATTTGTTATCACTGCAAAAGGCTTCAAGAAAGTGCACATAGTCTCTGCTCTAGTCCACTCCTCATCTATCGGACAATGACTATAATTTGTGTCATTCAGAGCTAAGCTAGCAAAAGCACGACAATACTTAAGTGCACTCTCAAGCATTGCAAGTGTGGAATTCCATCTAGTCGGGACATCATACCGCAAACCCACTACAATGTCAATACCACCAACCTGTTCAACCCTTCTCCTGAATTCTATCATCCTTGCCTCTGATTTCCTCACATATAAAATATTGTTCCTAATCTTGTTCAAAGCTCCTTCTGCTACTCTCAAGCCATCCTGAACAATGAGATTTAAGATATGGGCAGAACATCGAACATGGAAGAACTCCCCATTGCAAATCAAGCTATTAGTCAAGTTCAAATTCTCTTTCAAAATTCTTTGCATCTAAAAATTTGTTGAAGCATTGTCAAGAGTGATGGAGAATACTTTCTTTTCAATCCCCTATTCTATCAAAATCTCATGAGCCCTTTTTGCCATTTCAGAACCAATGTGAGGAGGCTCCATCTTAGAAAAAGAAAGTATTTTGCTATTAATATTCCACTACTCATCAACAAAGTGACAAAGTGAGCAGTTAAACAAAGATAGCGTTCAGCATTTATTGCAGTCCAACAATCAAAAGTAAAACATATTCTGCTCGGACTCAATAAAAGTTTTTTCTTTAGGTTATCCTTTTGTGGAAGATAGAAATTCCAGACATCTACCACAGCAGTTTTTCTAGTAATACTCTTATAATCCGGATTTAAATATGTGAGCAACTCCCTAATTCCATCATACTCAACAAAAGAATATGGAAGATTATGCTTAATGATGCAATAAGCAATGATTTCTCGCACCCTGTTCGAGTCAATCTTTCTAGCTCGAACAATCCCTACTTGGTCTATCATTATGCTACCAACATCCTTGTATTTTGGGAGTGATTTACAATTTTCAACATGACGTTGAAGGTGTGAAGTCCCATAATCCTTGCTTCCCACAACATATGGTTTCCCACAACCATTACATTTGGCTTTTTCTTTGCCATCAACTACGCCAAGTTTGGTAAAATATCTCCAAACATCAGATGTGGTACACCTCACCTTTTTACTTGGAGCAGGAGCATCTTTATTTTGTGTTTGCAAACATGAAGAGTCAGGTTCAGCAGGTTGTTCAAATTGTGTTGGGACGACATCGTCAACATCCATTGCAGAAGTTGTACTACTGTCAACATTCTTTCTTTTATTATCTTTATCCTTATTCACATTTGTAATTGTAGCCATCTTTTTATAACAACAAATTAATCAAAAAGTCCAGTACATAGCAAGTTTGCAACAATCACATATGCAAAGTAGAAATCAAGATTAGCAGTATAATTGAAAAATATTTGACCAAGCAATTCAGAATTTAGATTAACACACCAATGATAAATAATTTCAAATAATTTCCGAATTGAGATACCTGAGAGTCTGAGAGTGAGATAACAGACGTCGGAGGAGAAGAGAGTGTCAAGGAATCAAATCCACAATGGAGAAACCCACTCATTCAGATTTCATATTGAAGCAGTTCATAACATTACACATAATCTAATAAAACAAAAATTACATTAATGTAAAATTTCAAATTAAGGAATAAAAGGAATATTAGTATATGCCACATCCCACACATAATCTATTAAAATTAGAGTCAGTGAAATACACATATTACATACTACTATTTAGAAATTTTACATTCGAGAATGGAGACCCATGATTGACAGACTGAAAGACAACCAACGTCCAACAACAATGCAACATCATGACTAATATATTTGCAATTGAATTTTGTTTTTCTTATTACATTACATGGACATGTACAAGAAACCTGTTTTCTAACTCCTTGATGTACAAAAGATTAATTTCCCTTTATCTCTGCCATTATTTATTAACCAATATCAATATGCAATTCAAGCAATCAAGACAAAGAACTGAGAAAAAGACAAATAGACCATCCAAATCGTCAGTTCCAAGATGAACCAAGATAATGTTCCTTTCAGATTGTCAAACATGCACATCCATTACATGAGAGAAATTTTTACCTTTAAAACGAATTAGAACACCACACACACACGTGACCGAAGAGAAATCAAAGAGAAATTTTGCAATAGCAGAGAAATGGAAGGGAAATTTTACCTCTCAGCTCTAGCACAGTCGCACGCGTACGTGGCACTTCAGACGATAAAGGCCAAAACGAAAAATCGGAGAGGGGAAATAGGTCATCGTTGCAGTCAGGGGTCCACGATCAAAGCCGGCAGTCCACTATGTTAAGAATGAGAGCAGAGGACGCGAGAGGAATCAGGAAGCCGATGTGGAGGATTAGGGTTCGACTTCAGATGCTGCACTACCACCATGCAACTCGCCGGATGGCGGACCCATGAGACACGAGAGGACTCGAGCTGAAGAGGGAGGGAGAAATGGTTCCGATCGGCGAGCCACGACGGTGTGCGTGAGAGACAGAGAAGTGAGAAGCTAAGATGAGATGAGAAGTAGCGAGCGCGTCGAAACTCGAAAGGTCAAATCTGAGAAAGTGATTCACTCAGACTATCAGACTCAGAGTGACTGTCAGCACAACATTTCAATTTTTTTACAAAACGGGCTAGCCCGTTTAACATGCTGGTTAACCCGTTTAACCCGCGAGTTAAACGGTTCTAGCCCGTTTGGCCCGAATTCCAACAGGCTGATTTTTTCTCAACCCGAACCCGACTTTTTAAACGGGCTGGCAAGCCCAACCCGCCAACCCGACCCGAATTACCACTACTAGCCGTTCATACTCGGAAGTTGTATTTGAAGCCTTGTTTTCATAAGGGTTAAGGTGCAAATTTACCAATCAAGTTTTGTTCGAGGAGCATCTAGCACAAATATCTTTTAGAATGGGCAAAAATACCAATGAACAATTAAAAAGGGGCATCCACCACAAAAACTGTTAAATCCGTACTAACACCGTTAGAGGTTTTCTTCTCTTATAATTTAACGCCGTTAGTACGGATTAACGGTTTTTGCGGTAGATGCCCCTTTTTAATTGTTCATTAGTATTTTTACCCCTTCTAAAAGATATTTGTACTAGACGCTTCTCAAATAAAACTTCGTTGGTAAATTTGCACCTTAACCCTTTTCAAAAAGGTTGCATTTAATGTCATGCAAGTGTTTTTTTTTTAATAGAAAGTTACACTTGTAACCTTTTATCCTTAAAGAATGCCTTATGAACTATGCTTAAAGGGCTTTAGGCTCAACTTTTTGAAAGAATGGACCCAAGCCCATTTACACCATCAATACAACCCTAATTATCATTTTATCCCTCCTTATTCCCTCATCAACGCTATTTTAGCCTCACCTCACTCAGGATTCAGGATTCGGCTTCCATCCTTTTTCTTCCCATCTTTTTCCTGTCCTTTTCTCAATTTGGACTATTAGATTAAGATATCAACAGTCTAAACTTTTCCTTTATTGTAAAAATATTTTTTATTAAAATAATAATATTTTTATAATATATTAAATCTGGATCGTTGTGATCTTAATCCAACAGTCCAGATTGAGAAAGGACTGAAAAGGATGGGAAGGAAAAGGATAGAAGCCAAATCCACTCGTCATGCCTTCATCTCCGCCTCACTCATGCCTTTATCTCCTGGCTTGCCTCTGAAAGTCTAAATGAAACACAGTTTTGGTGAAGAAGGCTGAGCCTTCAAAGCATCTTTCTCTGACTGTTTCGGACCCACACCAACATCACCAATGAGGAATGAGCTTCACAGATCTCGTATCTCTTCAACTTTGTCTTTCCTTCTCAGATCTTTACAACATCATGGATTGTTGCTCTTCTCTTCCCTATCTTTTGTTCATCTCTCCTCCCTCTCCTCAATCTGAATCTTGATCGCCCCTTGGAAAGGGGCAAAAAAAAGCTAACTCAAGTGACTCGGGCTAAGTCGGACTAGCCAGTTGATCAGTTCACCGAGTTCCGAGTCAACTCGGCCAATCCAGTCCAAGTTTAATAACACTGCTTACATTATATGTCGCAGTATGGTTTCATGGACTTTTTAAAAACCTTGCACTAAGTTCACTTTTAAAATTGCCATATCCTATAGAAATCATGCTTAGAACTAGTACGACAAGGCCAAGCCATTTAGACCATGCTTTTATCTCAATATTAGTGTAAAAATGTAGCATTCAGTTGACATATTTGGAAATTTAGTGATCCTAGTTTTATGTCTTGGAGATAGAAGTGGTTGACAATTTAGGCTATATTCTAGATATATACGCTAGTGCACATAATGCATGAAGTTTCCATTGTATTGAATGCTTTATATGAATTGTGTGATTACAAGGCAGGATCTTAGCTCTAATGCTCTAGAGAATTCTCGATCCCTCTGTATTTCGTTTTATTTCTACATCATGAGGCATTTTGTCTCTCCTAATCATGCTTTATATACTTTTTTTCTACAATATATAGCTAGTCATGTACTGTGTTGCTCGAGCTTCAATCCATTGTCAATTGAAGTTCACTTATAAAAATAAGTTGAAAATATATTTTCTTCGATGTATGTTATTTTTTTCGTAATGGATTTGAACATAGGTATTAAAGTAAATACTATGTCTAAATAATTTTTTTTGGAGTTCCCACACATTATTTATAAATAAATTCAAATGCAAAGAATTTCTGTGAATAAAATTCTGCAGTAGAAATTATAATTTTAACTCTTCACAATGTAATCATTGTAGACCATTTAAGTATTTTCGTCAAATTATGTCTCTATTTTTCAATTATTAATCGTATTCAATTAGTAAGCATGGGAGACTATAGTGAAGATGTCATCACCACAAGATAGAGGAATAGAAAGACTTGTTTAATTTGTATGTTTTCATTTCTACAAAATTCTTTGAAAACCTAATTAAATTGACTTCTGTCAAGAATGAAAATTATATACAAACATCTCATCCAATTTTGTATTCTAAAAATTTAGAATATAGGATGTTTGTGTAATTTCTGAAACTAAAGGGTTATTTGCAACGGTTTTATAAACTTAAGTGATGTTAATTTATTTAGAATCTCATTATCTTTTCAAAAAAAAAAAAGTTCATAATTGTCATCATCAATGAAAAATAGAACTCATTAAATGCTCCTAAAATACACCAAAATGAACAACACTGATCAAGGATCCTTCATAAATTCTAATGTATTTTTTTGTACCACTCATTAATAAGTTCAATTGTTCAAGAGATGTTCAATGCATATAATTTTAATTACATCAATTAATAACATTAATGAGTTCCGGTTCAATGTATTTATTTAGCATAAATTCAAATGTATTTTTGACACCATTCATTAAGAGTTCAGGTTCAATGTATTTATTTAACATATCACTAACTTTAAAAAAACAATTTGTTCATAATTGTCATAAACGAAAAATAAAATTCATTAAATATTCCTAATAACTGCACATAAATGAATATTATAACATTAATAGGAAAGGCTCAATGTATATAATTTCATATTCATTATTTGAGAGCTTTATTTAAAGGACAGATCTTAGAGGAGTAATATGTGCTCCGCATAGATTTATTTCCTTAAGCATGAGCATGACAAGAGAGATTTCCGAATATATGATCCTTTTTATGCTAGGGAAAACAATGTCCACCCTTACAGGATGGCTTGATATGAAGATATTCCTTGAGCAGAGTTTGAAGAACATTAATGGAAAGGTTAAAGAATATGATAAAGAAGTGGAATTCTCTGTTCCAGGCTAAAGAATGGTCAATATGTGGGCTATGGAAGATTATATGGGAATTGGTGCATAATGATGCGCCACAACCTTCTCGCAATGCCAATTACCCATATGTTCCATCGTTTACTCAGCCCATTTTGTCCATGAATTGAGATCTCTGTCATTCAATAGTTGTGTTATAAAAATCTAGAACACAGGACGTTTGTATGATTTATGAAATTAAAGGGTTATTTGCATAGGTTTGATAAACTTGAGGGTTGTAAGTTCATAACTGTCATAAATGAAAAATCAAAGGTTAAGGTTGAAACCCATCCATCATGTTGTATGTTGTCATGGAGAACCTGACATTATAAAGTTTTTCTTGGGTGTAAAAATACACAAAGTTTTTAAAATGATGCAAGAATATTATAATCGTTAAGTCCACGTAGCAAATATGTCAATAAAAAAAATAGTGTAAAAAATACATATGAAGTTTCAAAAATGGTTTAAAAAATGTTGTGACTATTAAATCAATAAACGTCGATCATTTAACAAATAGTTTTCACACATGTTGCACAACATTTTTCACTCCTAACTGCTCTATCTATGGGCCCGTTTGGTTCAGGAAAAATGAAAGGAGGGAAAGGGAAAATTAGTTTTTTCCATTAGCGGTGGCCGTTTGGTTTGCTATTTCGATCAGAAAATATTTTCCCACCTAAACCCATATTCATCTATATAGATGCAAATCGGCTCGTCACTACTACAGAATTGAGATATAACCACCCCCAAGGACGTCCCAAATTGAAAATTTGGTGGTTAAAAAGGGAGGCGGTGGCATTTTCGTAATTATACATATGTAGGGGAACCTTTAGGCATCCCAAATTTTAATTTGGGACGCCTAAAGTGCTTCCTGGTGCGAAATATAAATTTCGTAAATTTTTTTAGCGCTTGGAGCTGGGATTAGACGTCCCAAAAGAATTTTGGGACGCCTAAAGTCAGACTTTAGGCGTCCCAAATGGATTTGGGACGCCTAAAGTCAAAGTCTGGGTTTAGGCGTCCCAAAATCATTTGGGACGCCTAAACCAAGACTTTAGGCTTCCCAAATGGCATTTGGGACGCCTAAAGTCCCTACTTTAGGCGTCCCAAATGCCATTTGGGATGCCCAAAGGCGTCCCCAAGACGCATGTCAGACACTTGTCTGACATGCGTCTTCTCATCAACCACCTCCTCACATCATCTTCACTTTACTCTTTTACTCCTCCCCACCCACCGTCGGCTCCCTCCTCCCTTCTTCTTCCTCTGTTTTTCTTCAACTCCTCCCTCCTCCCTTCTTCTTCCCCGCTAACTCCAACGACAGGCAAAGGCCAGCCGGGATAAATTCTTCCTTTCTTGCTATCCTTTCTAGCCTGTCGTTAAATGAAAGTGGATTAGAGTTCCTGGTGAAAGTGAAATAGGAGACGCTGCCATACTTGACTAGAACCGGCTTCCTGACATTGGTTTCTTCAACTCCTTTGTTTCTTTGTTTCTTCAACGCACAACCAGTCGACCCTGCTGCAACTTCACCTCCTCCACAGTGTGTAGATTTTTGCTCTTCTCCACCTCCTTCCTTCCATTGTTGTGCACACCACCGTGGATCTCCAACGTCCTCTCCAGCAAACTAGTGGGCGCCCCTGATCAGGTTCGTTTATTTTCTTCTTGTTTTTTTTTGTAACAGAATGGTATGTATATTTTGTTTTTGAAATATAAATTTACTTGAAATGGTTGAGATTGTGCTTATATATTGCTTATATTGAGATGGTTGAGATTAGCCTGGTGTGTTTGGTGTCTTATATTGCTTAAATTGCATGTATTCGGAAACTCCAGTGCAATGGTTTATTTTCTTGTTTAAATATAAATTTACTTGTGTATACCATTAATTAGTATATATAATAAATTAAAATATGATTTGTTTAAATTAAAGAAATTCTTGTATTCCAAATGAATTATGAAGAATAATTCAAGCCAAAACTAAAAAGAAAACCATAACCCCAATATTCATTAAATGATTTTTATCTAAATATTTTCAATAAAACAATTTTATTTTTGGAAGAACTCAACTTAAAATTGTTTTGTTAATATGAAACTTGTTTTTTTTAAATCTTCCAAACCTGAAAAAAATTCTTTAATTTAATCTTATTATATTTATTTTATTATACATTAATGTTTATATACATATACTTATTAAAACAATAAGTTACATAGCACTGAAACCCTTTTAAGAGGAGAGAGGAGGCTAGAAGGGCAATAAAGTTATTAAGCCCATATTTTAAAATCCTACATTGGGTTGATAACTTAATTAGGCAATCCCATCATATGTCATTGACAATTGTACTAAACGTGTGAATGTTATTGGGAATGCCTTAGGTGGTAACAAAATGGATCATAGTTGGATGAATGCTTTGAGAACTAGTGAAGAATATGAGAAAGGGGTGGAATAATTTATTGAATTCGCTAAAAAGAATGCTCCTGCAAAAAATGGGAAGTATTTTTGTCCTTGTGTCAATTGTTTGAATGAGAGTCAACGAGATGTTGATGTCATAAAGGATCACCTACTTTGTGATGAAATAAATCTGTGATACACAAGGTGGATATGGCATGGTGAGGAAGTAACGAATTGTCCGTCGCACAGGGTGGAAGATGTGGATATCATAGGTGAAGATAGAATGGAGAAAATGATTAACGATGTTGAGGCAGAATCCTTTGCGCAGTCGCAGGAGTATGACAGCCTGCGGAGTGATGCAGAGACACCATTGTACAATGGTAGTAAGTACACGCGGCTGACGGGAACATTACATTTGGTTAACTTAAAGGCAACTTGTGGGTGGACCGATAGTAGTTTCACATTGCTGCTTGAACTATTGTGTGATATGTTTCCAGAGGATAATATACTTCCAAATCGTATGTATGAGGCCAAGAAAATCCTGTCTACGATGGGTATGGAGTATAAAAAGATACATGCTTGCCCTAATGACTGCGTACTGTACAGAAATGAGTATGGAGGTCTTAGTGAGTGTCCTAAGTGTAAAATTGCACGATACAAAGTGAAAAAAGATGGTGGTTGTGGTGATGTGACAAGTAAAAGGCAACCTTTAAAAGTTATGTGGTATCTTCCAATAATACCACGTTTTAAACATTTGTTTGTGACTGCAACAAAAGCGAAGAAGTTGAGATGGCACTCTGATGAGAGAATATTTGATGGGAAATATCTTCGGCACCCAGCTGACTCCCCACAATGGAAAAAAATAGATGAACTGTTCCCTCAATTTGGCAGCGAGCCGAGAAACCTACGACTTGGGCTTTGTACAGACGGCATCAATCCGTATAGAACTCTTACTAGCACACATAGTGTGTGGCCGGTTCTCCTTGTAATATACAACTTATCTCCCTGGCTATGTATGAAACATAAGTATATGATGCTATCTATGATGATTTCTGGACCAAAACAGCTAGAGAACGATATTGATGTCTATTTGGCGCCTTTGATTGAGGACTTGAAGAAGTTTTGGGAGGAAGGCGTAGATGTGTTTGATGCTTATAAGAAGGAATCTTTCAAGCTACGTGCAATGATTTTCACAATGATAAACGACTTCCCTGCGTACGGAAACTTGTCAGGGTACAGCGTGAAGGGTCACAAAGCATGCCCAATATGTGAAGCAGACACACACTTCCAACAACTAAAGCATGGAAGAAAAACTGTCTACCTTGGCCACAGGAGGTTTCTTCATCGGTTCCACCCGTATCGTAGGCTAAGAAAGCGGTTTAACGGCTTACCGGAGCATGGAATGGCTCCAAAGTCATTAACTGGAGAGGAAGTCTACAGTCGAGTGGAACGTATCAATGTCACTTTTAGTAAGAATCAAAGGGTTGCGGGTGAAAAGAACATATGGAAGAAGATATCCATTTTCTTTGATCTTCCATATTGGCTTTCGCTTGACGTGAGACATAGTATTGATGTGATGCATGTGGAGAAGAATGTTTGTGATAGCCTTATCAGTACGCTTTTGCACATACTAGGGAAGACTAAGGATGGGATTAATGTGAGATTAGACCTTGTCGAAATGGGAATAAGAGAACGGTTACATCCACAACTAAGAGATGATGGTAGGAGGGCATACATGGAGCCAGCAGCGCATACACTATCAAAAGCAGAGAAAAGAAGTTTGTATGGGTGTTTGCATGAAATGAAGGTGCCGCAAGGGTATTCCTCGAATGTGAAAAGATGTGTCTCAATGGACGATTTGAAGTTAGTGGGAATGAAGTCCCATGATTATCATGTGTTGATGCAACAACTATTACCTGTAGCTATTAGAGGCATAATGAAAGATGAAGTACATTGCACGAGACCGGTGTGTCTGAGACAATCGAGTGGCTAGCTTGGGAGCCTTCGTTTCAGGTCCTTACTTGGACCGGTTATGATATAAATGGCTATTCTTTCTATACGAAAGAGCAAGATGACAGAAGTACCATGCAAAATAGTGGGGTCATGGTAGAAGCTGAATCTATGCACTTTTCCAGTTTGAGAGACAAAAACCCCATATTAGCGTCTATGGCCTATTATGGAGTTATAGAAGAAATATGGGAGATGACATATAACAAGTTCAAAGTTGCTTTATTTAAATGTAAGTGGGTTAGCAATAATGTCGTGGTAATAGATAAACAATTTGGATTTGTCTCAATCGATCTTCGAAGAGTTGGCTATAGAGACGAGCCCTTCATTTTAGCAAGCCAGGCGAAACAAGTGTTTTATGTCACCGATCCTGCCAGCAAAAACATGTCCATTGTCCTTAAAAGTAAAAAACAGAAGTATGGTGATCCGACCTTCAACCTTGATGACACACCACCTTTCACAACAACTACACCTCGAACAAATGAAGTAGAATTGGTAGATGATGACGAATATGCTGTAAGAAATGACCATGGTGAAGGACTATAGGAAACAATATAGAGTAAGACCTTAATTTATAAACGAGAATTGTGTTTTTTCTGTTTTACTTCCCGCTTAGTATATTTTGTTTTCATTGCAATTTATTTACGTTTCTGATGTCGCTTTTTGTGTTAACAGGAATATGGACAACTCTAGTGATGACGAGAGGCGTAGAGATGACGAAAGCTCTAGCAATGACGAAAGGCCTAGAGTTGAACCCCCTGCAAGAAGGAGGGTTAAAGGTTGTACAAAGATGGGAGCATTGGTTGCACGTCATGAACATCAACAGGAGAGGCTGCATATAGACTTCGATAACAATCTGAATCCAGTTGGTCCTGAGGAAGACCACTTCATTAGCTACGTAGGACTTTTGGCTCGAAGCAAAGTGCGCATTACCTACGATAATTGGAGATTGGTTCCCCCAAAAACGAAAAACATGATTTGGCAGCAACTTTTGGTATGTAAGTTTTGATGCATTGTAGCTTTGTTCTTATTGTTTGAAATATAATAATCTTATATTTTACTTTACAGCAAACATACGATGTCCCAGACACCACGGAGATGTATAGGCACTGGATGGATGAGGTTCGTGTACGATGGAAAGGTTTCAAGAACAAGCTAACAGCACGGTACATTCGAGGGTCCCTTAGGGGTCAGGATCCATGTGCACAGTATACGTATTTGTCTCCAGAGGACTGGAGGTTGTTTGCGGCATCACGAGCAGATCCTGAGTTTTTGGTAAGATTTCTATCATCATGATATATAACTTGTAATTTTCATATACTTTATATTGTTGATTTATTTTTTGTTGTTTTTCATTCATAGAATTTAAGTGCAGCAAATGCCCAGAGGTAAGCAAAAAATAAATATCAACATTTCATGTCTCGCGGTGGATATCGGAAGCTTGAGCGGTAAATGATGGCAGAAGAATTAGAGAAAATGAAGGAATCAGCGGAATCTGATCCTAGCGTTGTTATCCAGCCACCGGCACCTCCTCCACGTCACAAAAAATGGAAAGCAGGGAGGATTAAGGCTGGGAAGTACATAAATCTGACTGTTGCTGAGGTTGCTGCGAGGATTGTAAGTAGTTATACCATAAGTACCTAATTTTTTACATATCGCGAGTGGTTTCGATACATTTACGATAAACTGCATGCTACAGGATGAACTGGACGAGCAGAGTAGCCAAGGTTCATTCAATCCAAGTAGACGGATGGACATCTTGTCAACGGCTATTGGGAAGGCAGATGACCTTGGTTGTGTTCAAGGAGAGACACGGGGAGTTAGTGCCGCGAGGTATTTTGGACAAGACCCACGTTATTCGTCACAAGCTGGACCTAGTAAGGACGTTGTGGCCAAGATTTGAGAGGAGCTCGAACTAGAGATCGAGGCCAACCTTCGCGACAAGCTCCGACAAGAGCTGTTGCCAGAGCTTCAACTTTAAATGGCAAAGATGTTTGAAGCACAAAGGGCAAGGGACGAGCATAGAACTCAGGAATCCCCGGCCTTCAATAGCACCAGAGGAAGTTACAACCCTCTGGAGCAACCACTTGGCAACCTTTCTCCCACTCCAGTATCGGGAGACCCTTGCACCCTCTATTTGGATGATCCACTGTTATGTGTTGTTGCTGATGCTCTCGTTCACACTCGTGCTACCACCCACTATAATCAGCAAATTCCGGAGGATTTTCGTAGGGTGAATGTGACGAGTGTTAGAAAGGGGGAAGAAAGTACAGCCATCCCTGTTCCTGATCCAGAGGTTGGCACGTTAGGTCAAGCGATAGGATCTTTCATCCTTTGGCCTCGCAATCTTATTGGTTCAGACGCAACACCTCCAATGGTAGGAATTACCTTACTGTTACTGAAAATCTGTTGGCATCCTAATAACAATTTATTTTTTGATATTCTAAAAGGATGACGAAGCTGCGAGGAAATGGCCCTACTTAGCACGGCTGCAACAAATCTACAAGGGCATTAAACAGATTGACTTGAAGATGCCTCTAGGCATTGTGGGCCAAGTGGAGTATCCCTACACGATTGACAATACAGATCTCAAGCAGTTTATCAGGTTGGATGAGATAGATGCAGGCTGGGTGAAATTTGCAGTTCGGTGAGTTTTTTTTCAATTTTCCCATAGAATTCATTTAGTGGTTTTTTGATTTCATACATTCAATAATTCATTCCTTATTTTAATTCTATTATAGCACCTTCCACGGTCTCTGCACAAACATGGAAAGACGTGATTGGTATGGATTCTTATGTCCTGCGAATACGACAGGGGATACTTGTACTGTGGCGCATAGGACTCACTATGTCGGCTACGCAATGGGACAGACCAAACTTCGTTGTTATCTAGCACCCATTGTTCAACGGTTCGTATTTACATTTTGTCAATTTAAGAAGTTTAATAAATAATTGTCTTCTCATCTAACTTCATTTTAATGTGTACATGTTGTTAAAGTTACCACTGGAGTTTGTGTGTTATATGTCCCCGCCGCCTCGTAGTCTATTGGTTTGATCCCTTGGGTAAAAAGCCAGACAAAGATACAAAATCCGTCTTCGACACGTTAGTTATTCTGTTTGTATTTTATTGATTCTTTACAAAAATCAATAGTTCTAATTTCTGTTCATTTTGATTTTCATGATAGTGCTTGTAAAACATATAGAGTCCTAGGTGGGTCACGCGAGGGTACAGTTGTTAAAAAGCCAAAGTGGTTTTATCCGATAGTAAGTACATTCGATCCTAGCTAATTGTTTCATTGACGGTTCTTTTAGACATACCTTTATTGATTTTAACAACCAATTGCATCCCTTTGATTTAAAGTGCCCTCGGCAACCTAGCAACACTGAATGCGGATATTATGTTATACTTTATATGTATAACATAACTCAAAGTGAAATTACTAGCGATTTTGAAAAGGTAATCACTTCTTTATTCTCAAATTATAATATTTTTGGTGTTATAATCGAAATGATAATTAATTCATTTGCTTTAGATTCATTTCATCAAAGCTTACTTTCTAATTTTCAGATTTTTGATAATGAAGATGCCTACCTACGTGAAGACCTTGATTTGATCAAAGATCTTTTAGCTGGACATCTTCTTCAACATATAGAGCAGTAAACTTTTTATTTTATATCAGCTGTTGTAGTTGTGTGATGACAGCGTTTTGACACTTTCTGGTTGTTATTGTTGATATATGTAGTTGTAGGTTGTATGAGTTGTTATTATATGTATATATAGTAAAGATTGTAGTACTGGATGTCCTTACCAGTTTGTAATGGACAGTGTGGTTTATGAATCCATCTTCTATTCTGTTTCTGCAGTTTGAATTCGCTGGGTAATACAGAATGTAAATCATGGTATAAAAAAACATAAGTTTTAGACGTCCTAAATTAAGAATTGGAAGGTCTAAAGTCCCACCCAGGGGGCTTTAGACGTCCTAAATGTCATTTGGGACGTCTAAAGTCCCTTCTAAAGTCCCACGTTGGAGGGACTTTAGACGTCCCAAATGACATTTGGGACGTCTAAATTCCCCCAGGGAGGGACTTTAGACGTCCCAAATGTCATTTGGGACGTCTAAAGTCTCAGATGTCCCTAATATTTGGGACGTCTTTTCTTACAACTTACTACGCCCCCAGTATATACGTCCCCCCGTTTTGGGACGTTAAAGGTGCCAAATTTGGGACGTTATAACCCCTTTTTGTAGTAGTGCGTACCAAAAAGCTAAGGAAAATGAGATCTTCCATTGGAAAATCTTGTGAAAATACTGATTTGCCCCAACGTGGGTTTTGACGGCGGTGTTCTGGTCTCTGATTTCTCTTTCTTTGGTCCGTTCTCTTCTCTTGTCTCTTTCATTCTCGGCTTTGTCTCTATTCCAAGTCGGCCAAATGGACAATGAAGGTGGAGAAAGGGACGGTGGAAGGTGATGGTGGAGAGGGTGGTGGTGACGTTGACGTTGACGTTGGCTTTTTCTCTGCAACTATGCGGTGGGGATGAACATTACCGATCTGTGATTTTCAGGTGGGGATGAGCATTGCCGGTCTATGATTTTGGGGTGGGGACGAGCGTTGTCACCCCGTTATCTTATTTTGACTTGCAATGGAATACTAACGTGTGGTTCGGTGGACAACACAGGAATAACATAAATATACTGATAATATGTGCATGATTATAGAAATTCCCCATAAAGGTTCGTACATGATACTTACAATTAAGGTAGCTGCACAGGGCTACTAGGGTGTCTAAACCCATCCCAGTGAAACAAAGACATCTTCTCGTTTTCGTTCCATTACTGCAATCCCCTCGTACAGTTCTCTTCCTTGTTCTCAGCATATCTTCTGTCTCCTGCTATCTAAATTGTTGGTAGGGGAGGGTGAGATTCCAGAGAATCTCAATAGGAAACATATACCATAATGCATGCATGATAGATGTTATGTATATGACATGTTAACTTTATCTAGATACATGCCCCATAATGACATTTTTGCATGCTCAATGTTTCATATAATAACATTATGGCCACAACAAAACAAAAACAGAGCTTCATTTGTTCAAATATGCTCTACACAATCAAATAAAGCAATTACATACATCACTACACAAGCAAAGATATCAATTACAAGCAATTAAGGTAAGTCCTCTACCTCCAAGTCTTTTCTCCTCAATTTGCGTGCCAGCAACTCAGACTCTCAACTCGGTCCTACAATTTCAAATGTACCATTTAGACACTTCCATAGTATTTCTGGGGGTTATATGAGTCTATATTGAAAAATTACTAAAATGCCCCCGAGGTCCCGGCACAACCCAACCGTACCTGGTTCGGACTGTATTTTTCCCGAAATTTTCACATGGGCTATTCTGATATATTTTTGCCCAAGGAATCCATTCCAAACTCATAATTATCAAATCCAATGTCAAATTATAAAATTACCCTTGGCAGCCCCGTTTTAAGAGTTGCAGGGGCGTTTTCGTAGTTATGTTTTTTCGGGCTTTTCTGAAAAAGTGACCAACTGTAACCCCACCTAATTTTCCCTCTTGAACTCAATGGAACCATCAAATAATTGAATACAGACCTGGCCAAAATATATGGGTTATCCGGGGAAATTCGAGGTTTTGCTATTTCGGCTCCATAAACGCGTTCCTTTCTACTTTTAACCACTTTAATGACTATTCCATTAGGTTACAACTACCATTTAGTACCAATTTGGGTAGCATAACCCCTAGGCCAACCCATTTCCAAAAATTAAAACCAATGATAATCTGGTAGAATTTCATCGATTAAATTATCCACAACAGCTAATGATTTTTTTTTTTTTTTTGAAGAGATTATGAAAGAGAAATAACTTACATTACAATATTTATATTTATTATTTTTTGTTAAACTAATAACAACACATACTATAATTAAGTATAACTTGTTTAATCTTCTTAATTTTTTTTAAAAAAGTTAACTGACCTATGTATTAAAAACAAGGGAAAATCCCTATAAAATGCGTTGAAAATAAGGAAATATCTATTCAGTACATTCAAATGAAATTAAGTTTATTTTAGTTAACCTCAAAAGATTTTAAAATTTCACTGCACCCATAGGGTAAAATGAAATTAAGTTTATGAAAAAATAAAATAAAATAAGCACATTGGTGTCCTTTATTATTATTATTTTTTACTTACAAGATAATTGCGCTGCAAATGTTGAAGTCGCACGTCTGCTGGAACCCAGCATTCAGGAGAAGGGCTTCATTTATCATTTTTCTTTTATTTTGCAATTCACAAAAATAAGTCATTAATTTGACCTGACTATATGATATTGATATATGAACCGCGTTAGACACCTTAGGATGATCCGGCTAAAACAATATGATATAAAATAAAAACAGTCATCAGACTTTGAATTCTTCGCAAGCGTGTTGATTCAGGTGGCGTGTGTTTGACTTATAAATATAAATTGACTTGTAAATATAATTTTTCTGAAATCTCTCTATATTTATTTGTTGCTATGGATGATTGTTTAACAAAATGGAGTATGCACCGTCCTCTCTTCAATGAGAGTCCATCAATCACCTCTTACGTAATAAGAAATTATTTGGTTTTTATAAAAAAAAAAAATTAGTTAAAATCGGTTATTCTCATTAAAGATATTTTAAATTTGATCTTTATTTTTTCCAAAATCACCCTCATGCACTGAAGATCATTTAATTAATATACTTTTTACCCCGCATTATAGATAAAGCGCATTTTGCATTAAAAAATTAATGATCTAAATAATTTCTCAAGCACTTTATATTAGAGAATACGAACAGAAAATAATCTAGAAGGACGGTGATAAAATAGGGCTGAAGGGAGTAATATTCAAAGCTATATTTATCTCTGCCACTACAAATATATAATTAATTAGATCATGCAAATCCAATGCAAAGCTAATTTTAATAAAGGACCAATCATTTGACTATATCAATGAAAGCTAACCCACACATAATAGTAATAAAATGGGAAAAATCAATCCCTAAGTTCTTAAACCATCTTCGAGTTTTGAATCAAGTTCCAAAATATTTTTTATTAGTCCTTTAATCTGTTTGATTTGTTAGTCCTTTATGTAGAAAAACCGTTAAATAAAATAGTAGTCCAACTGTAGCCTATGCGGATTCACTTGTGCCTAATCAAATTCAACTTGTTAACATTTTCCCATCAGTCTGCTATATCATTGATGTTTAACATATTGTTTTACACCATTGGTTTTATTTAAAAGTTTTGTATGAAGGACTAACGGCTTAGTTGGAATATTGAATCACTGTTAATATCTTATCTTGTTACTTAAGATCATGATTAGTGATTAGACCCTATATATAGAGGTCCTAGTCAATTGTTAAGTATGTAAGATAGTGAGGTGCGTAACATGTTAAGAGAGATGATAATTTGAGTCTCTCTAGATAGGGAAATCCCTCCAAGATCCCTGATAAAAAGAAAAAAAAATTAGGAACTGCGACTAATTTTCCCTAATAAAACCATCCTAACATGGTCCATTAGCGTATTAGGTACGTTGTCATCACTTGTCATAATGCAATTGTGTATCAAATTTTATGAGTGAAAGTGACATTTGGGCTTACTTATGAGAAGAATGAAATTATAAATTGAGACACATTATATTATAAAATGAGCATAATTTATAACTCCATCGATATCTTTAGTTTGACCAATACTTCTTGTGTGTCCGGCCGGTCGATTTTGGTGGGTGTATTATATAATTTTATGTATAAAAAGTTTATTTTGATTCGCGTGAGGCACTCCTTGTGCCGCCTAGATCCAATAATGCTGTACGTACTAATAAAATGCTATGACCCTTAGCTAAATTATTGATGTACAACTTCCTTTGCTTTGTCCGAGTCAGTACAAAATGCTTTATTTGCAAGTTGACTACCCACCTTTTCCCTCTCAATTACAATTACTACTCATATTCCCATTCACATTTGCATGCTGCCCAAGAGGTCTTTATTGATTATTTCCATCCATTGATAGAGAACGGACATTTGGCTTCTTTCCATTTTTCGAAACACTTGACCCTGATGAGCTGATATTTTATTTGTTCCATATATGAAAATATATCTTGGCCGGGTCTCTTGGTCAAATCTTTCTTCTCAACCAAGACATTTCTTTCCATGCTTATGTATTTATTAAGTACATACTTTCAATATGAGACCCAAAAAATATCGCATATAGAGTATAATCATTCATGTAAGGATGTGACTTGCCGATCATTATGCTCAATAACTCCTTTTCAGGCTTGCCGTTCTTGACCAACGCATTTAATTCCTCCGGTGCATGTAATTATTTAAAAAATAATAATTTAAAATAACACCCCCACCACCACATATTGTGGAGTTCATATGAATATTACCAAAACTTATTCCACATTGATTCAGGATTTAAGTGTGGAACCAACAAGTAAAAGTGTGATTGGTTCCACTCCCAAAGTAGCCTGGTGCTTCTCATCGAAATGAAGCCTTCATCTGTCATGTTACTTGCCTCTTTCTCAATATGCACTCACTTGTTTCTTCTCTTTACTTTGATCTTTCCTCCATGCAAAGCTATCCCTTCATCGGGAAACGACACCGACCACTTGTCTTTGCTCAAATTTAAGGAATCAATATCTGAGGATCCACACCACATCTTGGACTCTTGGAATACTTCTACGCACTTCTGCAACTGGCATGGAATAACTTGTGGCCGCAAGCATTGCAGAGTTACAGAGCTGTGGCTAGATGGATATGACTTGCGAGGATCTATAACTCCACATATGGGCAACCTCTCCTTCCTCAGAGTTATTGGACTCCAAAGAAACAGTTTCTATGGAGAAATCCCACAAGAGTTGAGTCGTTTGTTCCGGCTACAGGTGCTTTATCTCACCAATAACACATTGAGTGGGAAATTTCCTGTTAACATCTCAAGTTGCTCTAAACTCAGGTACCTATCATTTGGTGGAAATAATCTTATCGGCAAAATACCCATGGAGATTGGCTATCTCCGTAACCTTGAAAAGTTATATCTAGTTCAAAACAATTTTAGTGGCCAAATTCCAACGTCCATGTGGAATCTTTCTTCCCTTGAAGTTCTTTTAATGGGGGGAAATAACTTGGAGGGGAGTATACCTGAAGAAATAGCTCGTCTAGAAAAATTGAAAGGATTTAATGTAGTTGCCAACAAGCTTTCAGGTGCAATTCCTTCTACTCTTTACAATTTGTCATCCCTTACTAAAATCATACTTACATTAAATCAATTCAATGGCTCTCTCCCAACAAACATGTTCATCAACCTCCCTAATCTCGAATCCTTTGAAATTGGAGCAAATCAATTCTCAGGTCATATCCCAACGTCCATTCAAAACGCGACTATGCTTGCAGTTGTCTCTATGGCACAAAACCGTTTTGTAGGGAAAATTCCAAATCTTGGAAAGTTGCATGACCTCTCAATTCTTGAGATCGGTAACACTAGCCTGGGAAGTAATTCTTCGAAAGACTGGGATTTTCTAAATTCTTTGAGCAACTGCAGTAAGTTGACAAGGCTAAACTTGGAGATAAATAATTTTGGGGGCCATTTACCAAATATCATAGGCAATTTGTCCACCCAACTCACATTACTTATACTTGGAGATAATCAAATAAGTGGTAGAATTCCTATGTCAATAGGAAACCTCATTAACCTGATGATACTAGGAATAGACATGAACAATTTCACCGGTATCATCCCAAATACTTTCGGGAAGCTTCAAAACATGCAATACATGTCTTTGTGGAAAAACAAATTGTCTGGAGAAATAATACATTTTATTGGCAACCTCACCCAGTTAATTCACCTAGATTTGTCATATAACATGTTAGAAGGATCGGTTCCTCCAAGTATTGGGAATTGTAAAAGTCTACAATACCTCGATTTATCGCTAAACCGTTATAGCGGAACCATACCGGTCCCACTGATTACTCTTTCATCTTTATCAATTTTATTGAACTTGTCACATAACTCTTTTGACGGGAATCTCCCTAATGAGGTTGGAAACTTAAAAAATATTGGTCAATTGGATGTCTCTCATAATCATTTATCTGGAAGCATTCCTCAAACCATTGGATATTGCCAAAGCTTAGAGTATCTCTTTTTGCAAGGGAATTTCTTTCAAGAAATCATCCCCTTATCTTTGACTTCATTGAAAGGTTTACGATATCTAGACTTGTCACAGAATAACTTGTCAGGAACAATTCCAAAAGGTCTATAGGATATTGCTGTTTTGGACTACCTGAATGTTTCCTTCAACATGCTTA
This sequence comes from Inga oerstediana, assembly GCA_963210345.1. Taxonomy (NCBI): domain Eukaryota; kingdom Viridiplantae; phylum Streptophyta; class Magnoliopsida; order Fabales; family Fabaceae; genus Inga; species Inga oerstediana. Next base: position 84,013,798 of record OY723401.1, on the reverse strand, counting down.
ATGGTGAGGTACCAAGCAAAGGTGTCTTTGGCAATACAAGTAAAATATCACTTATGGGGAATAACAAGCTTTGTGGAGGCATATTAAAGTTGGAGCTGCCACCATGCCCTATCAAAAGAAAACACCCAAACTTCAAGTTGATTGTATCAATATGTTATGTGATTGCTTTTCTTCTTCTGGCATCTGTTGTTGCTGCTATTTATCGTGGTAGGAAGAGAAGCAATAAATCTTCTCCAAGTTCACCGCCAATTGACATGATATCTAGGGTATTATATCAAAGTTTGCACAATGCTACAGATGGATTCTCCGTCAACAACTTGATAAGATCTGGGAGTTTTGGCTCTGTATATACAGGAAGTTTTGAGTCTAATGAAGTTGTTGCGATAAAGGTCATCAATCTTCAAATGAGGGGAGCTAACAAGAGTTTTGTTGCTGAATGTAATGCTCTTAGAGATACAAGACATAGAAATTTGGTAAAAATTATATCATGTTGTTCTAGCATAGATTACAAGGGTTATGAATTCAAAGCTTTGGTTTATGAGTACATGGTGAATGGAAGCTTGGAAAATTGGTTATATCCTATAACAGTGAATCCAAATCATCATCCAAGAGTTTTGCTTCTTGATCAAGTAATAAATATTCTTATTGATGTTGCATCCATATTACATTATCTTCACCATGAATGTGAGCAACCACTTGTTCATTGTGATTTGAAGCCAAGCAATATCTTTCTTGATGGTAACAAGGTTGCTCATTTGAGCGATTTTGGATTGGCAAGACTACTCACAACTACTAAAGTCATTTCTAATGAACAAAGCAGCACGATTAGAATAAAGGGCACTGTTGGTTATATTCCTCTAGGTATCTTTATTTTTTTGGCAACAAAAGGAAACACAATTCATTGCTTTCAAACTCTTAAAATGTTTTTATTTTTTATGTTTTTTGAAATTATATATGAGAATTAACATGCTTATAACATTTCAGAATATAGAATGGGTTCTGAGGTGACAATACAAGGTGACATGTATAGCTTTGGCATTCTTATTTTAGAGATGTTAACGAAGAAAAGACCTACGGAGGACATGTTTAAAGATGGTCACAATCTTCATAAATATGTGGAAAGCACTTTTCCAAATAATCTTTTGCAAGTTATAAGCCCAACTATTCTCCCCATTGAATCAGAACATGTGGCGGCATCAAGAGACTTACAAGAGAACATGGTAAGGGTCCATCCTAATGTGGAGAAATGCTTATGTTGCTTGTTTAGGATTGGACTTGCTTGCTCTATGGAATCTCCACAAGAAAGAATGAGTGCAGCAGATGCTATTAAGGAGCTAATCCCTATCAAAAGGTTTTTTCCTTTATGGTGAGTACAAAATTTTCTTGATACATCACGTGCATGTTTTTCTTCACTGACATATTTTCAGTGTGCGTAATGCTCAATTTAAATTTAATTAGAAGTCTAAAGGCATTTTAATTCTACGAGTACATTAATTATTATATTATTCCTTTTTTTTTTTTTTTTTGCCTTTTAAGTAATTCTAAAATGTTTTCAACAAAGCTTTTTGTTTGCTTTGAATATTTACACTTGCACCTCTCGGCCCAACCGTTTTAAACCCGAGTGCGTCCAGGGTCAGCTTGTTTCCATGTTGGAGTGTTTTAACTATTTTGATGAACTTTAAATAAAGTTATACCAAATTTATTACAAAAATTATAATATCTCCATTCCGTCATATCTAGTTCATAGTGTATATAATGTTGTCCTACCACTCAAAAAAAAAAGTTGTCCTACCACAACTGAGGGCTTCGCATGGAACCTAGAGATTAGAATGACTCCTTTTATTTGCAACTTTGTAAATATAATTTACAATCATTTATTCACCCTTTACAATTGAAAGTTGTTTTGGGACTAGAGGTGAGCATAGTGCCCAAGAACCCGGTATGCCCACCCGAGCCCGGTCAAAAATTGCCCTGCCCAGCCCAAAAAAAGTGACCCGATAAAAATTTGGGCATCTTTGGGCAGGGCGAACTATTGGGCAGGGCCGGGCATCGAGCAGGGGATACTACCCTGCCCATTTGGCCCTGCCCTGAAAAATTATATACAATTTATTTAAAATATATATTATTTTATATAAAATAAATAATATTTTATACATATTATTTTATTTAATATGTGTATATATTATTTCATGTTTATGAAATATTTTATATTATTATTTAATATCCATCCACCACAGTTTACATATAACTCATTGTTTTTTTGATGGACGTGGTTTTTTGGTCTGGATAGATGATACAAAGTATTAAAAAGTTGAGATCTAAGACAAAAAATTTAGTTTCTTTGAAATCTCTATTGCAATTGCACCTATTCATATCAATCTATATTCATATACAAACACATACTACTTCATAATTTGTCATGTAATTAGTAAGACGTGTTATTTTTTTTTTTAATTTGAACACTTAAGTTATAGATTTATTTTGAGATATCTCAATGTGTGAAATTATGGAATGTATTTAAAGTTTTTAATAGTATTTATTAAGTGTAATTGGAGGTTTTGTACAGTGATATTGGTTAGGAAGTTACCACTTGGGCAGGGAAGCCCGCCCTACCCAGCCCACTCTTGCCCTACCCGAAATAGTTAGGGCTTCTATCGGGTAGGGCCGGGCATCGAGCTGCAAAATATAGCCCGTTCATCTTTTGGGCTGGGCATCGGGCAGGGGTTTTCCCCTGCCCAGCCCTGCCCATACCCACCCCTATTTGGGACCTTATAATTTAAAGGTTGCACCTTAAAATATTTTTTTAAGTGCATCCTAGTGTCTTAAAATATTTTGTAGTGTATTTAGTATCTTGAAATATTTTTAATATTATTTTACACTTAACAATTCAGATAATTTAAAGTGTTAGATACACCTAAAAAAATTTATGTAATTACTTTCACTAATTAAATTTTTAATATGAACGGATGTTTATAGTAGATGGCGAAAAAACAAAGAATAATATATAACCCAACGTAAGTGAGCAATGCGAAATCACCATATAACACCCTCACTATATAAAGCCTACCAGCGAGCATGAAAAACCGCGAAAAATTTCTTCCTCAAGTATCGGACCCTTTCGTCTCTCTCTGCCTCTGTTCCTAATCACCAGTATAACATGAATGATCGCGTACTTCCGGGTCCACTACCATCAACAGTGGTGAACCTCTCATAGACAATAATATAATGACAAATCTTATAGTAGGAATTGAAAGATTGACCCAAGTCTCCTTTTCATGATCATGCCTCATGTATAAGGGTTTATCTTCATCTTCATATTCTCTTATTTATTTTAAAATAAAATCGGCAGCATAATATATTAAAAATTGAAGCTTTCCAGGTATTAAACTCTCTCTTTTAATTGACAAATATTCCATCAATTAATCCCGCAGCATTATAATAATTTTTCACAACTCACAACGAAAGAAATCATATTTGTCAACACATGTCATAGGTAAATTAGAAATCATTACAAGCCAACAAATAAAATATAAGTGTTAAAAATAAATAATTATTTTACTTATACAACTCATCAATAACAATTACTACAACACCTACAAATTATAACTACTACATATCTTCACATACAACCTATATACAATAACATTTAATTTTATCTCATTTATTTTTCAGCATATAAAAATAAGAATCATTTTTTCAGAATTCATAATAAATCAAATATAAAATACATTTAACAAATTAAACTATTAACTTCTAATAAAATTACATCTATAAGCTCAAAAATTAAAAAACTTATAGTGAATAGAAGTTTGAATAGAGTGAGCTGAAACTTCAAACACAAATATGAAAAAAAAGTAACAAAGCAAAAATAGAAAGATAAAGTTACATGCATCTTTAAAAAAAAAGATAAAGGGTGTGGTACTTCCAGATTTGCACAATGCAAGACCAAAGCAACGGAGTGGGGTCCGATGTTAGTGTTGCTTGAGTGAGGAGGAGGAGAAAATGTGAGTTACAATGGGGAGAGTGGGGACTGAAAGAGGAGGAGAAAGGAAGAAATGTGAGCTAGATACTGCAGTAGGGACCAAAAGAGGAGGAGAGTAGGAAGAAAAGGGAACAAATGGGAATAAGAGTGAGGTCAAGAGTAGGAGGAAAAGGGAGCAAAATGGGAATAACAATGAACAAAAGGGACCAAATGGGACAAGTAGGGATGGAAGGGGTATATTGAAGGGGGGGGGGGAAGAGGATAAGAGGCATGCAATGCCTTTGATTGGGTGGAAGTGGATGAGAAATATCCACTTTCTCATCCACTTTGTGTGCATTCATGGTGGTTTGTGTAGCATTTGGTTGATCGAGCGCCACACAAGCTCCACAAGCAGTTGTGTCACTTCCTTGAGAAAGCACCATAGCTGCTCTAATATGTCTTATGTAGTTCTTGATTGACCAAGCGCCATATAAGGACATCTACAAGCTGTGCACCATAGTATCCCTAGGCTTTGAAAAAATATTAAGAATAAGCTGAAGAAGTGCCACAAAATGTGCACCACTATTTCTCCTTTTTGTAATAGTGTTTCAAGAAACCATTCCCTTACATTTGGCTTCACTAAAAGGTATAAGATATCAAACTTATCACAAAATAACTTGTCTGGATCAATTCCAAAAGGTCTAGAAGATATTATATTTTTGGAGTACTTGAATGTTTCCTTCAACATGCTTGATGTGGAGGTACCAAGAAAAGGTGTATTTGCTAATGCAAGTGTAATATCACTTATGAGGAATAACAAACTTTGTGGGGGCATATTAGTGTTGGAGCTACCACTTTGCCCTATCAAATCCATTGGGCAAAGAAAACATCAAGTTGTTCGTATCAATATGTTGTGTGATTGCTTTTCTACTTTTGACATCTATTGTTGCTACTTATCATGGTTTTCCAACAAATGACATGATTTCCAGAGTACCGTATCAATGTTTGCATAGTGCTACAAATGGATTCTCTATCAACAATGTTTGCATAGTGCTACAAATGGATTTTCTATCAACAACTTCATAGGATCTAAAAGTTTTGACTCTGTATATAATGGAAGTTTTGAGTCTAATGAAGTTGTTGCGATAAAGGTCATCAACCTTCATAAGAGGGGAGCTAACAAGAGTTTTGTTGCCAAATGTAATGCTCTTAGCACAAGGCATCAAAATATCGTAAAAATTATATCATTTTGTTCTAGCATAGATTAGAAGGGCCAAAAATTTCAAAGCTTTAGTTTTGAGTATATAGTGAATGGAAGCTTGGAAAATTGGCTATATCCTAGAACAGAGAATGTAGAACATCATCCAAGAGTCTTGCTCCTTGATCAAATAATAAATATTCTTCCTAATGTTGCATCTGTATTATGTTATCTTCACCATGAATGTAAGCAACCACTTGTTCATTGTTATTTGAAGCCAAGCAATGTTCTTCTTGATGGAAAAATGATTGTTCATTTGAGTGGCTTTGGATTGGCAAGACTTCTCTCAACTGTTGAAGTAGTTTCTAATGAGCAAAGCATCACAGTTGGAATAAAGGGCACTGTTGGCTATGTTCCTTCAGGTATTATTAAACATCTTTTTCTACAAAATCATACTATTCATTGCTTTGAAACTCTTACACTTTTTTTTATTTCTATGCTTTTTAATTATCTAAGAGAACTAACATTCTTACAATATTTCAGAATATGGAATGGGTTCTGAGGCATCAATACAAGGTGACATGTATAGCTTTGGTATTCTTATTTTAGAGATATTAACTAAAAGAAGACCTACTGAAGACATGTTTAAGGATAGTCATGATGATCTTCATTCCAAACAATCATTTGCATGTTGTGAGCCCAACCATTCTTCCTATAGAATCAGAACATGAGGCAGCATCAAGAGACTTACTGGAGAACATGGCAAGGATCCATCCTAATGTGGAGAAATGCTTATGTTATTTGTTTAGGATCGGACTTGCTTGTTCAATGGAATCACCAAATGAAAGAATGAGAGGAGCAGATGTTACCAGGGAGTTAATCTCTATCAAAAGGTTTTTTCCTTTATGGTGAGTACAATGTATATAGTCTTAATACACGTCTCATGTTTTTATTCAGTGATATATGTTCACTGCATATGTAATGCTGATATTTAAATTTAATTAGAACTTTAACATAGGCCTTTAAATTCTACGAGTATATTAATTATTTCATTTTCCTTTGTGGTTTTGAAGTAATTCTGAAATATATTTAACTAAGCTTTAATTTTTGTTTGATTTGATTTACAATTGCACACCGAATCTGCTATTGTATGTTGCTACCTTGATATTGTTAAAAAAAACCATTTTATAAATCCAATTAATGTCTAATTTGTTCTCCACATATTGGTTCCCTTAATATGTTCAACTAGAACAAGTGTTTATATATATATATATATATATATAAACACTTGTGGCTCATTGTGGTTTTAGTTGTCGCAATTTACCTTATTCCTAAATTTATTTTGCAGGTAATTATATCTGAGATTTAACAGATTCATAAGGTCTGCCAAGTGAATGTTTAAGCCACGGTGGTGGTATTAAAGTGTTGCAGGTGAAGCCTTATTGAAGTGTTTTCACTTTATGTTTTGTTTCACTTGTGTTATTTTGTCATTTGTCGTTTTCTTTCATGGCTTTTGCCGTTAATTTGACTTTCAGCCTGTTTTACTGTTCCCTTCTAATGATATTTTAAAGTGTATTATCATGACATGCATGTCCGAGTAACTGATTGATCTAGAGTGAGACTTTGTAACTAGAATTCTCCTTACAAGGGTACGGTCATTTATAGCAAAGCGGGATTTGAGCTCAGTTCACTCATTTTATAATTTAGCTGGTGTAGATCAAGCACTCTTAGTCTTTCCTACTTTATATCATCAAATATTCATAAAATCATCAGCAAGTGATTGTTATGCCCAACATTATAATAATGGACTATTTTTGTCATAAAGTCATTCAATATCATAATTTTGTTTTTAAAAAAAACATAAAAAGATGCCTTTCGTTTTGTTTGAGTCAGCCCATGCTTTATGTAACTTCTCTTGACCTCACTTCAAAACAAATGTGTAATATATGGGTAACAAATGATATATAAAGAAATGATAGACTTATAACTTAAAAAGTGAGCATAGAAGGAAAAAAAAGATCCCCATTATAATTTTCCACCAATCAACATTTATAAATAAATTAATTTAATGCATTTAAACAATATATTCTAATTTTAGTCACGGTGGGGATTTTCAAATTATGCGTTTGTAAGGTACTTGTTTGTAAGCCCGCGAGAAGCCACTCATCTCAATCAAAGTTTTTTCTCCCCTAGCATATATATCATTATGTTGAAGGTAATTTTATTTGATGCACTGTTTGGCATTAAATATGGGCAACTCTTCTAGAGTCTGAGCAGAGATTCGAACCTTGATTTATTATATTGTGAAGGACCATAGTCTCAATCAGAGTTAAGTGGGCGGACTTAATTTTAAGTTCCTATGGCGCAATAACACTGGACTTGGGCCTGGGGCATGCTGGGCCTTAGATGTTTAATTATTTGGGAATAAATGGCTTTGAATAGGTTTTTACTTGGCTGGCAAGGCATAATTTTTTTCTTAAAAATGGTATTTTTTTTTTTCTTAAAAATGGTGGTGGTGGTGGTAAAAATCATGATTCACAATGTAGGTTGTTAGGCCATTACGTACTTGGCCATTTGGTTTTGCTGTGACAGGTTGTGAACTTGTAATGCCATTTTATAGTATAGGACTATATATGATCAAATGCAATGCTATATGGATCTCCAATTTTAATAAATTACTCTGTCAATGTCAACTCCTTTTCTTTCTGCGATTTGTTTTCAAAGCTGGGAATGAGATTAGACCACTACCTCAGAAGATACATAGCGGCCGCCATTATTGAAGCCAAATTACATTATTGTTGTTACACGAGGATCTTTGAGTGAGTTTGCCTTCTGGAGGTAGTAAGAAGCTTTAATTTATAATCTTTTGTGCCCCTCCATAAATATGCTATATGATCTCTCTTATGCATAATATAATTAAATCACTTATAACTAATTTATTGGAATCAAGAAAAGTTAATTTCTTCATTAAAGTTGACTACAAATTGTTTTAATTCTATCCTTACCCCTAATAAATATCATAAATTTTAAAAGGGTAAGGGTCATTTTTGCCCAAGAAGCTTTCTCTTAGGAGCACCCCGGAGTTTTTTTTTTTTTTTTTTAGTAAGATTGCTTTGGAAGTTAACAAAATGTAACAATTTCCACGTGGTGCTATTATGTTAAGTTTAACTGTTATTTTTTATTGTAACTTCTACGTGGCGCTATTATGTGACACTCAATCTCCAACTCATCACCACCTCACCATCTTCATCCCTTCCCTCTCTCTTATCTAATTGGCTCCAAAAGCCTAAAACCCCTATCAACGATAAAGTTGACACCTAGTTTATTAGGGAATGAATTACTTGGATCCCCGGCAACAAAAACAACAACACTTGAAGAACCCTCTAGACACATTGGGGTTATCAAAAAATAAAACTGAATTACTGTAATATAGGAGCCGATTATGAAACTAATTCATGATAAACTAAGTATTTACAATGCAAAATTGATGGGGAAACATGTTTTTTTGATTTACAAAACTACGAACTAAATGCAATCAAAATAAATAATTTTGGGATTTTCAAATAAAATGGGATAAAAATGGTTAAGAATGCAAATGATGAAAATGCTCTTGGAAATGATTTTGCAATAACTATCCTTGCTCAATTAAAATATTTGAGAAGTTGATGCACTAAGCTTATAATATGTCAAACCTCATTAACTAATGAGTCTAACATCACAAGAAATGGACTCATACTCTAGAAATGCTATTAAACGCTATTCGTATAATGAGTTATCTAAGTTTCCTAATATATCAAACCTTAATTATTATTGAGTTTAATGCTTAAACTCGTAAAAGCATTAATTTAAGCATTATTAGAATCCCTTAGAGAGTGATTATGGAATAAGTAATGCATTAGGTTCATTTATAATTCCATTTCAATCAAACCCCCCAATAATAGCATGTCAAATAAAAAGAATTCAATAGAGTCATAGATACACACATATATATATTGATGAGCACAAATTTTTATTACAAACCTAAATAATATGAACTCAATCCATAAAAGAAATCATAGCTGAAATTATAGTCTTACTACATAAATGAATTCTTAAATCTAAGAAATCACAAATATAATGAAATATAGGTAAATTAAACTTCACTTTAAAACACATATGAGCTCTAACCATCTAATAAAATCATCTCCATGAGCACAAAAAAGCCTAGCCACTCATGAATTCAACTGCAACCACAGCTTCATTACAAATCAATATACCCATTGAAATCAAATGAAGAGGCGAATTTGTTGAAAGGCTGAAAGAATGCCGTAGGTTCTTGAGGAGGGAATGAAGGAATTGGAGAAAAGTATATGAAGAGAGGAAGAAGATGGAAGGTGAATCTGTAATGGAGAAGATGAAAACGTTGAAGAACTGAGGCAGTAATGGAGAACATGATTCCGTCGACGGCAATGGTGGTTGGAAAGGTGCTGCGATGGCCTCTTCTCTGTCTCTCTCTCCCCTATCAAACTCCCTATGTTCCCCCTGAATGTTTGCGGCTATTGACCCTGCTTGAGATGGAGAAGGTCGCCGGCAACGATGGAGATGAAGGTGGAAGTCGCCAGCGACGGAGGTGGAGCGAAGGTGAAGGTGGAAGAAGGTCTCCTAGTCTCCAGTGTTCGCTGTGCACTCCTCTGTTTGTCTCATTCGAAACTCATCTAAACTGCCCTAATTTCTCAGAAAAACGCTGCAGTTTTGAGCGTGGGACCAATCTGGCATTTGTGAAATTCTGGTTATTAAACTGTCATTTCTAAATGAGAGTCCCAAACTGCTATTTTCAGATTTAATCTAATTTTTTAAGCGCCTATAATTAAAAATAATAAAACCAACATCAAATATTCTCAATAATCAATTATTAAGAGTAATTAAAGTTTTTATGGCAATTTTACCCTTTTAACTGTAATTCTATGCATTTACTTTTAATCCCAATTTATTGTGACAATGACATTTTAAACCTAGGAGTTACGATAAAATTCCCAAATTGAGTATAAAAATATATAACAAAATAGAAATTTGTCAAACCATCACTTCACTATGAAAGAAATTGTGCAAATGAAAGACACTTCTTTGCGAGCGAAGAAGCATTTCATACTGCTGACATTTAGAATGCTTTTGGATAAATGGATTTTGATTTGGAATTTAGATTCAAAATCTTGCATTTTTAAATTTATATATTAATATTTAAAATATATTGTTTGGGTATTATGAAAAATTTCAAATTTTAATACTCAAAAATGATTTCTTTTTAATTTCATAAATGTGTAATAATAATAATAAAATATACTGGAATTTAGATCAAATCAAAATCTATTAATTTTTAACTATTCAAATAATAGATTTGGCCCAAACCATGAACAATCGAAGTATGTTGAAATGGATTGTTATTTTGTAAAAGTACAGGTCAAATCAAAAGAGATAGAACCAACAAAGATTTGGACGAAGGAGTAGCTCACATATTTGTTCACCAAGACATTAGAGAAAGCTCAATTCATGTACTTCAAAAGCAAGTTGGCTATTATCAACCTACATGTGCCAACTTAAGGGGGAGTGGAGAAAAAAATCTTATTATTATTAGAATAATATCTTATTATTATTATTATTATTATATCTTCATCATCATCATCATTATCTTTGAGTAGTTAATATTAGAATTTCAAATCTCAATCACAATAGATTCGGGATATTTCCAGTTAGAGATATAATGTTATCTCATCATCATCTATGTATGTACTTATATATTCATGTGTACTCATCGCCATTATTCATTATATGACATTGAGAGTTTTCGTTAGTTTTATTAGATACACTTTGTAGTTCAATTTCTTCATTAAAGTGGGTTTTATATTAAGAAGCAGAGGTAGTATAAGCCTGGATTTGAGGTCTAATCCCTTAGATTTATTTTATATTTCTACATCATGAGGTTATTTTGTCTCTCCTATTCAGGTTATCATACTTAATGATTTTTCTAATTTTAAACTATCTTTTTATATTTATCCTGCATTGCCGAAATTTTTGTCTTTGAATTGTTACTTGATGGATTTGATGTTCGCCAATTTAAACAATCTTAGAGCAGGGATAATAGATCTTAGAGGAATAGAATGTGCTCCGTAGAAATTGGTTTCCTTAAAGACATTTGCATAACAAAAGAGATTTCCTTAAAGATTGACTTTGATACGAAGATGTTAGATGAGCAGAGTTTGAAGAACATTAACGGAAGGCTGCAAGAATCTGACAAAGAAGTGGAATTCTCTGTTCCAGACCGAAGAATAGTGAATATGTGGGCATAGGAACTATAGAATATTATATGGAAATTGATGCATATGAGATGCCTCGACCTTCTCACAATGCCAATTACCCATAAGTTCCATCGTTTTACAACCCATTTTCTCAATGAAGTGAGATCTCTGTCCTTCAGTAGTTGTATTATAAAAATTTAGAACATAGGACATTTGTACTCCCTTCGGTCCCAATTATAAAACAAAGTTGACTTTTTTGGAGAAATTAAGGAAGCCAATTAAATTACTTTAGAGTGTTTATATTTTTAGTATCCTTAGATTATATATTAGTCTATTAGTCAAATTAAATAGTTTGGAGAAAAAAATAAAAATAAAAATACTCTAGAGTAATTTAATTGGCTTCCTTAATTTCTCCAAAAAAGTCAACTTTATCTTATAATTAGAACCGGAGGGAGTATGATTTATGAAATTAAAGGGTTATTTGCATAGGTTTGATAGACTTGAGGGATGTAATTTCATAACTGTCATAAATGAAAAATAAAAGGATAAGGAGAAAATCTACCCATGTTGTGTTTTGTCATGGAGACATGAAATTATAAACTTTCCTTGGGTGTACAAATACACATGAAATTTTTAAAATGGTGCAAAACTAACATGGTCATTAAGTCAACTGAAATTGACCATTTAGCAAATTTACCAATTAATAAAATAGTGCAAAAAATGTATATGAAGTTTCCAAAATGATGTAAATATGTTGTGATCATTAAGTCAACAAATGTGACCGTTTAACAAACAGTTTTCACACTCATCGCACAACATTCGCTCCTAACTACTCTGTCTGTCATTGCAAGGTATTCTGCAAGAGGCAATATATGGCAAACGAAAAATACCTCATGCAATATGGTTAAAGGGCGTTATTCTATAAAAGAAAATAATGGATTAGTAACGGAATTTAGCAATGGAATTCTCATTAAGAATTTCGTCGCTAATTAATTAATAACAGTATATTTTACGATGAATTCATAAAGTTCTATATCTAATCCATTATTTTTTTGTAGTTATATAGGCTCAACTTTCCCTCCATAATCATTATAAACAAATGAGGTTACAGCCGAAAACTTTAAAGTTACTCTATCTGGAGATTCGGGAATGTCTCAAGAAGTTTGTTGCACGGTAATGCGAGCTTTACAACGTACTCTTGATGGAAATTTATTTATTATTATTGATGTTTATGGGATCATCACTTTGTATGAGTAAAAAAGATTTTGAATGTCGATAATTTTTTTTTCAATAAAATGGGAAGACAAGCTTGAGGATTACATATCAAAGATCAGAGTTCCTGTGGGGACATCCGATAAAACTAGAATGATACTATCAAAGGTCAGAGACCTCAAACAAAGAAGAAAAAAACAAATTTTGCATCTCATTTATATTGTTTTGGAATCAGTTCATAATTATCGTCAGTGCAGAATCAAATTTATTAAATTCTTATACATGATAAATTCAATGAATGAAATTAATGAAAATCCTTTTATGAATATCATTTATTCTCATGTAACCATTGACACAAATTTTAATGAGACTTAATATGAAAGTAAGATCCAAACATTAATATTTTTTCTTTCACACCAAATATAGTTACACTTTTTCCTTCCAAATAAAAAATGGCTATGCTTTTGACCGAAGTAATAAGCCATACCAAACTAGTTGGTCATATTAGAAAGTCACTAGTTTAGTTTGTATGACGGGCTAAACCATCCTATTAGGTAACTTGTCGAGACTAATTAAAACTTAAAAAATTGGTGGTTCAACCCATTGAATCGGTAATTGCTTTTAAAAAAATTGATTTTAACCATATGTATTGTCATGAACTATGATTACCTCTTTTTATGTTAAGCTCTGAATTAATTGGCAAATGGGCAAGAAATAAATGTAGTATCAAGTTATAAGCTACTCTATATAATAAGCTCCTACATTATAAATAACTTAAATGTAATACTGATTTCAATTCTATTTGTTAAATTATAAATAATATTTATCAAATTTTTAAAATTATATTTTTATTTCTCATCATACTCACTATAAGTTTTTAATTTTTGGTTTATTTGAAATCAATTTTTTATATCTTCTGTCATTATTTTGTCTTTTTTTTTTTTGGGTAGAATTATCTTGTCTTTCTTATTTATAATAACATGCTTGATTTGATTATGGCATAACCAATTAGCCTTAAATTAGTGCCTCAGCCTATTTATAATTGGTCTAACTTTTAGTATTGTCTTGCTTTCATCCCCAAATAAGGATAAAGCATCTCACAAGAACAATTGTGGCTTACCATTTTAACCAAGTCCTTAAGTTTTTCTCACATTGCTACTTTTACATATTCGATATTCCCCTCTAGTATTATATATAGTTTGTTAACTAAATTATAGAGGATAAAAAAATTAGATAAGCTAGTTATTTATATAAATTTGTGTTAATTTTTTTTAAAATACCCTTGTTTTAATCACATGATTGCCACTCAACTTTAAATCTAACTATGAGGATAAATTGAGGGGGAAAAATAAAAATAGGGTGACGAATGAGATTAAAATTTTACATCATCAGGTAATATTTAAGTTTAAGATTTCACATATCCTTGCAATAATGTCAAATATTTAATTACTTTAACACCTTTGATCAGTCCACAGGTTTCATCCCTATGGCGTTCCACAGATTTCATCCCTGGTTTTAGCATCCCACAGGTTTCATCCTCAATAGTAGTGCCTTTAGTTTTCAAATTTTTGAAAATAGAGTTGACTGTCATAAATTCAAATATTTTTCTGACACCACTCATTAATGAGTGAAAAATAGGTTCAATGTATTTTCAGCTTCAGAATCTGAGACAATTCTATATATAACAAACAAATCTTGCGCAGCAGGTGTGCTCAACAAAAATTGTTACTCCATAAGCATAATCATGTCAAAAGAGGTGGTGAAAGATGATTACATCACCAATGAATACAAGAGAAATGTATCATTTAATAAAAGGAAGGCCAATATAATGAAAAAAGTAAGTGAACTTAGCATCCTTTGTGGTGTTGAAGCTGGAGCAATTATTTTCAGTGGTGATCCCTCTGATCCTACACCGGAAGTGTGGCCGGACCATGTAGGTGTCCAGCAGCTGATCGAGAGGTGCCATGCTAGGCCTGTCCCGCGAAGGACCTTGACCATAGAGGAATCAATGCAGCAAAGGATCAACATAGGAAAAGAACTTCTAATGAGAAAACAGCAAGAAAATCATGTAGAAGAGATTTCCCAACAAATGATCCAATGTTTAGCAGGGAAAGCAGTGCCCAATCCTACCAATTGGAATGATATGAAGATGTTAGTTGAGCAGACTTTGAAGAACAATGCCAACAAGTAAATTGAAATGTCAGGCAAATGGTTCTTCATATTATTAGTAGTGGAAGATGCTTATCCTTGTTCTCATAGTTGATCAATGTTGTGCTGCTTGTCTTCAAAGTTAGAGACAATAATCATCTTTTGTGCTATGAAGTTGTATTGCAGATTTCAATTAGATATTTTGAGGATTAAGGGTGCCTAATGCGCACTTTCCTGATGCACACCTGCTGCGTGGCCCATTTGGGTCCTTCCCAAATATATTTTTTATAGTTCTTTGGATCATTATATTCTACATGAAATGGGTGACATTTTGATTTTTTATGGGAAAAAAAATGGAGTTATTTTCAATTTTTTATGATTTTTCAAAGATTCAGTGTTCAAAGTGGAAAAAAAAAACTATACAACTTTTCAAAAAAAAAAAAGCACTGAATCTTTGAAAAATCATAAAAAATTGAAAACAACATTTTTTTCCCATAAAAAATCAAAATGTCACCCATTTCAAATAGAATATAATGACCCAAAGAACCATAAAAAATATATTTGAGAAGGATCCCAAATGGGCCACGCAGCAGGTGCGTGCATAAGGGAAGTGCACATTAGGCACCCCTAATCCATATTGTGACCTGTTTAATGTGTTGCATATGCCTTATGGCTTTCGTAGTTGACCTGTTTAATGTGTTGCTTATGCCTTGTGGCTTTCGTTAGTGACCTATTCAGATGGTTTCTTGCCTTCCATTTGATGAGAAAAACATTGCTCAAGTCAATAGCTTATACGCAACAGAAATAAATTATCAGTTGCAAGAATCTCTAAGGAAACATATAAACAAATATATCGCAGAAATTAAATAGTAATAGAACACAAGAGACACTAATGAAAATCAGCTCCACCATTATAATAAAAATAGAGTACAAGAGAGTTTCAATCAGATGCACAAATAAGTACAAAACACCAATCAAACAATCAAAGCAACAAGCTTACAATAGAGCATGAAGAAGCTGAAAAATACCCAAAATAGAGGCTGTAGGGTGAATTGAATATCTCTTACACCTGGAAACGAATAGACAATGCAACTGATGAAAATGTCGAACTAGATGTTCCAAACCCACAAACCACATTAGCCTTATCCAGTGGTTAATAATAGTGAAAATGACGATTTACAGAAATTGCCCCGCGAAAATGCGAAAATGGTTTTCTCTTTTCTGCTCTCTTAAATGGCTGTTGTTCTCTCTCAAGATGAGATCTTACTCTTGCCCTAATCTACCACCTCTCCACCTAAACAAGTGAGACACAAATGGAATTGAAATATTAGGCTTTTTTCCACATAGGAAGGGAGCCCAGACCCAACATCAATTTCTACTTTGGTGAATTTGTTAGGCCTATATGTTATTTGTGTGAAAATTGTAAGATGAAGCAGATCAATGGTATACCTTTGTTAATGAAAACCTGAGACACTATCCCTATTAGTTGAAACTGAAACTCACAAAAAGTATACAACAAAAGTACTTGTTTCCCATGGAAGATTTGAGATAACTTTATTCTCAAAACTGACATTATTGCATTCTAATCAGATATCACAATCCCTACAAAACCAGCTCACAGTTAAAAACGGACTTTATGCTCCTTTTCTTCCTAATATCCGTAAAAAATACTGAATACAATTATGATTTTCCATATAAACAGTGCCTAGCACCATCTATGAATTGATGTTTATCATAAACATATTATCTTAATCAAAGGATTTGACATAAACTGGATATCCTAAATGTTGCAATATGTTGGAAATTGTCATTGAGGTTGACCCATACTTCACTTGCCAGTCTTGAAGTAGTTTCTTCCTGTCATATGCACTTGTTTATGTTAATTTGAGGGAATCATTGGATATGGTAATGTTATGAAAAGTGATTATTTCATTGAATTGTTGTTATGAAGTATTTCATTAATCAGTTCTAAAAGATGTGTAGATTCTTTCTATAATAACCTGCCAAAAATGCATATAATTTCCAAAGTTAATGCTCATATATACTCATAATGTTATAAAGAGAAGTGATATGAATTATGTTTAGACAATATCTCTTCAATATGGCTCTGGATGCTTGTGTTTTTTTGTCATCAAAGATTAGAGATAAACAATGGTCTTTTGCTCTGTGATATTCCATTGGAGATTTGAATTCCGTCACAAATAAATGTCATCATTTTATTAGATAATTTAAATATTTTAGTCAAATCCAGTCTCTATTTATCAATTATTAATTGTATTTAATTAGTAAGCATTGATATTATTGTGAAGATGCCATCCTCATAAGGGAAAAAGAAGTCATCTGTATCTCATTCTCGCAAACCAATAAAAGCATTAAATGGATAAATTTTTACATATTTTCCCTTATTTATGAAAAGATGTACATTTTCTCTAACATTCTTTTATCTAGCTCTCTGCATTTACACCTTTATCTTTTTTCTTCTCTTTTTCGCATGTGCCCAACCAATAGTGAATAGGGATAGAATTAACAAAACCTCCTTTATTTCTTATATTTTGGGTAAAAAGATATAAAGTGGTATGCTGATATACATAAACTAATAACATTGACAAGTGGTCCATTCATAATTTCTAATGTATTTTCTGGCACCACTCATTAATGAATTCAGATTCAATGTATTTATTAAATGCTCCTAATAAATACTCTTAAATGAATGGAATTGACCAAGAATATAATTCATTCATTCATAAATTAAAATGTACTTTTTAATAGGGGTGGGCATGGGCAGGGTTGGGCAGGGCGAGACCCCTGCCCGATGCCCTGCCCGAAGAATGAACGGGCTGTAAAATGCAGCCCGATGCCCGGCCCTGCCCACTAAAAGCCCTAATTATTTTGGGCTGGGCAAGGGTGGGCTGCCCACCCTGCCCAAATGATAACTCCTTATCTTATTCACATATGAAAAAAATAATTCCTTGTGAATTTCATAAACATTCCTGTAATTACTAATACCATATGTTTTAACTTCGTCCTAAGTAATATAAACTTCAAATGTATTCGATGATTTCACGTCTTGGGATATTTCAAAATAAGTTTACAACTTGAGTCTTGGAATTAAAAAAATACCATATGTCTTAACAAATATCCATACGTTAAAAATTAAACAACATCCATAATCCATTATAAATAAGAAAAAAAATATGATTGTAATTAAAGCCGTGAAGTCAAAGTAGTTTGTATCAATTCAATGTCCTAAAAGTTGATCAAATGATGAAGCATCTGGAAAGAAAATAAAAAGCAACTATAATTTAATACATCACAAAGTAAAGAAGAAATAAATCTACTTGTAAATAGTGTTTAGTGGTTAGGGCAAAAAAGAGAGGATCAGAAGAGTATTATACAATAGACAAAATATATTTTAAATAAAAATAGATATATGAAATAATATTTAATTGATATGAAATTTTATATTTTAAATAAATGAAAATAATTTTCAGGGCAGGGCCAAATGGGCAGGGCAGCACCCCTTGCCCGATGCCCGGCCCTGCCCGGTTATTAGCCCGCCCAAAACTGCCCAAAATTTTTTCGGGCCACTTTTTTAGGACTGGGCTGGGCAATTTTTTACAGGGCCAGGGTGGGCGCACCGGGCTACTGGACACCATGCTCACCCCTACTTTTTAACATCCCTCATTAACGAGTTCAAATGTCCAAGAAATGTTCAATGTATGTAATTTCATGTTTAAAGTGTGGGATGATTCTATATTCATTATTACAAATTTGGGCATTTATAACTTCTAATACATAGTAGTTACAGCTAATAAACGTCATGTATGTCTAGGCGGAGGTCACGCAAGAATATATAACGCTTAAACGTAATGGTTAATTATGCGTACCGTCATGTATTACAAGACGAATTAAATTCATGAAAATACAAAAATAACGGTTATAGTTAATAACTGCCATTTATTTAGTGACAAAAATGACGGTTTTTTTTAAAAAAAACCGACATGTAACATTTACAAATGATTCAACTTCCAACATTTTATATCAGTGAAGGCAAAACATAATGGTCTTTCAAAACAACTGTTATGTAACAGTTTCAAACCATCTGGCTTCCCCAAGTACCAGTTCATTGGTCATAACCCTTTGTAACATCGTTAGACCTTCATAAGTCATAACCCTTCGTAACATCCGTTAGACCTCCATTTAAACTCACTTATTCCTTGTGATTCATACTACTTTTGTTTAGCGGCCTCCTCCTTCTCTCTATCATGTTAGGATCCCAAGAAGATCCTCTGCCATCACCACTACCTCCACCACCACCTCCTCCTCCTCTTGAAATAGAGGCTCTAATGTAGTTGTTGGCAAGCCTTGACTGCCACACAAGGCGTCTCATGGCATACGCCAACAAGTTGAACAAGAAGTTGAACCTCATACTTCATCACAATGAGGTTGAATATAACTTGTAGTCAAACCCTTTATCTCCTTCCTCTAATAATGATAATGAAGAGGATGAAGAGAAGGAGGAGGATGGCAGTAGTGGTGGTGATGATTGAACACCACGATTGTACTTTTAAAATATTTTAAAAAATATGTTTAAAAAAGCAATTTCATACTTCACGGTTATTAATTAATAACCTAAAATATTCCTTTACTGTGGTTTTAAAAAACCAACATACTTAACGATTCTAACTTAATGAATGTAAATTAAAGCTTACGAAACCTTTTCTCTTCTCTATGCTGATCGACTCTAGGTGCCTCCTCATTACCCAATGATCATCAGGAGAATCAGACTACATCCTGTTCAACTTCCAATGTGTGCAATGATGGTTCTTTTTTTACCCTTCATTTGTTCCAGACATCTATTTAAACTCCCCATTTTCATTTGTTTTTTCCTACATTTTCTTCATTGTCCTTCTCTTTTTGTTCTCTCAATCATAAAGATGAAACGCCGTGTGGAAGAATTGCCAGAAAGCTCTCGGCATCATCCTCCACCTCCTCCTTCTCCTCCCCCATCCTCCTCCTCCTACTTCTCCTCCCTAATATCAGCCACCACTGCCTCTGCCTCCAGCTCTCCTCCTCCTCCTTTGCCTCCACTTTCTCCTTCGCCTCCAAATCTTATGCTTCCAGAACTAGACACAATGCTGCAACATGCAGAACACACCGACTATGTCATAAGGAAGCTTTCTTTCTACCTCTTGAGTATGAACAGGGAGGCCAATCTCATATACTTGATGAGTATAAGATTGGCCATGATCTTGGCTACTCCTCTAGTACAGAGTAGCCTGATGAACTCGCCACTGTTCTATTTTTTAAATGTACTATTGTAAAAAAAATACAGAATAAACACTACAAAAAAAAACATGATTTAGTAGCAATTAAAAATGGTTATTAGTAGCAGTTTTAACCGCTACAAACAACACACAAAATTGTATGTTGCAAGTGGTTTTGTAGCGGTTACTTAAAACCGCTACTCAAGCAAAATAACCGCTACTTTTTTTTATAGTGGTTCAATCCCACCGCTACAACATCGCCATAAGCAATAATCATTTTCTGTGATATTTGTAGCGATTATATAACCGCTACAAATATCAAAAAGTGAAATTTTCAAGGCAGGAAAAGAAAAATGAAATTTTTTTGCTATTTTGTTGTGGTTCATGAACCGCTACTAATATGAATTTTCTTTAATTAGTAGCGGTTATATAACCGCTACTAATTTCATCAAAATTCATGCCAAACAATTAATTTCAGTTTGAAAAAGACGCGTTAATTAATAGTGGTTTAGTAACCACTACAAAAATTAAGAAAATTTAAAAAAAAAATACAATCATTTGTTTCATTTTTTTATATTAAATTAAATAGTTTATTTTTTTAGTAGTTTAGCTAATTTAATTAGCTTATTATTCAATAGTTTAGCTCATTTATAAATTAAAAGGAATAATTTAATTGAGTTGGATAAGTATAAAGATTGTATTGATAATATTATTAAGGATAAGTAGATAACTAGGAACTATTATGTTGTCTACTACAATGTGATTGTGTATGCAAAATAGATGAAAATGAGATAAAGCTTTGAAATATCTGAAAAAAATGATGAGAATAAATTTTATGTGAAGGAAAGAAGTATTCAAATAAAAAATTTAAAAACTTGTTACTATATTTGATCGTATTGTTAAGCTCCTCAACTTATACAAAAAAATTTATAAATGAGAGAAAATGAAAGAGGGGTAAGGTGAAAAGAAATGGGGGAGTGTTTGAAATGATATATGGTTAGGGTATTTATAGGGATCCGTGTAGCATTTGTAGCGATTAATGTATCCATTTTATAGCGTTTTTTAATTAGTAGCGGTTATTTTTATTTTTGTCGCGGTTATATTATTTTATTTTTTTAAAATATTTTTTTTCAGTATTTTTTTAAAGACAAAAATATAATTTGAATTTGATCACTCATCCTCACCATCCCTACAGAAATTGTGTAGAAAAATTATTGTTAGTGATGTATTATTTTGTTTAAAAAAGAATTTAAATAATGTGGACTTACACCATAGTAGAGGTAAATTGTCATCGCCTTCAGGGAAGTAGTTTTCAAAATTGGCGAGCTGAAATGACTCACTCTTGTAGGCAATGTTATCGCCTTCACCCATCTCATAAAAGTATCGTGGCTTTAAATGAACGATCAAGTGCCAATCCCTGTGCCTCTCATCCTTGACATAATAAACCTGTTGTGCCTCTCATCCACGCTACCCCATCCCTCTGCCCCTTGCTCTACTGCTGCCACCCCACAAAATTGGTATGGGGACCTCAGGCTCCTTCCCCCTATCCTGTCTTGAAGCCATATCAACTACAAAAATTCAAAAAAAAAACATTTTAGTCACATTATTATGCAAAAATATAATAAAAATACAAATAAAATACGTATTGTCCGTACCTCAAGTACAAATAACGAGAAATGCTGTAGCAAAAACTCTTCTACAGATGTCTGAACGCTCAAATATAAAAGAAAACACTCAGAGAAACTTCAGAAAATAAAATGGCCAAATGAGAAAATGGAAGGGGGGCGGCTTTATATATTGGCGGAGTTTGTAGTGGTTCTTGAAATAACCGCTACAAATAAGCTAGGGCGGCTAAACTTTGTAGTGGTTCTATAATAACCGCTACAAATTACAAGACCTTTGAAGTTCAGTAGCAGTTATTGTACAAAACCACTACAATTTTCATGACCTCTGAAATTCTGTAGCGGTTATAGCCTTATAATCGCTACAAATAGGCGACATATAGAATTTTGTAGCGGTTTAATTGGTGAAACCGCTACAAATAACCGCCACACTATTGACGCGTCTTGGTCGCGCCAAGTGGCGGGAACTTTGTAGCGGTTTTTATTATATAACCGCTACAATTTTTGGCGGGAAATGCACCATATTTGTATCAGTTTTTTTATTAATCGCTACAAAAAATGTTGACAATCTGTCGCGCCATCTGGCGGTAGCTTGTCGCTACAAGTTTGTAACGGTTTAGTTTATAACCGCTACAAATTTTACTATTTATAGTGGTGAATTATAACGCTACAATTTCACCGCTACAAAATGCCATTTTTTTGTAGTGAAATGCTCACGGTTATTAGAAAACAACTATTATGAAATATAATAAATAATAGTTCATTAACCGTTCTTTGAAAACAACCATAAATTCGCAAGTAAATAACTGTGTTTATAAAACAATAGTCATAAAACTCATGGTATAGGAAAAACATATATGATTGCCCGGACTGATTCCTCTTCAACTTCCATTGCACGCTGATTGAACCATATTTTTATATGAATTTTCCATGATTAATTTGGGATTTTAATGTATTTTCTAGGACATTATTGTATTATTAAGCATTAATTTTGGTTAGGGACAATTATTTTGAATTAATGGAAATTAGGGGCAAAATGGTCAAAATTCATTAATTATTATATTTTTTATTGTCCCTTGAACTTTTGATATTACCTTGTGCTTAATTTTGCATTGTAGGTATTAAAGAAGGAAATTGAGGATTTGGGATGTTCAAATTAATTATTTTGAGGTGAATTGGGCCAAGTGGAAAGAAAGAAACGAAAAAAAAGGAACATAATAGGCCCAATCAGCTGAAGCCCAATACAAATACAAGTGAAAAGGGGGACAAAGAATTTCAAAATGACAAAAGATGCAAGTGTGCTATGAATCAACTTGGAGACATGGTGAATTCAAACAAATGAGCTTAAAATCATATGAAATTGAATGCAACAACACCACATAGAAGCTACCAAGTCAAATCAAGGCAAGAATTGCAATGAAGGCCATGCAAGCTACCTAACAACAAAAAAAAAAATTCTAAACTATATGCAAAGAAATAACAAAATATGCAAAACTAACAAGCTTCACTCGAGAAAACCCTTGTCAAAAGTGAATTTGACAATTAGATTACCTAGGAAGCCAATTACTTAGCTCCCCGGCAATGGCACCATTAATCATAATGCATCCTCTTGTACTATTGATGATTGTAAGCATAACACTTGTGAACATGTGGAATCTTGTATGAATGCCACTGTGGTTGATGTGAGTGATAAAGACCATAGCCTAGACAAAGATCTTTCTCTTGATTCTAATGACTTACATGATAGTTTCAAATTGGAAGATTTAAATACTTTGATTGATGATTTTACAAATTAAAATGATTCTTTCCATATGATTCTTTCTTATGATTTGCCACCCGATATAGAAAAAGAAAATGATTCTTTTGAAACTTCAAAAGTTTTAGGTGGTAATGATCTGAACAATTCTCTTTCTTCTTCCACTATTTTGCCTTCCACCTCTTGTGATTGCAATGATAATGTGATGTACCCCAACTCTATGTTGGATTCCGCACCTTCCACTTTACAAAAACAAGAGGATTTTCAAAAATTGACTGGTTGTCTCACTCCTACTGATGGGAGTGTCATTGATTTCCTTGGAAGTGATAGTTACTTAGAGAATTTGGAACTTAACATGCCTTTATTTCATTTGAAATCTCTCCATGTTTCTATTTTTGGATGGAATACTGATGTTTGCTCGGATCCTTTGCAAGCACATTCTTGGAAAGGTCGTCGGAGGAACCAACATCCACCGTACATCCTTGGACCTCTTCCGATTGATCTTGAGCCACCTCCACCAAGGAAATCCAATGCGGGAGAAGTTATTTTTAACAACAAATGCATGATTCTCATCAAGGATGAGAACTTCTTTTTCAAGCGACTTAAGATACCCTAACACAGGTTATCTTTTCCTCACTTGTTTTCTTCTTAAATCCTATGATTCTTTGAGCTTAATTGTTGTGTGAAGAAGATAAGTGTGGGGGAGGGACACAAACCAGTAGAAAAATGTAGAAGTTGCTTAGTTTAATAGGTATAATAAGAACCCCCTTTGTATGCTTTGCATCTTTTTGCCACCACCATACTTAATTACCATTGTTCCTTGAATTTCAATTTGCTAAACATTCTCTTTAGAGTTGCTTTACACATTGAGGACAATGTGTTGATTAAGTGTGGGGGAGGGAAGTATATTTCAAATCCCATTAATTGGTTGTTTTTAAATTATAAATGCCTTAAACTAGAAAATTTTTCAAAATTTTTCAAGAATGACTTGCCTTGATACATGTCCTAAGTGGTAAAGGGTCGCATTTGCCACTTTGGAATGTGATTTGTGAGAAATTCTTTGAACTTTCATGATTTCTAGTGTTTTGGCAACTTTTTGAAACCATGATTTTCTTTTCAAGTGAATGGGAAAAGAAATAAACCCACAATTGAATTTTTGCTTACTTCTTGTTTTGAGAAATGAAATCTTTCATATCATTAGTGCTTTTAAAAGTTGAGCATTCTTGTAATTGATTGCAATGTTTTGATTGATTATATTTGTAAGGTTAGCATTAAGAATAGTGAAGTAAATGCATTGTGGTTAGCTTCCTATGCAATTGATTGTATTGGAGTGAGCATTAGAGAGAAACCTTGTTGGAAGGTTAATTAAGCCTTGAATTCTTTCTATGTGTGCATGTTCACTTAGTCTTTCACCTTCTAGAACTTGTTTCAACTCTTCTTCAAAACAGGATTTGCATTAGTGTGATAAAAATGAAAGAGGCATTCATTCTAAACCCTTTTACCTAAACACAATCCTACATTCATTCACCATTTGTTACTCCCTTTGAGCCATTCCTATGTTGTATGCATGTCATTATTTCATAGTGTTCATGGTATTCTAACATCAAAGTGGTTTGCCAATAGGTAGTTGAACAAATTATATATGGAAATGCCATGTATATAGAAAAGAGAATTGAAAAAAATAAGTATATATGTTGAAAAAAAATATAGTTTGAAAAAAAAAACAGAAGAAGAAGAAAAGAGAAGTAGAAGAGAATTGAAAAAGAAGAGAAAAAGAAAATAAAGGTATTTAAAAAAAATGTGTATAGTTTAAGAAAGGAAAAGAAGAAGAAAAAAATTGAAAAAAAAAACAAAGAAAGAAAGAAGAGAAGAAGAAAAGAGAGAGAAAGTATTGTAAAAGAAAAAAAAAATAGAAAAGTGATGTGAATAAAGAAAGAAAAGCAAAAGAAATATTAAGAAGGCATTGGTTCATGAACTTAGAAAAAAAATTAGCAAGAGTTTTCAAGTTATTTAGATGCTATGAATTTATTCATTGACTTAAACTTGCATACCAACAATTTCTTCTTCTGTTTAATTCATTTCATCTAGCCTTCATCCATCATTACAAGCCTTTTAAAGCCCTCTTGATTCATTGCATTAAGTTCAATTAGTTGTGGAGAAGTTAGAGTTGTTACAAGCCTATGGTAAGGTGTTGATTAAGTGAATTAGAGTGAAATTATCCCAATGGGGTGAGATGAGTTAAACACTAATACCTTGAGAGCCTCTTGTGCTTCATTTTAATATTTTGGATTGTGTGGTTAACTAATTTCTTTGCATTGCTTGACTATGACTAGTGTTGACTTGAGAAATTTGATTACTTGATCCATTGCTTTCTAATTATGAAATTGCTCGTCTTTCAATTGCATTGATGATTGGAATTTAAAAAATTGTACTTAATTGCCTTTGTTCAGAAGTACAAAGGTCTAAGTGTGGGGGAATTGATTGAACCATATTTTTATATGAATTTTTCATGATTAATTTGGGATTTTAATGTATTTTCTAGGACATTATTGTATTATTAAGAATTAATTTTGGTTAGGGACAATTATTTTGAATTAATGGGAATTAGGGGCAAAATGGTCAAAATTCATTCATTATTATATTTTTTTATTGTCCCTTGAACTTTTGATATTACCTTGTGCTTACTTTTGCATTGTAGGTATTAAAGAAGGAAATTGAGGATTTGGGATGTTCAAATTAATTATTTTGAGGTGAATTGGGCCAAGTGGAAAGAAAGAAAAGAAAAAAAAAGGAACAGAATAGGCCCAATTAGCTGAAGTCCAGACGGATATCAGCTGAAAAAAAAAAAAGACAGAATAGAAGCAAGGTGGGCCGACTGGAACAGGCCCAAAATCAAGGAAAAGAAACAGGATCCGAGAGTGATTTCACTGAGTTGATAAACAAAAACGGGTACTCGGTGGACATGCATTCTAGATATGGGAGAGACCCGAGAGCAGCCGAATGGATATATCACAGATAGCGCCACACAAGTGGAGGAGGATCGAATCATCTCATCATCTGCTTCCTCTCTGCCCTTTCTTGTGTCGCCGGCGGCACAAGCTTCTCATCTCACCATTGCCACCGGCGACCACCTTGAAACAGAATCACAGACCCGAGAACCATTATACAGTGAACAGCACTGCTGGTCTGGAGAGAAGGAGACGCGAGAACATCACAGTGGCGGTTGCAACACTGGGGGAGAGAGGGACTTCTGTCTAAACTCGCCGATGATAGAAGAAGAACCACTCCATCAACACCACCATCACCTTCTTCATCACCGACCCTGCCTCAACCTCCATTGTCCTCCGTTGAGTTACTCCCACACAACTATTTCTCTGTTCTTTTCCCACTACTGTCACTGTCCTCTGTAATTTTTCCTTTGTTCACTGCCACTGTCACTTCTTCACCACTCCATCACCACCGACAGCTCATTCAACCATCTTCTCCTATCATCGTCTTCCTCTGTTTCAGACAGTCATCCATCACCGTCTCTCTATTCTCACTCTTTCACCACCATCCTTCTCCTTCCACTGTCGTTTGTTTTTCACTTCATCACCAGAATTCCTCTGTCTCACATAGCCAGAGTCCTTCTTTCTATTCCCCATTAAGTCGATATTGCCATTAGCTTCATTGGATATTTTGGTTGGGAAACTGATATGAATTGTGGCAGTGGCTATGTGTGACTAATTTTGCTTGCTACTTGGTGATGAGGATTTGTGCGTGAGTTTAATGGCATACATAGCGGAGTTTTTTTTGTCTAGAATTATATATTTAAATTTCCTAGTTTTAGGAATTATTGTATATGATTCTGGAACTAATATTGATGTTAATTGTCTCCGTTAGTTTGATATTTGTGATTGGATTGGATTTTTGTGGCTTGTGGGATTTTTATATATACATTTCCTTATTGATTCAATGAAATTGTATTATCTGCATGTTATTGTTAGATAATATAATCAACTTGGATTAATTGAGTGTCGTATTATCGCATTCATATTAAGAGGAAACAAGTTATAGTTATCCATTTTAATTGCACATTAAGTGGTTTTTAACAATATCTCAAGAGATAGTAGTTAGCTATGTTTGTAAGAGCTACTATTAATTGGGAATATTGGACTCAAGTGTTATCTTGAGGTTGTTCTTGAGACTTAATGAGTTTTAATTCCCATAATCTTTTTGAGTGAGGATTGTCACTTCTTCATTACCAAGAGCATTCTTTATTCATATTTTCCATTCCATTCCATTCACTTTTATTCATTTTCCATTTTTATAAATAAAATACAAAAAAAATATTAGATTAATATTTAAAAATTGCACTTTCTTTTAGTTATTAATTTAAAAATCCAAAAATCGTTTTCCCCTTGTTTTAATTGCATTTGTATGATAATTTGTTTACTTAGGTAGTTCAATAAAGGCTCCTCAAGTGAGACGACCCGAGTGTTGCATTATACTGTAATTCTCGGATTAAAAATATTTTGCGTTTGACCCCAAGGCGTAAAGACACGGTCAAATCATACGCTTCATTTCCAATCTATTTAAACTCTTCATTTTCATACATTTTCTTCACCATCTTCCTTTGTTCTCCTCATCATCATGGTTAGGCGATATGCTAAAGAAATGATGGAGATTCGTCCTCGCCAACTTCCACCTCCTTCTACTCTTCGTGCTGCTTCTGAAGAAATGCTAGAGATTCCTCCTTCCCAACTTGGTCCTCCACCTACTTCTCTTCCTCCATCTTCCCAACATGCTCTTCCTCCTCCTTCTCCGCTTGCTTCGCTTCCTCTTCCTCCACCCCGATCTGCTTCGCTTCCTCCTCCGACTAAACCTCCATGTCCTCCTCATGCTCCTCCTTCCCAACCTGCTCCTCTTCCTTCAGCCCGTGGCTGTCACTGCTACCGCTTCCTCATCACTCGTACTCATCTTTTCATATGATTCAGATCACTTCTCTGAAGATGATGGGTAGGTTTTATTTATTTTTGTTTTTAAGTTATATATATATATATATTAATGTAATGGCTCAAACATATATAAAAATAATAATAACATTCCTTATGGTTGTTATTAAAGAACAATGATAAACGTACCTCTCGGTCAATGAATTAAAATAACCGTTATAAAGGTAAAAATATAATTAGCAGTTTTTGCCAACTAATAGTTATATAAAACCTTAAACACTATAGATTTGTTAATAATATACCTCACGGTTACTTGAATATAACTATCATAAAAATAAGACTATTAGCGGTTCTTACCAACTAACCGTTATGTAAAATCTTAAAATCTAGAATGGGGGTTTGTTTGTAAAACATCCAAATAGTTAGACATTTGAAAACGTTGGCACTCAATCAAAAGTTCTAGATCTTTCAGCTCTGAGAAAGGCATCTGTTCAACTCAAAGTTTTCTTTCTTCAAGTTCTGGTCGGGTTGACATAAGGTTTGTGATTTTCTTTCATTGTACATTTTTGTGAATTTATTTTGGGCATGGATGATTATTGGGTTTTGATTGGGGTTTTTGTTACTACATGATTTATGCTAGATATGGTATTTGAATAAGTAGTGGATGTTTACTAATATCTAACTAGAGACTACTAGGATAGGGCAACATATTTCCTTGAGTTTGCATTTGTGCATAATCCCCCAAACGATGATTTGATTCTTTGCCCCTATGTAAAGTATGGCAATGTACAATGAAGTGATCGAGAAACTTGTATGTTGTACTTAGTGATTTATGGAATCGATCCTAGTTATACAGGTTGGACAAGGCATGGGGAGACAGGTAGTGGGGTGGCTGAACATATGAAAAGTTATGCATCACCTGATTTTGATATAAATGCATTTGACACCGACTGTCTGGATGATATGGCCAAGGCATTGAGAGAGGACCTTCGAGATTGTCTTAAAATGATGGAAACTTTGAAGGTCAATGTAGTGAAGCCATTGTATGAGGGGTGCACTGAGTTTACCTTATTGAGCACTATGTTGATGTTGTACAACTTGAAGGAGAGAAATAGGTGGTCTGATATGAGCTTCACATAATTGCTTGAGGCTTTGAATAAAATGCTACCTACCAAAATTGTGCTTCCACCAAAAACATATGCTACAAAGAAGATAGAAATCCTATCTATACAAAGATGCCATACTTTAGGGTGATTGAGGACATCTAGAAGTTAGATTATGTTGGCATTCGGGTTCCCATTTTCGATTGCAAGTGGGTTGACAATAATCACGGCTTGAGAATTGATGAGTTAGGCTTGATACAATTGAATTTGAACAAGGAAGGGTATAAAGAAGAATCTTTTATTTTGGCATCTCAGGCTAAAAAGTTTTCTACATCCATAATCCATCTAAACATGGATGGTATATTGTTTTGTTGACAAAATGAGGATATGAGTGATGAAGTTGAGGATGATTCATTCAATGGAAGGTCACTAGAATCATTAAATTTTGATGAAAAAGATGCTTTGTATGTCAAGCATGAATATAATGAAGGCATTTAGGTTTTAAAGAAGCACTACAAAAAAACATGAAATCTTCGACGGAAAAAATTTCTGCTGCAAATTCTGCCGGAAAAATGTCAGAAATTCCATCTTTTGTCACGGAATTTCCAACGAACTAATTCTGTCGCAAATTTACAACAAAATTTCTGTTGGAAATTTTATTCCGTCTCAAATTGCGAGGGAATTTCTGACCGAATTGAATTTCGTCGCAATTTCTCACAAAATTCAATTCCGTGGTAAAATTTAAAAATTATTATTATTTAATTAATTATTATTTTTAATTAAATTTAATTTTAAAAAATTACTTGTATAAAATTTATTAGTTATTAATTAATAAATTTTTAATTTATTTTTTAATTATTATTTTCTAATTTCTAAAATATTTTTAATTTTCAATCATAGGTTTTGGTCCCTGTAGGGGCAAAATGGTCATATAAAAATTTATTTATAAAAAATAAAATTTATTAGTTATTAATTAATGTTAATAAAAAATTAATTTTAGAAATTAGACAAAAATATAGTCATATGAAATTTATTTAAGATGTAAATTTTTTTAATTTGAAGTTAATTTGCAGCACCCCAAATTTTATATTCACCAAATATATTGTAATTATTTTAGAAATTCAATAAAATGGTGAATATTCATGAATTTGGAATTTATAAATTTTTATAAATGTTCATAATCATGAGAAAATGGGAAAAATAATTATGAAATTAATTTGGGTAATCTAAAAAGCCCAATATTAAGGTCCAAAAATAGAGAAGTAGTAGAGAAAATATTTGGTCAAAAAATATATGGGAATTGGCCAAAGAAAAATAAGAAAAGAAATTGGATTTAAAAGGTAATGGCAAAATCGTAATTTTGCCAATTTAGCACAAAATAAATTATTTTCCAATTAATTGTAGTTAATTTCAATTAATTAATAATAATAAAGGTGAAAAACATATTTATAATATTTTGGTTAATTAAATATAATTTTATGAAAAATTTGAGTAAAAGTGCAATTTTGATCAAAATTGAGACTTTACATGTATACGTAACCGGAACAAGTTGTGAAACCAATTGAGATCAAAGGGTAGGACCCTTAAGAGTCTCCTACATGTAGCATAAAGAAGGAAATATTGGTTGGGCTTAATGAGTATGGTTACATGTACATAAGGATTTATGTACATAAGTTAATTTTTGGAACTTAGGAAAATGAAACAAATGAATAAAATAAGGCAAAATATATGATAAATATCATCATCTTCCTTCTTTCTCCAGCATATCACGTCCACACAGACCTAAAATAAGAGAGAGAAAGTAGAGAGCATTTAGAGAGAGAAAGGAAAGAAATCTCACAAGGTAAGCCGATTTCTCTGATGATTTAGCTCCTAATGCGTATAACTCCGACTATAAGCTACTCCTCTTTGTTCTTTAAGGTTTGGAGGCTCAAAAATCTGTTGTAGAAGGGCTAGGTTTTCAATCATACTGAGGAAAAGCTAGTGGGAGCTTGAGGTAACTTCTAAACCTTTGTATATCGACTATTCTGGTTGCTGTAGACAATTTAATCGGTGAAATTTCGTCGGATTGTCTTTGTTTGTAAATTTTGGAAATGTGACATTAGAAGTGTTATGCTGCCCAATTTTAGTTCAAATGGCAGTTATAACTCAATTAGATGGTTAATAAAGTGGTAGGAGTATAAAGGAACGTGTTTACGGAACCGAAATCACAAAACCCCGATTTTTCTTGGACGATATCATAATTTAAGCTAGAGTTGTTAGAGGGCCTTAGAGTTGGATTTTCAATGATGTGATGGTTCCATTGAGTTCAGGAGCAAAAATTAGGTAGGATTACAGTTGGTCACTTTTTTGGAAAAGGCTGAAAAAGCATAATTACGAAAACGCCCATGAAACCCTTAAAGTAGGCTGCCAAGGGCAATTTCATAATTTGACATTGAATTTGGTAATTCTAAGCTTGGAAATGGATTCCTTGGGCAAAAATATGTCAAGATAGCTCATATCAAAATTTCAGGAAAAGTACAGTCGGGTTGGGTACAGCGGGGTTGGGTTAGGTCGGGGTTCCAGGGGCATTTTGGTAAATATTTACCATAAGCTAATATAACCACAATAAACACTATGGTAGTGCTTAAAATGATACATGGATAGGTTATAACCTATTTATTGTACATTTAACATTTTAGGCCCAAGTCGAGAGTCGACCCGTTTTACGAGGCACATGATACAAGAGTAATAGAGCTTTGAGGTAAGGACTACTATCTCTCATATACAATATGATTAATTGTATGTTATATGTTATTGTATTTCATGATATGAATGCGTGCTAGAGGCATAATACCTAGTTGTGGTTCAGTGCTCAGCCAAGGTATATCAAAAATCCTAACTGTGGCGGTGACTCAGCTGAGGTACATGTAGGGGTTCTAACTCGATGTTTGGCCCTGAAACTTGTGTACACATATGAATCAAATTGAACTTTCATTTTGCCTAATATGGTGCATTGCATATTTAATTTTCACATTTTATATGTCGATAGTATGTTTCTACTGGGATTCTTCAAAATCTCACCCCTTTTTCTAAACAAACATCTCAGTGGGTGCCAGTAGATCGAAAGGCAAAGACGTAGACACAGGGAAGTGATTGGCATGTGTCTCGAGGCAAAGTCAAAGTTCATGGTTATAGTTAGCTTATGTTTACAATACTTTTGAATATCTTGTAAATATTGAAAATACTGTCGTATTCTTTATTTTGTCTATAGACGACTCTGGAAGGTAAATGAATACTTTTATCAGTATATATGTACTTTTCTGTATGCGTGTGGAACTCGGTTTCTATTACTTTGCTTATATCAAAATGGAAATGGGTGTTGACATAATTTATATTAAAAATTACAATAATATATAAAATTATTTTATATTATTATTAGATTTGTATATAATAAACAAATATATATGTACCAATAATTGATTGTGTATAATAAGATTATATATATAATTGTGTAATAATAGAACGCCAAAGCAGTCGAGCCCATCCGGTAAGGCATCGCGCACTTACAGACAAAGTCGTGGGTTTGAACCAAAGAAGGCCAAGTTGAGTTGCATTTCTAGGAAAAAAGAGATTGTGACACGTGGCGGACTTGGGTGTCGGCTACAAGATGGAGGCTGCCGGAGCTGCCACGCGCCGCCGTCAGCAATGAGGTGGTTGCCGCCGGAGTTACTGCTTGGCTTTTTAAAATTTAAAAAATAAAAAAAAAAGTTTGTGATGGAATTTCTGATGAAATTGAATTTCGTCAAAAATTACGAGGGGATTTCTTACAGAATTCATTCCCTCAGAAAATTGAATTCCATCGGAAATTCCCTCACAATTTCTCAAATTTAAGATGGAAATTCTCTCAGAAATTTGCGACGGAATCTAAATTTCGTCAAAAATTGGTTTGTTACATAGTTATTAGCGACGGAATCCATTCCTTAAAAAATTCCGTCAAAAAATCTCAATTTTGTGACAAATTCCGTCAAGAAATTCAATGTTTTTTTGTAGTGAGGGGAAAATTATTATTTGACAAGTAGAGAAGAATTCAAGCTTAAAAAAGTAACTTCAAAAAAGCTAAGACTAGGAAAAGAAAAAGAGGCACTTAAGTTCTATGTTCAGACTGTGTATTATTGTTTTCCTATTGCCGGGCTGAGTTAATTTATGTGTTTTTATAGATGGTATATTATATTGTTGTTTGTTTATATGTTACTTATGAAAGTAAGTGGAAATCGATAGCAGCACCCCCTAAATTTTTTTTTTAAAAAAATGTTATAGATATTTAATGGTTATTTGTTAGAAACTGAAATCCATGTTTTGAAATTATCTAATAGTTTCTTACAATAAATGTTATATATATAACAATGGAGCAATACATTATAGGTGATATATTTGAACCATTATAAAGTTAAATTTTCCCCTATATTTAAATGTCTCTTTGCTTCTCTATTTCATTCATTAGCACACTTGTCTTAGTCTCTTAGATCAAATGTAAAAACCCCCAACCCACCAACCTCAGAACCCTACCACTCCAGTCATCTTTTCCGATTGTCTTTCATGTTCTTCAACCATCATTTTCAGTCGAACCACATCATCCACAAAGCCTTCTCTGTGATTCTCAGCGACAACTGGTCAAGTTGTTGCGCAAACTCTAACACGCATTTTTGTTCATTACTCACGTTTTCGTTCTTCAGACCTATCCAGGTCGTATTTCTTTGCGTTGTCTATCTAAACATATGGAGGTATGATTTCCCTTCTCCATTTTGCATTCTCCATTATTATTCACTTCGTGTTTTTAGGTTTTGACATAAGTCATGCTCATGTTTTTTTTCTTGTAAAAACTTTGATTGAAGGTTCTTCTCCTGTTATAGGAAATCATTAAAGATTAACAAAGATTTCACTATGTTGAGTGTGTGGAAAATAACCCCAAGAGTATAGAGTTGCTACAGGCCACATGTATAACTTACAAGAGGAGAACAGGATTCAAAACTATCTCTACAAGCTACATGTATAACCTACAGGGGGATATCACGATTCACAACTTGTCTCTCCATCATAATCATGTTAGCCTAGAGATCTAAAGGCCACCATTGATCCAAGTTAGCTCTTCTAGTGTCCACCACAAAATACTCATAGGAGGAACTATGTGCTGTGTGCTGTGTGCTTGTGCTTGTTGCTTGACCTGACCACCTTATTGTCATACCATCTATGACAAAAAAGGTAATATATATATATATGCATTAGATAAATTTTCTGCTTTAGCTTTGCTTATTGGATTTGAATATATAATAGAACAGAGGCTCACACATCGAGTATAGCCATGTAATTTGGGATGGATCAAATTCTCGGCTTTGTGACTAGGCTCAATAGAACTCCCTACCGTAAAGGGCACAAGGAGAATGTAGGCTTGAGTAAAACTTGATAGAGAATGGGAGATTAAATCTATAGAATGCCATCTGCTCCTTCTCATTAGGAAGCATATGGCATTCTATAGATCTAATCTCTCATTCTCTATCAACTCTTGTTTGAGGTTGCATACCCCTTGAGCCCTTTAAGGTAGGGAGTTCCATTGAACCTAGCCACAAAGTCGGGAATGTCTTAATCCATCCCAAATTGTATGGCTATACTCTATGTGCACAATTTCGTTCTGCATGCGGGGACAAAAGGAGAATCCCTATTTTTTGAAAATAACTTGGCTCAAAAGTTAACGTTATTAAATAACAACCATTATATATTTATACACTATATATGACAGCTATTTCATTAAACCTGTTAACATTTATAGCAAATAAATAATGGTTGCTATATAACAATAGTTATGTATGCTAAACTTTTATATAACGATTATTTTAAAAGAACCATTATATCTATTATAGAGTTTTATAAAAATTGTTTACTTTAAACTGTTATTTATTATGACAGCATTACGAACGTCATAACCTTATCGCATCTCAATACATAATTAGTGTTATAATAGAACCATTATAATAGATACAGAATAAATCACGGTTCAGAATCGTAATGTATCTGCACCAAGCTTTTATAGTACCCCGCATATACGATAGTTTAGAAATGTTTTGTATGGTAGTTAATAACCATCATATATCACAATTTCTGTTGTAGTGATAGAGGATAGATCATAAAGGAATAATTGTGCTTATCATAAGTTAATGTCCTTAAGCATAACCACTATAAGAGAGAAGAGGAAATATGAGCATATATCACTTTATGGCTTTAGAATGAGAGGATGCATGATGTAGAAACATTAAGAAGATGGATGATAGAGAGATATCTGGTAAAGAAGTGGAATTCATGTTCCAACTCCCACAATGGTAGAATTATTGTGAGCTTTCATTTTCAATGAAAATTTGACAGACCGAATTCTACAGTTTGGTATTGGTATACAAGTTGTCAAGGTTCTTTGTCATATACAGTAGATTGGTCAATCAACTTTCATTACATTGATGCACAATCCTTCATATGTGATTTGACCGTATCTTTGCGTCTTGGGGTCAAATACAAGATTTTTCATCCAAGAATTGCAGTATAATGCAATACTCGGGTCGTCTCTCTTTTCTCAAGGAGCCTTTAATTGAATCCTAGGTAATACTAAATGTCATGCAAAAGTAAATTCAATAAAACAAGGGAAAATTGATTTTTGGGTTTTTCTTGTTAAAAAAAATAAAAATAAATACAAGAAAATACAATTTAATTAAATATATAAATAAACACACCACTCAAATTAATTTAAATCATAGGCAAAGTATCTATATAAATCCCACAACACAAATTTAATCACACATTGTTCCAACAATAATTAAATAAAATATTTGAATAAGAAAAATAAAAACAACACTCCCCTGATTCAGATTCCACGTGCATGCATGAAGTCAAAAGTTGCAATATGTATGATGATGCCAGCATATATGTATGATGATGTCATCATGCATTAATCCAGTTAACGAACTGCAACACGTATTGACGCATTTCTCATTCGCAGATCCTCAAACTCGTGGCTCCAAGTGGTGTAACTCAAAATTTCAGCTGTCTCAATTTCTGCAACTCGGACTGGTGGTTGATGATGAAGAGCTCACCAGAATTGAGGAAGAGAGTGATGAGAGATCGCCGGAAATGGGGGCCGGAAAACTGCAAAACTTCACCGGAAAATTGGAAACCACACGGGAGTCACAGAAAAACCGATGGAAAATGATAGTGCAGTATTTGCATGATGAAAGGACGATGGTAGGAAGAAAATAAGACACAACGGAGGAGAAAATGTTTCACAAGAAATCAAGTTTCGCCGCAAGTGGGGGCCGGAAAACTAGAATAGTTCGCCGGAAAATGCAAAACTTGCTGAATTATCACAGAGAGGAGATGAGGGTGCTGCACTTATAGTTTTTGATGGCTTTTGGTGGAGAAAAACAGAAGGTGATGGTGGTTGGCATGAAGGTGCTGCTGGACTATGAGCAAGATGATGGTGTGGTGATGTAAATGAAGAACGTGGTGGTAAGGAAGGTGCCGAGGCTGGTAAAGGTGAATGGTGGTGATGAAGGGAAGAGGTCGGTGGTGTAAGTGGTGACCTCGTTCTTACTTCAACTCCCCGTTCTATAGTACCTTGGCAAAAGAAAATGGAGGAGGAAAATTGAAGAAGGAAGAGCTGCAGTTGCAGTCGGGATGCTCTCATGGTGGTGAAGATGGGGTATATATAGTGAGATTGACGCTGTCCATTTCCCTTCACCAACCATGTTAGGTGCAGTCTGAAAGCAAGCTGCAACACAAATCTTTCCATGATATGCGCGTGCATATAATTTCTACGTCTTCCAGAAGTGCACATGACAAAACCTGCCAGATTTTACTTTTCTGTCGGTTTGAATGTTGAATTTGTGGCTTGGGTCTTGTTCTGTAATTTTCCCCAGTAAATTTTCTTCATGAAAAAGCTTATAGGTACTTTTCTATAATTTGCTTTGGTCCTTTTCTATAATTTTCCTTGTATTCAAAATATTAATTCAGACTCCAAAAATCACCAATTGTGACCCAAAGCACCTGCAATGCAAAAATTAAGCATAAGGTAGTATTAAAAGATCAAGAGATCATATGTATAAATATTTAATAATTATGGCCATTTTACCCTTTTATTACAATTAATTCAATACAAATGCCTCTAATTAAAATGAGTGCTTAATCATGCGATAATGCCCTGGAAAATACATTAAGAGTCCCTATTTAATTAATTAAAAATATATAAAATTATGGTTAAATCAATTCCCCCACACTTAGACCTTTGTACTCCTGAACAAAGGAAATTGAGTACAAGACTTCAAATCCAAATTATTGCCACATTAAAAGGTGAGCAATTTCATAATTAGAAAGCAATAGATCAATTAAACATATTCTTCAAGTCAACATTAGTTATTGTTAATTGATGCAAAGAAATTAGTCAACTACACAAAATATTAGATGAAGCACAAGAGACTCTCAGAGTATTATTGTTTCACTTATCTCACCTTATTGGGATAATTTCACTCTAGCTCACTCAATGAACAACTTACCATAGGCTTGTAACAACTATAACATCTCCACTACTAATAGCAATTAATGTAATGAATCAAGAGGACTTCAAAGGGTTGTAATGATGGATAAAGGCTGAATGGAATGAAGAAAATAAATAGTTGATATGCAAGTCAAAATTATTGAACAAGTTCATAGTAACCAATTAACTTTAATAACTATTGCCAATTCTTTTCTTAATTCACGAACAAATGCCTTTTATTCACCTTCTTCTCTTTTTTTTTAACTACTTTTTTTTTTTTTTTGCATTTCAAATTGCTCAATTGTCTATTGGCAATTTACTTTGATTTCAGAATACCATGAACACTATGAATAAATGACTTGCATACAACATAGGAATGGCTCAAAAATGGGTAACAAAAAGGTGATAAATAAGGGTTTGTGTTTTGGTGAATGGGTTTAAAATGAATGCATCTTTCATTTTCATCACACTAATGCAAATGCCGTTTTGAAGAAGAGTTAAAACAAGTTCTAGAAGATGAAAAATAAGTGAACATGCACACATGGAAAGAATTTAAGATCCAAATAATCTTCCAATAAGGTTTTTGTCTAATGCTTCTTCTAACATAATTAATTGCATAGGAAACTAACCACAAAACATCAGCTTAACTTCTAGTGCTAACCTTACAAACACAATTAATCAAAACATTGCAATCAATTATAATCATGCTCAAATATTAAACACACTAATGATACAAAAACTTTTTTTTTTTTTTCAAAACAAGGAGTAAACAAGAATCCAATTGTGGGTTCATTTTTTTTTTCCATTCACTTGAAAACAAAATATGGTTTTTTAAAAAAATTTGCCAAAAACTAGATCTCATGGAAGCTCAAAAAACAATTTCTTGCAAATTACATGTCCAAAATGGTAAATGCGACCCTTTACCATTTATGTCATGCTTCAAAGCAAGTCATTCTTGAAAAAGTTTTGAAAAATTTTCTAGTTTAAGGCATTTTCACATTTAAAATCAACCATTGGGATTCAAAATGTATTTCCCTCCCCCACACTTAATCAACACATTGTCCTTAATGTGTAAACCAGGTTGAAATTCAAGGAACAATGGTAATTAAGTGCACACACAAAGGAAGAACAAAAGAAAAAAAAATACACGCA
This sequence comes from Inga oerstediana, assembly GCA_963210345.1. Classification (NCBI taxonomy): domain Eukaryota; kingdom Viridiplantae; phylum Streptophyta; class Magnoliopsida; order Fabales; family Fabaceae; genus Inga; species Inga oerstediana. The sequence continues at coordinate 83,974,622 of OY723401.1, read as the reverse complement.
AATTTTTTTTTTTTTAAACTACACTACTTCTACTGCAATGCCCTCCCCCCACACTTATCTCAAGCAATCAATAAAGCATACATAATAACTGATGAAAGATCATTGAAAGCAAAAGATAGTGAAAGGAGAAGAAGCAACCTGGCCTCAAGTAGGCTTTAATGGTGAATCACAGTAGAGCTTGAGCAGGTGTCCATTGACTTGGAACTCTTTTTCAGTAGTCTCATCAAGTAGCTCTACCATGCCAAATGAATGCACTTTGGTGACGGTGAAAGGCCCATACCATTTATCTTTAAGCTTCCCACTTAATAACTTGAATTGGGCCTTATACAACAGCACACGGTCACCTACTTTGAAATCCTTTCTCAAGATCTTCTTATCATGCAGCAACTTGGTCTTCTCTTTGTAAATGCGAGAGCTCTCATAAGCTTCTAGTCGCATTTCTTCAAGTTCTTGTAGTTGCAATTTCCTTTCCCAGCCTGTCTCTTCTATATCCATGTTGCACATTTTCACAGCCCAATAGGTTTTGTGCTCTAATTCCACCTGAATATGACAAGCCTTTCCATGGATAAGTCGGTAAGGAGACATTCCTATTGGTGTCTTAAAAGCAGTTCTATAGGCCCATAGTGCTTCCTCTAACCTTAAGCTCCAATCCTTCCTTAAAGGCTTGACTATCTTTTCTAGAATCTGTTTGATCTCTCGGTTGGATACTTCTGCTTGCCCATTTGTTTGTGGATGGTAAGGGGTAGAAGTTTTGTGAGTCACCCCAAGCTTAGCAAGTAAGTTATCAATAACCTTATTGCAAAAGTGGGTTCCTCTATCACTTACTATAGCTTGCGGTACTCCAAATCTACAAAAGTTATAAGACTTGAGAAACTTGGAAACCGTTTGGGCATCATCCTTCCTAGTAGGAATAGCTTCGACCCATCTAGAGAGGTAATCCACAGCTAACAAGATATAGCTATAGCCTGATGAGGGTGGAAAAGGGCCCATAAAGTCTATACCCCATACATCAAATATCTCACAAAAAAGCATAGGTTGTTGTGGCATCTCGTGCCGTTTTCCTAGCCCCCCAAATCTTTGGCATTTATCACATGCCTTACAATATGAGTATGAATCCTTGAAAAGGGTGGGCCAGTAAAACCCAGCATCTAATACTTTCCTAGATGTCTTCTTGGCACTAAAGTGTCCACCACAAATCATAGAGTGGCAAGCGGACAGTATGTCCTTAGTTTCAGTCTCTGGAACACATCTCCTAATAACTTGATCATTGCATAGTCTCCACAAATAGGGCTCATCCCAAATGTAGTGTTCAGCTTCTCGTCTAAGTTTCTGAGCCTGAAAGGAAGACATATGCTCAGGGATAAGACCGGTCACAATATAGTTGACAAGACTAGCAAACCAAGGAACATAAATAGATATAGACATTAGGGATGTATCAGGAAAGTTATCACAAACAAGATCAGAGTCAAGTACTCCCCTTGTGCCATCCGGTAGTCTACTCAAGTGATCCGCTACAAGGTTTGCAGTTCCAGGCCTATCCTTAATGCTAATGTCGAACTCTTGTAGCAGTAACATCCATCTAATAAGCCTTGGCTTGGACTGAGGCTTGGTGAAGAGAAACTTCACAGCTGCATGATCTGTATACACAACCACTTTGGAATTGATTAAATATTGTCTGAACTTATCTAATGCAAATATCACAACAAACAGTTCTTTTTCAGTGGTAGTATAATTCCTTTGTGCACTGTCTAGGGTTTTGGATGCGTAAGCAATCACATGGAACAACTTGTTATGCTTTTGCCCTAGCATGACCCCCACAGCAGAATTGGAGGCATCGCATGCTAGTTCAAAGGGTAAGGTCCAATCTGGTGCACTCAGAATAGGGGGTGAAATCAAGTGTGATTTTAATTCATCAAATGCTTGTTTACATAAATCATCAAAGATGAAATCAACATTCTTTTGCAATAATTTGGATAATGGTAGAGCTATCTTGCTGAAATCTTTTATGAATCGTCGGTAAAAACCCACATGCCCTATGAAAGAACGAAGTGTTTTAACATTAGTAGGGTAGGGCAAGGAGGAAATTACCTCAATTTTAGCTCTATCAACTTCAATGCCCTTGCTAATATCAAGTGACCAAGTACTATTCCATGATCAACCATGAAATGGCACTTCTCATAATTCAAAATTAAATTTTTCTCAATGCATCTAGCAAGAACCTTGTCCAAACTATTTAAACAAGTATCAAATGAATTTCCATACATTGTAAAATCGTCCATAAAAACTTCCATACAATTTTCTAGGAAATCACTGAACAGTGACATCATACAACGTTGGAAAGTGCCAGGTGCATTGCACAATCCGAACGGCATTCTCCTATACGCATAGGTTCCAAATGGACAAGTAAAGGTGGTCTTTTCTTGATCTTTCGGAGCCACTGGGATCTGAAAATATCCTGAATAACCATCTAAAAAACAATAGTGACTCTTACCTTCCAACCTTTCAAGCATCTGATCAATGAAAGGCAAGGGAAAATGATCTTTCCTACAGGCTTCATTCAATTTCCTGTAATATATGCATACTCGCCAAGCATTTTGCACCCTAGTAGGTATCAATTCATTATTTTCATTTTTTATCACAGTGATCCCACTCTTCTTAGGTACAACCTGTACTGGACTAACCCATTCACTATCAGAAATTGGGTAGATGATACCCGCACTCAATAATTTTGTCACTTCTTTCTTGACCACATCTAGAATCAGGGGGTTGAGTCGTCGTTGAGGCTGCCTAAGAGGTTTGGATTCCTCATGTAAGAGGATCCGATGGGTACAAATAGCAGGATTGATTCCAGGAATGTCAGCTAAAGTCCAACCTAGAGCTTTTTGATTTTTACTTAAAAACATCAAGCAATCTTTCCTCCTCACTCACAGTCAAAGAATTTGAAATAATCACAGGCAATTTTCCATTAGCAGCAAGGAAAGCATATTTCAAATTAGGGGGAAGAGGTTTAAGCTCTAATTCAGGAGGTTGAACAATAGAGGGAATTAGTGTAGGAAGATTAAGGGTAGTGAAAATACTCCCTTTTTAAGACTTATGAGATGCATGACTTGTGCTAGGCTCCGTAGATTCTACCAATTGAGCATTGGTCTTCCCAAGTGTTGAACCAACATTCAGTTGGTCTACAGCAGCAACAGGCTTGGGGAAAGCAGCTTCCTTCATACCTACTTCACAAGAAGTGATTAGTTCATTCAAAAATCGTAGGGTATGAGGAGTAATCTTTGTTCGAGGCTTAGATGATGAGTTAAGAAGTGGCCCTTTAACCATATTGCGTTTAGCATCAAAATGAGTCACACAAGAGGAGGTCTTGATTGGCGTAAGGGCTATCTCATGCAAAGTGTCCATGTCTTGATTACCAATCTCACATTCAGACTCTTCAGCTGGTTTATGACCTAAAACATTGGCAAGAATACCTTCATCCCAACCACCATCACCTTCGGTTTTCTCACACAGGCAACCCCAAATCAATTTCTCAATTGACACTTAGTTAACCATGGAGTCAAAAATGATTCCCCGGCAACGGCGCCATTGATTTGACCGTATCTTTGCGTCTTGGGGTCAAATATAAGATTTTTAATTCAAGAATTGCAGTATAATGCAATACTCGGGTCGTCTCTCTTTTCTCAAGGAGCCTTTAATTGAATCCTAGGTAATACTAAATGTCATGCAAAAGCAAATTCAATAAAACAAGGGAAAATTGATTTTTGGGTTTTTCTTGTTAAAAAAAATAAAAATAAATAAAAGAAAATACAATTTAATTAAATATATAAATAAATACACCACTCAAATTAATTTAAATCATAGGCAAAGTATCTATATAAATCCCACAACACAAATTTAATCACACATTGTTCCAACAATAATCAAATAAAATATTTGAATAAGAAAAATAAAAACAACACTCCCCTTATTCAGATTCCACGTGCATGAATGAAGTCAAAAGTTGCAATATGTATGATGATGTCAGCATATATGTATGATGATGTCATCATGCATTAATCCAGTTAACGAACTGCAACACGTATTGACGCATTTCTCATTCGCAGATCCTCAAACTCGTGGCTCCAGGTGGTGTAACTCAAAATTTCAGCTGTCTCAATTTCTGCAACTCGGACTGGTGGTTGATGATGAAGAGCTCGCCAGAATTGAGGAAGAGAGTGATGAGAGGTCGCCGGAAATGGGGGCCAGAAAACTGCAAAAACTTCACCGGAAAATTGGAAACCACACGGGAGTCACAGAAAAACCGATGGAAAATGATAGTGCGGTATTTGCATGATGAAAGGACGATGGTAGGAAGAAAATAAGACACAACGGAGGAGAAAATGTTTCACAAGAAATCAAGTTTCGCCGGAAGTGGGGGCCGGAAAACTAGAATAGTTCGCCGGAAAATGCAAAACTTGCTGAATTATCACAGAGAGGAGATGAGGGTGCTGCACTTGTAGTTTTTGATGGCTTTTGGTGGAGAAAAACAGAGAAAAACAGAAGGTGGTGGTGGTTGGGATGAAGGTGCTGCTGGACTGTGAGCAAGATGATGGTGTGGTGATGAAAATGAAGAACGTGGTGGTAAGGAAGGTGCCGAGCTAGTAAAGGTGAATGGTGGTGATAAAGGGAAGAGGTCGGTGGTGTAAGTGGTGACCTCGTTCTTACTTCAACTCCCCGTTCTGTAGTACCTCGGCAAAAGAAAATGGAAGAAGAAAATTTAAGAAGGAAGAGTTGCAGTCGGGATGCCTCCTGGTGGTGAAGATGGAGGTATATATAGTGAGATTGCCGCTGTCCATTTCCCTTCACCAACCATGTTAGGTGCAGTCTGAAAGCAAGCTGCAACACAAATCTTTCCGTGATATGCGCGTGCATATAATTTCTACGTCTTCCAGAAGTTCAACGAAAAACCCCCCAGATTTTGCTTTTCTGTCGGTTTGAATGTTGAATTTGTGGCTTGGGTCTTGTTCTGTAATTTTCTCCAATAAATTTTCCTCATGAAAAAGCTGATGGGTACTTTTCTGTAATTTGCTCTTGTCCCTTTCTATAATTTTCCTTGTATTCAAAATATTAATTCAGACTCCAAAAATCACCAATTGTGACCCAAAGCACCTGCAATGCAAAAATTAAGCATAAGGTAGTATTAAAAGTTCAAGAGATCATATGTATAAATATTTAATAATTATGGCCATTTTACCCTTTTATTACAATTAATTCAATACAAATGCCTCTAATTAAAATGAGTGCTTAATCATGCGATAATGCCCTGGAAAATACATTAAGAGTCCCTATTTAATTAATTAAAAATATATAAAATTATGGTTAAATTAATATGTTTTAGGAGTTGGAGTTGGAACATAGAATTCCATTTCTTTGACGATATCCTATGAAGCACCAATACTGTAACTTATTGAATGTATTGTATTCAGTATGTATCCATTACTCGATACATTCAGGTATTTCATATATATTAAAAAAGTATTAAAATATATTTTTCAATTAGAACAATTTTAATTTTAAATATGGATCCAATACTTAAAACTTAAGGTCAATCCTTGAAGAGAATGCTTCAGTACATTTTTTTATCAGAAATTAAAATAAATTCAAGATATATTATATTTACTTAACAATAAATATTATATTAAACAGAATTTTATTATATCTAGCAATATTTATGTCACAACCCAAAATCAACGTCGTGACTGGCGCATAGGCTAAACCAAATGATTCCATTTAGCCTAGCAAGCCTAAACAAACCATACAGACCATCAGACATAACCTTTGCAACAATAAGAGTCCAACGCTGCCATAGTAGTCATAATGTCAGAGGACCCCATATGAATGGATTCTTGAATAAGTCTATGAAAAAAAATTGTGAAGAGAGGAATGAGTCTATCACTAACTCAGTGAGGACATAGATAGCAAAGCGCACGGAAGTCAAACAAAGGCGCATAAGAGTTTTTCGAAAACGCATTTGAGGGAGGGAAATTGAATAAAATCGAAATCATCCAATAGCATATGCCAACAACCACAAGACATTCAACTACAACTATAATCTCACTTACACATTCCTTGACCATCTCACTTATCTCTTCTGGCACATATCTATGTAACCCATGGTAAGTAACAGTCGTACGTCTCACCTACACACACACACATCATACTTCGCACATACATTTTAGGTATCATGGTGAGCAATAACCGTCTCACCTATATATCCCACACACATAAATATAATACATCTCATATATATATATATATATATATTCCATAAAACACACACACGCACGCACGCACGCACACATCATATACATCCCAAAAATATTGTTCCTCCATAAAAATAAATCAATTAAATATTTGAAAAAGAAAACAAAAAAGAAATTTTGAATTCAAATTAATTAATAAAAAGAGAGGTTGAAAGAAGGTTTAAAAAATAATTAAGAAAATATGTTTTTTACAAATGAAAAATCAATTTAATATTTTGAAAACATGAAGGAGAATTCGAAAACAACGTTGAACAAAGAGTAAGAAAATACATGTCAACTTAAATTTATTATCAAAGCATAGGAAAGTGGAACATAAGAAGTATAAATTAAATATCCACACTAACCAATGCCATCACAATAATTAAGTTCAAAAAATTATAAAGTTTTTCGATAAAACAAATACAATACCGCTCACAGTTAAGGAGAGAGAAAAAAAAAGATTTGGAATTGCTTCCCAAGCGAACTAGAATAAAAACAAGAAAAAGATATTTAAGGGTTAGAAATATAGCAAAGGTGGAAATAGATAGTGTCACCTTGCTATTCATGCTCTCACCTATTGGGATCAATAGTTGAGAATTGAGATCCCTTTTTAACCTCTCTGGGACCTATTGGAGAGTCTCCACGAATACCACCTATAGGCAATACTTTCACATAGCCTTATTGATAATTTACCAAAATAAGAATTTCTCTATTCTTTTTCTATTCATCCTGTGATGCTCAAATCCTAAGACCTAATCTTAAATTATATTTTTTACAAATCTAAATTCTTTATGTTATAAGAATGAAGTCTCATCCCTTTAAACTAATTGTATTCAAAAGTTATCTCATGGGGGAAAATAAATGTTTGATATAACAACTAAGGCAATTTATTCGAGACAACACTAAGAAGCAATTGCCATGATGCCAATTTCGAATAAGGACAAGCATGATGTGGTCCATATGGTTCATAAATTGTAACTAGATGGAGGAAAATGTAAGTGGAAGTATTTAATTGAAAGAAGGAAGAAAGAGTGTGCGTGTGTGATATAACCGAGAAATATGTTGTATAATACTTTATAGTTAAAAAAATAAATAGTAAAGTATTAGTCACAAGAGAAAGAGGTTTATTTGATGGTTGATTGTGTATAATCGTAAATTATAATACTATCATACTTGACGGTTATTTGGAAAAACCGTGATATATTGTGTGATACTTGGTGGTTACTGGTGAATAACTGTTAAGTATGCATGACTAATTTTAAAATTTAAAAAAAAAAAATTGGAGGGCTCACTTTCGATCAACTCCTGCAAAATTAGTAAATTACCTATAAAAACAACATATATATATACCAAACACTCAAATAGATCCAGTTCTGGCTGAAGGTATCAAAATATTCAAAATAGCTAATTCGGGCCAACAATTGCCAACAACTTAAAACAAATCTTCCAATACTATCTATACAAATATGAGTACATCAAAGGTAAGGGAATTTATATGATCAAGTGCCTCATTTTCTTTTCCTAGACTTTATAAGTTTCATGCTCTTTTTAGTAACAATTATTTTCTTTAATTTGCGAAGAAACTCCCCCTCTTTGATATCCAAATTCCTTCATTGTGACGTACAAAGCATTGTCCTCATTGAATTGTGTTTCAAGTGACAAACCATGGAAAGGATCATCCTCATTGAATTCACTATCTGCATACTCATTTGTTTTATTTGATAACAAAACAATAGACCATTCTTTATTAGCAAGATTAAGAACATATAACACCTGTTTAGCTTAAGAACCCAAAATGAAAGGCTCTTCTTTATACCCTTGCTTGTTCAAATTCAATTATATCAACCCTAACTCATCCACTTTCAAAGCATTATTATTGTCAACCTACTTGCATTTAAAAATCGAATCCTGAAATCTTGTGTAATCCAACTCCCAAATGTGCTCAACCACCCCATAGTATGATATATTCACATAGATAATATTCTTATCTTTTGCACTTGATACATGCATGATGTTAGCAATGACAGTTATCACACTTGATACATGCATGGAGTGAACTCATACCTCTTCAACTTTGTCTTCCCTTCTCAGATGTTTGCAATATCAATAAATTGTTGCTCTTCTTCTCTCTATCTTTTGTTCGTCTCTCCTCCCTCTACTCAATCTGAATCTAGATCGCCCCTCTGAAAGGGGAAAAAAATCTAACTCGAGTGACTCAAGCTAAGCAAGACTGGCCAGTTGACTGGTTCACTGAGTTCCTAGTCAACTTGTCCGGTTTGAGTTTAATGACACTATACCTACATATTACATTAGGGTGAAACATCATTTCAATGAGTTATCCTCAGTATTGCATGTCACAGTATGGTTTCATGGCCTTTTTTAAAACTTTGCACTAAGCTCAATTTTAAAATTGCCATAGTCCTTCAGAAATCATGCTTAGAATAACTACTACAAGGCCAAGCCATTTAGAACATGCTTTGATCTCAATATTAGTGTAAAAATTCAGCATTCAATTGACATATCTGGAAATTTTCTGATCCTAGTTTTATGTCTTGGAAATAGAAGTGGTTGACAATTTAGCCTATATTCTAGATATATACGCTAGAGCACATAATGCATGAAGTTTCCATTCTATTGAATACTTTATATGAATTGTGTGGATACAAAGCAGGATCTTAGCTCTAATTCTCTAGAGAGTTCTCAATCCCTCTGTATTTCTTTTTATTTCTACATCATGAGGTTTTCTGTCTCTCCTATTCATGCTTTATATATATATATATATATATAACTACAAAAAAAAAAGATAATTCGTAGCGGTGTATTTATAGCGGTTAGAATAAACCGCTACAAATATCAGGATTTGTAGCGGTTTTGAGTAACACCGCTACAAATTTGTAACGATATGCTTCGCATGAAATGGCTCGTGGGTTAGGAAACACGATTTGTAGCAGTTCACAAGACATAACTGCTACAAATTTTGGCGCCAAACCCGCGCCAAATTTGTCGCGGTTATTTTGTAGCGGTTAGTCTATATTAACCGCTACAAATGTGGCGCCAACTTGGCGCGAAGCTAGCGCGACTATTGTGGTAATTTTTTTGTAGCGGTTTTTACAATAGTAACTGCTACAAAATTTAGAAGGCCGTCTATTTGTAGCGGTTACAAAGAACCACTACAAAATTTAACTCATATTTGTAGCGGTTATAGTGTATAACCGCTACCGAATGTATTTAAAATAAATATTTATTAAAAAATAAATAAATAAAATATTTGTAGCGGTTTATAAATATAAACTGCTATAAAATATAAATATTTGTAGCGGTTAAATAGATGAAACCGTTACAAAGTGATGCGTAACTTTGTAGCGGTTTTACAAACAAAACCGCTACAAATTGAACATTTGAAATTTGAAAAATTTTAATTACCGCCAATGATTATGAATATTTGTAGCGGTTTTTTAATACTAACCTCTAGAAAGTGTTCATTTAAAATTTGAATATTTTAATTCCCGCTAACAATCATAAACATTTGTAGCAGTTTTTTTGACATAACCGCTACAAAGTATTGCACATTGAAAATTTGAATTTCAAATCCTGTCAACGGTAGTGAAAATTTGTAGCGGTTTTTTTCGTATAACCGCTACAGAATAAATTTGAAATAAATATTTATAAAAAAAATAAATAAAAAAATGAATTTGTAGCGGTTTTTATATATAAACCGCTACAAAGTATAAATATTTGTAGCGGTTTTACAAACAAAACCGCTACAAATTAAACATTTGAAATTTAAAATATTTTTTTAAAAAAATTCAAAAAAATATTAGTAGGGGTTCTGAAACCGCTACAAAATCAAAATAAAACCGCTACAAGTGTGAAATATTTTTATTATAAAAAAAATCAGACTAACATTTGTAGGGGTTATGAAACCGTTACAAAATCAAATAAAACTGCTACAAATAATGTCACATAAACCGCTACAAATATCAACCGCTACAAAACTTGTGACATTAACCGCTACAAGCGCTACGTAGATTCCTATAAATACCTTTATCACACCTCATTTCAAACACTCCTCCATTTCTTTCAACCTTTCTTCTCTTTCATTTTCTCTCATCTAACTTTTTTTTTAAAAAGGCAAAGAGCTTAGTAAGGTGATCAAATATAGTAAAAGAAATTTCAATTCTTTGATTTCAACATTTTCTCCCTTCTCATAATATTTATACTCATTATCTGCACATTCTCAATAATATTATCTATATAAAGTTTATACTTATCTAACTTAATTTAATCATTTTTTATAAATAATAACGATATCATTTAAGTTACTTAAATAATAAACTATTCAACACAATATTATAACAATGGACTCAAATAATTATATAATTTTTTTAAAAAAAAAATTCCCAAAATTTTGTAGCGATTTTAGAACCGCTACAAATTTAAACTCAAAATAGTATTAAATTTTTGGCGTTGCTTTTGAAATTCCCATTTGAATTTAGTAGCGGTTTTCCAACCGCTACAAAATTGAAGCCAAATTTTCATTTTTTATTTTTCGCCAAGCGAAATTGTGGCGCCAACATTTGTAGCGGTTTAGTAACCGCTACTAAATTTGTAGCGGTTGTGTTACATGAGTAGCGGTTTTTGTAAACCGCTACAAAACCGCTTGCAACATACGATTTTAGTAGCGGTTTTTACAACCGCTACTAATAACCATTTTTAACCGCTATTAAATCGTATTTTTTTTGTAGTGTATATTACAATAGCTAGTCTTGTACTGTGTTGCATGAGCTTCAATCCATTGTCAATTGAACTTCACTTATCAAAATAAGCTGAAAATATATTTTCTTCAATGTATGTTAAATTTTTTGGTAATGGATTTGAACATAGGTATTAGAGTAAACACTGTCTAAATAATGTTTTTAGAGTTCCCACACTGTATTTATATATAAATTCAAATGCAAAGAATTTCTGTGAATAAAATTCTGTGGTAGAAATTAGAATTTTAACCCTTTTCAATGTAATCATTGTAGACCATTTAAATATTTTGGGAGACTATAGTGAAGATGTCATCATCTCAAGATAGAGGAATAGAAACTGTTGTTTAATTTGTATGTTTTCATTTCTACAAAATTCTTTAAAAACCTAATTAAATTGAATTCTCTCAAGAATAAAAATTATATGCAAACATCTCATCCAATTTTGTATTGTGAAAATTTAGAATATAGGATGTTTGTGTAATATCTGAAACTAAGGGTTATTTGCAAAGGTTATAAACTTAAACGATGTTAATTTATTTAGAATCTCATTCTTTTAAAAAAAAAAATTTCACAATTGTCATAAATGAAAAATCAAACTCATTAAATGCTCCTAAAATACAATAAATGACATCGATCAATAACATTAAGGAGTTCAGGTGCAATGTATTTATTTAGCATAAATTCTAATGTATTTGTTTTTGAACCACTCATTAATAAGATCAGGTTCAATGTATTTATTTAGCATATCATTACTTTTAAAAAACAATTACTCTCTCCAATCCTAAATATAACATCTAATTCACTTTTTCTTGAGAGATTAAAGAAACTAAATATTACTTAATTACAGTATATGTTGTGTGTTATTAGATTATATATCAGTTTATAAGTCAGACTAAATATATTACTTAATTACAGTATATGTATGTATGTATGTATGCATGCTTTAAAATAATTTATTTAGTTTCGTTAATCTCTTTAAAAAATGCCAACTAGATATTATATTTAGGACATGAAGTAAAAAGTTCACAATTGTCATAAATGAAAAATCAAATTCATTAAATACTCCTAATAAATGCACATAAGTGAATATTATAACATTCATAAGAGAGGTTCAATGTATATAATTTCATATTCATTATGTGAGAGTTTTATTTAAAGGACAGATCTTAGAGGAGTAATATGTGCTCCGCATAGACTTATTTCCTTAAGCATAAGCATGAGAAGAGAGATTTCCTCTGTATGCTAGGGAAAACAATGTCTACCCTTACAGGATGGCTTGATATAAAGGAAGGACAATATCATGAAAGGAAGGCCAATATCATGAAAAAAGTAAGTGAACTTAGCATCCTCTGTGGTGTTGAGGCAGGAGCAATCATTTTCAGTGGTGATCCCTCTGATCCTACACCGGAAGTTTGGCTTGATATAAAGGAAGGACAATATCATGAAAGGAAGGCCAATATCATGAAAAAAGTAAGTGAACTTAGCATCCTCTGTGGTGTTGAGGCAGGAGCAATCATTTTCAGTGGTGATCCCTCTGATCCTACACCGGAAGTTTGGCCAGACCATGAAGGTGTCCAACAACTGATCGAGAGGTGCCATGCTAGGCCTATCCCGCGAAGGACTTTGACCATATATGAAGTAATACAGCATAGGATCAATGTAGGGAAAGAACTTCTAATGAGAAAACGGCAAGAAAATCATGTAGAAGAGATTTCCCAACAAATGATCCAATGTTTAGCAGGGAAAGCAGTGCCCAACCCTACAAATTGGAATGATATGAAGACGTTAGTTGAGAAGACTTTGAAGAACAATGCCAACAATAAGTAAATTGAAAAGTCAGGCCAATGGTTATCCATATTATTAGTAGCGGAAGATTCTTAATTATCCTTGTTCTCATAGTTCATCAATGTTTTGTGTCGCTTGTGTTCAAAGTTAAGAGACAATAATCATCTTTTGGGCTATGAAGTTGGATTGCAGATTTGAATTAGATATTTTGGTATGTTTGTTGAGCATTTGCTGTGCAGGGAATGCCTGTCACTGACCTGTTTAATGTATTGCATTTTTCTCATGATATTCGTTAGTGACCTATTGAGATGGTTTCTTGACTTTCATTTGATGTGAAAAGCACAGCTCAAGTTAATAGCTTATCGGCAACATAAATAAATTCTCATCACTTGCAAGAATCTCTGAGGAAACACATAAATAAATATATGACAGAAATTAAATAGTCATAGAGTACAGGAGTCATCAATGAAAATCAGCTCCACTCTGATCAAAATATTATACAAGAGAGCTGAAAAATACCCAAAATAAATGTTGTAGCGTGGACTAAATATCTCTCACACCCAAGAAATGAATAGGCGATGCAGCCACTGAAAACGTCAAACAAGATGTTCCAAACCCACTAAACCCATTAGCCTGATCCAATGGTTGACAAAAACGCAAACGAAGATTTACACTGCCTTGTAAAGATGCAAAAATGGTTTTCTCTTGTCTTTTCTTTTCTTTTCTTTTAAATGGCTACTCTTCTCTCTCAAGATGAGACCTCATAATCTGACCCCTCTCCATATAAACAAGTGAGACACAAATGAAATTAAAATATTGGGCTTTTTCCACATGGGATGGGAAGGGAGCCCAAACCCAACATCATTTTCTATTAGTTTCTTCGGCCTATATGTCATTTGTGTGGAAATTGTAAGATGAAGCAAATCAATGGTACACCCTTGTTATTTAAAAAAAAAAAAAAAACCAAGACACTATCCCTATTAGTCGAAACTGAAACCCACAAGTATAGCACAAAAGTAATTGTTTCCCATGGAAGATTTGAGATAACTTTAAAAGGGATTTTATGCTCCTTTTTCTGCCTAAAATCCATAAAAATACTGAATACAATTATGATTTTACATATAAACAGTGCCAAGCACCATCTATGAATTGATTTTTATCATAAACATATTATCTTAATCAAATGGTTTGAGGTAGTTTCTTCCTGTCATATGCAATTGTTTATGTTAGTTTGAGGGAACCTGCATAATCATTGGATATGTTAATGTTATGAAAAGTGATTATTTCATTGAATTGTTGTTATGAAGTATTTCATTAATCATTTCTAAAAGATGTGTAGATTCTCTCTATAATAACCTGCAAACAATGTATAAATTTTCAATGTTAATGCCCATATATACTCCTAATGTTCTATTGCTAAAGAGAAGCAATATGAATTATCTTTAGACATATCCCTGAAATATGGCTCTGGATGTTTGTGTTATTTGTTATCAAAGTTTAGAGATAAACAATCGTCTTTTGCTCTGTCAAGTTCCAATAGAGATTTGAATTCCGTCATGGACTCTTTTAACGTACACTTTGCAAATGTCATCATTTTATTAGACAATTTAAATATTTTGGTCATATTGAGTCTCTATTTTTCAATTATTAATTTTATTAATTAGCAAGCATTGATATTATTGTGTAGATGCCATCCTCACAACTCACACGATAGAGAGGTAGGAACACTTGTTTTATTTATATGTTTTTATTTCTACAAAATTCTTTCAAAACCTAGCTACATTGACTTCCCTAAACAATGAAACTTATATCCAGACATCCCATCCAATTTGCTGTTATAAAAATTTAGAACATATAGGATGTTTGTGTAATTTTTCAAACTAAAGGGTTCTTTGCATAGTTTTTGTAAACTTAAGGGATGTTAATTTATATAGCATTTCATCATTTGTTTTTTAAAAAATAAGTTCATAATTGTCATAAATAAAAAATCAAATTCATTAAATGCTTCTTAAAAAATATCATTCTATGCCTAAATATAAGTCACTTGTAGGAAAAAAGTTTGGTTCAAAATATAAGTCACTTGTAAGATAATTAATGACATTTTCTCAAGTTTACCCCTATTTAATTTTACTTGGAAAGAAAGAAAGAGAAGAGAGGTGTTAAAATCAATTGTAAAGTAGAGAAAGACAAAAAAATTTAATAAGAGCAAATGTAGAAAATTTTATCAATTTAATGCATTTCTAGTATGTGAGAATGGGGTAGAAGTGACTTATATTTAGATACAAAGTGGTACACATAAGATGGAGGACCCTGGCGTCCTAGAATCACTGCCGGATGATGCGTTGGGATCTAAGGAAAATGCTGGATTGGAAAAGTCAGTGAAGAAATCACCAAATGATGATTCCTTCTTGACCGTCAAAATTCTTGAAACTTCTGAAAAAGAAACAGAGCTGTTGGGGACGAACAGGAATTCATCTCCAGCCAAAGTAGGGCATTCTCTTTCGTACAAGGATTCTCTTAAGGGTTTTAAGGGTGCAGAGTATAATGGTGTTGCCTATGGGAGCCCTAGTGCGGAGGAGGATGACAAGCTAGCCGATCTTTTGGATCAGTCCTGGGAAATTCCTATGCCTTCAGAAGAAGTAAAGCACCTCATGGATATCTACCCAACTATGAGTTTGTCTCAGGATGAATACAATAGATGGGCTAAACCCTGGAACAAATCCCTTATTATCACTATTCTTGGAGCAAAATTCAATTTCTTCAGACTGAAGGAGCATCTCAGCAAAATTTGGCAGTCAAGCAGTTTTGATTTAATTAACCTTCCCAATAATTACTATGCTGTGAAATTTTAGGAACAAGAAAATTGGGAGCATCTCTATAAAAAAAATTCTATTCAGAAGTCCGTGGACTATTACCCAACACACAATCCTTGTGCAGAGATGGTCCCCTTATTTTGACCCATTTCAAAACCCTCTCGGTTGAGTAGCTTCCTGGGTCAGAATACCCTATGTTCCGTTGCTATTCTACAATAAGGAATGTCTGTGGCGATTAGGTGATATGATTGGTAAAACTCTTAAGGTGGATATGAATTCTATTGAGAATATAGAGGATGAGGAAGCTAAAATTCATAGGGGAAACTATACCAGAATCTATGTGGAATTGGACTTACAGAAAAAATTAATTCCTAGGATTATGAAGGGCTAGGTCTTATATGCTTTACCTGCGGCAAGTATGGCCACAAAAAGGAACAGTTCTCTGCGATGGTGGCTTCTGTTGGGGATCTAAAGATAGGAAGCTCGAGTCAGGGTCCACCATAGGCACCACCAGCGGCGTCATCGCAAAATCCATTCCCAGCCAAAGAGCACCAGTTCGGTCTGTGGATGCTCGTACGCAAGCCGGCTAGAGCGCATGTTCCAAGAAGAAACGAGGGTAGGGCCAGAGTTGGTGGCAGAAGCCACTCCGGTTTTACAGAGGGTATGGCCAAAGGCTGTGCATCCAAGTCCAGATTCGCCGCCCTAGCAGGTACGGAGCTAGCCGAAGGTGAAAATCCTGAGCTTAATTTGAATTCACAGCAAGGTAATAGAAAGACCATTTTTGATGGCATTGTGAGGTCGGCTGTGGATGAAGTGAGACCTAGAAGGCAATTGCTGCATAATGTGGAAAAGGGTCAAAGTAGCTTGAAGAAGGGCTTCCATGTAGGGGTGAAAAAATGGGCCGAAGTTAGGAAACAAAAAGAACCAACTAAGCCCACTAAAAATGACGAGAAGGATGACGCCAATGTTTTGGCCATGGGCTCAAAGGCCTCCTCTAGTATGAACTGCAATGGGATGTCGAAGCCCAAAAAAAGACCAACACCAAGGGCTCATAATCTTGTTAAAGGGAGCATGCAATCAAATGGGCTCCAACAAGCAAACGAATCACATAGTGAGCTTCTATCAAAAAACAAAGCCCCGACTTCTATCCCAAAGGATCATCTACGAGGTATAGAGAAGACCCACATCATGTTGAATTCAGAAAAGGAAGGCGAGAAGCAAGGTTCTATCCTCATCTCAGAATCAAAGAATATGTCGCTTGCCCCTCAGAAGGACACCATTATTGACCAATATGCCACCATTAATCAAGATGTTAATAGTCAGCCAGGCCCAGAGATGCGTTCAGTTTCTCAACTGGAGGTCATTGTTTTGATGGAAGATAAGCCGCCAGAAAAGTAAGTCTTGTGATCCCCTTCTGGCCTGTTTGTTATTCCTTTTATGATTATCTCTTCTTGGAATTGTGGTGGGGCGGGTGGGAGTGCTTTCCCTCGGGTGCTGAAGGATGTGGTTAAGCAATATGGAATTAATGTAATGTGCTTAGTTGAACCTAGGATCAGTGGAAGCAGGGCCGAGAAGGTTGTGAGAAAGCTGGGTTTCAATGACTGGCTTAGAATAGAAGCCACGGGGTATGCAAGGGGTATTTGGGTGTTATGGAATTATTGGGAGTTTTATCTTGAATATATTACTTCAAACACTCAGTTACTGCACTGTAAGATTTCTGCCAAGAATAAACTGGATCCTATGTTTGTGACTTTTGTCTATGGGGATACTAGTGTTTTGAAGAGGAGGGATCTGTAGTCATCTTTGTATGCCATTAAGCAGATGGTGTCCATCCCCTGGCTGGTTTTAGGTGATTTTAATGCCATCCTTAACTATGCAGATAAAGAGGGTGGAGGGGTCCCCAATCACAGCTCCATGATTGACTTTCGTAATTGTATTTATCTTTGTAATCTTATTGAAGTGCCAATTGTAGGTGACAGATTTACTTAGGAAAAAACTGGGGTTAAAGAAAGGCTGGACTGGGTTTTTTGTAATTTTGATTGGGATATTGTTAATCCTCAAGCCAAAGCCTATCACAATCTCAAGTTCAAGTCTGATCATTGGGTAATTGTAGTTGCGGACCGGAACATCAATGCATGCAGTAAGAGGGGAAGTAGGTTTATTTATCAGGCAGCGTGGTGTATTGAGGAGGGTTTCAGTGATGTAGTCAAAGAAGCATGGCAGGGGAAGAATTGGTGCCAAGGTCAAAAGCAGTTTTCTATAAAGGAAGTAGAGTGGAATGATAGAGTGGTTGGGAACATTGCAAAAAAGAAGAGAGAAATCATCCGTAGATTAGAAGGTATAGATCGAGCCAGGAGTAGAGAGGGTTGCCAAAATGGTCTCTTCAAGATTGAAAAACAGATTTGGGACATGTATCATAAAATTGCTTTATAAGAAGAGCTGATCTGGTTCCAGAAATCTAGATGTAAGTGGATAAGTGGCGGTGATAGAAATACTAAATTATTTCATGCAAGCGTAATTGTGAAGAGGAAAAGAGGTAGAATTGAGGCTTTACAAGATGATATCAGTAACTAGATTTCAGATGAAAAGTTGTTGAGAGGTATGGCCCTTGAGTATTTTTAGAAGCTCTATTCCGCTGAGAATCTATCATCCCCCTTTTCCCCCTAGATGGCAAGATTCCCAACCTTAGAAGCTCATCAATTAGAGCTCCTACAGAGACACGTATCTCCTGTCGAGATAAAAAATGAAGCTTTTGAGATGGGAGCCTTCAAAGCTCCGGGGCCAGACGGCTTGCTACCTCATCTTTTTCAATCTCAGTGGAACTTGGTTGGGCAGAAGATTTGCGACTTGGTGATCATGATATTTGACAATCCAGAGGTTATTCAGGAAATTAATCAGACTAACATCATCCTAATTCCCAAGGTTAACCAGCCTTCTTCTTTGAAGGACTTTAGGCCTATTTCTTTGTGCAATGTAAGCTACAAAATCATCAGCAAGGTAATTGCTAATCGTTTCAAAGGTGTCATGAGTAGTCTTGTTGCAGAAAACCAATGTAGCTTTATTGTAGGCAGACAGGGTGTGGACAACATCATCATTGGCCAGGAGGCAATTCATACCATAAGAAACAAAAGAGGTAAGAAGGGCTATATCGCAGTGAAGGTTGATATGGAAAAGGCATTTGACAGGCTTGACTAGCGCTTTCTGGAATTCACTCTTCAAAGTTTAGGGTTGGGAGCTGGTCTTGTCAAATTGATTATAAGTTGTGTTACATCCCCTTCCATGAGCATTTACTAGAATGGAATAGCCACAGAAAGATTCAGTCCTTCGAGAGGGGTACGTCAAGGAGATCCTCTGAGCCCGTATCTGTTTGTCCTATGTTTGGAGTTTCTTAGCCAGCTAATCCACCAGGAAGTTGAACTCAGGAACTGGCATCCATTACGGCTAAGCACTTCTGGTCCAAGTATTTCCCATCTTTTCTTCGTAGATGATCTCGTGCTTTTTGTCGAGTTTCTGGACACAAGATCAATTTGAATAAATCTAAGATGTGTGTGTCCAGAAATGTCCATTTCAATAAAGCATACGAGATGAGCCAGGTTATGGGGATTGGTCTTACGGCAGACCTTGGGAAATATTTGGGATTCCCTCTCTTACATAAACGTATGGTTAAGATGACTTTTGCCCCGCTTCTCCAGAAGGTGAAAGCA
Source organism: Inga oerstediana (assembly GCA_963210345.1). Classification (NCBI taxonomy): domain Eukaryota; kingdom Viridiplantae; phylum Streptophyta; class Magnoliopsida; order Fabales; family Fabaceae; genus Inga; species Inga oerstediana. The sequence goes on along the minus strand of OY723401.1, from coordinate 83,955,285 downwards.
AAATTAACTAACTGGAAAGGTAAATACCTAAGTATGGCGGGACGGACGGTCCTCATCAAGTCTGTTCTTTCAGCCATTCCTCAATATCAAATGCAATCAACCCTTGTTCCAAAAGGGGTGTTAGCAGCAATTGAAAAATTAAGTAGAGATTTCTTTTGGAACCAACATGATGAATCCAAGAAATTGCATCTGATAGCTTGGGATGTTCTTAAACGAAGGAAAAGTGAAGGAGGCTTGGAAATAAAAGACCTACATTGCGAAAACAAAGCGTTTCTCATGAAGCTATGTTGGAATCTAATCAAAAATCCGAAAGCCTTATGGGTGAAATGCTTACGTGCAAAATACTCATGTGGGATTGATTCGATCCCTCAAGTACGGAGGTAGCGTAACCAATCGGCTGTGTGGAGTGGAATAGTGGCCGTCTGGGAAGACTTCAAAAAGGGCCTAGGAAAAAAACTAAGAAGTGGAAGGAACACGCAAGCATGGCAAGAATGTTGGGCCCTGATGGACAAGCCACTTAAACATTTCATAGTAAGGAATACGCACCTAGTTGATATGGAGGCTCATGTATGCTCCTTTAGATCTCAGACGGGTCATTGGGACAGAGCTAAATGGGAATCTTTTCTTCCTTATTGGGTGGTAGACAGAATAATGAGAACGGCCCCTCCATCAGGCAATGAGGAGGATATTGTGTGTTGGCGGAATGCCCCTGATGGAATCTTTAGTGTGACATCAACTTATGAAGGAATCTACCACCAGCAGAGCCATAGTCACCAATCTCACTGGCGGAATCTTTGGCACTGGGCGATCCCTAAAAGAGTTAAACTCTTTATGTGGCAAGTATTCCATGAGAGGTTACCTACTAATGAAATAAGAGCGAGACACAACCCGAGCGTCCCAAACACTTGTCCTTTCCAGTGTGAGTGAGGAGAGCATCCTTCATATATTGAGAGATTGTGAGCAAGCCCAGAGAGTGTGGTCAACTTTAACTAACCCTCTATATTATAGTATGTCTTTTTCTGGTAATCTGCAGGATTGGCTCAATTGGAACTTAGATCACTCACCAGGAAACAACAAGATGGCTAGATAGTCATGGCACAATGTTTTCAGTACCGCATGTTGGCTCCTATGGAAGAACCGCTGTAGCCAAGCTTTTGAGGGGTCATCAGACAGTCTGAAGGAGATAGTTCACAGATGTATATATCATCTCTCAGAAGGTGTGGAGAATGGCAGGTTTCGCCATCAGATATTCCAAGTCCTAGAATGAGGAGTCCTTCATTGGCAACCTCCTGATCCGGGCTTTCATCGTCTAGATGTTGATGGTTCAGTTGTTAGCGAAGGTCAGGCTGCTTGTGGAGGTGTTATCCGTGATCACCAGGGTAACTGGATACGTGGATTTCAACAGAAGTTAGGACATACTTTCCTAACTGCTGCTGAAATCCATGCAATCCGACGTGGCCTTCTACTATGTAAACAGATGAGGCTAAAGAAAATCAAGTTGTTCACCGACTTATTACAAGCAGCCCATCTATTATCCACTCATTGTGATTCTGATCATCCTTTATATGACGTTATCTTGGAAACCAGATCTCTTGTTTACAGTGACTGGGAGGTAGAAATTTCTCACACTCATAGGGAAAATATTCGTTGTGCGGATTATCTTACAGGAACGGAACACATGATTCCACAGGATTACAAGGAACTTGGGATTTCCCCAATTGAATGTATTCATCTTTTTACTTTGGATTGTGGTTTGTTATCACAAGAACAATCTGTAGGACCTAACATATAGATTTTGTCATCTACAAGCTTTGCTTGCCTTTGTATCAAAAAAAAAAAAAGTGGTACACATAATTGAATAAGGTTGGAAAGAGATCCTTCATAAATTCTAATATATTTCATGGCACCACTCATTAATGAGTTCAATTGTTTAAGAGATGTTCAATCTATCTAATTTTTTTGTTATATTAATACATATAATTTTAATTACATTGATTAATTTTATTGACTAAAGCTGCCTTCACTCATAAATTCGAACGTATTTTCTCGCACCACCCATAAGTAAGTTCAGGTTCAATGTATTTATATTAAATGCTCCTAATAAATACACAAAAAATGAATACAATTGACTATTCATATACATTGTAATGTATTTTCTGACAACTAATTAATGAGTTTAGGTTCAACGATCCTAATAAATACACATATAAATAACATTGACCAAGGATCTATTCATAAATTCTAATGTATTTTTCTACCACTCTCATTAATGAATTTAGGTTCAATGTATTTATTAAATGCTCATAATACACACACACACACACACATAAATTAATAACATTGACTAGCGGTTCATTCATCATTTCTAATGTTTCTACCACCACTCACTAACGAATTCAGATTCAATGTATTTATTAAATCATTACTATAAAAAATGCTTTTTATAACGGTTATTATATGTCATACATCATGATTCCAAACCATCATATATGCGAGTGCTATATATGCTCTGCGTAGATAAACTGCGGTTTCAAATCATTATTTATTCTAAACATATTATAACGGTTCAAATATAACACCTATTTCATATTGAGGCTTAGTGAGGTCATGATATACGCATTGCAGTGATAATAATTAATGGTCACACGTGAACAACCATCATAATATACGATAATGCTTACATGATATATAACAGTCTCACTTTGACAACAATTATTTATTCAATAACATACATAACGATTCTTATGTAAAAACCATGACTTTTAATAAAACTAAAATAACGGTCTCACGTAGACAACCGTTATGTATTTAGTACATAAATAACGGTTTCTAAATAAAAACCATGAAAGTTTATAATACATGATGATTTTTATATAATAACCATGATGTAGAGATGTGAGACTCTTCGTGTGAGAGTTTCTCATCTAATTGAACTCGTATGTATATAATAGAACAACACCTCTCACATTGAGTGGCTATACAATATGGGATGGATTAAGACATTCTAGGTTTTATAAGAAGAATCAATGGCAACTATTGACATATATAAGCATTAATGTAATTGTTGACCTATAATTGTTTCTCTTCACATGAATTAAGACTGGAAAGAAAAAGCTAAGGGGGAAAACACAAATATCTATATAGGAAAGGATGCTTAGGGTATGCAAACCCTTAAGCAAAGCATCGGTATGCAAACCCTTCAGCTGCTCAAGGGTTTGCATACCCTTTGCGGCCTTTCCTATACTAATATTCATTTTTTTTGCACCTAGCCATTGCTTTCCTAGCTTAATTGCTGAAGAGACATAAGGTATAAGTGAACACTTACATTATGAGATATATAGGCTAGGAGTGCGATTGATTCTAGCCACAAAGCCTAGAAAATCTTGATCCGTTCCAAACTGCATGGCTACTTGATATGGGAAGTACTACTCTGTTAGATAGAGTCAGGACCAAGTAGCTCTTAAACTCTAAAATTGAAGAGTTTAGGATTGATCACAAAATGTTGAATTTCAGAGCTTTTAACTTGGTGCTACCTACTTAATACAAAAACAAGAGAGGAACCTTCAATCAAAGCAATAATGGGTGTTCCAAAAAGATATAATTTCACAAAAGTAATTTAATATGTCACCTTGAATGTCTTATCGTGTCGTGACCTAACAAATGCTATTGGCATTTGCTTGTTCATGTGTGACTTTCGATACAACTGAACTAGTTTATTCATCACATCATTATTGATCTTTTCGAAGTAATTTCCAAAGATATGCATACTTCCAAAAAAAGAGGTATTTGCTTAGGGATCCATATCCCCAGAAGTTACTTCAAAAAAGATTAACATAGTAGGAATCTTCAGTCAAAGTAATGGGTTGACAACTTCCTATAATAGGAGAAAAACCTTCAACCAGATTAATAATGTGTTTTCCAAAAAAAATATAACTTCACAAAAGCAATTTAATGTTACCTTGGATGCTTTATTGCATCTTTGTAACACTAAACTAGTTTATTCATCACATTTGTCTTGATCATATGGAAGTAACTTCTACAAATAAATATATATATATATATATATATGGATACTTCCCAAAAAGGAGAGATTTTTGCTTAGGGATCCATATCTCCAAAAGCTACTTCCAAGAGAACAATGGGGTAGGAACCGTGAATCCAAGCAATGGGTTGACAACTTATTGTAATAAGAAAGGAACTTTCAATCAAAGCACTATTAGGTTTTGCCAAAAAAAAAAACATAACTTCACAAAAGCAATTTAACATCATCTTGGATGCTTTGTCACATTATGACTTCACAAAGGCAGCCTAATCGGCTAGGTTGAACATTAAAGGGTAAAGTGTATACCTTGCTAGGGCTCACAAACCAAAACGCGAGTTAGGGCAAGAAAAAGCAACTCACACGGCAATCATTGAGACAATGGTCAAGTGTATTCACTGGCGTGGCTACCACTGAGAAGTCGAACAAAGGCTTTTTATGGTGGGGTTAGACTTAAAACAACTCTCGATGGCTGGAAAAGACAATAGGAGTTGTAGGGTTACGATGTTGGTAGGTTTCGTCATTCAAACAGACTAAGTGTCAATTGTATTCTATTTTAGACATTTAAATAGAAGAGGGATGGTAGGATTTTTAGGTTATCATGTCTAAGACTTTACATCACGGTTCGTTCATAAGAACTGTTATTTATTAGTTTAAATTTATAACAGTTGATCTTTGTTGATAATCATAAGGCATATTATACTTTTTTTTAATATTTTGGGCTTATAATGCCCAGATAATTATATTTTTATATTTTATTAAAACAAAACCAAAAAATCTCACCTTCTGATAGATGATATGAGGTCTGCTGTGAATTTTGGAACTCTTATTTCCTCCAATTTGAATGAATCAAAAGTTCTGCAAACTCACAGCATATCTCATATCATTACACTACTCTTCACTAGAGGAGTGGCTTGAATTATCTGGGAATATGTCAGGATCATGGTGGTTAATCCCATACTCATCAAGAATGAAATTAGCCTTCATATTTATACTCGACAAATATCCGGCTAGCCCCCTCACAGCAGGGTCAATGCATTTTGCATGACACGTCATTGCCTCCACTTGAGGGAGAAGAGGATGTGGAGGCGAAGGAGGAGTAGGAGGAGGAGAAGGAGGTAGAGGAAGAGGATGACGCCATGGATTTCTTGTAAGTCTACAACATGACGTTTCATCTTGAGAGAAAAGAAGAAGACGATGAAGAAATAATACCAAAAAAATAAGGAAATTGGGAGTTTAAATAGTTTGGAGGTGATGGGTTTGAAATATCATTGCACACGTGGGACGAAGTTGAAATGTTAAAAAAAAATTCTAATCTTCCACATAAAGCTATCAGTTGCAGTGGGCTATTTTAAAGGTTGTTAGGTACATTCTACCATAGCCATTCATATATGGAATTACATTTGAAGCCTTGTTTTCAAACGAGTTGCATTTAATGTCATACAAGTTTTTTTGTGGATAAAAAGTAGCACTTATAACCTTTTATGGTTAAAGAATACTTGATAAACATATGCTTAAAGCCCCAACTTTTAGAAAGAATAGGCCTAAGCCCATTTTCACCATCAAAACAACCCTAATAATCATTTAATCCCTCCTTATTCCCTTATCAGCTCCATTTCAACCCCACCTTACTCATGCCTTCATCTCCTGGCTTGCCTTTAAAAGTCTGAATGAAATGCAGTTTGGTGAAAAAGGCTGCGCCTTCACAGCATCTTTCTTCGATTATTTTAGACCCACACCAATATCACTGACGAGGAGTGAGCTTCACATATCTCATTTCTCTTTAACTTTGTCTTTCCTTCTCAGATCTTTGCAACATCACCGATTGTTGCTCTTCTCCTCCCTATCTTTTGTTCATCTCTCCTCCCTCTCCTCAATATGAATCTAGATCACCCCTTTAAAAGGGGAAAAAAGCTAACCCTAATGACTTGGGCTAAGCCGGACTAGCCAATTGATCGATTCACCGAGTTCCGAGTCAACTCGGCTGGTCCGGTCCGAGTTTAATAACACTGCCTACATTACATGTCATTGTATGGTTTCATAGACTTTTTTTAAACTTTACTCTAAGTTCACTTTTAAAATTGACATAGTCCTTCAAAAATCATGCTTATAATTACTACTAGAAGGCTAAGCCATTTAGAACATGCTTTTATCTCAATATTAGTGTAAAAATTTAGCATTCTAGCTGACATATTTAGAAATTTAGTGATCCTAGTTTTATGTCTTGGAAATAGAAGTGGTTGACAATTTAGGCTATGTTCTAGATATATATATATATATATATATGCTTGTGCACATAATATAATGCACAATGTTTCCAATGTATTGAAAGCTTTATATGAATTATGTGATTATAAGGCAGGATCTTAGCTCTAATGCTCTAGAGAATTCTCAATCCCTCTATATTTCTTTTTATTTCTACATCATGAGGTATTATGTCTCTCCCATTCATGCTTTATATAATTTTTTTTCTATAATAGCTAGTCATGTACTATGTTACTTCTTCAATCCATTGTCAATTGAAGTTCAAAATAAGTTGAAAATATATTTTCTTCAATGTATGTTACTTTTTTGGTAATGGATTTGAACATAGGTATTAAAGTAAATACTGTGTTTGTAACACCCCCAAACTTTATTCACCAAATGCCTTGTAATTATTTATGGCATTTAATAAAATGAAAGGGTGAATTTTGGGAAAACTTGATGATGCTGCCAGTGAAATTTTCTGCAAAACAGTGAGTTTGTTATATGATTTTGGATGACCAAATGATAACTAAAAATTATAAAGTTTTACAGGATGAAAGTAGAAATCCTAAGCTTTAATTTGATAGGTAATGGGTAATGGAGCTATATGAAAAAAGTTATGAATTTTTGAAGTTAGCCCAGGAAAACTGGCTATTTTCTGGAACAGTGTCAAGATTTTAATTCTGGGAATTTTCAACTTCGATTTGGTTAAAGGCTATATTTTTCCTTGAAACTGGCTCAATAAGGGTTCTATATCATTTGGAATCACTTCAATTGAAGTTCTACAAATAAAGATGTGATTTTTCAAAGTTTGGGCAAAAAAACTGCTAGAATTTTCCACAAATCCGAAAATAAAGAAAAATGTGATGGCAACATTGTAATTTTGAGATAAATTGGCATCTACCTATTTTGCTCTAACTTAGACCCTAAAGTGACGTGAAAATGGGCCAAGGAAGGATAAAAATTATGGTTTAATTGGAATGGGATTTATGCATGACAACATTTACATGTAGATAAGTCCAATTATCTTTATGATACAAAAGTCAAACTAATGGGAATTTTGATAATTAAGTAATTAAAGGGATAATACAAGATATTTTAAAGCTTCATCCTCCCTCTTTCATGCAAAAACCATCGGCCAACATAGAGCAAGGAGAGAGAGAGAGAGAGTGACCTTGAAGCTTTTAGAGAGAAGAAAGAGAAAATCACGAGGTAAAATTGATTTCCTTAGTGTTTTGGTTTCTAATTTGTGTAATCATTACCCTAAGCTTCCCTTCTCCATGCTTCCATGTATTTAGTAAGCGAAATCTCAAGGTTTCTAGAGGGAGGAAATTTGGTTAGAGATAGAAAGAAGGAGGAAACAAAAGGTGACTTCAAAACCCTTGAATTCTTGACGTTGTTGTTGTTGTTGGATTTGTTTGTGGTTTTGTGGCTTGTTTGTTGTGATTTGTAAATTTGGGAAGTGTTAACCCTAAGGGGTTATGCTGCCCAGATTTCCTCAAATCTTGGGTAATAGGTGTTTAAATGATTAATCAAGTGATTAGGAGTACAACGGAATAAGGATTTGAAGTTGAAAATCAAATATTTCAATTTTCCCTTTTATTTCTCTATGTTTTGGCCAAGCAAGGATGAGGGGTTAGAGTTGGATTTTCAATAATTTGATGATTCCATTGTGTTCAGGAGGAAAAATTAGGTGGGGTTTATGTTAAGCACTTTTTCAAAGAAGTCCTAGAAAATGAAATGACCAAAAGGCCCCGAAACCCTAATTAAGGGTTGTCAAGGGTAGAATTGTTATTTGGCAGTGATTTTGTGAAAACCGAAGCGGAATGGATTCCTTAGGCAAAATATGTAAGAATAGCCAGGGTCAAAATTTCAGATAAAGTACGGTCCAGCCAAGGACAGAGGGGCCAGGCCAGGTCCCTAGGGGCATTTTGGTAATTTTTTAATATAGACTAATATAACCACCAAAAACACTTTGGAAGTCTCTAAAGTGGTGCATAAATGGGTTTTAACCTAATTCTTGTACATTTGGAATTTTATGACCTAATGAATTGCCCGAGCCATTTGCACCTAGTTCAAGGAACTATTTTCAAGTAGCAAAGTGACAAAAGGTAGTAACTTTATCTCTCATACACTATGTAACTGTTGATATATTGTACGTTGCTGTATTTTGTTATATGAACACGTTCGGGGGCATATTACCTATCTATGGTTAGGGACCCAACCAAGGTACATGGAAAAGTAGGGGATTCAAACAGTTATTTGGCCCTGACTATTGTGCACACACGATATTTGGCCCTTTTTGTTCATGAATTGAGATCTCTGTCCTGCAATAGTTGTATTATAAAAAATTAGAACACATGCCATTTGTATGATTTATGAAATTAAAGGGTTATTTGCATAGGTTTGATAAACTTGAGGGTTGTAACTTCATAACTGTCATAAATGAAAAATCAAAGGTTGAGATGGAAATCTACCCATCATGTTGTATTTCGTCATGGAGAACCAAAATCTTAAACTTTTCTTTGGATGTAAAAATACACATAAAGTTTTCAAAATGGTACAAGAATATTATAGTTGTTAAATCAACTAACGTTGACCATTTAACAAACATGTCAATCAAGAAAATAGTACAAAAATACATATAAAGTTTCCAAAATGGTGTAAAATATGTTGTAACCATTAAGTCAATAGACGTTGACCGTTCAACAAATAGTTTTCACATACATTGCACAACATTTTCACTCTTAACTGCTCCATCTACTACTGTATGGTCTTCTGCAAGACATAATATATGGCAAACGAAAAGTGCCTCATCAACACATGCTTAAAGGCCATTAGGCTCAACTTTCCCTCCATAATCATTATAAACAAATGAGGTACAACCAAATACTTTCCCTCCATAATCATATGCTTAAGGGCATTGGAAATGTCTCAAGAAGTTTGTTGTAAGGCAATGCAAGCTTTATAACGTACAGTTTATGGCAATTTATTTATTTATGTATTTTTATCATCATCATCATCATTGTTGATGTTTGTGGGATCATAACTATGTATAAGGAAAAAGGATTTTGAAGGTCGATATTTTTTTTCAATAAAAAGGCAAGACAAGCTTGAAGATTGCATATCAAAGGTCAGAGACCTCAAACAAAGAACAAACATACTTTGCATCTCATTTATATTATTTTAGAATCAGTTTATAACTGTCATAAATGCATAATCAAATTTATTAAATTCTCATACATGATAAATTCAATGAATGAAATTAATGAAAATCATTTTATGAATATCATTTATTCTTTTTTTTTATATTATCATCCGGTATCCGGTTTGAGGTTCGTGGCTACTACTCCCAACACAAGTGTCTCCTCTGAGGCTTGAACTTAAGATCCAGAAGAATTTAGCGGAACTTTATACCGCTAAACCAACTCTATGTTGGTGAATATCATTTATTGTCATGTAACCATTGATATAAATTTTGACTAGACTTAAGAGGAAAGTAAGATCAAAACAATATTTTATTTGCACACCAAATAGTTACACGACTTTTTCCGTCCAAGCAAAATATGGCAATGCTTTTGACCAAATTAATAAAGCCAAACCAAACTAGTTAGTCATGAGAAAAGTCACTACTTTAGTTTGTATAAAGGGCTAAACCAGATAACTTACCAAGACTAATTTAAAAAATTGGTGGCTCAACCCATTGAATCGGTAATTTTGTAATATCCAGAATTTTAGGATTAGATATTTGAGAATAAGCCTGAATTAAGTGGACTGTTAAGCCCCGATTTAGTAAATGCCCCAAACCTATTCTCTAATATTTCTTATATCTTTGGGGTATTAAAGGGAATAAAAAGGTAAATATTGACCCACCTTGAATAGCCTCTGACTATAATTCTAGATCATAAGAATTAAATACTGAAAATTGGAATGTGAATAGTGCTGCCAGTGTAATTTCCTACGAGGCAGCTAGAGTGTCATGTGATTCTGGATGACCAAATGATGTTCAAAAAATGTGCAATTTTTCAGAATGAAAGTAGACACTCTAAGCTTTAATTTGATAGGTCATTTGAAGATGTACACAAAGAGTTATGAATTTTTGAAATTAGCCCAGTAAAACTGGCTAATTTCTGTGACAATGTCCAAAAATAGAAATTCTGGGAATTGTGAGCTTCGAATTGACTAAAGGCTATATTTTTTCTTGAAACTAGACTCAATAAAGGTTTCGTAGCCTTTAGAATCATATCAATTGAATATCTACAAATAAATATATGAATTTTCAAAGTTAAAAAATGCTGCTAGTTTTGGGAGAAAATCACAAAATGTATGGATAAAATGGTAATTTATCATATTAAGCAAAAAAAATTACTTTCTTCAGATTATCCACCCATTCCTGTGGTGAAATTTAGCTTTACATGGGAACGGGAACAACATATATCAAATCCTGACTTAAATTCATTCTAACATTACCATTTAGGCTCTCCTTCGAGTAAAAGAAGAATTACAAAAGGATCTCAAACGAGAACCAACACTTAAAGGTAACTAGCTGCACGCAACAAGCTCATAAAGGTAACTAGAATATTCAACTATAGTGATGGTCCAAAAATATTTTGTGTGCCTTCATTTCTTTCGGATTCTATTATTTTTTGAGTGATTTTCTGATATGCCATGGAAAAAGTAATAAATTAAGGCTTAAGAAATCATAATGATATCTGTTGCAACACAATCTTTGGCTTGTCTTGTTTGTGATCAACAAATATTTTCAAGATTTTGCAAATGGCTCAAGGTTCCAAGATCTTTGTCAGGCAAGAGTGAAGGCACTTATAACAGAAATTGATCGAAACTTTAATTCAAACACCCTAAAACTTTCTGAAACTTCACTGCACCCCAGAACTAAACTAAAATTAAGTTTTTTGGCTGAAAAACATTTATGTCATTGTCTTGTACATGGGCGAAATGATGGTCTTGTAAATTTCCACAGGTGTCTTGTAAATACGCATATTTGACTTTTAAATTCCCTCATATATCTTATAAATAACCTGAGTTCTTGTAAATATGCTCATTGTCTTGTACATGGCCGAAATTATCTTATAATTTCACTTATTTACCTTGTAACTAAGCATATTTGACTTGTAAATTCCCAAGTGTATCATATAAATAATTATATTTGACTTACAAAGTAAGAGCGCAATTGTCTTTTTACCCACAAATTTTAATTTCAGTTTAGTCCTATGGGTTCAATAAAATTTCAAAAAGTTTTAGGGGTTGTTTGATATTAAATTGCTACAGATGAGGTATAATGAAATTTTCCCTAAAAATTTTGGGTGAAGTAGCATATCATTGAACTGCCATTATTCTCTTTTTTAGGCAGGCAGCATTTTCCCCCATTTAAACAGACTCATACCCTAAAAGTTTTGAATTGTCAAAAAAAATTTCTAATCATCCACATAAAGCTATCAGTTGCCATGGGCTGTTGTGAGCTTATTAAGTACATTCCAATCATCCACATAAAGCTATCAGTTGCCATGGGCTGTTGTGAGCTTATTAAGTACATTCCACCATATAGCCGTTCATAGCATTGGTAAATCGGGCCAGCCCGAGCTCATTAGGTTGAACATATTCAGCCCAACCCCGAACAAGCTGCCAATTGATTGATCGGGCTAGCGGGCTAAACAGGCTAGCCCGCCAGCTCGAAAAAAAAAAGATTTTTTTAAAAAAAAAACTGGTGAGGCCCAAATCGCTGTGCAGCCCAAAATAATGAGATTCAATGTTACATAGTGACTTTACATGGTGAATTTGCACTAACAATTGGTCTATTACCTTTGAATTGTACGATTTGTGATAGTAAAAACCAAAAAACTAGATCAGCACACATAAAACAAATTGATCACAAGTAAATAAACAAAAAATATCATCAATCAGGCATCTACAAAGAAAAAATATATATAAAAACAAACCTGTGTTTCAATAATTCATCACACATAATGTCAAGCATGGAAGCCATAGGTTTCTGATCATGAATTGTACCCAAAAAAATATACATATATATCTTCCCATGAAACACAATATCTGCAACACACCATGTTCCTCCAATGTCCAATCCTCGATGCGTTCTTGTTTGAAGCAACATATTTCATCATTTCAATTTCCATAAACATGACACATCTAAGTTCTATTCACTTAATGTCTCAATTTTAGCTTGTCAGTGTTATGAAATCAAAATAAACACAAGTCCACAACACATTACAAACATAAACTGATAAAAGAAAAATTAATAGACAATGATGGATAATAATAAAATTATAATCTTCCTTCTTCAATCATCAATAATGATATTTGAAGCATTATTTGAAGCAGCAAAAACAGGAACAGGAGCAGTTTCCCTTTTCTCTGTCTCAGAATCCTCTGGCACACAATGACAAAAACAACACAGAGGGCTAGTTAGATAATTAGTTTTCTTAATTGTTCTAAAGTGTAGAGTAAAAAAGTTAAAGAATTAGATATTACCATCCCAGGGAAAACCAAGAAGCCAATGTCGAGTGCAAATAAGAGCTTCAACATTATCAGGAACAAGACAAGATCAATACTTTGTGAGAACACGAGATCCAATGCTAAAAGCCGATTCGCTGGCAACGGTTGTAATTGGAATGCTAAGAATATCACATGCCATCTTTAAAAGGCAAGGAAAGTGAGAAGAGTTAGCTTTCGAATAATCCAACACATTAAATCTCGTCGTCAATCTATTATCAAGTGTCGCTTCTTCCAAATAGTAGTCCAATTCTGACTTTTCGATTGTTGACTCATCTTGACTCTTGAATGACAAAAAATCCTATATTGCATTTAATTAATAAAGGGTCAACACAAAATAGTAAATCGAGCAGCTAACTAGTAAAGAAGTTAAAACTTACATAAAAAACATCATAATCATATACTTGATTTGATGCAGCTCCAACAATTGGAGATGAAGATGAAGATGAAGTTCCACTTTTATACTCATTGAAAACATAGTATAATTTACTCCTTATATTTTCAGTCTTTTCTTGACAATTTAATGGATCAACTTTCCCAAAAGTGAACTTAAGCACTTCAAGCTTCATCCGAGGATCAAGGATAATTGCTAGAGCAAGGATGACACTATAGTCATTCCAATATTTGTCAAACTTGTCAAGCATACTCTGAGCCATTTCCCGGATCACAGAATCATTACTATGTAAATGTCCCTTCAACAGCAACTCAATCTTTGAAATCTATGTGAAATACATGTTAGCAGTGGGATATGATGATCCAGAAATCAAATTTGTTATCATTGCAAAAGGCTTCAAGAAAGTGCACATAGTCTCTACTCTAGTCCACTCCTCATCTATCGGACAATGACTATAATTTGTGTCATTCAGAGCTAAGCTAGCAAAAGCACGACAATACTTAAGTGCACCCTCAAGCATTGCATGTGTGGAATTCCATTTGGTCGGGACATCATACCGCAAACCCACTACAGTGTCAATTGTCACGCCCTTATTTTAATTTCACATTTATCAGAGTATTCGCGGAAAATGATATGCGGTTGGGTAGGCAACACAGGAATAGCATAACTATACTGATAATATGTGCATGATTACATAAATTCCCAATAGGGGTTTGTACATGATACTTACCATCAATGTAGCCACACAGGGCTACTGGGGTATCTAAATCCGTCCCAGTGAAACATAGACTTCTTTCCGTCTTCATTCCACTATTGTAATCCCCTCGTACGATACTCTGAATTGTTGTTTGCATATCTTCTGTCGTCTCTTGTCTAGATTGTTGGTAGGGAAGGGTGAGATTCAAGAGAATCTCAGTAGGAAACAGATACCATAATGCATGCATGATTGATGCTATGTGTATGACATGTTAGCTTTATCTAGATGTATGCCCCATAATGACATTTCTGCATGCTCAATGTTTCATACAACAAGACTATGGCCACAGTGAAAACAGAAACAGAGCTTCATTTATTCAAATATGCTCTACACAATCAAGTAAAGCAATCACATACATCATTACACAAGCAAAGATATCAAATACATGCAAGTAAGGTAAGTCCCCTACCTCAACCCTTTTCCGCCTCGAAACGCGTGCCTCGATCTACGTGCAAATAGCTCGGGGCTCCATATTCGATCCTACAATGTCAAATATACTATTTAGACACTTCCATAGTGTTTTGGGGATTATATGAGTCTATCTTGAAAAATTACTAAAATACCCCCGGGGACCCGGCCCCATCATACCCGGTCCGGCTGTACTTTTCTTGAAATTCTAACCTGGGCTATCCTGACATATTTTCGCCCAAGGAATCCATTTCTGGACTTATAATTATCAAATTCAATGTCAAATTACGAAAATGCCCTTGGCAGCCCTACTTTTAGGGTTTTAGGGGTGTTTCCGTAATTATGCTTTCTCGGCCTTTTCTGAAAAAGTGCCCAACTGTAACCCCACCTAATTTTCCCTCCTGAATCCAATGGAACCATCAAATCATTGAAAATCCAACTCTAAGACCCATTTAGACCCCTGACCGAAATATATGGGTTTTCAAGGGAAAATCGGGGTTTTTCGGTTTCGGCTCCGTAAACACGTTCCTTTCTACTCCTAACCACTTTATTGACTATTCCATTAGGTTACAACTACCATTTAGTATCAATTTGGGCAGCATAACCCCTAGGGAAACCCATTTTCCATTTTTACAACCAATGGCAATCCGGCGAAATTTCACCGATTAAATTGCCCACAGCAGCTAGAATAGTCAATATACGAAGGTTTGGAAGTTACCTCAAGCTCCCACTAGCTTTTCTTCTTATGGCTGAAACCCTAGCTCTCTTGAACACCAAATTTGAGCTTCCAACCCTTGAATCACATAGAAGAATAGCTTAGGAGAAGGATTATACACGTTAGGTACGAATTCACCGAAGAAATCGACCTATCTTGTGAGTTTTCTTCTCTCCTTCTCTCTCTAAAATCTCAACTTTCTCTCTCTCCAAATACTGAAACTCACGTCAGAAATGAGGCTTGGAGGAAGGAGGAGCTGATTTATAATATATATAAATTTAATTAATTCATTTTCTCAATTTCGGATTTTTTACAAAATTCTGGCAGATTTCTGCCCAAACTTTGAAAAATCATAACTAATTATAGAAAAATCGAATTGGAGTGATTCCAAAGCCTATAGAACCCTTATTGAGTCTAGTTTCAAGGAAAAATATAGAATTTTGCTTTATGGAATCACAAAATTCCCAGAATTTCAATCTTTGCATATTGTTCCAGAAATTTCACAGTTTATCTGTGCTGACTTCAAAAATTCATATCTTTTTGTGTATAGCTCTAATTGAGTCATATGACCTATCAAATTAAAGCTTAGGATGTCTACTTTCATCCTGTAAAATTGCATAATTTTTTATCATCATTTGTTCATTTAAATGAACATGACAAGCTTACTACCTCATAGGCGATTTCACCAAAAACATAATTATATTCTCCAAAATTCACCATTTTACTTTCTTAATACCCCAAAGATATTAGAATCATTAGGGAATATATTTGGGACATCTACTAAATCGGGGCTTAGTAGTCCACTCAATTTAGGCTTATTCCAAAGCTTCCAATCCCAAAATTCGGGATATTACATCAATACCACCAACCTGTTCAACCCTTCTCCTGAATTCTATCATCCTTGCCTCTGATTTCCTCACATATAAAATATTGTTCCTAATCTTGTTCAAAGCTCCTTCTGCTACTCTCAAGCCATCCTGAACAATGAGATTTAAGATATGGGCAGAACATCGAACATGGAAGAACTCCCCATTGCAAATCAAGCTATTACTCAAGTTCAAATTCTCTTTCAAAATTCTTTGCATCTAAAAATTTGTTGAAGCATTGTCAAGAGTGATAGAGAATACTTTCTTTTCAATCCCCCATTCTATCAAAATCTCATGAGCCCTTTTTGCCATTTCAGAACCAATGTGAGGAGGCTCCATCTTAGAAAAAGAAAGTATTTTGCTATTAATATTCCACTACTCATCAACAAAGTGACAAAGTGAGCAGTTAAACAAAGATAGCGTTCAGCATTTATTGCAGTCCAACAATCAAAAGTAAAACATATTCTGCTCGGACTCAATAAAAGTTTTTTCTTTAGGTTATCCTTTTGTTGAAGATAGAAATTCCAGACATCTACCACAGCAGTTTTTCTAGTAATACTCTTATAATCCGGATTTAAATATGTGAGCAACTCCCTAATTCCATCATACTCAACAAAAGAATATGGAAGATTATGCTTAATGATGCAATAAGCAATGATTTCTCGCACCCTGTTCGAGTCAATCTTTCTAGCTCGAACAATCCCTGCTTGGTCTATCATTATGCTACCAACATCCTTGTATTTTGGGAGTGATTTACAATTTTCAACATGACGTTGAAGGTGTGAAGTCCCATAATCCTTGCTTCCCACAACATATGGTTTCCCACAACCATTACATTTGGCTTTTTCTTTGCCATCAACTACGCCAAGTTTGGTAAAATATCTCCAAACATCAGATGTGGTACACCTCACCTTTTTACTTGGAGCAGGAGCATCTTTATTTTGTGTTTGCAAACATGAAGAGTCAGGTTTAGCAGGTTGTTCAGATTGTGTTGGGACGACATCGTCAACATCCATTGCAGAAGTTGTACTACTGTCAACATTCTTTCTTTTATTATCTTTATCCTTATTCACATTTGTAATTGTAGCCATCTTTTTATAACAACAAATTAATCAAAAAGTCCAGTACATAGCAAGTTTGCAACAATCACATATGCAAAGTAGAAATCAAGATTAGCAGTATAATTGAAAAATATTTGACCAAGCAATTCAGAATTTAGATTAACACACCAATCATAAATAATTTCAAATAATTTCCGAATTGAGATACCTGAGAGTCTGAGAGTGAGATAACAGACGCCGGAGGAGAAGAGAGTGTCAAGGAATCAAATCCACAATGGAGAAACCCACTCATTCAGATTTCATATTGAAGCAGTTCATAACATTACACATAATCTAATAAAACAAAAATTACATTAATGTAAAATTTCAAATTAAGGAATAAAAGGAATATTAGTATATGCCACATCCCACACATAATCTATTAAAATTAGAGTCAGTGAAATACACATATTACATACTACTATTTAGAAATTTTACATTCGAGAATGGAGACCCATGATTGATAGACTGACAGACAACCAGCATCCAACAACAATGCAACATCATGACTAATATATTTGCAATTGAATTTTGTTTTTCTTATTACATTACATGGACATGTACAAGAAACCTGTTTTCTAACTCCTTGATGTACAAAAGATTAATTTCCCTTTATCTCTGCCATTATTTATTAACCAATATCAATATGTAATTCAAGCAATCAAGACAAAGAACTGAGAAAAAGACAAATAGACCATCCAAATCGTCAGTTCCAAGATGAACCAAGATAATGTTCCTTTCATATCCAAGATGAACCAAGATAATGTTCCTTTCAGATTGTCAAACATGCACATCCATTACATGAGAGAAATTTTTACCTTTAAAACGAATTAGAACACCACACACACACTTGACCGAAGAGAAATCAAAGAGAAATTTTGCAATAGCAGAGAAATGGAAGGGAAATTTTTACCTCTCAGCTCTAGCATAGTCACACGTGTACGCAACACTCCAGACGATAAAGGCCAAAATGGAAAATCGGAGAGGGGAAATAGGTTGCCGTTGCAGTCGGGGGTCCACGATCAAAGCCGGGAGTCCACTATGTTAAGAATGAGAGCAGAGGACGCGAGAGGAATCAGGAAGCCGATGTGGAGGATTAGGGTTCGACTTCAGATGCTGCACCACCACCATGCAACTCGCCGGATGGCGGACCCATGAGACACAAGAGGACTCGAGCTGAAGAGAGAGGGAGAGATGGTTCCGATCGGCGAGCCACGGCGGTGTGCGTGAGAGATAGAGAAGTGAGAAGCTAAGATGAGATGAGAAGTAGCGAGCGCGTCGAAACTCGAAAGGTCGAATCTGAGAAAGTGATTCACTCAGACTCTCAGACTCAAAGTGACTGTCAGCACAACATTTCAATTTTTTTAACAAAATGGGCTAGCCCGTTTAACATGCTGGTTAACCCGTTTAACCCTAGAGTTAAACGGGTCTAGCCCGTTTGGCCCGAATTCCAACGGGCTGATTTTTTCTCAACCCGAACCCAACTTTTTAAACGGGCTGGCAAGCCCAACCCACCAACCTGGCCCGAATTACCACTACTAGCCGTTCATACTTGGAAGTTGTATTTGAAGCCTTGTTTTCATAAGGGTTAAGGTGCAAATTTACCAATCAAGTTTTGTCCGAGGAGCATCTGACACAAATATCTTTTAGAAGAGGCAAAAATACCAATGAACAATTAAAAAGGGGCATCCACCACAAAAACTGTTAAATCCGTACTAACACCGTTAGAGGTTTTCTTCTCTTATAATTTAACGCCGTTAGTACGGATTAACGGTTTTTGCGGTAGATGCCCCTTTTTAATTGTTCATTAGTATTTTTACCCCTTCTAAAAGATATTTGTACCAGACGCTCCTCAAACAAAACTTCGTTGGTAAATTTGCACCTTAACCCTTTTAAAAAAGGTTGCATTGAATGTCATGCAAGTGTTTTTTTTTTAATAGAAAGTTGCACTTGTAACCTTTTATCCTTAAAGAATGCCTTATGAACATATGCTTAAAGGGCTTTAGGCTCAACTTTTAGAAAGAATGGGCCCAAGCCCATTTACACCATCAATACAACCCTAATTATCATTTTATCCCTCCTTATTCCCTCATCAACGCTATTTTAGCATCACCTTACTCAGGATTCAGGATTCGGCTTCCATCCTTTTTCTTCCCATCTTTTTCCTGTCCTTTTCTCAATTTGGACTATTAGATTAAGATATCAACAGTCTAAACTTTTCCTTTATTGTAAAAATATTTTTTATTAAAATAATAATATTTTTATAATATATTAAATCTGGACCGTTGTGATCTTAATCCAACAGTCCAGATTGAGAAAGGACTGAAAAGGATGGGAAGGAAAAGGATAGAAGCCAAATCCACTCAGTCATGCCTTCATCTCTGCCTCATTCATTCTCTGCCTCACTCATGCCTTTATCTCCTGGCTTGCCTCTGAAAGTCTAAATGAAACACAGTTTGGTGAAGAAGGCTGAGCCTTCAAAGCATCTTTCTCTGACTGTTTTGGACCCACACCAACATCACCGATGAGGAATGAGCTTCACAGATTTCGTATCTCTTCAACTTTGTCTTTCCTTCTCAGATCTTTACAACATCATGGATTGTTGCTCTTCTCTTCCCTATCTTTTGTTCATCTCTCCTCCTTCTCCTTAATCTGATCTCGAAAAAAAAAGCTAACTCAAGTGACTCGGGCTAAGTCGGACTAGCCAGTTGATCAGTTCACCGAGTTCCGAGTCAACTCAGCCAATCCAGTCCAAGTTTAATAACACTGCTTACATTATATGTCGCAGTATGGTTTCATGGACTTTTTAAAAACCTTGCACTAAGTTCACTTTTAAAATTACCATATCCTTTAGAAATCATGCTTAGAACTAGTACGACAAGGCCAAGCCATTTAGATCATGCTTTTATCTTAATATTAGTGTAAAAATGTAGCATTCAGTTGACATATTTGGAAATTTAGTGATCCTAGTTTTATGTCTTGGAGATAGAAGTGGTTGACAATTTAGGCTATATTCTAGATATATACGCTAGTGCACATAATGCATGAAGTTTCCATTGTATTGAATGCTTTATATGAATTGTGTGATTACAAGGCAGGATCTTAGCTCTAATGCTCTAGAGAATTCTCGATCCCTCTGTATTTCGTTTTATTTCTACATCATGAGGCATTTTGTCTCTACTAATCATGCTTTATATACTTTTTTTCTACAATATATAGCTAGTCATGTACTGTGTTGCTCGAGCTTCAATCCATTGTCAATTGAAGTTCACTTATAAAAATAAGTTGAAAATATATTTTCTTCGATGTATGTTATTTTTTTCGTAATGGATTTGAACATAGGTATTAAAGTAAATACTATGTCTAAATAATTTTTTTTGGAGTTCCCACACATTATTTATAAATAAATTCAAATGCAAAGAATTTCTGTGAATAAAATTCTGCAGTAGAAATTATAATTTTAACTCTTCACAATGTAATCATTGTAGACCATTTAAGTATTTTCGTCAAATTATGTCTCTATTTTTCAATTATTAATCGTATTCAATTAGTAAGCATGGGAGACTATAGTGAAGATGTCATCACCACAAGATAGAGGAATAGAAAGACTTGTTTAATTTGTATGTTTTCATTTCTACAAAATTCTTTGAAAACCTAATTAAATTGACTTCTGTCAAGAATGAAAATTATATACAAACATCTCATCCAATTTTGTATTCTAAAAATTTAGAATATAGGATGTTTGTGTAATTTCTGAAACTAAATGGTTATTTGCAACGGTTTTATAAACTTAAGTGATGTTAATTTATTTAGAATCTCATTATCTTTTCAAAAAAAAAAGTTCATAATTGTCATCATCAATGAAAAATAGAACTCATTAAATGCTCCTAAAATACACCAAAATGAACAACACTGATCAAGGATCCTTCATAAATTCTAATATATTTTTTTGTACCACTCATTAATAAGTTCAATTGTTCAAGAGATGTTCAATGCATATAATTTTAATTACATCAATTAATAACATTAATGAGTTCCGGTTCAATGTATTTATTTAGCATAAATTCAAATGTATTTTTGACACCATTCATTAAGAGTTCAGGTTCAATGTATTTATTTAACATATCACTAACTTTAAAAAAACAATTTGTTCATAATTGTCATAAACGAAAAATAAAATTCATTAAATATTCCTAATAACTGCACATAAATGAATATTATAACATTAATAAGAAAGGCTCAATGTATATAATTTCATATTCATTATTTGAGAGCTTTATTTAAAGGACAGATCTTAGAGGAGTAATATGAGCTCCGCATAGATTTATTTCCTTAAGCATGAGCATGACAAGAGAGATTTCCGAATATATGATCCTTTTTATGCTAGGGGAAACAATGTCCATCCTTACAGGATGGCTTGATATGAAGATATTCCTTGAGCAGAGTTTGAAGAACATTAATGGAAAGGTTAAAGAATATGATAAAGAAGTGGAATTCTCTGTTCCAGGCTAAAGAATGGTCAATATGTGGGCTATGGAAGATTATATGGGAATTGGTGCATAATGATGCGCCACAACCTTCTCGCAATGCCAATTACCCATATGTTCCATCGTTTTACTCAGCCCATTTTGTCCATGAATTGAGATCTCTGTCATTCAATAGTTGTGTTATAAAAATCTAGAACACAGGACGTTTGTATGATTTATGAAATTAAAGGGCTATTTGCATAGGTTTGATAAACTTGAGGGTTGTAAGTTCATAACTGTCATAAATGAAAAATCAAAGGTTAAGGTTGAAACCCATCCATCATGTTGTATGTTGTCATGGAGAACCTGACATTATAAAGTTTTTCTTGGGTGTAAAAATACACATAAAGTTTTTAAAATGATGCAAGAATATTATAATCGTTAAGTCAACGTAGCAAATATGTCAATCAAAAAAATAGTGTAAAAAATACATATGAAGTTTCAAAAATGGTTTAAAAAATGTTGCGACTATTAAATCAATAAATGTCAATCATTTAACAAATAGTTTTCACACATGTTGCACAACATTTTTCACTCCTAACTGCTCTATCTACGGCCCCGTTTGGTTCAGGAAAAATGAAAGGAGGGAAAGGGAAAATTAGTTTTTTCCATTGGTGGTGGCCATTTGGTTTTCTATTTCCATCAAAAAATATTTTCCCACCTAAACTCATATTCATCTATATAGATGCAAATTGGCTCATACCAAAAAGCTAAGGAAAATGAGATCTTCCATTGGAAAATCTTGTGAAAATATTGATTTGCCCCAATGTGGGTTTCGACGGCTGTGTTCTGGTCTCTGATTCCTCTTTCTTTGGTTCGTTCTCTTCTCTTGTCTCTCTCATTCTCGGCTTTGTCTCTATTCCAAGTCGGCCAAATGGACAATGAAGGTGGAGAAATGAAGGGTGGAAGGTGATGGTGGAGAGGGTGGTGGTGACATTGACGTTGGCTTTTTCTCTACAACTATGCGGTGGGGATGAACGTTACCGGTCTGCGATTTTCGGCTGGGGATGAGCGTTGCCGGTCTGTGATTTTGGGGTGGGGACGAGCGTTGTCACCCCCTTATCTTATTTTGACTTGCAGCATAATACTAATGCGTAGTTCGATGGACAACACAGGAATAGCATAAATATACTGATAATATGTGCATGATTATAGAAATTCCCCATAGGGGTTTGTACATGATACTTACAATTAAGGTAGCCGCACAGGGCTATTAGGGTGTCTAAACCCATCCCAGTGAAACGAAGACATCTTCTCTTCTTCGTTCCACCACTGCAATCCTCTCGTACAATTCTCTTCCTTGTTCTCAGCATATCTTCTATCTCCTCCTGTCTAAATTGTTGGTAGGGGAGGGTGAGATTCCACAGAATCTCAATAGGAAACATATATCATAATGCATGCATGATAAATGCTATTTGTATGACATTTTAACTTTATCTAGATGCATGCCCCATAATGACATTTTTGCATGCTCAATGTTTCATATAATAACATTATGGCCACAACAAAACAAAAACAGAGCTTCATTTTTTCAAATATGCTCTACACAATCAAATAAAGCAATTACATACATTACTACACAAGCAAAGATATCAATTACATGCAATTAAGGTAAGTCCCCTACCTCCAGTCTTTTCTCCTCGATTTGTGTGCCAGCAACTCAGGCTCTCAACTCAGTCCTACAATTCCAAATATACCATTTAGACACTTCCATAGTGTTTCTGGGGGTTATATGACTCTATATTGAAAATTACTAAAATGCCCCCGGGGTCCCGGCACAACCCAACCGTACTTGGTTCAGACTGTACCTTTTTTTAAATTTTGACATAGGCTATTCTGATATATTTTTGCCCAAGGAATCCATTCCAAACTCAAAATTATCAAATCCAATGTCAAATTATAAAATTACCCTTGGCAGCCCCGTTTTAAGGGTTGTAGGGGCGTTTTCGTAATTATGTTTTTTCGGGCTTTTTCAAAAAAATGACCAATTGTAACCCCACCTAATTTTCCCTCCAGAAATCAATGAAACCATCAAATAATTGAAAATCCAACTCTAAGGCCCATTTACAGACCTGGCCAAAATATATGGGTTATCTCGGGAAATTCGAGGTTTTGCGATTTCAACTCCATAAACGCATTCCTTTCTACTCTTAACCACTTTAATGACTATTCCATTAGGTTACAACTACCATTTAGTACCAATTTGAGCAGCATAACCCCTAGGCAACCCATTTCCAAAAATTAAAACCAATGACAATCCGGTAAAATTTCACTGATTAAATTGTCCACAACAGCTAATGATTTTTTTTTAAGAGATTATGAAAGAGAAATACCTTACATTACAATATTTATATTTTTTTTTAAACTAATAACAATACATACTATAATTAAGTATAACTTGTTTAATCTTCTTAATTTTTTTTAAAAAAGTTAATTGACCTGTGTATTAAAAACAATAGACGGTAAGCTAACAACTAAAAACAAGAAGCCCGCATTAGCTCTAAGGCTATTTAAGTTTGCTCTCTCTTGAATCTCGTGCCTGCTTCTCTAGTTCCGTCATGAGCGAGCCTCAACACTGGAAACTACCACTGGATCACCTTTTGATCTCCTTGCTTGTAGGAGTAATAAAAAGAAGAAAAATGAATCCTCCTCTCAGGAAAAAAATGGACATTGAAAAACCAGAAGAAGCACCTCTGGAATATGGACCAGAAGGACATACCTCCATGGAACAGAACAATGTGGAGTGGGGCAATGCTGACCTGAATGGAAAGGCTAAATCACTACCGAAACCTTCATCCTATAAAGACTCTCTCATAGGATTTAATGGAATTGACAATAATGGGGGCAATATGGATGAGGAGGAATTACTGTAAGATATTATCAATAAAGAATGGGAAATTCCTGAACTAACTGTAGAAATACAGGAACTTATGGATCATCACCCAGTAGTTCCAATTACAGCTGAAGAATACAGCGATTGGTGTAAGCCTTGGAACAGTGCGCTAATTCTCACAGTACGTGGGAAAAAATACAATGTCTATGCCTTAAAGACGCACCTAAGTCAGATTTGGCATATCGCTGATTTTGATCTTATTGATTTAGCAAATAATTATTTCATTGCTCACTTACCACAGAAGGAAGGATGAGCAACGCTCTATCAGAAAATCCTTTATGATGGTCCATGGGTAGTTCAGCAACATACAGTACTGATTCAGCGCTGGTCTCCATATTTTGACCCTTTTAATAACACGCTGGGCAGAATAGCGATGTGGGTTAGGATACCAAACATCCTAATGCAATGCTATAACCAGACTTTTATCACAATACTTGGGAATAGGATTGGTAAAACCATGAAAGTAGATTTGATTACCCCATCAGAAATGCCCACCAATTCGGCGAGAGTGGAAAGAGGGAAATATGCAAGCATTTGTGTTGAAATTGATTTGCGAAAAAAATTGGTGTCACGAGTAATAGCAGCACATGCAGCTTACCAGGTTGAATATGAGGGATTAAACCTCATTTGTTTTGCCTGCGGACGATATGGGCATCGGAAAGAAGGTTGTTCATAGACCTATGCTAGGGAACGTCCGGCTACCTCCAGTGATCTAGAACCGACATCGCAATGAGTGATGCAGTCATCAACGCCAAGACAAACTCCTGCCACCGATGAAAAGTTTGGAGCTTGGATGCTCGTGAATAGGGCGAATAGATCGAGAGGTACGAGGAGACCTAACACTGTGGGGGCTAGGGAGGAGTATGATGCTGCTGTCAAAGGCAAGAAAGGGTCAGAGAAGGTGAGTACAGTCTCACGGTTTGATGTCCTTGCAGAGCTCGAGGATGAAGGGAGACCATGTCATGATGATCGACGGCGCTTGGAATGGGTTCTTATCAGGGAACATGAAGACCAAGGAAAGCAAAGTATAGCTAGTGAAAACAAATCCTATGAATCGGGACTGAAGAGACGAGGGAGAAAGGCCGAGAATAGAGGGGCGGGATCATCGGTGCTGGATTCGCCGACCCATGAAGGCCTCTTGGCTGGATCATCTTCAATTGGGCCCAAGGAAAAAGGGAAGGGCCGAATTATTAAAAAGGGAATGGTAGGGGCAGATCACCAAGTAGAATTGAAATCTCTTGATGGGCCACACCAAGAAGGCTTGGGCCGAAGAGATCACGTCATTGTGAGGGGCAGCATTAATCAGGTAAGGTCCATTCCTATTTTAAATAACCCACACACTGAGAGCTTACTAGGGAATGATATTCTGCTTTTAGAAGGGCTAAACAGAAATTCTGAAATTTAACCTGATGCATTTATTAAGGAGAAGTTTGAGCAAAGTAAGCATAGGCCAAGGGAATTAGCGGATATACCACATACTGATTCAATATTAGATGATGACATAGGAAATGATTTTATGAATGCAGAATTATAGGATGTGAGTTCATATGAAATGGTTGAGACCAATGCTCGGGTTCAAAGGAACCTAGGTATTATGTAAATATTAGTATCTCTCCTTATTTTTTGGGAATTATGATAGTTGCCTTATGGAATTGTAGGAGTGTGGGGAATAGAATTTTTCCTCGCACTGTTAAACAAATGGTGCAACAATATAAAATTGATGTTTTGTGTTTAATTGAAACTAGGATTAGTGGTTCTAGGGTTGACAGTGTGGTGCGTAAGTTGGGGTTTACCAATTGGCTTAGATTAGAAGCTACTGGTTTCGTAGGAAGTATTTGGATTTTATGGGATGATACCAAAACTTGGGTGGAGTATCGCCTATCAAACACTCAATTACTTCATCACAAGCTGACAAATAAGGACAAGAATGCTTCTTTTGTTGCCACTTTTGTTTATGGGGAGACCATAGCTAATAGAAGAGAGACACTTTGGAGATCTTTGGATGAAATTTCTCTGATCATAGATGATCCTTAGCTAGTCCTAGGTGATTTTAATGCCTTTCTTGATCCTGTTGATAAAGTAGGGGGTGTTGAACCTTCTGTAAGAGCTATGGAACAATTCTCGAATTGTATTAAGACAGCTCAACTTATTGAAATTCTGTATGTTAGGGAAAGGTTTACCTGGGAGAAGCGAGGAGTGAAAGAGAGATTGGATTGGGTTTTTAGAAATATCATATGGGAGATGCAACACCCAAATAGTAGTGTTTTTCACGATCTACGTTTCAAATTTGATCATAGGCTCTTGGTTGTCTCGATGAACCGCAATAAACCAACAGCAGAGGACAACATCCCTTCAAATACCAGGCTACGTGGGCTCTAGAAGATAGCTTCCCTGATATTGTCACAAAGTATTGGGAAAATAGAGATTGGTGTAGTGAGGTGGAAAATTTTGAGCTTGAAGTTATGGATTGGAATTTAGAATATATTGGTAGTATCCCCAAGAAAAAACAGAATATTTTAAAAAGGCTGGAGGGGATAGATCGAACACGAAGGAATAATATATCTACTAGCCTGTTTAAGCTGGAAAAGAAACTTTGGCAGGAGTACAGTAAACTGAGTGCCCAAGAGGAATTGATCTGGTACCAGAAATCTAAATGTCGTTGGCTTGCTGGTGGGGATAGGAATACTAGGTTTTTTCATGCGTCCACTGTAATCAAAAGGAAAGCCCAGCGTATTCAAGCACTTCAGGATGAGTACTAGAATTGGATTATAGATCCAGAACCGTTGAAGATCATGGTGGGAAAGTTCTTCGATGACTTATATTCCAAAGATGACCAGGTAATTCAACCCTCAGGTTGGGCCGCATATTTTCCTTCTCTGTCACAACAGGATGATCTTCAGATTCACAAAGAGGTAAATGACATTGAGATTAAGAATGCTGCTTTTCATTATTGGTGTTTTTAAAGCCCCAAAACCATATGGTCTCCATGCGCATTTCTTTCATACTCAATGGGATCGGATTGGTGATAAGGTGTGTGATTATATCAGGGACGTTTGGCAGCACCCTGACAAGGTAAAGGATATTAATCATACGAATGTAGTACTCATTCCGAAGATTGATAACCCCCAGACGGTTAAAGATTTTCGGCCAATTGCTCTCTGTAATGTCAGTTTCAAGATCATTACTAAGATTATTGCCAGTAGATTAAAAAATGCAATATCCTATTTGATCAATCCCTAGCAATGCATTTTTATAACAGGAAGACAGAGCTGTGATAATATTATCATTGCTCAAAAGGTAATTCAAACAATGCGAGTGAGGAGAAGGAAGAAAGGTCATGTGGTCATTAAGGTGGATATGGAGAAAGCGTATGACCATCTTGATTGGGGGTTTTTGACAGATACCCTGTGTTGTATAGGGATACGGGATAATATATTGGATATCATAATGGAATGTGTCTCATCCGTATCTATGAAAGTCCTCTGGAATAGGGTTGCAACGCCATCTTTTTTACCTACCAGTAGACTTCGACAAGGTGACCCTTTAAGTCCTTACCTTTTTGTGCTTTGCATGGAGCGGTTGGGCCACCGAATAAATAGAAAAATACAGACAAGGAATTGGAAGGGGTTGAGATTTAATCGAAAATCCCCCGCCATCTCCCACATTTTCTATGCAGATGACTTGCTTCTACTTGGAGAGGCCTCTATAAGACATATCAAAAAGATGAAAGAAGTTATAAGAGAATTTTGTGCGGTCTCAGGACATCGAGTTAATTTGGACAAATCCAAAGCATTTTTCTCTCAAAATGTGAGTTTTAATATGGTATTGGAACTAAGTGATGAGCTAGGGATTAGGATTACAGGGAATTTGGGGAAATACCTTGGGGTCCCTCTTCTCCATGGTCGTGCAACTAAGTTTACATATTTTCCGATTATCCAGAAAGCCCACAAATGGTTAGTAGGTTGGGAGGACAGGTTTCTCACTATGGCAGGACGAACAGTGCTGATTAAATCAGTTCTTTCGGCTTTGCCCACTTATCAAAACTTCCTTGCTTCCTAAAGGGGTCTTAGACGACCTGGAAAAAGTGAGTCCATCCTTTCTCTGGAATCAAGGTTAGACCGGTAGGAAGATGCATCTCATTTCCTGGGACAAAGTTAAGTAAAGCAAAGAACATAGGGGTCTGGGAATAAAAGATCTGCGAAATCAAAATGTGGCTTTTATTATGAAATTGTGCTGGGGCTTGTTAACTAAACCTAATGCGCTCTGGGTTAAATGCCTTAAAGGGAAATACGGTTGTGGTGATGAGACATATCCCATGGTGTATGGTAAACTAAACTCCTCAAGTGTATGGAGAAGTATTGCATCTGTTTGGGAAAGATTTTATAGAAGGGTGGGAAGGAAATTAAATGATGGCAGAGCTACCAACACCTAGTGGGATTTATGGTCCCTAATCGAGGTACCCCTAATCTATCTGGTTGATCGAAATCTTTATGTTCTCAATCCTGGTGCTAGAGTTAGGGAATTTGTGTTAGCAGATGGGACTTGGGACTTGCAGAAATGGGGATAATTTCTCCCACAGTGGGTAATAAATATTATTACTAAAACACTCCGCCATGTGTGAATGATGTTGATACCTTTTATTAGAGATTGTCTTTGGATGGGAATTTCAGTGTTCGTTCTGCCTATAAATTTGTTTCCACGCAATGTGAACAGAAGGTCAATATCCAATGGCAGAAAGTGTGGAAGCTCTCGGTACCGGAAAAAGTGAAGTTCTTCTTGTGGCAAATGATTTATGAAAGGCTTCCTACTAACTACCTTAGAGCTAAGAGTGGGTTATCACAGAGTGAGGAGTGTCCTTTTCAATGTCAACGAGTGGAAAATACTCTTCATATACTGAGAGACTGTGAGATTGCAAGAGATGTGTGGTTACATTTTGTGCATCCTAACTTTCGCTTTAGTTTTTTTCAATCTGATTTGCAGGGCTAGATACACATGAACCTCTCCCGAATAATGAGTTTTGCACGGTTCAAGAGATGGCCTTGGTCAAAGATTTTTAGTATTATCTGCTAGCTATTGTGGAAGAATAGGTGCAAGGGTGTCATGGAAGGTGTCCGGATGCGAGCACAAGACGTTGTACATCAAGGGGTATTTCACCTATTGGATAGTAGTGTGATGGCCAACCTCAGCGACCAGCGATTCCAAATGGACGGAGACAGGGATCCTAGATGGAATCTACCACCAAATGGGTATGTTCATTTGGATACTGATGGCTCTGTCCAATCATCGGGACTGGCGGCAAGTGGAGGAGTAATCCGAGATTCGAAGTGCAAATGGGTTGTTGGGTTTCAAAGGAAATTAGGGACGCTTCCATCTACAGGTGCAAAGTTAATGGGAATTGTGACTGGGTTAAATCTATGCAAGCAGCTCAATCTTCGGAAGGTACGGGCCTACACAGATTCTTTGGAAGCCTATCAGTTAGTGATGCGGGAAGGGGGAGGGGTCCATCCTCTTCATGTGGAGATTGGAGCAGTTCGAGAAATGTTGTGCTCCGACTGGGATATTGAACTGCAATATGTATCACGAGAGGCGGTACGTTGTGCTGATTACTTGGCTCGAGATGCGGAACATATAGCTAGAGATCTTGTGATATTGCCTCTGAGACACCCCGGATGCATCGAGTTCTTGATGGCTGATTTACTGTAATTTTGAGATGTAATGTCTTTGATAGATCTTACCAAGCTTGACTTGGCTTTCTGTATTCAAAAAAAACAATAGACGGTAATAAACCGAACATAGAATGGAGTGGGACTGTGGAAGGGACTTCAAGGGAGAAAGATTTGAAAGAATCCAAGCAAGTTTAGAGTATGCCTTAAATTGCGTGCCCCCACCCCTTGTTGTCCTTCTATTTTCTTTTTTCTCTTTTCTCTTTTTTTATTTGCTAAAAAAATAACCTCAATGAGGTGTGGTCCCGCACAAAAAAGTTGCCCATTTTTATTCTTAATATAAAATATATTAACTTGATTTAATTAGATTATAAAAATTAGTTAAATTAATAAATATGATATATATTTTCTCAAGCATCCAAATTATCTTTCTTAATCCTCTTCTCCTCTTTAGTTATTACCAAAGGAGTATAAGGTAAATTAGAAAAATACTTATATTAAAAACTCCAAATCCAAGGTTCTAAGTTGTAGACCTGACTGTTTGTTGAAGTGACGAACATCACGACATGCATGCCACCACCTCCCAACCCATTCATCCTGTACCAATATAATACTTCTTCCAGTTTTATTAATAAAAAAATTTTTCTTTTATGGGTTTGATCCTTTTTATAAGTAACTTTCACTTTATATCTAAAAATATAATCTTCTTTTTTTTTATTTTACCTTTATTAAATACATATATTTATAATTAATTATCACACACATCAAGAATTATCTCTCATACTTTTTATTTATTCTCTCTTATATTCTTTTCATAAATAGAGACATATATGAAAAAAATATATAGTATTTTTGACACATTTATTATTTTTAATTATCAGTTCATTTTACATAATCATAAGAAAAATTACTTATAAATAAAATCGAACGGAGGGAATAGTAACTTATATTTGTGTCTAGAGTAGTACACATAAATGAATAATTGCCTGGCAAGAATCCTTCATAAATTCTAATACATTTTATGGCACCACTCATTAATGAGCTCAATTGTTAGAGAGATGTTCAATGCATATATTTTTTGCTACGTCTATAATTTTAATTTCATTGATGAATAACATTTACTAGAGATGCTTTCATTCATAAATTCAAACGTATTTCCTGGCACCACCCATTAGTAAGTTCAGGTTCAATGTATTTATTAAATGCACCTAATAGATTAGATACACATAAATGAATACAATTGACCAGGGATCCATCCATATAGTACCACTTTAATCTTATTTATAAATCTAGTTTTATAATAGTAAATACATTTTATATTTTTTATTTCTATTAATTGTAATAAATAAAAAAATTTATTTATGTTGACTTTTAGAACCAATCATAGATAAGGGCAAAAATAAAAATTTAATCTATAGTTAATAAGTTAATTAACTCTCCTTGATATATGAAAATCAGTTAAAAAGGACTTATAAATGGGATCAATATATTTTGTGGCAATACTAATTAATGAATTTAGGTTCAATGTATTTATTAAATGCTCCTAATAAATACACATCATGTGCTCATTTGGAATAATTTATTTTTGACTTATAAGTATTTATAAATCATGATATACGGTATACGATGTAAGTAGGAGTGTTCAAAGTGTCCCGATCCCGGACATTTTGATCCCAGAAATTTCTCGTTCCGACTGGGACCGGGACCGGGATCTATTGGACCCAGGACCGTGACCGATCACACACCTTGTGGTCCCAGTCCCGGTTTTTTATTTTTTTCTTAAAAACTAAGTTATTATTTTATTTTTGTATTTTTTATCCCATAACTTAAGTTATCATTTGATAAAATGCGTATCACATATTTAGTTGAAGTTAAATTGTATATATCATGATACTAATCCTACTATATAATGTATAAAAATAATAATAAAAATGATGAAGGTGATCATAATAATAATAATAATAATAATAATAATAAAATGTTATTCTTCAATTCTAGATCAATTTATGTGATTATTATGACCTTATTAGGTGTTAAATAATTACTTTAAACACTAGATTATAGAAAATTTAACTAATATAATAATATATTTTAAATTTAATTTTAAAAAAAAAACCGAGATTTCCTGGTTTGATCCCGGTCCCGCCCGGGATTACCTAGACCGGTACCAGGATGCAATTTGCATCCCAGCCAAAAATCGGGACCAGGACTGAGAGTGGGGGATCCCGGTCCCGGATTTAAACACCTCTAGATATAAATATATGAGAGGATTTTTATCTTAACTTATATAATAAACACTTATATCCAAAATGAATAACATTGACCTAGGATCCCTTCATAAATTCTAATCTATTTTCTGGCCCCACTCATTAGGGGTGGGCATGGGCAGGGTTGGGCAGGGCGAGACCCCTGCCCGATGCCCTGCCCAAGGGATGAATGGGCTGCATTTTGCAGCCCGATGCCCTGCCCTGCCCGCTAAAAGCCTTAACCATTTTGGGCTGGGCAAGGGTGGGCTGGGCAGGGTGGGCTTCCCTGCCCAAGTAATAACACCTTATCTTGTCCACTTATGAAAAAAATAATTCCTTATGAATTTCATAAACATTCCTGTAGTTACTAATACCATATATGTCTTAACTTCGCCCTAAGTAATATAAACTTCAAATACATTCAATGATTTCACATCTTGAGATATTTTAAAATAAGTCTACAACTTAGAGTCTTGAAATTTAAAAAATACCATATGTCTTAGCAAATATCCATACTTTAAAAATTAAACAACACCCATAATCCATTATAAATAAGAAAAAAATGATTTAATTAAAGCCATGAAGTCAAAGTAGTTTGCATCAATTCAATGTTCCAAAAGTTGATCAAATGATGAAGCATCTGGAAAGAAAATAAAAAGCAACTATAATTTAATACAGCACAAAGTAAAGAAGAAAGGAAGAAATCTACTTGTAAATAGTGTTTAGTGGTTAGGGCAAAAAAGAGAAGATCAGAAGAGTATTATACAATAAACAATATATATTTTAAATAAAAATATATATATGAAATAATATTTAATTGATATGAAATTTTATATTTTAAATAAATGAAAATAATTTTCAGGGCAGGGCCAAATGGGCAGGGCAGTACCCCTTGCCCGATGCCCAGCCCTGCCCGATTATTAGCCCGCCCAAAGTTGCCCAAAATTTTTTCGGGTCACTTTTTTAGGGCTAGGATGGGCAATTTTTTGCAGGGCCAGGGTGGACGCACCGGACTACTGGACACCATACTCACCCCTACCACTCATTAATGAATTCAGGTTCAATGAATTTATTAAATGCTCATAATATCCACACACAAATTAATAACATTGACCAGTGGTCCATTCATCATTGCTGACGTAGTAAGCTTCTTGCACCAGTCATTAATGAATTATGATTCAATGTATCAATTTAATGCTCCCGGTAAATACACTTAAATGCGTATAATTCTAGTCTTATATATAAATCTATTTTAATTAATTCTCATATATCAAAGAGAATTAACTAACTCATTAATTATAGACTAAATTTTCAATTTTATTTTTATTTATGATTGATTATAAAAGTCAATATGAATAAATTTTTTTTGTTTATTGTAATTAATAGGGATAAAAAAAATACTCCCTCCGAACCTATTTATAAGTAACTTTTCTCTTGATTGTGCAAAATGAACTAGTAGTTAAAAACAATAAGTGTGTCAAAAATACCATATTTTTTCCATATATGCCCCTATTTATAAAAAGAGTATAAGAGAGAAAATATATAAAAGTATGAGAGATAATAAGTATAAGATATGAGAGAGAATGAATATTTAATAAGAGTAAAATAGGAAAAAGAAATTTACATTTTTAGATAAAAAGTGAAAGTTGCTTATAAAAAAGATCAGCCCTATAAGAGAGAAAGTTGCTTATAAATAGAACCGGAAGAAGTACAAAATGCATTTATTATCCTAAAGATGGGCCTATAAATAGGATCATATTTTTTAATCAAAAAGGATTTATAAATAGGATCAGAATAGTAACATTAACCGGGAATCCATTCATAAATTCAAATAGATTTTCTGACATCTCTCGTTAATGAGTTCAAAGGTCCAAGAAAATGTTCAATGTACATAATTTCATGTTTAAAATGTGGGATGATTCTATATAAAGGACTCAACTTAAGGGAATAATTGTGCTTCTCATTAGTTTCCTTGAGCATAACGACTGTAAGAGAGAAGAAGAAATATGAGTATATATCACTGATGGCTTTAGAAGGAGAAGATGATGATAGGGGTATCCGGCAAAGAAGTGGAATTCATGTTCCAACTCCCTCAATGATAATAAATTGTTGTGAGCTTTCATTGTCAATGAAAATTTGACGGACCAAATTCTACAGTTTGGCATTGGTATACAAGTTGTCAAGGTTCTTTGCCATATATAGTACATTGGTCAATCACCTTTTCATTACATTGAGACACAATCTTTCATATGGAGTTGGAACATAGAATTCCACTTCTTTGACGGTATTCTAAGAAGTAAGGGTGTTTAAAGTGTCCCGATTCTGATTGTCTGGTTCCGATCCCGAACATGTTGATCCCTGGAATTTCCCATCCCGGCCGGGACTGGGACCGGGAAAACCGGGATCAGGATCTATTGGACTCGGGACTGGGACCGAGACCGAGACCAAGACCGGAACCGGGCACATACCTTATGATCTCGGTCCCGTTTTTTTATTTTTTAAAAAAAAAATTTCTCCTTAAAAACTAAGTTATTATTTTATTTTTGTATTTTTTATCCCATAATTTAAGTTATCATTTGATAAAATGTGTATCATATATTTAGTTGGAGTTAAACTGTATATAACGTGATACTAATTCTACTATATAATGTATAAAAATAATAACAAAAATGATGGAGGTGATAATAATAATAATAATAATAATAATAATAATAATAAATATTATTCTTCAATTCTAAATCAATTTGTGTGATTATTATAACCTTATTAGATATTAAATAATTACTTTAAATACTATATTATAGAAAATTTAATTAATATAATAATATATTTTAAATTTATTTTTTTAAAAAAAAACCGGGATTTCCCAGTTTGACCCCAATCCCACTTGGGATTACCGGGACGGGGACCAAACCGGAACCGGTACCGGGATGCAATTTGCATCCCAGCAAAAAACCGGGACTGGGATCGGGAGTGGGGGGTCCCGGTCCCGGTCCCGGTCCCGGTCCCAGATTTAAACACCTCTACTAAGAAGCACTAATACTTCAACTTATCCAATAAATATTCAAGATATATTACATTTACTTAACAATAAATAATATTAAACTAAATTTTATTACATCTGGCAATATTTACTGACCAATAAAATAAGCAAGCTGAATCTTAAAAAGAATAAAGATGCAGTTTTGTTAATATTAATTTGTGACTTTTGGCATGGTGAAGAGTGGCATATAGTGGTGTTCACAGAATCACATGACAGGACCTGAATAAAGATAATGTGTTTGTTTGGAATAGTTTATTTTTGGGTAATAAATGCTATAAATCATAATTCACAGTATACGAGGTAAGTATGTGAAATGAGTTTTATCTCGATTTACGCAATAAGGACTTATTGAGAGGGTGTGTTTGGTTCAGCTTATTGGGTAGAAATAAGCCCGTTTTTAGGCAATAAAGGCATGTTTGGGAGAGCTTATTTTGACAAAATAAACCCAATTTACGCAAGCCGAGAAAAAACTCCTCTCACATACTTATCTTGTATACCGTGAATCACGAATTATAAGCACTTATTGCCCAAAA
Organism: Inga oerstediana; assembly: GCA_963210345.1. Classification (NCBI taxonomy): domain Eukaryota; kingdom Viridiplantae; phylum Streptophyta; class Magnoliopsida; order Fabales; family Fabaceae; genus Inga; species Inga oerstediana. Next base: position 83,919,330 of record OY723401.1, on the reverse strand, counting down.
ATAAGCTCTTCCAAACGAGCACTAAGCCCAAATAAAAACGTGTTGCGTTTTTACAGTATTTGGTTCAGCTTATTTTAATTGCATCATGGGTAGAATAAGCTACTTATTAAATTAGCTCCTCACTTTAAAGGCTTGTTTGGTTTAGCATTTTTTTAAAAAATAAGTCCTTATTACGCAAGCCGAGATAAAACTCTTCTCACATATTTATCTAGCATACCGTGAATCACGATTTATAAGCACTTATTGCCTAAAAATAAGTTATTCCAAACGATAAGAGCACAATTTTTCTATTAAGTCACTTATTACGTAAATCATGATAAAACCCATCTCATGTACTTACATCGTATACCGTAAATCACGATTTATAAGCATTTATTGTCCAAAAATAAATCACTCATCTAAATATAAATCACATTACAAAAATTAACTTTTCTATTAAGTTATTTTTAATAAGTCAAAATCATAATAAATCATTTTTCCTATCACTATCCCAAACACACACATAATAGAAAAACTTTTTTTATGGAATGGGAGAACTTTTCTGGCTTGTGTCCCGTCCCGTCCGAATAATGTCTCGTACAATAATAAGACCGAGACAATCAGTCCAAATTCTTTTTTTTAAAATTAATTTTGAAACAATTTTTTTTTTTATATCAAAAAAGTTTAGGTAGGTTCGGCACCAGTCCCCTACCAAGGCCAGGGCACGGCCCCAGGGCTCTTCGAGCGCTTACAAGGGACTTACGAGATCGCCTACCAATGAGGTCTCCCCATCGGTCAGAGGGTTCGAACACACTCCCTTATGATCAGGGTGACAAGACCTTAACCAACTGTGCCAAACCTCATTGGCAATTTTAAAACAATTGAGGGTTCTGGGGAGAAACAAGTTGTGTTGGGGCCAGGGGTCAACAGTGTTGTGTTGTTTTTTTATCAAATAACAGTGCTGTGTTGTTTGCTTGTTATTTTATGGATTCTTTACTGCTTATTATGGGCCTATATTGAATCCACATGTATGTAATATCGATTTTTGTGATGGTTATTAAAATTGGATTGTACTGAACAATTCGATTGTGAAACTAATGAATCAGTTATCTAATTAGGTTGCCCTCATCAATTCAATGTTTATTCAGAATTTTATAATTTTAAAAATTTATATCTAATTCTATATATTTTTAAAAATTATAAATTAATGCTCTATGAAAAATTTGAGATATCTACTTTTTAATGTAAAAAAATCACTTAAAAATATTATCATTTGATATTTTAAAATTTTTAAATTCCAAAAATATTTCAAAAAATATTATCGTTTAAGTTCACTTCCTCACCGGTCTGTCTCCAGGTTAGCTCCAGTTTAACTCCGATATGACCTATTGACTCTTGATCCACTACTCAGACTGATTCAATCGACTATTTGGGTTTAATAACCTTGATTTTTCTTCCCAGATCAATAATACTATGCATTTTTAATTCTCCCTAATCTATTCTCATCATATTTTCTATTAAACGTATTATATTGTGAGGGTGAGTTTGTGTGTGGAAGGACGGTGGGGGAGAGAGATTAGGGAGGGTGGAAGGAGTAAAAATATAGTGCTAGTAGTTCTTTACGTATGGTTTTCAAATTATTTGTTTATGTTTTATTTAATTAATCTTTAAGATAAAAAAATAATTTATTATAGAAAATCAGGACAAAAGGAACTTAAGTAGCTAACTAGATTGAGACTATGTTTGAGATATCTTATTTTTTATTTATAAGTGCTTTTTACATAAATCGAGACAAAACTACTCTCATATACTTATTTCGTATACCATAAATTATTATTTAAAAGCACTTATAAACTAAAATTAAGCTATCCCAGTCAAGCACTGAATACATTATACATGTATCATATCAGTGCATCAATATAAGCCATATCAAGATTTAACAGACATACATTGCTATTTCAGTGTGGACTTGCTATAGGTAGGTTGGTGTGAAAGTAGTTTATAAATCATATACTTTCTAGTTCCTCCATTTCTAATTATAAGATCCATCTTTGAAGCTCACATGAACAAAAACATCATGATGTTTTAATTTATTTTTTTTCCAATTCTGTCATTAGTTAAAAAATAATGATTTTGCATTATTACAGATGCCTTTTTTTTTATTATGATTTAATCATTTATTAAAGGTATTGATAAATTATCTTCTAATTTTTCTTGAGATTGAGCAAAGAATATTATAAAAAAAGGACATTATACACTTTTAGATGGGTCTTTTTAAAGGGATGAAGGAAGCACAACATTAATGGGAATTAATGTAAATTATTCAACCCCAGTTTTTTTTAGTGATATTTTTTACCATCAAGTGCTTTTTAGTGATATGCTAAATCACAATTTAATTTAATACACCAATTACACCAACATATTGGAATTGCAAAATAACTGAGGTCAACCATTCAATAAGAATTAGAAGCAAAACAATATCTTAACTGTAAACAAATTTCTTTTCCAAGAAATCTCATTCAATCATTATTATTGGTAAACAATTTAATCCAAACTTTACCTACACATTACTTGAAATAAAATCATGCCCACTAAATTAATAGGATTCATGATATAGCATTACCCTTGCATATTTGATATGCTTGTTGTAGTACCATTTAAAAATAAATATTATTGAATATTAAATAATGATCATAAAAGCATAATAAATACTAATATATATCATATTCTAATTATACAAGTTAATATTAATACATTACGGGGTTTTTATTTTTTTTGACAAGTAATACATTACAAGTTTAACAATTGATGTTTGATACGTATATAATCACTACTACAAAAAAGTAAAGCTGTGGCGCTTATAATTGCATTAACTGTGGCGTTAGAGAAGTGCCACATATCTGAACGTCACTAAAAAAAGCTGTGGCGCTTGAAAGCGCCACAACATTTTAAATTTTTTTTTAAAAAAAAATACCCTCCTGTGGCGCTTGTTTGAGGAAGTGTCACACGAGGGGGGCCTCCTGTGGCGCTTGCTGGAGCACCACAGCAGGGGGGCCTACTGTGGCGCTTGCTTGAGCAAGCGCCACAGGAGGCCCCTCTCCTGTGGCGCTTGCTTACAATAGGGTCGCTTTTTTTTTTCTTCTTTTTTTTTTCTTTCTTCTTCTTTTTCTTCTTTTTTTTTTCTGTGGCCCTTTTTTATGCTTCCTGATTGTGAAGCTTTATATAAAATGAGTGGCTTTCGTGTTTATCATCTCCACAAATTGTCAATCTTTCTATTTTATATTTCAACCTATTATATATATATATATATATATTATAATTTTCACATTTAAAATTCAAGTTCCCCAACAATAATGTTCTTACATTAATACTCTCCAAAGCTAACATAAAAAATATCACAATACAAGAACTTGATATGTGAACACAGTACATCAACAACTAATTAAGTAAATTAAAAGATTACTAAAAAACGCAAGCTTGTCGGCAAAAAAATTTAAACAAAGCAAAAAGGCAAATGAAACAAGCTAGGTTTTCAGTCTTTCCTATTAAATTAGGAACAAAAAGGCAAACTTTATATTACGGTTTATCTTGACTAAAAAAAAATTTAAACAAAGCAAGCTAGAATGAAATAGTCTTCTTCTTACAAATCTATTAATTGACCAGCGCAAGGAGGGGGAGACCACGTTGGTGATGCTAGCTTGAGTGACGAGTGAGCGTGTGGGTGTGTTTTTTAGTGTGAATATGATAGGAAATGGAGGGAGGGGGCCGACGGATCCACTAAGAAGATGAGAAAGGGAAAGTAGTTTAATGGAGGAGAGAGTAGTTAAATAATTAAAGTGGAGTAGTAGTCAAAAAGAGAAGGAATGGGGGGCGGACACAGGACCACTACGCGGGAAATGAAATAATTAAGAGATACACTATCCATTTGAAATTTTTTTTTTTAAAAAAAGGGGCAAGTGTGGCGCCTAAATAATTAGGCGCCACACATTGCCTTATATCAGCTGTGGCGCCATGTGTGGCGCCTATTTATTTAGGCGCCACACATGCCCAGATTTTTTTTAAAAAAAAAATTAATGCTGCAGCTGTAGCGCTTGGTGGGTTAGGCGCCACAGCTGCTTTCCTGGCCCCAAGTGTGGCACCTGCGTAGGTAGGCGCCACACTAGGCCTCCTCAATTATGACACTTAATCTATTAGGCGCCACAGTTGGTACCCAAAATTTAAAAAAAAAAAAAGAGAAGCTGTGGCACTTGTTTAAAGAAGTACCACAAAATGTGCGCCACCTTTTATCCTTTTTGTAGTAGTGAATATCTTCTTTACGCATCAAAAAATTATCTTTTACCAACACATAATTGATTTAGTGATCTAAAGTCTCACTAGATTCTTTTGGGTATCAAGTTTAAGTCATAAAGAAGACACTTATGTTGGGAAAAGTAGTTACGAACTTTAAAACTTGATTAACCAATTTGTTTGGATACCTGATAATAAGACCTAAAAAAACACCGGATACAAGTTATTCATATAAAAAATAAAGAATTATCTTTTTATTTTCATGACCACACTTTTTGTTAAGAAAATTGTTTTGTGGATTTTCTTCATATATAGATACTAAAGAGTACTTTTTTGGGGGGAAAGCTGGCATTTTGATACTGAAAACAAAATTTTCAAATCCTCATAGAAAGTATACCAATTTATTATCCCAAAAATTGTTCATGTTAAGAACGATTTTGCTTTTATGAAGAACTCATTCATAGCAAGAATGGTTTCATCTTTTCCCTCCCCTGTCACATCACTGGGCTTATTTGGAATTGCCTTTGGCAATCATGTTCACATATTCATAGGCAAAATAATAGAAGAATGATAGAAAAATATCTGCTTTAATTTTAAAATTTTAAATTAATTATTTGATAAAGATTTATATTGTCAATCCCATTATTATTCTTGTCAATCTCATTATCATTCTTGTAAGTGAAATTTTAGAGTTTAAGTGATTTTTTTTTTTTTGTCATCTTCCCCAAAATAAACTTTTGTTGGTACTTCAAATCACCATGTCAATTCAAACGTGGAAAAGTGAAATCATTTTAGTTACCTCAAGCATAGTGAGATTCTCCAACTCATGCAGTATTCTTGCACATCACAACCAGTTAACTTATACCCAATCCCACAACTCTTCTTTTGAGATTTTCCATAACTTGACTAGCTTTTGGTCGTTTTGATCATATTCCCTTTTTGGACCAAAAATTTGATCATACTCAATTACATATGGAGTAGAATTTTTCCCCTCGAAACTCTCACTAATCTTAAGTAACTTTCAATATACGAATAGTTAAGAGCATATTTGTCCAAAAAAAATAGTTAAGAGCATCAGGTGATTGATTACATATGTCCCCGCTATGCATGGGGTATTTGCTAGTTGTCATATCAAAGGTTTTTTTTTTTAAATGATTGGCAAAATTTTTATATTTAGTGATCAATTTTTAATATATTGGATTTCTTTTTATTATAGATCCACTACAACATACTTGAGCATTTATAATGCCTAGTATAACGCCCAAAAATTTGATTAAGGGCTAATAATGACTAATGACAATGTATTTGTTAATTAAATCTGAATTATTCCGTGTTTTGTGGTAAATTCGGTAAATGTGCCAAAATCTGGGAAAATTTGAAAGAATGGAAAATTATTGGGTAATTAGTCAGTGATTAATGAAAAAATTAATTACTAACTAAGAGAAATGAGATTTGTGACTAAATGACTAATGGGGTGGTTAGAGTAACTAATTAGTTATTTGCTTTATGAGAACTAATGGGAATGTGACACTTGGCAAGCTTATATCATGAGAGAGAAAGGAGAAAAGTCAAATGGATATTTTAGTTATATTTTCTCTCTATTCTTTCCTCCATTTCGACTGAAGCAAGGCTTGGGGATGGGAGTATGATCATTGCTTCATCTTCTCCCACACTCATCTCTCTCTCTTTTCGTCGGCCATTGAAGCAAGAAGAAGGAGGAAGAAAGATTGAGAAAAAGGTAAGAAGATGACCTCCATTGATTAAATTCCTTTCTTTAATGTGGTCCCTTGAATTGAGGACTTCATTTTCATGGTTCTAGTTTCTCCATTGGTGGTGATTTGTGGCATCAAGAAAATCTGGTAGTTGGAGAGTCAAGAAACCTCTTTGGAAAAGTTGAAGAGGTAAGTGAAACAAACCTTTCTATCTATATTTTATGCCAAATGGCTTAGTTTGGAATTTCTGGAATTTGTTGCCTTAAATTCGAAAATGAGAATCATTGGGAGTTTGGTATGTTATGGGCATGGAAATGGTGTTTGGGTATGTGTTTGAATAGATAGAAATGGATTTGAAATTGAAATGTTAAGTTTGCAGATTTTGGGATTTTGATGTTTAATGTTGTTTCAAACTAAAGCATGATAATGGAATAGGAAATTGTTGGTTTTGATGGTTCCATGTGATTCCTTGGGTAAAGTTATGTGGGAGTGGCTTTGGTTTGGTATTTGGGACCATTGGAAACACTTAGGTAAAGTTTGGAAAGTGCTATCAGTTTTACTGCATTTTTTGCTTCTGATAAGCATCACTCGAGTGCATGAGGATCTCACTCAAGTGAAGTGCTGCATTTTCTCTATGTTCTTTCAGTTTTCTGATGCACTTCCGTGTATAAAGGCAAAAGTGTTACTCATTTGTGAGTGTTGTGAGTTCTCACTCAGGTGAATCGTGTCTCACTCGAGTGAAGGTGTATCCGACATTAGGAACTCGTGTCTCGGGTTGTCACTCGTGACCAATTTCTCAAGAGTGTGTCTTAGCACTCGCAGGTATTTAGCCTTCACTTGAGTACAAATATCAGTGCTCGAGTGCTCCTTTTCTTTGAAAATTCTTATGCTCTCGAGTTAATACTTTCTACACCTCACTTTCTTGAACTCGGGTGAGCATTTGGCCATCACTCAAAGTGTTACTTGCTGTTCTCAAGTGCAGCGAGTATTTCTTGCTTTTATCGTTGCTCTCGGCCAAACACTTGCACGAGTGTGCTTCCATACTTGGGTGCAAATCGTACCATCACTCGAGTGAGACCTTCTTCGCTCGAGTGTCTGTACATTATCACTCGAATGAGGATTTCTTCACTCGAGTGCAATAATGAAAAAATAGTACTTTCACTTCAAAAAAGGGGATCTTCGGGATAGTTCTTTCAACCCTTTAGGGCTTTGGTTAGAGGCATTTTAGGCTTCTTAAGGGACATCAATGATAACTAAATTTAAGTGTTGTGAAGTTATTTGAGTATTAGAATAAGTGATAACGTATTGTCCTTAATTATGACTTTAGGATTTGATAGTTTCCCAGAGTATAGAAGGCTTGTGCCCGCTTAAGTACATAAAGACCAAGGTGGTGACACTTTATCCTATATCATGTGTAATGCATTGTTTGTTTGTATTTATTATTGAATGAGCAAGGGGACATGCGATAAGCCCGGCCTTGAATATTGTTGAGGGGACATGGCGTGAGCCCGGCTTTGAATATTGTTGAGGGGACGTGGCGAGAGCCCGGCCGTGAATATTAATATGCTACATTGTGATATATGCTTACTTGCTTTGTTTTAATTATGCATCATTTACGTAAACTGTTGCTACTGGGATTCTCTTGAATCTCACTTTTTCCAAATAACATTTTTAAACAGGGCAAGTAGATCGAGAGGCAAGCAAGTGAACAAGGATGATTAGGACTACCAGTGGTAGTTAAATGTACATATTGAATTAACCATAGATTTGTAGTTATTGTGTAATTCCCGGTATAGAAAACTGAGACGGGCAATGATGCCCTAACTAACTCTTGGATTAATGATATTATCCTGGGTGAATGTCGGAAATTTTGTTAATACTTTGATATTGTATATGTGGCAAACCGAACAGGCGTATTGTTTTTATAAATGAATGAATGGAGATCTACTTGTACAGGTTTTTGTAAAAAGTTTTAATTACTCTTGATCTCTTATTCAGTTATAAAATGAATTTAAACACTAATTACGGCCTTGATGACAGCAGGGGTTGCACGTACTATATAACGGTTACAACTAATAAACATCATATATGTTAAGGCGGAGTTCGCACAAGGATATATAACGTTTAAACGTAACAATTGATTATGCTCCCTCTCATGTATTGCAAGACGGAATTTGTAAAAACACAAACGTAACGGTTGTAGCTAACAACCGTTATTTATTTAGTGACAAAAATGATAGTTCTTAAGAAACAATCGTTATATAGCACTTATAAATGATTCATCTTCTAAACATTTATACCAACAAAGACAAAACATAACGGTTTTCAGAAACAACTGTCATCTAACTTTTTCATAATCCTTTGTAACATTTGGACCTTCAATATCAAAACTCATCACAACCCTTCCTGTTAGACCTTCATAAGTCATAACTCATAACCCTTCGTAATTCGTTAGACATCTATTTAAACTCAACTATTCCTTGTGATTCTTACTACTTTTCTTCTCTTCTTTCTCTCCTTCATCATATTAAGATCCCAGGGAACTCCTTTGCCTCCGCCACCCCCACTCCACCACCTGCTCCTCCTTAAGACTTGTTAGTAGCAACAAATGGCTCAAGCACTAAGGATCCTAACTACGTCACCCCCTTCACCATAGTCAACACCTTCGCCCCCTTTGTCAATCCATCTATTGCGTCGAATGATACATTTATGTGTTAAAACAATAACATAACTCACGGTTATTAACCAAAAAATAGTAATAAATATAAACAAATAATAACAATTTTATCGATGCAATCTTTATGTAAAGTCTTCGGCACGACAACTTAAAAACCTTATTCTTCATCTTCTATTTAAGCGTATGAAACAGAACACACTCGATACTTAGTCCTTTCAAAGGAAACCTTCTAACGTTGTAACCCTAGTATTCTTGTTGTCTTTTTCGGCAGTCAAGATTCGTTTTCAGTCAAGTCCCACCATAAAAATCCACCATCTTATTTCTTAACGATAGCCACTGGTCAATACCTTCACACTTGTCTTAACAACTGCCGAGTGAGTTGCTTTCACTTGCCTTAACTCATGTTTTTGTCATTCGTGAGCCTTAGCTAGGTTGCATTCCTTTGGTGCTCTATTCTCCTTATTTGATTGAGGTGCCTTTTTGAAGTCATGACATGATAAAGTATTCAATGTGACATTAGCTTGCTTTAGTGAAGTTATTTTTTATTGGAAAACCTATTATTACTCTGATCAAAGGTTCATTTTCTGTTACAGAAAGTTGTACACCTATTGCTTTGACTAAAGCTTCCTACTTTAATGATCTTTTGAAGTAACTTCTAGAGATATGATCCCTAAGGAAAATATATTTTCTTTTTTGGAAGTATCCATATCTTCGGAAGTTACTTCAAAAAGTTCAATAGATATGATGAATAAATTAGTTCATGTGCATCGATGAGAGTCATATATGAACAACCTCTATGAATAAAGTAGTTCAAATGTATTGAGAGTCATATACTAACAAGCTCTGTGAATAAATCAGTTTACGTGACATATTGAATTTATTGTTGTGAAGTTATGTTTTTTTTTTTAGAAATCCCATATTGATCTAACTGAAGGTTCCTCTCTTGTGTTTCTATTGAGCAAGTGGCACTAAGTTAAAAGCCATGAAATTCAACATTGGATCAGTCATAGATTTTTCAATGTGAGAGTTTCTAAGCTACTTGATCTTGTCTCTCTATATATATAATAGAGTAGTACTTCCAATATCGGGTAGTCATGCAATTTGAATGGATCAAAATTTTCTAGACTTTGTGGCTAGAATCAATCACACTCCTGATATATATATATAGGGTAAGTGTTCACCTATACCTCATGCCTCTTCAGCAATTAAGCCTAGAAAACAAGGGAAGATAGGGAAAAAATAAATTATCCTATCAAAAAGGGCGCATGGGCTATGCAAACCCATGAACTCAAGGGTATATGTTTTTTTCCTAGAGTCCTTTGCTTTACAGGGGTTAATTTCTATAAAGAGACACAATTATATATAGGTCATCAGTTACATTATCACTTATATACGTCAATAATTGCCATTGATTCTCCTCACAAAGTTTAGAATGTCTTGATCTATGCCAAATTGCATAGCCCCACAATGTTGGAGATATTGTTGTTTATTATATATATATATATATAAGGTCAATTAGCTCAGAAACTTTCACTTAAAGATTCTTATATCCATACATTATGTAAAAACCATCATGTTATAAATGTTTACGGTTCTTTTTAATAAACTATTATTTATGTAATTATTTAATAACATTTATCTGCTGAGACCATTATTAAGTTTATTAAAAGCCACATTTATTATATATAAATCGTTATTATATATGTTACTGAATAAATAATAGTTGTAAAATGAGACTGTTATGTATCATGAAAGCATTACCCAATGTTGTTAAGGCTAGAACTGATCAGATGATTGAACTAGACCAGACGGTTGAACCAATTCGTTCGTCGACCGGAGGAATTAGCAACTTGAGTCATGTAGTTAGGCAGTTCAAAATCGTCTTTCAGTTGGCGAGCCGGAGTTGAGCCGCGACCCAAAGCAACTATTGAAAAGTCTAACAAGTTAAACACACAGTTCATCAGACCAGAAAAAAGGAGAGAGAATAGCAAAGAAGATAGAAGAAGACAAAGGAGAGTAAGTGTGCATTGTGATGTAAGCGATTTCTAACTTGAGCACCACTGCAAAATAGAATTTTCAAGGTAGAAGGAGTGAAGAAGCCCATCTTCAATCACTTTTTCTGTTTCTTGACAAGATGCTAACAATGAGTAGGAACTGAAATGAGGAATCGAAGAAAGAAGAAAGATAAGTGGAGGAAGTAGAGAGAAGAAAAACTTTCTCTAGAATGGAAAAGCGTGTTGCAAAACTAGTGGTAGTTGTCATAATAAGTACTCCCTCTAGTCCTTTTTTTTTTTGCATGTCCCTCTAATTCTTATTATAAAGCACCAACTAACAATTTTCACAAACCAATAAAAATAGTTAAAGTCATTAAATCTGTCTTAAAATTTAAGTAATTTCCAATATTACCCCTACTAATTTCACTGAATTCTAATATCATATTAATTATCACTCTCACTCACTACCCTTATTAATTATGGGCATGCATGGAAAAAAAATTTAATGATATTTGGAAATAAGCAAGTGCCTTATAAAAATGATCAAATACACTTGTTAGGTGGTGCCTTATAGTAAATGTCAGAGGGAGTATAATATTATTTTATCAATTTCTAATTATCAACGTTTTGTCCTGGCAAAAAAAGTTATCAATATCTTTTGAAATTTTTTAAAATGAAAATGGTCTCTAAAATCCGGAAACAATATGTTTTAAAATAACATCAACATATCTTCTTTTAATGAAAAATAAGATCTTTTTAAATTTTAGTTTTAAATGGGGAAATTAAATTAGTTAGAAGATTTCATCCCAAAAAAACATAAATTAGTTAGAAGATAAAGTTATATATATTCTAATACATACATACATACATGTGTGTGTGTGTGTGTCAAATGGTAAAGATTTACTATGTTACAAAGAAAATTAAAAAACAAATACTTATATTATAATATTGTAACTTTAAAGATAAAAATTATTATACTTGTTTAATATTTTTGTTTTATTTAATTATTATGTAACCGGCCCGACCGAACAGCTTGGCCGAATTGACCATATGAACCATGACCCATTGACCTTTTTGGCTCGACATCCAATCTAGCTTTTAAAACATTGGCATTACCATATATTATGACCGTTGTTTATGTATGTTCGTTAATTATTATCACACTAATGATCAAGTCATGGTCTTACCAAATCTAAATACATAACATGTATTATATTATAACCATTATAATATGTCTGAAATAAATAATGATTTAGAACCGTAATATACCTATGCCAAGTTTTTATAGCTTCCGTATATATAACGGTTTGAAACTGGAATGTATGACAATTAATAACCATCATATATCATGATTTATGTAGTAGTGATGTAAAGATGTAGTTAGTTTTCTTATAGAATAAATTGTTGTTACATAATTTGTCAATAAGAAATAAAGTTTGGTATTTGATAAATAGATTTATTTGATATGTATAGATGTAATACTTTAAAGGTTAAATTATACAAAACCCCCTAACTTTTGGTCAATTATATATAACCCACTAACATTTTAAAGTTTAAATTCAACTTCTCAACTTTTCATTTTTTAACTATGAACTCCATGTCGTTAGGTGACCGTTATCTTTTTAACAGAAAATACCACGTCTGATTATGAGATGACACGTGGCATTCTATGTGTCATCATGTGTAAATTAGTAATTTCATAAAATCCCTCTGAACTTTGAATAATTGCAGAGAACGCCTTTGAACTTTGACCAATTACAAATAACTCCCAGACATGTCAAAATTTAAATTTAATGTGCTCCTTTAAAATTTTAATTTATAATATTCAATCACATGCCGTCACTCTTTATCATTTTAATAAATTTATTAAGTTTTTTTATTATCATTTATCAATTAGAATAGTTCTTTTGTATGACAAAAACTAGAAGAATAATATTTAGAAAAATATAAAAATAAACCTCGAACCTCTGATTCAGGAAAAAAATAAGCATTACTAACAAAAAATTAATGAGGGCAAAAGTTATCCTTCACCACAAATGTAATATTTAAACTATCAATGTTCAATAATCTCATGAATATGTTTAAGCTCAATCATCCCAATAAAATAAGTAAATGTTATACAAATGACTACCTTTTTATTTTTATATTTTTAAATATTATTCTTCTTCTAATTTTTGCCATACAAGAAAACTATTTTAATTGATAAATGATAGTAAAAAAAATTAATAAATTTATTAAAAGAAAAAAGTAACAATATGAGGTTTATTATTATAAATTATAATTTTAAGGAAGTTAAATTTAAATTTTAAAATGTCAAAGGGTTATCTGTAAATTATCAAAGTTCATGGGATTTTATAAAATTAGTAATTTATATAGGATGCCATGTGTCATCTCATGATCTGATGTGGCATTTTTCGTTAAAAAGATAACGATCACTTAACGACAGGGGACTAATAGTTAAAAATGAAAAGTTGTGGGGGTTAAATTTAAACTTTGAAATATCAAGGAGTTATATTCAACTGACCTAAAATTTAGAGAGTTTTGTATAATTTAACCTACTTTAAATGGAGAGTTATGTGACTGGACATCATATAAAGTAGTGAGTGAGAAAATATTGCATGAGTTAGGAAACTAAGTGAATTTGAAGCGGGTTAAAGTATAATTTTTGCCATTTAAATTTACATAAGGTATACTTTTAATCACTTAACTTTATAAAGTATATTTTTGGTTCTATAATTCCAAGTTAACATTGCTAATCGAAAACGTTGACGTAACAAACTCAAGTGATGACTGTATATTTAAATTATATTAATCATAAATTTAAAATATAAATAAATTAAAAAATATCTAAAAACCTAATAAAGCTGTCAATATCAAAACCTTGATTGTATTAGAAAATTATAGTTTAATAATCTAAATAGAAAAAGCTCAATTTTATTTGCAATGATTTGTCGATTTATTTTAGTTTAATGATCTAAATATCTTATATTATCATTTGAGTTTGCTACATCAATATTTTCTGTTAGCAATATTAACTATGTAAAAAATATAGAACAAAAAATATACTTTATAAAGTTAAGTGACTAAAAGTATACCTTATGTAAAATTTAAAGTGAGAGGAAAGTGAATTTGTTCACATTTTATTTTTCTATTTATGAAATGATGTAACTAGAGAAAAGATGAAATTGTTTTTAGGATCAACCAGTACTTCATAAAAGTAAAATCATTGGAGATTAACCAATTGATAAATAGTTTCCATCCGATAGAATGATTTTTTTAGTATCAAAATAAGCTGAAAAAGTATTAAGTTTTTTTAAATAAAAAAAAATAAAAAGATACCATTTAAATTTTAAAATCTAATATAAGTGGTCTTCTACTAAGATGAGCTATTAATGGATATATTCTTATAATTAATAGTTATATTTAAAATTTAAGTTGGGAGAATTTCAAAAAAAAATATGGTTTGTACATTAAAATTTTAAATTAGTGATTTGGTAAGAACTTATATTATCAATTCATTATTCTTTTTATCAATCCCATTTTTTTATTAACAGGATTTTAAAATCCAAATAGTGTGTTTTTTAAATTCTTTCCTTTAAGTTTTATATTTTTGTATTTTCTTTTATTTAATCCATTTTCAACTTTTCAATGCAAATGTAGTTGAGCTTCGCGGACGGAGACGGAGAAACCAAAGCCGGTTTGCATCATTTGCAGAGGCAGCCTCGTATTCTCCATCTAGCTTCTGCCACTCGGCGTTCTTCATCTTGTTCCTCACTCATTCCACTTCACCGAAGAAGCTTGCGAATATTTTGAAGCCCAAGAAAAGCTTCCCCTTTCACCGTCGGATTCATACTAAATTTTCTTGGGAAAAAAATGATTCAGCATTCGATATTGATAAAACCCTCTTCTGTCTCATTCCCGACCCCATTTCAAAGAGTCCCCAAATGTTGCAACGTGTATAATATCATTTTACCTTCATCTTCAACAATTCGATGTGAGGCGGCGGATTCGTCAATTTCGTCCTCTAAGATTGGTGGGGAACAAGCATCGTTGTCGTCGTCGCTTCCGGCGATGGCAAATTTGATGGAATCGGAGAAGAAGAATGGGCCGTACCCAGGTGGGATGGGCCCGTACACAGGAAGAGATCCCAACGTGAAGAAGCCAGCGTGGTTGAGGCAGAGAGCTCCTCAAGGTGATCGGTTTGAAGAGATTAAGAAATCGTTGTCCCATTTGAAACTGAACACTGTCTGCGAGGAGGCTCAATGCCCGAATATTGGAGAGGTTCAATGCTACTTGCTTTCGTTTTATTCAATTATCCTTGTTCTTTTCCAGTTCAATTTCGTAGCTTCTATCTTCTCTATTCTTAAGTACTAGAACGAGGAAAATTCTCTAAATTCATTAATAACTGATAAGAACTGATTTGAGGAGCAGAGTAGTAGTTGGCGGCTGTAAGTTTTGATTTTTTTTTTTTGGGAACTTCTATTGAAGTATGTTATTGAATTGAGTTCATTCCTTATTATATTTAAGCAGTATTTACAAAATTTGATTCTACAGTAGCTTATTTATCCTTTTTCGACTTGCAAGCAATCCAAAGGTGAAAAATGACTCTGTAAATTGCTTCATCATTTGGGCAGTGTATGAGATTGATATATTATGACATCATTACGTCAGCATGAAGAATGTTATTTTCTCTGCGTTTTATTTTAAGCAATACAGATCAAGGAAGGAGAGCAAGAAAGAATATATATATATATGTAATGTTTTATGTCAGTATTTTGAATGGTGAAAATAATATTATTGACATTTGTATTCTAATGGATAGTGTTGGAATGGAGGTGGAGATGGTATAGCAACAGCAACAATCATGCTTTTGGGAGATACTTGCACCCGTGGGTGTAGATTCTGTGCAGTGAAGACCAGTAGAAATCCTGCGCCACCTGATCCAATGGAACCAGAAAATACTGCCAAGGCAATTGCAAGTTGGGGGTGTGTAATTATTATGTTGAACTTTATATTCCACTCTAAGAAGTCATGCATTTTCATTTTCCTTTTTAAACTTTCATTATTTAACTAACATCCTGGTCATAGCAGAACTTGTGCATAATCCCAACTAGTCTAGCTGATGATGCGTATGCATCTGTTGTATGAATTTTGCAGCATCAATATGCTTGATAGGGAAAGAAGTAGCACTTTCTTACTTGCCTGTGCTTAGCTCATTGTTACGGAGGTTTCTATTAAGTTGTACTTTGGATAGTTTTCTGAAATATAATGCTTGAATTTAATAGGATAAGTTCTAGATTTGTTGTTGAATGGTATTGTTTTTGTTGCTATTTTTTAACACCCAGACTATGGTTCGTTAAGGCAGTCTGATATGGGGTATTGGAGAGCTTTATTTTGTTGACGATTCCCTTTCCCCTGTTTGCTATGTTTCATTATTGTGCTTTGGATAAGTGGCTTTTGTTGAGGTTTTGTCTTATCTTTCCCTCCTCTTTCTTATCAAATTTCTTTTGCATAAATATACAATAAGTGCAAAAATAATGTTACAGCGTGCAAGGAGCTTTCTAACACAATAACACAATAAGAATGAACATATTTTTCCCTTAGACAAGCGTTTATGATTTAAGAAATCATCCTGGTAGGTGTTTGTTCCCTCACCTCAGATGTCTATAGAACACTATTAAATTTTTCGTAAAATTCTGTAGTTTCTCTCCTTTGTACAAATGCATTTCCTGTCAAATAATGTACATCATTTTAGATTGTTAAAGTCTTTATATGAATTTTACTAGATGTACTTCCCTGTTAATTACCAGTTTCCAACTTTTTCAGTGTAGATTACATTGTCCTAACTAGTGTAGATCGTGATGATATACCTGATGGAGGAAGTGGACATTTTGCTCAGACTGTTAAAGCTATGAAGGTTCATTAATATTATAAATTGTTGTTTTAAGATGCATTTTGACATCTATTGCAAATAATTACAAAGTCTTTTTTATGCTTGTTCTTTGCAGAAATTGAAACCCGAGATCATGGTTGAGTGTTTAACATCTGATTTCCGGGGTGACTTGAAGGCTGTGGAAACTCTGGTTCACTCAGGCTTAGATGTCTTTGCTCACAACATTGAAACAGTGAAACGGCTTCAAAGAATTGTTAGAGATCCTAGGGCTGGGTGAGTTGCATTGCTGATCCAATCCGACTATTTTGTCATACAAAATAAGAAAATCAACTATTTTTATTTGTTATGGAAAAATACCCACCACCGTACCATCCTTGGATGTGACTGAGATACGTGTCTATGTTCTGTGCAGCTGAATCTCGAAACTATATTTCCAAATTGATTTGGCCAAGACCTTTCCTATCTGATTCTGAGCAAATGTTCTACACTAGGTCCTGAACAAAAAGATCAAAGCATGTTTGACTCGAACCAGAGCATAAGAATTTGTTAATTTCAAATGTTTCATGTATTATGATAGAGCTAAAGTAAAAGGAAGAAACAATTTAAGCCACTGTTTTATTGCTTACGCAAGTGCTGCATGATTCAAGGCATAAACAATATGTTCTCTTAGGCTTGTTTTGCTTCATTTTGAATTATTATTTTTCTCAGCCCCATCTCTGACCTGTAGTATGGTTGCAGGTATGAACAAAGCTTGTCAGTTCTAAAACATGCAAAACATAGCAAGGAGGGCATGATAACAAAAACTTCTATAATGCTGGGCCTTGGAGAGTCCGATGATGAGGTGAAGGAAGCTATGGCTGATTTAAGGTCCATCAATGTTGATATTCTGACACTCGGTCAGTATTTGCAGGTACGTTAATGTAAAATGCGTTAGAAATTGGATCTTAAATTTCTGTCCAATCTTGAAGCTCCTAATTTCTCACAAATGACCTGTATTTGCACTTGTAGCATTTCATAATTTCAGGATCGCCATAACATCTTGCAACGTACAGTTGTCTTGGTTGACTTTACAAATTGTTACCTGTCTTGTTGATTCAAAATATGTTCTCAATGCAGCCAACTCCACTGCACTTGACGGTCAAAGAGTATGTCACTCCTGAGAAATTTGCTTTCTGGAAAGAATTTGGCGAATCTATTGGGTTTCGATATGTAGCCAGTGGACCTCTGGTAAGCTTATCGCCAATTCAATAGAATGCTAAACTATTATCCTCTTTCGTCATGACCTGTATGCATGATCATTCTCGATCTATTTTGGGACTAAATGATTAATCATTCAGAGATGAACTATGTCTGCTTTGTACTTTTGAGTTTGACAGATTGTCCTAGTTAGGCCAAGCTCAATAGTCAGAGTTTAGTGTTTGTGTGTTTAGGCTGGATTAGTCCTGGGCCAAAATCCAATAAGGTTTTAGTTGTTGATCTCAAATCTGTGTTGATTTATTAGAAATTGTGTTTATATATGGTGTTAAAAAAATGATACTACCTCCGATCCTTAATATAATCCTTAATATAAGAGCTAGATAACTAATTTGCAAATATTAAGAAAATTATTTAAGTTAATTATTTGTAACCAATATTATATTAAGAAAATTAGTTAAGACCCTAAACCAATATTAATTTGCAGATATTAAGAAAATTAGTTTAAGTTAATTATTTGTAACCAATATTATATTGGTTTCCCTGAAATATCTCGTGCATTGGAACTACCCCTTGATGTAATCCCACTTCGTATGTGCAATCAATAAGGTTACTTTTGAAGAAAAAATTAAAAAAATTTGGGAGACAAAAGGGGTAAAGTCTTATATTTAGGACAAAAATAAACCCCTTGTCTTCTTCCTATATTTTGGACCAAAGGGAGTATATTTTTGGGTCAAACCAACCTGCACTTAAAAGTGCATGAATCTCTGCCATTGATCCAAATGTTCGGTTCAGAATTCTACTGTGCGGAGCCAAGTATACATATAGTCCGAACTAACTCACGAGTCTCTCTATTTGTAATATATAATAATCTCATCTTCATTATGAATTAATGAGATGCTTACTTGAAATCCCTTGTGTTTTAGGTACGATCTTCATACAGGGCTGGTGAGCTGTTTGTGCAGACAATGGTGAGAGAGAGGACAAAGAATGCTAATGGCTCAGCCTTGTAACTTGAAAGAGCTCTGTGATTTGGAGGAAACTGAGCAACAACGAAGAGATTGCCACGTGTGATTGGTGTTGAGTGCTTAGGCTAATGGTTAGGCTATCCACTCTTATTGTTGATGATATAATCACATTAATTTCTGTGAGAAATTATGTTCAATTATTTATTCATTATATGCTGAAAACACAACGATCACGATAGCTGATGATTATTTTTTTCAATGCTGATGAGTGAAAGATTATAGGCATTAGAAGTTGATTATTTGTTGATGGTCTAAAGCTAAGGATTAATTGAGCAAAAAAATAAAGCTAAGGATTAAGGAGTAATACTCCCTTAGGTCATCTTTTATAAGGAATAAGTCTAATTTGTCTGAAATTTTAATTTTGTTTTTCCATTTTTACCCTCATTAGATGTATGTTACTTATTATTTTTCTATAATAAATTTCCACTAAGTCTTAGCACAGCGGTAAGGTTTCTACCTTGCGACATAGAAGTCATGAGTTCAAATCTTGTTCAAATCATAGAGTCTTGTGCATTAGGCCGTCTTTTTTATTTCTCATGTACGCGTGTGTGTTTGGATTAGCTTTTTTTTAATAGTTTTTACGACTTACGAGGTAAGTGTGTGAGAGGAGTTTTGTCTCGGGTTGCGTAAATCATGGTTTTGGTGCTTGACAAACATACACTAAATCAAGGATATAATTGAAAAGAAAGATACATAAGTTACACATTTATTACGTTTAACTAACATTTTGAGCCACGCAATTTTGTTGGTAATTGTTTCTTATAAAAAAAACAAGTAATGTTGTTTGCAGTGAAGGGTTTTGGTACTGATCTTCATGGAACTTATTTCACAGCTCTTTTATACATGTACATCCGCAAATAAAGTTAGATGCATGTTCCTTTTCTTGTTTTTTTACCTGAAGATGCATGTTCCTTTAGATATTCAAATAGATATAACCATGTAAAGAAGACTATGAAGTTGAAGACTATGGGTGTGTTTGGAAGAGCGATGGGAAAAATAGAGTTTCTCAATTTAGCGGTTGGTAATTTCAATTTTGGTAAAAGCTCGATTGTGTAATGTGATTTATGTTTGGAACAGCGATGGGAAAAATGACTTTTATAAAAATAAAACTTGTTTGTATTGAATTAAGCACAAGTGATTTTTGTGATAATAGTAAGAGAAAGTGGGTGGAAAAATATTTTAAAGGGTTAAAAACACCAAAAAATAGTTTAAAATAATTTTTGGAACTGAAAAAGTACATTAAAGATAAAATTGCAATCAGTCTGATAACACATTGGGTACAGTTGAAAAAATATTTTAAGGTTAAAAGCACCAAATAATAGTTAAAATTAATTTTTGTAGCCGAAAAAGTATATTAAAGGTAAAATTGCAATCAGTCTAATATCACACTGGACATAACTGAAAAAATATTTTAACCATTCTCACTCTCCCCAAAAGCTAAATCAGTAAAAACTCCAAATTTGAGCTTATACCAAAAGCTATTAACTCAATCTTAAGCTCAATTGATCATAATGCTTGCCAAACATTCATTATTTTTTTCAAAGCTGCCCATTGGGCTTATGGTGACCGAACCGGCGTTTGGGGGCTCAAAACACAACCCCCCCCCCCCCCCCCAAAACACACGCTATATCTATTCTTTAATATAATATCTCATTTGTATTATAATTTACACTACCGTCAAGATTTCAAGGATAAACAACATAGTGGAAGTTGACATGATGTTAAGTTCTAAGAGGCTTGTGGACTGGACCCGTCATCTATCTTGTAATTCTTGGATTTGTTCCCTGAAGTCCCAATAGATCTTGGCCTTTTTATAAAACCATTTTATCTTATTAATAACTTGTCTTTTTATATATAGAAAGGGAATAGAGAGGCTATAGGATCAAATGGAATTGAGAAATTGGGAAATTTTTATTTACTTTTCCCTCCTAAATGTCTCATTCAATTACTCTGAAGCCAGGTCAAAGCCATTAATAAGACAGTTCACATCCTTAACTAGTCTGCTGTTTGAAGGCCTACCTTCTTTGACCAAATTAAAACACAAGCAATTGCTTAGCATCTTCTGATCTAAGGCACGTCACGCGTGAGCCTTTCAAATAAAATAGGGAGAATTACACTTAGGTCAAAGAAGAAGAAAAATGAAGAAATGATATCTGTCGATTATAAAATAAAAAAATGGTTTCATTAACAACTCCAGGAGTCTGTATTGACAATTTATTAACAACTTCAGGAGTCTGTATTGATAACTCCATGGAACTATTTTTTGATTTTGTAATCTATAGGGACAATTTCTTCATTTCTCTTCTTCTTTAGGACCTGAGTGTAATTCTCCCAATAAAATATACATTTAAATTGGTAGTATGAACTTTTTTTTTTTTGACCTGGTAGTATGAACTTGACTTAATTCGCTAATAATACGCAATTCTTTCAGTTTTTTTAAATTAAAAAAAAAGTACAGTGCTTTTTATGGTGGATTGCACCAAAGTTACGGAATCCGGACCGAACCGGCCCGGAAACCGGCTAACCGACCGGTTCCCGGTCCGGTCTGGGTTCAAATTTTAAAAAAAAAAATTTATATTTTTCCTTTATAATTTTCTATTATAAGCTTAAAATTTTCAATTTCTTACCTAGTTCCGGTTTGGCCCCGATATGACCCACTGACCCTTAACCCAGTACCCCGACCGATTCAATACCCAGTCTGAGTTTTAATATCTTGGATTACACATGGGAGTCATGAGAAAGTATTGTTTTTATCAAGATATTTTGAAATGTTTTCTTTGGGAAACAATATTTTGAATCAATTAATATATGGAGTTATTTGCTGGTATACATTAGGAGACATGCCATTGACATTGACATTGACATTCTGAATTTATGTAATGCTTTTATTTACTTCTCCTTTTTTTCAGGGCTCTAACCTATTTTAAAATCTTATCAGATCAATTGAATCTTCCTGTTCCCTTCAAAGTTTTATACAGTCTGTAACCATTATCTCAAGCATAATCTTGCAATACATGACAAAACACTACATGCTTATCCTAATCTTTAATATTCCACATTGATATTTCATATTCTTCTCCATATTAATATATCAGTATACAATAAGTTTACTAACAGATATTAGTCTTAGAAAAAAAAGGTTTTAACCAGTTAAGTAGCATACCTCAAATATTTGAGTTTGAGTGAATGAAAGCAAAGAAAAAAAAACCATTTTTTTTTAAGATTTACCTTCAAATGGGCCAGAATCTCGACAATATTCTAATATGGCTCAATTAGATAGTTATATACTCCCTCTGGTCCTAATTATAAGAAAAAGTTGATTTTTTTGGAGAAATTAAGGAAGCCAATTAAATTACTTTAGAGTATTTATATTTTTAGTATCCTTAGATTATATATCAGTTTATTAGTCAAATTAATTAGTTTCAAGAAAAAAATAAAAATAAAAATATTCTAAAGTGATTTAATTGGCTTCTTTAATTTCTCTAAAAAAGCCAACTTTGTCTTATAATTAGGATCGGAGGGAGTAATATGTGTGTTAAAAATAAGTTGAAACTACCAATGGGAGTTGGTCCAAGTGGTAAACGGCTTAGTTTCGTTTAAACAAGGTCTCGGGTTTGAGCCTTGTGTATGGAGAAAATTTCCATTGGGAGACTCTCCCACTATAGCCAGGTGCGCGATACGGTCGAATCCGGATGTAATCGAGACAAAGCTTCGGTGAATCAGGTGGCAACCCAAAAAAAAAGTTGAAACATTAAGATCTTTTAGCGTGACAAGTTACCCCAAGTCCCAAACACGCTAAAAGGTACTACTCCCTCCAGTTATAAATATAGTATATTTTTGAAGAGTTGATCATAGTTCTAAATATAAGATATAATTTTTATATTTATCAAAACTTTTCTAATGTACCTCTATTGATGTTTCATCAACAATAATCAAAGAAGAAGGGGAATGAGAAAATTAAGAAAGATAATTAGGGTGTTTTAGAAAATATAAATTATATTAATTAAGTAAACTAATTTTCTTAATCTAATCAAATTAAATTAATATATCTTATATTAAAGATCAGGACAATACCAAGAATGATCATCCTCCAATATACCGGGACCAGTTAAAAAGGAATTATTCTGTTTAATATACTTGATCTTGAAGAACAACTTTACAAAAAGACAAGTCAGCTTTTACAACAACTTCTATACTTAATTTTCACATCAAATTCATTACCCAAACTAACCAGCAATTAATGTTTCTTTCTTCTTTCTCATTCGGAATACATTCCCCGCCACCAAATTTCCAATAATTTGAAGCACCACTAAAGAATAAAGATAAAGATATATCTCAATTGGTCCAAGGCATGCCAATAATTCAATTCAATCTTCAAGATAGGTGTACTTTAAGCAATATTCAAATCAAATCAGTTCAAAAAGAAGAAAAGAAAACAACTCAATCTGAGATTCTGAGTTGGGTTGGCACATCAACTTGGTCCCTCTTTTCTTGCGATCCAAACAACACGGTTCTTCTTCCTCTCACTATAAGTAAGATCCAATTCCCCCAATAATTGATGCACTAATCAACCAGTGCTTCAATTTCCTTCACATTCATCTTCAAATTTCTGATACTAACAATGAAGATTACTGCTCTGTTACTTCTTTTCTTGCTTCAATCTATTGTTGCTTTTGGTTCTGATCCAGATCCAGTCATGGATTTCTGCTTACCTATTTCACCATCGAATCCTTACTCCTGCCAAAATGCGTCGTTAGCCACAGTCAACGATTTCACGTTTTCCGGCATAAAATTCCCCGGAGACTTCAAGAAATCTGGATTTTCTTCGACGCCGGTGAATTCTAAGATCTTTCCAGGTCTCAACACTCTCGGAATGTCGTTCGTGCGTGCCGATTTCGACGTCGGAGGCGTCAATGTGCCTCACTTCCATCCTAGGGCAACGGAAATCGGTTACGTGCTTGAAGGGAAGATTTATTCTGGATTCATCGATTCGAACAATAAGATTTTCGCCAAAGTAATTGAGAAAGGAGAGGTCATGGTGTTCCCTAGGGGTCTGATTCATTTCCAGATGAACGTCGGAGATTCGCCGGCTGCCATTCTCGGCAGCTTCGATAGCCAGAATCCGGGGTTGCAGAAGATACCTAACGCAGTTTTTGGATCTGGAATCAAAGTGGAGCTTCTGGAAAAGGCTTTTGGATTGAGCCCCAAGGAGCTTTCTCAGTTGTGGAAAAGGTTTTCTTCTTAGCTAATTTGCGTAGTCATGCATATCAATTCTTCATAAAAACACTCCAACACAAAAATGTAGTTCTATTGAATTGAAAGATAATCATCAAGTGTTGTGTGAATCTGAAAGTATAAGTTTCGATTTTTGAAGTTGTGTTGCTTCTTTTTAGAGATGTTATGATCTGTTCATTTGTTAGATGGAAGCTAAAGAGGGAAAAACAAAACAGAAGTTTGGTTCAGGATTGATTATCTGAATCTTATACAGAAGTAGAAAATATGTTTCATAGCTGTTGCTGATGATGATTAGTGGTAAAAGAGCTTACTAGAGGAAATGTGTGTGAATGTTTGTATGCCATTCAAATAATTTTATCTTGCTGAATTTTGAACTGTCTTCCACTTCCAAACTTGTCCTTCTTTTGTGTTGGGTGGAAGGTGATCATTTGCCTTCTGTACAGAGTGGATCCAGCTTCTGTCGGTCCTTTGCCCATCCATTGCCCAAAATTACGCCGTGTAAAATTTGAGGGGATCCGCATTTTTTTTCCTTCAAAATAATGTTCGGTCTCTCGAAGTATTTTTTTTAATAGTATCTAATATCCTAAAATAATGGGAGAATTATATTAAGGTCCCAAGTAAAAGGAAAAATAAAGAAATGGTTCATATAGATTGCAAAATAAAAAAATGATCCCATAAAGTTGTCAATACAGGCTCTTGGAGTTGTTAACGAGTTGTCAATACAGGCTCATGGAGTTGTTAATGGGACTATTTTTTCATTTTGCAATCTACAGAGACCATTTCTTCATTTTTTCTCTTCCATGGGATCTAAATGTAATTCTCCCTAAAATAATTTATTGTGCATTCTATGATATCAAATATTTTTTAATTAGCATCCAGTATCTAACAAACTACATCCTAAAATATTTTTTCAGTTACACCCAATATATATAAATGAAAAAGTTTAATTTAAAATACACGGTGTTGCTGAAAAAATACTAGCTTGTCATAGAATGCTAAAAGAAAAATATTTTGTCACAAAGTGCACAAAAAATTATTTCAAGATATTTGATGCCACTAAAAAAATATTTTAGAGTAAAAAATATTATTTTGAAAAAAAAATGGGTCCCTCTCATTTTACACCCAAAACGGTATAGTTTTAGGCAATGGAGAGGTAAAGGATCAAAAGCGGCAAGGAGAGAAGATGGATCCCCTCTCAAAGTTTAAGGTGCTTGTCAGCTCAAAGTTTGAAGGGTTATATGTAAGGTATTAAAACTCGAACCGAGTATTGAACTGATCGAGGTATTGGGTTAAAAGTCAAACCGGAGCTAAACCGGGACTAAACCAGTGAAAAATTGAATATTTTAGACTTATTAATATAAAATTCTAAAAAAAATATTAAAAAATTAATTTTATTTTTTAAAAAAGTGAACCGGATCGCACCAGCCAGTCCGATCCGGATTCCAGAACCCTGGTTATATGTATGCAAAAATAATGTTTAAGCGGGTATAAAGTTGATTAGTTTAGAGTTACGTTACATCTGATTTTGCATGGATTTGAAAGTTTAAGGAGTTTATTATTAATCGGGAAAAAAAGTGTTTATTATTAAGTTTTAAATGTTAAGAAGTTATTTGCTAATCCTTTAAAATTCAAGGAAGTTTTATATAATTTAACTTAATAATAATAAGAAAAAATCTCTTTAAAAGATATTGAATTACCTAATTTTAAAGGGAGTCATTAAATTTAATAAATCTTAAATTAGGTCGAACAACCTAAAATAAAATTAGGTTAAGGGGCATTTTTGTTCCTGAAGTTTTATCGAGGGACAATTTTATCTTGACAGCTTTTCGGAGGACGATTTTGGCCTAAAAGTGTGAAAAGAGGAGCAATTTTGACCTACCATTATCTCAATTAATTTTGACCGTTAGTTGACTAAATATGTTGAGTTGACAGTCCATATATCATCCATATTGTTTTTGTTAAGGTGTAAGTTTGTTCCATAAGTTTTAGATCTAACTTTGAAAAAAGATGAAGTGGATGACACATGGACTTTTGATACAAATTTACACCTTAACAAAAATAATGTGAATAACATATGGACTACCAGCTTGACATATTTAATCAACTAATGGTTAAAATTATTTGAGATAACAGCAAGAACAAAATTACTCCTCTTTTTATATTTTTAGAAAAAAATTGCCCCAAAAAACTTTTGAGATAAAATTAAGCCTCGGTAAAAACCTTCCAGCAAAATTGTTCATAACCCAATAAAATTTGATAATTTTACTCTCTCCCCCATCCACCAACTCTTTCGGATCCAGCTACGGTCCTCTTCCTTCCTATCCACTTACGGTCCTCTTTTCAACCTGGATCGTTGGATTAAGATCTCAACGGTTCAGATTTTCAGATTTAATATATTATAAAATTATTATTATTATCATCATTATTATTATATTTTTATATTAAAAAAATCTGAACCGTTGAGATCTTAATCCAATGATCCAAATTGAGAAGAAGACCGTAAATGAACAAGAAGGAAGAGCAACGATACTAGGATCCAACTCTTCCACGCTGATCATCTCGCCCTATTCCTTCTCCTCCTCGCACCTCTGCGCTGATTGTCTCTGCCACTCGTCCATTCTCTTTATGATCCCTCACTTTCTGCTCTGCTTATATATATCCGCTTATATATATCCATTCTCCTACTGCGTTACTTTCTCATCTATCAAGCCATCGGGTCAGCTTAACTGGGGTTTTGTTTTTACAAAACTCATAGGCTTTACTATTCATACAAAGACTGCAAATAGTGATAGATCCTAAGAGATATAATGTTTTTATCACACCTGAGGACCCATTCTTCCATAAAGTTTGAATCTGCAATACGCTTTCAGCTGGAGGGTGATGGCCTTTCCATTAGATTAATTAATCTTCCATAAAGTTATCCACAAGAAAATGCTCACACCGATGGGAATTCATGAAGTAGTTCAAGACTACTGTTTAACTCTTCTAGTATAATGGCTGACAAATCTGGGTCCAACTCTGTTAGTTTTGGCTCATCGGCGGCACAAGCTCCTCTTAACAGTGACTTTTGAATCTGTTGGTGGACAGCATCACGTCTGGCTCATCGTCGAATTAAAATGATTTTTCATTGATTATTTTTTGGTCTTCCCCATTTTCTTGTCTTGGATCTTCTTCTTCTTCTGGATTTATGGGCAATTTCCGATGACGGTGATTGATCTGGAGCGAAGATCTGCCGGCCGTGGGATGGGATAAAAGGGGAATAGGATTTTTTGTGTTAGAGACTATTTTTGTATTTCACATTATAAATTATAAATATATATTTCAATTAAAAACTATATCCCACTCCAATCAATCTATCAAATAATATAGGGGTAACGCCGTAAATTGACAAAATTTTATTTTCCAAATTTATGTCATTATGGATTTGATGAGTATAACAACCCAAATTAAAATTTGGGTATTTTAAGTAGTTTTTAAAATGATTTTTCCTAATATTAAATTCAAAATTTACACTGTTATAGATTTCTAGTCATAAGTGATTAACACTTATAAGACCAACTAATTAGTAATACCCCAATTGTGATTCTATTTTACACTTAAGAAAGTAACCCCAAATATTACTATATCATTAGCACTTAAATCAAATTCATACTTCAATAATTTGGAAATATGATGGTACTTACTCCGATCCTATTTATAAACAATTTTTATTTTTTGTCTGAAAATATATACTTTTTGTTTGTATCTTATACTCATTATCTCTCATATTTTTTACCTATTCTCTTTCTTATACTTTTTTTATAAATAAGAACATATATGAAAAAAAAAACATAATACTTTTAACAGTTATTATTTTTAACTATCGATTCATTATACGCAACCAAGAAAATTACGAACAGGAGGAAGTATTACCATGAATGAGCCTTTAATCGACAACATCATTTGAATTTGAAGGGCGTTTGCCACTGCTATCAAAAGCTATTGTGGTGAATAATGATGCTATTGTGTTTGTTGGACACGTGGTTGTTACAATCATTTGACCAACTTTATAGTCTCCCATGCGCATCTTGGTGACATTTCTTTTGTTCGGACTTTGGAGAACCAAACTAACCGTGATCTTGGGCGTCATCAACCTATAAAAGTAGTACTCTCCCTCCATATAATTGTTATAAGTCATATTTATATAACTTAATTGATTAAATAAGTTAATTGAATTAATTAATAAAAAAATATTTTTTAAAATACTTTATCATTTTCCTTAATTCTCTCATTCCTCTTTTTCTTGATTATTGTGGAGGAATTATTAATTAGGCGATCAATATCAATTATTTAAATATTGCTTATATTAAAGATTTGAGGGAGTAATTTATTGACTCCTTGCTTCTCTTGGTTTTCTTTGATTTTCTTTCACCAATCAAATACTCATTATTCAGTCATTCACCCTTTTCTTTTCCTTTTCACTCAGCAAAAGTGGTTTTGATTTTGATTTGTATGAAGAGGTTTCATAACCAGCATTAAAACCCCTTCAGAGAGTTTACTGTGTGAGAGAATCAATCACTGCTACCGACAATAGATACCCTAAGCATATAAACGAAAAAGATTATACAAGGATTTGCTCTTCTTTTCCCTATTATAGGATGTCTTTTAGAAGGGTTTTTAGGTACTTTATGCATGTTTTCATGTTTTTCTCTTTTCTTTAGAACCTCATGAATAGGATAAAGTTAAAAAATTTAGTACTTTGTTATAAATTTAATGAGTTAACTATTCTTCTTTAATTTACATGAATTAGTTAAAAGTGCCAAACACACTCTTATCTAATTCAATTTTCATTTTCCTTTATATCTCTCTTCCTTTTAAAACATTTCACAAACTCGCAACTTACCATATACAAATCCAGCATTCAACTTACATCACACTCATGAAGATCTATGAAATGTAACATTTGCTTCAAAACGACAAGAGAAGATACTTTTGGCAGCTTGTGAAAATTAGAACATGACAAATCCAAGCATAGTGTTACTGTTATCCATATGATAACATCAATTAAAAACAGAAAACCCAAATCATCAGCCATGTACTAGCAAGAGAAAACCAACCTTGAGAGAGTTCTAGCTAGAGATGATAAAGATAAAAACCTGACCTGGAGTAGTTGAATGAACTGTACTGGCTAAACTTGAAAAACCCCACAGAAAATCTCCATCACAGTTATTAAAGCAATGCACTCAACATTTCATTCCAAATATCAGGCACCCCAGGGAGGCACCAATGGCTGCAATCAGATGAAACTCCTTCTAGTTTCTGTTTCTCTTCTTGGGTTATCAACTTTCTGTAAATCGATGGATGTCCATCTCGCCGGAAAGCCGTCATTGTCGTGATATCCTGAAGATACACCGGAAAACTCATCCTCTTCAACACTCCTTGTAGAACTATAAGTGGTTCAGGAACATGCTGGTGACTGAAAAATGGCAGAGGCTGCTTCTGGTTGTAGCATTTCCATCCATTTTGCCTGCACATGAAAAAATCCATGTTCCAGAAGAGCAGAGCACAGCATGTATTGGAACCCGTAGTAACTTTGCACATCTGACACTCGCATCAAATAAAATAGTATTAAAGTGTAAATTTGCTTTTGAAGTTTTCATTCAGAAGTAATGTTGTTCCAGAAATTTTTTTAGGTTCAATGTCGCCCCAGAATTTTCAAAATGTAACAATGTTTCCCCATCCCATTAAAAAACTAATGTTAATCATTAAAAAAATTACGTTGACCATTAATTTTTTAATGATAAGGGACAACATTACTTCAATTTAACACTTTTAGGTCAAACTTGAATCCAAAAAAGAAAAACCTTCTGGGACAATATCTATTGTTCCTTAGTGAAAACTTTTGAAGTAAATTTGCACATTAACCCAATAAAATATGATAGTTTAAATTGTATCTAGACAGTGTCATGATATATATACACACACAAAACAAAAACAAAACCTTATCTTACTAAGTGGAGTCAACTATATTGATTACATGACGTTATTGTGCTCTATAAACAATCAAATCTTTAAATAGATTGTTAATCAAAAGATCTCTCTCAATTATTTCATTGAGTATTCTCTTCATTCTTTCTCAATAACTTCATTATATATAATTATATTTGTGGTAAAATAATGAATGCGCATGAAGATGTAACGTAAACTTTACACAGTTATACTTTTGGTGTTTTTTTTTTTTTTTTTTTGAATGGTGTAAATGATGTGACTTTTATTCTATTGGAGTAGTGTGTGTGATCTTTAACAGGGAAGAGATTATTAAGGTGAAATATGAGGCAAATGAGAGTAACTTGTACCTGTTATGCCTTGGTGACATGCTTCGGAAGATGACTCGGGTTTTACGAGGATCGAGATTTAAATCCACCCATTTTGCCCACGTACTGAGTCCTTTCTGATAAGCAACCATTGGGTTCATGTTTCTAATCAAGTTGTTTCCTTCCATGTAATAATCCCATCTGATGATGTTAACAAAGACTAGATTATTCTGATGTTTGAGTTTGGCTAAATTGGCAATCATTTATGGGGAACAAGTTAAAGAGACCAATTTTTATTGATAATTAGAAGACATATGAAGCAGAATTCAATGGGAAAATTGAGATTATGAAAAGGCTTTCTTACGAGCTAGTTTGATCAGAGTGAGTCCACCAATGAGCTGAATCAAAAACGAGAATATCAGCTCCTCTCCAATATCTTGCATTCTCTTCAATCAAATCTAAATGCAAAATTCTCTTATTCCCAGGCCCTCCTCGTTTGAGTTCTACCAACAATGGTGCCCAAAAGAACTCAATTGAAGTCTCAAAATCCTGTCAGTTAGAATTACAGGGTCAATCACTTGTAGTTATAGATAAGGAAAAGAGAGTACTACTCCGGTTTTAATATAGTAATTATTTAGGGAATTGATCTTAGTCGTAAATATAAGACCTATTTTTTATATTTGTCAATCTTTTCCTAATTTACCCTTATTGATATTCCCTCAAGAACTAATCAAGGAGGAGAGGGAAGGAAGAAATTATGGAAGATGACAAGGATGTTTTAGAAAATACAATCTCCGGTATAAAACCCAAATGATTTTTTTGGAAAAATTCAGGAAGCTAAATAAATTACTTTAAAATACTTATTTTTAATTTTTTTTTTCTCTAAGTTAATTTGTCTAACTTATAAATTGAAGTATAATCTATGATACACAACATATAATATAGTTAAGTAAATTACTTTGCTTCTTTAATCTCTCCAAAAAAAAAATCAACTAGGTCTTATATTTAAGACTGAAGGAAGTGCATATTATATTAATTAATTTAACTAACTCATTAATCTAATCAAATTAGGTAAATAGATCTTATATTAAGAACATGAGATAGTACATGTTTGATGGATGTCTTACCAAAGCATGGAAAGCCATTGAAGGACCATTATAGGTTACTCTCTTCCTAGCAGTTGGAATAACTCCTTGTACTAAGCAAACAAGAGATTCCCATTGGTTTCTCATGATAGAATCGCCCACCAGCATTATTCTCTTCCTCCTCATTTTAGCAAGAAACCTCAATGCATCAAATCTGTGTTTTACAAGAAACCACACTTGTAAGTTAGCCATTAGTATTAAACTGATTTACAACCTGATATCTACACAAGATTCCCATGTCTTCTTATCGTCAACTAGAGAAAAATTGAGAATTATGCGGTTTGATCCTTGCAATTTCTCTTTTTCTTCTTACTGTCAACTCTCAGTCCAATTCCAAAATACATAGTACTCCCTCCGGTCCTAAATATAGGACAAAGTTTGTAGTGCAAATTGCACTACAAACTTTGTCCTATATTTAGGACCGGAGGTAGTAATTAGATTATGAACATGATATGTGCTATGCTAAGAGTTTTGAACAATGGCTCAATATTTATACTACGAACTAGCAAAGTAGCTACAAAGCGATTGTTCATTGAGGCATTTTAGCAAACAGTTATGGTGATGTGAACTATACCTTGGGACAGAACAACCGTACGGCTTCCACTTCCATTTCTGGTAATCGGAATCGGGACGTCCGTTCTTCTGACAAGTAACGGCGGTGCTGAGATAGGGACAGCTTGAATCGTAGAGAGGATAAGATTGATCGTAAACCCATTTTCCGACGGAGAAATCACATTTATTGTTCCATAAAACCCCACGGGTCTGGACAATGTTGATGTCGTCGGCTTGGACGGCGAAGCCGCCAGGTTCATGATCCGCTGGGTTGAGAAGAAGTAATGCGGAGTGGAAGAAGCTGAGGAAGATGATGATGAAGAAGAAGAAAAAGGAGGCCATGGAAGATGAAGAAGAAGAAGAAGAAGAAGGTGAGAAAGCAGAGAGTGAGTGAGTGAAGGGTCCCAAAGGAGAGAAGAATTAAGGCTTTTTGTAACAGAACATGATTTTGTTGTGAAGAAAGAAAAAGCGATTCATCAAGCCATGACTTGCGGCAGTGGACCATCTTTTTTCTTCCTTTTTCTTCTTCCGGTGATTGATTTCCTTAACTGCTTTCTGTCTTCTTTTTCTTCATGCAACCTAACAACTCCAAGTTTATTTCTCTCCTCTCTCTTTTCTACATGCAACGTATAGAATATAGTCTTGTAAGTTACATTGAATTCACATTTAATCTACTCTAAATTGAACAGGACGAGGATAGTGAAACTTCCTTAACAAGTATTTAAGGTAGATGCATGGACAATGATTCTCTCCAAATTTTTCTCATTTTTTTTCCAAGTGTGTTAAAATGCACTAACAACCATACTTCAAAAAAAAAAAATTGCTGAAAAATCTCTCGTTAGAGAGGATCTAGGCCAAGTCCTTAAGTATGTGCAACTTTTTAAGCTGTGTCCAACATCTTTAATCATATGCAAATATCTTTCATTTTACATATAGTTCAAGATAGTTTACACCTAATTCAGTAATCAAATTTTTAGGTAGCTTTCAACTATAAATTTTGCAATATAAGATTTTTCGGTTTTATCTAGACTATTAGTTTTTTTTTTTTTTTTTTTTGTGCTATGAAAAAGGTTAAGTGAGTTATGTTTTGAACGCTTATCAGGATTAAGATATACCTACAAACTTAAAGACCGCTTATAAGAATACTTACATATTATCCATAAAAAGGAAACTCACGTCAATAGTGAAATTTAAACTCACAAACTCATAGGTTATAATTCATTCCTTATCAACCGGACCAATATTTGTTGGCTAACTTAAAACCATTAGTTAAGCTAACCTTTGTGAGGTAATTAAGCTATATGATAATTAGTCCATTCTATTATTTCTTTATTGTGCTAATGTAGTTTGATAATTCTCGATTTGTCTTATAGCTACGCATGGATTTTGTACATTGTATGCCATACTTGTTATGATTTAGAACTATGATTATTTGTTAGAGCTTTTATATTTTATGTTGATTAATTATGAAAAGAAATAATTTTCGATCAAAACAAAATTATGAAAAAAAAATAATGATGCTCTCCACAGTCAAAGTTGAATATAATATGTGTCAATTTTTAAAGCATCATTAGCGTTAAACCCCAAGAATGAGGCACTATTAGCGTCAACTATATATAAAAGTTATCCTTCACATTCCCTGGTTCCTTTTTTTTTTTTCATGGATAACATTATTGTTTCACTTTGATTCGCATAAACAACTTAGCATCATTACCGTTAAGATGCCAAGTCACCAACACCTATGTTTAAAGATTAAGGTCCATTTTTATCTCAAAAGTTGTCACATATGAGTAATATTGCTCCGAAAGTTTTTTGAGGAGTACTAATGTCATATTGGAAATTCCCAAATCGTAACAATTTTGTATCGGCCGTTATCCAAATAAAATTTGACTGTTAATTGATCAAATATTCTGAATTAATAAGTTCACATGTCATCCACATAAGCATGTCTCCTCTATATAATTTGGTCAACAAAACATTGACCATTAGGTTTGTTAATAGAGGGGAGACAATGCCTCGTTTTTTAAACTTCATAAGGTAATATTGCTCCCTTGAAAACATTCAGTCACCCTGTGCTTATTGATGGAAACTTATGGAGTATTTTTGCCCTTTAACCCTTTAATTTAACTAAATTTTGATATTTATATCACTCAAAAAAATTCTGATATATATATATATATATATTTTGGCTAAGCTCGGGTGTCCTCCTATTGGAGGCAATCTTGTTCAAGGCACTGTCAGATGTTAAATATGGACACATCTCACAACTGTGATTCGAACATTAGTTCGCCAGGTTGTGAGAGACTAGCTTCTTTCGTGAGACCCAATCCTATTGGTAGAATTATGGTATTTATTTTATTTTATTTTTTTGGTTACAACAGAAAGTTTAGGTGAGTTGGGTCCCGGGGGCTCACCAGAACCAGAGTATGCCTCTGGCTCAGAAAGTTTACAGAAGTACTTATAAATCGTTCACCAATAAGGTTTTTACATTGGTGAGATTTGAACCCACAATCTTATGATTATGAGTTAACCCCCTACCAACTAAACTAACCTTTGTTGGAAGGCAAAAAAAAAAAAAACAAACCAACCTTTGTTGGTAAAATTCTGGTATTTAAAACAGTTGAATTCGCGCCAAGCAGATGCTGGATCAATCCTATCCAAGCAAATGGGCCTTCAATACCTTAGATGTTTTGAACCGAAACAAGCTCTTTAAATCAAGTCTACCTTTTATAGTCCGATTTTTCAGATCAAAATCCATGAATGTTGGCCCATTTAAAAATGGATCTCACCCCTAAGATATCATATTGTAGTCGTGGTACAAAAACAAAAACCCTGCACTTTAAAAAAAAAACAAAACAAAAAACCAATGTGGTTAATCTAGTAGAAGGATTAATCCGTTATATATGATGAACTAAAGTTCAAATCTCTGTTAGGAGAGGTATTTATATACAGTGCCTAGAAATATTTCAAATAGAGTTGCCTCAAATAAAAGAACACACGTGCATAGCAAATAAATGTAATTTAATATTAACTAAATTTTCTTCTTGTAACTCATTATCAGGAGCTAGACGATATCATAAACATATTGTCAGGGTTAGTGGTTTTGATTTCTTAAGTTCTATGGATAGAACAAGCATAGATGAAAAAGGATACTTTCAGAATCTTTTTTCTCATTTTCTTCTCAAAATCTCTTCTCTACCCTTAAATCAAAAAATGGATTGTTTAGATTTAATATTTTCTAAAACTATTATTTTAAATATAAATAAGTAAACTTAAACTATTAAAAGTTAAAAGCTAAGTCAATCACGTTCTTAACATGCTACCTCACTTAGATGCTAAGAATATGAATTAAGTTGAATAACCGAAACACTTAATTAGGTCTCTTCTTTTAACCATGTACCCGTTTTTGCTTCGGATGGGCACAACTCAAACATTCATGAGTAGGAAAATTTAGGAAGATTTTCTTATAATATTAACAGGTAATTTATAAGTCTATTTTGATAAAAAATTTTGGCTCTAATTATAAGTATAGTTTCAGAGTAATAAATGTGATATTTATTTTTTTTACCTTTATTAATTATAATAAACAAAAAGAATTTATTTATGTTAACTTTTAAAACTAATCACAGATAAGGGAAAAATTAAAAATTTAGCATATATTTAATGAGTTAATTAACTCTCTTTGATATGTGAGGATTAGTTAATTTGGACTTATAAATATGACCAAAATTATATAATATAATAACAGAGTTAGGCTTGGTGGATGTGAAAATGAAATTGGAATGGAGACAAAACATTAATTAACATCCAACATTCATGTTTTGGTTAGACGGATATTTAACCAGAGTCTATGATTCGGTAGACATTCAAAAAATTGACTAAATGACACCGAATATCTCAATTAAGGCTTTTTTAAATGTGAGGTTGTGAGTTAGAAATTTATATTTTAAATTATGACAAAGCAAAATTAATCAATATTAATTACCTCATCCAAAACATAAGAAAATATTAACACACGTATATGAACAAAAATCCTTTATTAATGGCACGAGATCCACCATCTGCTTGCTCTCCATTTTTATATGAGGAATTTCTATTGCAGACACACCCTCGTGTGTCACGAGCACCAAATTGCATAATCTCTCTGTCTCTCTCTCTCTGTGCCAACCATAATCTCTCATTTCATAGTTTGGTCTATCATTAATAATTTAAACAGCTCCTCTTATATCTAACTTTGTTATGTTTCCATTTAATTTAATATGTGTTTGGATTAGTTTTTGAGAATAACTTTTATAATTTATAAGGTAAATATGTGAAAAAGGTTTTATCTCGATTTATAAAAAATAATTTCTGAAACTACGGTTTGAATGTTTTCCAAACATTCAATACTCTCATTAATGTTGTTCTTATCTTCAACTTCTGATCTAACGTATTGTCGATAGTAATTCTCAATTTTGATTTCTTTTTATTATATAAATATAATAGTTATAGTTCTTATTCAATAAAGTGTCACTTTTTGTGCGTGATCGCTTTCTCGTTATTAATGAAACTACTCCATGTCAACGTTATCAGCTGATTTGGTAACATCGGTTTTTGGGTCCCACTTTTAGGGTGTGTTTGGTTTAAGGGGAGGGTAGAGGAGGAGAGGGAGTTAAATTATATTTTTGGGTTGAAGATATTTAAATTTTGGACGAAAACCCAAAATTTAATAAAAATGAAAGGGTAAATTTTGGACAGGAACCCAAAATTTAAAAGAAAAAAAGGGTAAATTTTGAATTTCTTTTGTCCAATATTATAATTTTGCCCCCATTCCCTCAAACCAAACACACCCTTAACCAATGTAAATATGTGAAAATCTTTTTTTTTATACGAATAATCAATATGATATTAGTAAGGGGAGAATTCTAAAAACAATATCATTTAACAAAAAGTGTAATGAAATTGACAAAAAAAATAATTAGACTGATAATGCAAGTTTTTGTTAAATCATTAATTTAAGATTTTAAAGTTTAAGTGTTATTTTTCTGAAATTTTCCCTTAACAAAATAACCTAATCACAATGAAAACAAATAAGAATAATTGATAAGAGAAGAAAAAAAGTCAGCCGATGTAGAGGGGCCACATGAACAAAAAAAAAAAAAAAGCAAAAAACCTTAACAAGGGCCGGATGATATATTGATGAATGATATTGGCATTTAGATATTGTGAATTGATAAGTAGCTTTGTTGAAAGATTGAATGATGTTTATTTGCTAGAGCCATTTGGGGTAACTTATCTTGGCCATATGCCTTTATTTAAAATTTTTTAAAACAAAAATCATGTTGCATGGATCTAATAGATTGGTAGGAAAGATCTAATAGAATTTTATAGATATAAATATGAATGCGTTGACCCTGCGAATTTTGTAGTTCAGCAGCAGTGTTATAATGCCAAAATCTCAAGTCGGCTCACTCGTCTTTATTTTGATCGTTACTGGCCTCTTGAATATTCTTTAACTTTTTTTTTTCTTTTCTTTGATTTATTTTATTTTGTGTGTAATGTGGCTTTACTACTGTCTTCTTTATTATTGATGGGAATTCTCTTGTTAAGACCCTATAAAATCGATTAAAAAAAAACCTCAGATTCATACTAAAACCACGATGATTCAATAAAACCTTTAATCTAAGTCCAAAAATTCCCTGAGTAAGAACTATTGGATCATCACTTATTCGTACTCTGATTTAAGCCATTGTTACTATAGCTGGGAATACAGGCCAGCCTGATGGTTGCGGGCAGGCCAACACCAACTTGTGGCCCGTGCGATGCGGGCTAGCAAAATGTCAACCCTAACCCGCAGTGTGTGAGTTGCAAGCCAGCCCGCGGGGCCCGCATTTTTTTTTGAAAAAAAAAAATTAATATTTTTTAAAGAGGATTGAAAATATGATATACATATATGTGGGTAATTAAATTTACTTTCCTAATATCAATCACTTCTCTTATAAAAAATTTAAAAACATAATCTACAATTTAAAAGATAAAGTTATCAAATTTGTTAAAGCTTATAAATAAAACATAAACTCATCCTCAAGCAACCAAGATATAATAATTTTGTTTAAAGAAGAATGGAAGAAGCTAAGATTTTTTTTCTTTGAATTGGGAGGTATCAAAATAGGAGTGAAAAACTTATAAGTTTTATAAAATTATTATATGTAAATAAAAAATAAAAAATTTTGTGGGCCAACCCGTCAACCCACGAACTGGCTCGCATCAACACACGGGTTATGCGGTGCAGGTCTGTGCAGCCCGCATTTTTGCGGGTTGGGATTTTTCCAACCCTAAGTAGTCAAAACCCGCGGGCTCACGGGTTGAGTCCACGGGTTGGGCCCATATTACCGGCTCTAATTGTTACCAATAAAATTTTCAATAAGGGCTATTTTTGGTTTTTTTTTTTTTCTAAATTTGAGAGGATTTGATATGATTTAACTTTGTTTTATACTATTATTATAATATTTTGAGTTATTTAAGATTATCATGATAATATTAATATTGGGCAAAAAATTAGGAGAGAAGGATAGAAAAAGAATTTTGAAATTATAAAACTTTAAATAAATTATTTCTTATAAAATGAATTATAAATTGATTGTTAAATGTTATCATTTCATTATCAAATTCTTAATAATAAATCTGATTTAAAATTTTATAATTTTAAAGTTTTTTTTTTTCGGTTATATTTTTTCAAAAAATCATAATAATATTAATAATAATATGAATGCATGCCAAAGAGGTTCGTGATGAAGGCTCAAAACAGCGTCAATACCGAGGCGGAGTGACCAGCAGCAGTGAATCTCTCTGTATAATTTCTGCAATATAAGCACCTTCAACTTCTACATTCAACTGCGCTCTCTTCAATTCCTATCACCAATCTGATTCAGATCCCTCACAAATTATTCCCATCATTTTCTTCTTCATTTCAGAGTTTGAGTGCATATCTTTTTATTGCTTGAATTTTTCACCGGATTTTTGTGTGGAGATGGGAATGGCGGGTGAGTCGCAGAATTGGGTGCTGATGGTCACTGCTCAGACTCCAACCAACATTGCCGTCATCAAGTATTGGGGGAAGAGAGACGAAACTCTAATCTTGCCTATCAATGACAGTATCAGTGTTACACTTGATCCCAATCATCTCTGCACTACCACTACTGTTGCTGTCAGTCCCAGCTTCCAGCAAGATCGTATGTGGCTCAATGGCAAGGTAAAATTGGATTTATCTTGATTTGCGTTTGCTGCGATTTCTGCCCTCTCTTCTTTTATTCGTTTCCATTAGTTTAAACGGAAGAGAAGATTCAATGCCATGAATGAGATTTTTATCCACTTGGCCAGAGGGAACGAGTAACTTCCCGGCCTTTTTTAGGTTGCATAGAGCTAAGCATATTAGAATCATATTTAAGCGCATGTTTTCTAGGGATCAAACTAGATCAGGCTGGTTGTTGTAAGAAACTTTCACTATTCCTCCGCCTATACTGAGAGGTTAACTTAAATCATAAACATCATCTTGGTTTGGTGCCAGTGTCATAGTGCAAATAGATTCTTCTTCTTCTTCTTTTTGATACCGTTCAAACGGATTTTTACTAATCTATTAACTTAGTAATCATTCATGATGGGCTGCAATTTTGAATTAAGCATACTTTTAAGCGTTGTTAGGTATGTAGCTTTCGGTTCCAATCAATGTGATACCAAGGCTAGACGTAAATCATTTATTCTCTTCATTTCGGTGGCACTGGCAAATTTAACAAAATATCAATCTGTTCCCAAGTTTTTTAAGAAAAAACCTAGAAGTTTGCTTCAATTCTTGCTGGTAAACATCTTTTGAACGTTATGGATGCATATCCCAATTTGTTTTCCTCCCCATACAAGGGGACTTTTTTTGCTCTAAATATCATATTTAATTCTATATACAACTAAGGAGGTGAGAAATGATTATTACTAAAGAATACTTAGGCAGTTGTAGTGCACTTGTAAAGAATACTCTTATCATTATGGTAGGTATTTACCCCTAATGCTCTCTATTTCGATGTTACTTTCATACTCCTAAAAATTCTAAACCAACGAGAACTTCTTATTTCAATTTTGTTCTTGCCCTGCAATGTCTATTTTAATGAGAATTAAAAGGCTATTCAATTTGATCTAAAATAATAAGAAGAGAAAACAGAGGAGACTTTTAGTTGTGTAAGATTCTGTTATATAGAATTAGAACTGTTTAAGTATTTATTCAACTTCCGTTTCCCCTCTTCATTATTTGGTTGATTCGTGGCATTTGGTTTTACTGGTTAGTGTAGGAGATTTCTCTTTCTGGAGGCAGGTATCAGAACTGTTTAAGGGAGATCCGCAATCGTGCTTCTGATGTTGAGGATAAGAAAAAGGGTATTAAGATCCTGAAAGAGGACTGGGAAAAATTGCATTTACACATTGCTTCATACAACAATTTCCCTACTGCAGCTGGATTGGCCTCTTCCGCTGCTGGATTTGCCTGTCTTGGTAATACGCATGTTCTTTTATTTATTTATTTTCTTAAATATAGATTGGCTTTCTTTTTGTAAAAGTTGTGACCGTAAAGTGGGTTATATTAGTGGTCTGAACTTGTATACAGTAATGTCTTCATTCAGGTTCCATATTTGAACAAGATTTCTCTTGACATAATACTAGTCAGTTTTCTGAACCCAGAGTGTTTCACAAGGTGCATGGGTCAATCCATTGAACCTTATTTGAATGGTTGGATATTTTTAGTAGTATAAGATCTAAACATGTCATAATGTTGATTTTGGAAACATGGATCGAAATTAAAAACCTTGAAAATGAGTGTTCCTCTTTGGCCAGAAAAGCCATTGAGTCTCAAACTGCACACAGGCACAAGGTTTTGCTGTCATTCATCTTCCCAAATCCTACAAAGTGAATTTGGAGAAACTGATCCAAAGCACTAGCACACACTGAATTTTCTCCACGAATGCCAAAATCACTGCTGGCTAATGAAGGAATTAGTGGGGAAATCTTCTAACTTGAACCTATATACACATGTTGGGGAAAGAGAATATGGAGGAATCAAATCTGAAACATGTCATTAGTGTTCATGCAATTAAATATTGTAGTCCCAACAAGGCGTTTTACCTTTTAAGAAGCGTGGGAATTCTGAATGGGCTCATT
Organism: Inga oerstediana; assembly: GCA_963210345.1. Taxonomy (NCBI): domain Eukaryota; kingdom Viridiplantae; phylum Streptophyta; class Magnoliopsida; order Fabales; family Fabaceae; genus Inga; species Inga oerstediana. The sequence goes on along the minus strand of OY723401.1, from coordinate 83,878,164 downwards.
GTCATGCCATTAGGGTTGAGCATTTTGACATGATTGTTAAATAAGTAAAGTTTGGGCTGAGCTATATATTTTATTACACCTTTACCTTATTTGAATAAGTTGATCTACCAACACAAAATGCCATTGTGAGCAATGATCTTAGTGCATTATTATCAGGCTAAATATTTGTTATGGGGCGCCATAGTGATACAAATGTCTTATTTTATGCAGTTTTTGCACTCGCAAAGCTTATGAATCTCAAAGAAGATCAAAGCCAGCTATCTGCTATTGCAAGGTCTTTCTTATGTCAACGATTTTAGAATTGCAAGTCATTAGAAGCTTGGTTTTAAAATCTAGCATATAGATGAATATTTAGTTGCAATTTTGGAAATTGTTGTTGCATGTAGACAAGGTTCAGGTAGTGCATGCCGCAGCTTAGATGGTGGATTTGTCAAGTGGATAATGGGAAAAGTAAGCTTATTTTTCTCCTTAAGGATTGCTGCAGTTTTTTTTAATAATATGGACCAATATCATTTGACAATTCAATTTGTGATTCCCATTCTTTTGACATATGAAGGAGGAGAATGGAAGTGATAGTTTGGCAGTTCAACTTACTGATGAAAAGCACTGGAATGATCTTGTTATTGTTATTGCTGTGGTATGTGCCTATTTTATTCTTCATTTGATTGAACAGATGAATTTACTATTGAACGGGCACTGTTAATACCTTCTGGTAAAAATGCACTGTTCTGGTGGTTTCTTAGAGCAGAGCCTCTAGCTTGTGCCAGTCAGTTATGTTTCTTGTCAGAAGAACTTCATATTCAACTTGGAACTATGGGTACACCCCGTATCCAGTCCCATGTCTTTTCTTTTTGTCGATATTTTGCTATTGGTTTCTAGGTTAGTTCAAGGCAGAAGGAAACTAGTAGCACCTCTGGAATGCGTGAGAGTGTCAAAACTAGTCTGCTTTTACAACACAGAGCAAAGGTAACTTACTTCCTGGCATAGTATGAGTTTTTCTTCATCCATGATACCCCAGCTTTCATTGCCCTAGTGGCAGGCATGCCAAGTTTTATACATAGAAATAATATTGAAATAATATTCTCCTTGGTTTCTATGTAAACTTCCCATTTTAAGCAACTTCCTACTGTTAATAGCGGAAGCTATTGACTGTAGTTGCTCAATGAGTTTCAAGTTTGAATAAAATTAAAGTAACGCAGGAAGCCTAATGTGTGCTGGAGCTTTGGGCACCTGTTCTTTAGCTTTAATTATATAAACAGCACTGGATGGTCTTTTATATTTGTCATTGAAACTTAGGAAATAGTGCCAAAACGCATACTGCAAATGGAAGAAGCCATTAAAAATCGTGATTTCGCATCTTTTGCGGAATTGACCTGTGCCGATAGTAACCAGTTTCATGCAGTCTGCCTGGATTCATGTCCCCCAATATTCTACATGAATGATACATCACACAGGTAATTTCAATAATGTTGACGTGTAGATAGTTTTATTATACTATATTTTCACCAGGTGTTGCATGATTCTTGTTTCTTAAACTTTATTATTGATTATTAAATTACACTTCAGGATTATCAACATCGCTGAAAAGTGGAACCGTTCAAAAGAAACGCCCCAGGTTTGTAATACCCTTTCTTGTAAAATTTTGAATTACCTGTTAAGCTAAAATATAAACTGCCAGTTTGTAAATTTCATTTTTAATGCGCATAACCCCAAAGACTCGTGAGTGAAAAGACTCACGATTTTAAAGTGGTATACCACTCAAAAGTCCTTTGTAGGCAAAAGTGAAACCTTTTTAATATAGTAACAAAGGAAAAGGAATGAAACCGGAAACTTGCCCATCTTCAATACCAACCAAAAAGGGGAACAACATGGTATGAAGCACAGGGATCAAGTTACATTTGGGGCTTGAATAAACATATTTTCACGCCCTCATGTGCAATTTTTGTATAAACATATTTAACTAGTTTGTTTACATGCTTTACTTCTGGCGTTCATGTATTTGTATCACACACAGACGAAAACAAGTGTGCTTGCATATGATTTATTCAAGCTTTTTTTATCTAACATTAGTGACTAATTTTCACTCTCAGGTAGCTTATACATTTGATGCGGGGCCAAATGCTGTCCTAATTGCACGCAATAGGCAAACTGCTGCCCTTTTAATTCAGAGGCTGCTTTATTACTTCCCCCCAAATTCAGATGACCTTAACAGGTATTTCCTCTCAGTTTTGCAGGCTGCATGCATACTGAAGTACCACTCCGGTGCCTATTACAAGTCGCTTCTAGAAAATTTTTTAGCCCCAAATATAAGTTACTTGGAGGGTTATTAATGGACTGTTTTTCAATTTTATCCCTATTTAATTTCTGTTGGAAAGAGAGAAAGGAAAATAAGGTGAGAACAATTTGTAAATCTAGAGAGAGAGAGAGAGAATTAACTTGGAAAATTTTATCTATTCAAGGCCTATTCAATGGCTTAACTAATCGTTTTTTGGTCTGTGAGAATTAGTTGAGAGTGACTTATAATAGAGACTGGAGTGGTGTGATTGATCCTAATCAAGAGATTTCTGACGCCCTGCGAAATTTTCTTCATGCAGTTACGTTATTGGAGATAAGTCAATTCTACAAGATGCTGGGCTAACAGGAATGAAGGACGTAGAAGATTTACCACCACCTCCTGAAACCAAGGATAATATTCCATCACAAAAATACAAGGGAGATGTCAGTTACTTCATCTGTACCAGACCGGGAAGAGGACCTGTTTTGCTTTCTGATGAAAGTCAGGCTCTTCTCAACAGTGAGAATGGCCTCCCCAACTGATTTTGTTGGTAGTATTCCAATGTTTGGCCACTCCTTGATCGCATTTCGTTTACAGACTCTTATACTTGAAACATGTTCACTAGGTTGCCCATTCTTGGGTGTCCATGGTCCTATGACATTATTAGTTTTGTTCTTTCCCATTTCAATTTGTGTGGTTATGCTTCTGTAATCGTTTTTTAGTACAGTAAGGCTATTTTCTTGGAGATAAATAAGTTTTGGTCATTTGAACTATTTGGGTAAAGAACTTTGGACCCCCTTCAGCTTATAATAAAAAATTGACATCTTCATGTATGGAGCACGCCTCTGCTTTTGCTCCTACTATCTTCTGCAAATTCTTTGCTAGAGTACCTGTGGAACAGTTTGAACCATATTCACAAATTTTGATGCCTTTCGTTCATGTCTGAACCATATTCACAGCTTACGTAATAAGGACTTATTTTCTGATAAAATGCTGAACCAAACAAACCTTATATCATCGGGATCGAAACACCAATTGGTCCACACTTAAATTGTTTTTTGTTTTTGTTCTTTTCAATTAAAGGGATAGGCACCAACGGTTTGAGGTCACAACCAGATTGAACCTATATCCCCTTTATTTGAGGGGAGCTCTTATATCGTTAGACTATAAGATGATTGACACACTTGCATTGTTAATACTCTCTACGAGGGAAGAATTTTAGAAGTATGGCAAAATAAGAATAGAGAAGACAATCAACGGTGGTAAAAGAAAAATAATACAGACATGAGTCTATTCACTTGATAAAAGAACACGAGGACCTTTGAGCTTTGACTATAAGTTAGGCTTCACACCAATTTGTTAAAGCGCCTAATGTTTCATAGAACTCAATGGGAGACGAAACACCAAGCAAAACTCTTGAATATCCTTGATACTAATTCCCAAAGTTTTAGGGGGAAAAAAAATTGTAGCTCCATGCGCTTCCATTCAATATGCCAGCAGAAAGGAACCACATTTTTCTCCATAATGACCAGCATTTTCACTACGTGGCCCCTTTGATGCTATTGGAGTTGCCTTTCGGACGCCAGAAGTTAATCAGAAAAGAGTCCATAACAATCTACAGAGAGAATCGAGTTAGCATGAGAAATCAGAAACATCTTACTCCCTCTAGTATTTAATATAAGACTTATTTACCTAATTTGATTAGATTAAGGAAGTAATTTAAGTTATTTAATGGCATGCTTTTTTTCTGAAGCACCCTAATCATCTTCCTTAATTCACTCTATCTGTCTCTTATTTGATTATTGTTGAAGGAGCATCAATAAGAGTAAATTATGAAAAGATTGACAAATATGAGAAATAGGTCTTATGTTTAGGACCAAATTCAACTCCCCAATTAGGTCTTATATTAAGGACTAGAGGGAGTATCAGAGAATAGAGAAACCATCAATAACCTGGTTTAGATGTGCTGCAACACAAGGAAGAACCAATAACCCAGATTCACCAAGGGCTCCACCAAGTGTTTCTATTACTGCCACCATCACTGGCAGTGTTTTCTGAAAGAGGAATAACAATTTCTTAAGTCGCATAGGCTTTCATAGCAGGAATATTCAAATGACAAACTTTTCCAGAAGAAAAAGCCTACTATCTCATGATTTGATCCTAAATTTCTAAGAACTCACAGAAATTTACAAGAAAACAAAGATTTAGTTTTTCACCTGACTTGCAACTAGAATAAAAGCAATGGCATTTTCTTCCCTGGAAAATACTGATTTACTACCACCAGTGACGGCTGAAACACTTCGCACGACAATGGTGTTGAATAATAGTAAGCTCAGATGGAGAAGTCTGCAAGGCATCGAGATATCAAATTCTTAATTACCATAACTCTTGTACCTCCACGGACTTGATTAAAAATCAGGTGAAACCATAAGAGCCTGATAAAAAACACTACATGGGAATGATTAAAAATCAGGTAAAACTATCAAGACCTGATAAAAAGAAAAACCTCTACGGCTAATTGATTAAAAATCAAGCTAAACTATGGGAACTTGCAGATTAATTTTCCCCAATAAACATTGCAAGGAAACTGAAAGAATAGTGGAACCTAATGATAAGGCATTCCCGTTATCATAGCATTATGAGAGCTGGGAAAAAAAATGGGTGCATAGAACATACGTTCCCAATCCAATTGCTACAAGGAATACTCTGGGTTTCACCATTAACAACAGTGACTTAGACCTGCTCACTTGTATCCATGGCACCTGCATGGCATTAATAAGTTCAACAATAAATTGCCTAAAAACTTTGAAGGCTGATATGAAACCTAAAGAACTAACTCAAAATAGATCTGAAAACCATTTCAGGAGACCTTTGAACTTAGAGATCTCCAAAGAATTGTTACATGCATGGGATATACTCCCCATATGTGGAGGAGTATGGCTTCAAATCAAAATTTGACAATTAGGGAATGTAACCAAAGCACGTTATTGTGGGATTGGAGAGACTGAAGCTTTTGACTCTTTCAAAAAATTGGTTTTGGCAAACAGAAAAATTAATTCATGATTCATGGTTGCATGACTGACTGGCATTGTAATTTTTCTAGCAGCAAATTCAGAAAAATGTTCTGCTATTAAGAGAAGTTAAAGAAAACACAAAGTACACGGTTTTCCCTTGAAAATAAATGTCATTCAACTTAAGAAACAAGGGATAAGAAACAGACTTGCAAGTCTCATCTAAATCAACACTAGAAGTTGTCATTATTGCAACTCTAATTTAATCAATTTGGATACAATAAATGACAAAAATTCAGTTTTCAGCATTGCACACAAGGGAGTAGGGACAAAAGATCTCAAACAGCCTGGTTGCCAAAAAGATCTCAGGTAACACGCTAGGGAGTGAAAAGGAATTTAACAAATTGTTTTGAGAACGAAGAATCAACATAACTCAACTTTTCATAAACTTTTTTTTCCTCTTTTTTTAGTGAGAGAGATAAAACAAGAAACTTTATGAACAAGAGAAGAGAATATGCAGAGTTAATGGATAAGAATTCCTCACGGAGAAACTGAGATTTATTTCTTGCATTCTTGAAATTAATATTCTGAACAGAACAAAAATTTGAAGAACCCAAAAGCCAAATCACTCTTCGCACCAACTTGAAGCAAGGAAATGAATTTAAACTGCATAGGTAATGGCCTTACTAAACTAAGAAAAAGAGCGTTGATCCCTGAGAAAACCTTACGGTTTTGGTCAACAAGTTCAGCTACACCTGCATGCAGATTTTTTATTTTCATGAAAACTAATTTTAATATATGAAGCTTACTCTATTATTCAGAAATTTCAAAAAAATAACCAAGAAAGAAGAAAAAATATAAAGACTCCAATATTTCTGCTTATCTAGCCAAGAAACGTCCAGAACGACCTGTGACAAAAGCAAATACAGAAACTGTTGACTAAGGAGAAACTAATATAGTCTTGTTCTTTTATAGATAAACGAGACATACACAGTGGAAAATTTATTAAATATTATCGCTTCCCCTTTCTCTTTTAACATGCACGCATGAAGCTTTCTTGCATTTGTACATTTAAAATGACCAAACAACTATGACAACAGCAACAACTTAATTAGACCACAAATTCTTTGATATTACATGAGACTCCTAATCAAAATCATATCATATTTCAAAATCTTCTTGTCATTTAAACGTACATTTCTATCATATATCAGAAGGATAAACGAAGGCAGGTAAATGCATTTGTATACATCAGTAGGATACGCAAAGGAAAGTAACTGCCATATGTACAGCATGGTGTGATACTCCGCATGCTAAAATTATCTAGGAGCAAATTACGTGACAAATAAATATTGAGTACTTCTTGTGCTATAAATACTTTTAGAAAACTGCAGTCCTATTTCATTGTCATAACTAACATTATTATTATTATTATTATTTATGTAATAGCGAGGAGAAGTTTGCTTGATTCCATCTCGCATAACATTACTAAATAGATAAACAGCTGAAACAAGCTTAGGCAATGTCACACACCTTTGAAAGAATCACGTACAACCTGACCATACAAAGGAATAAAGGAAAATTATAATACTTTTAGGGAGCGAATTACAACACAAGGATGCTAGTCACAGACCAAATTAAGCTGTAAGATAAACAAGTGGATATAGCCACTACAGTATATATACATTTGAAGACAAACTGGCAATTAAGAAAAAACAATTTGAGAAGCAATCAAGACAGAAACATGAATAAGTTGGGGAATGTCAAGTACCATTTTTTATAGGACAATTTTTTTCCCCCCTCACTCTCGTGAACTTATACAAGAAATCCAAAGTAGCAACCAAATAAAATATTGTTGCAATTAGTTGCTAGATATAAGCAAATGAGACACATTTTTATCTGACATTGGTCATCATAGAAGGGTCACATTAAAATACGACATGATGGGAAAAGCATATTAATTCAAGAAACCAAAAGGTAAACTTATCATGCAATAATTTGTAGCCAATGCTAGTTAAACATTACAACTTCCAAACATCATCAGAATAAGTTCAATATCCCGAAACATTCTGATCATGGAAATTAAACCTTACACAAAGCCTAAGTATGTATATAATATATGTCTTTTTAGTCTGAACCACATGAATTTGTGACAATCCAAATAATAGAACCCTTCTGTCAAATCTTTAAGAAGGAGAAAACAGTTTACCTTCCCTAAAGTTAGGGGGACTAATATGGTCAGAAGAAGACTTTTCAACAAATGGCCAGTAGGTACAGTTACTCCAACTCCATCAGCTACAAACTTTGTGATGGAAAGTGGGACCTAGGAAGAAGATGAAACATTAGCATATAATGCAATAAGAAGCACAATAAATAGATCAAATGGACAAAAGATTGAAGAGACGAAATAGTAAAAAAAAAGAGGAGATAAGGATTCAGGAATAAAATTTCAATAGTAAGTCAAATAAAACAAATGGGAGATGAGCAGAAAAGCCTGCATATTACATCTAATTGAGTTTTGCTGAAATTACATAAATATCCCTTCTATTTTTATAATATACACAAAGCTCTCTAAAACAATACCTAGCATTTTACTCCAGCAGAGATACTAAATCAACTACCTAGTCTTTCAAAGTTTTTGGGCCTATTGTACATAGTTGAAAGATATATAAATATATTATTAGTAGTGAGGAAACCCAGTTGCAGCAACATGTTCGTTCTCTTGGAATCTACACAACAATACAAAAACTCGAGGATAAAATTGAAGAAATGTTACAGAACTCTTACTGACTCACAATCAATATTCCAAGCAAATTAGATATTACTGTCATTGCAAGAGCCAGAGCAGAGTTCCCCCCAGCAACCTGCAGAAACAAAATGGAAAAGTCAACAAAAATAAATCCCAGATCCTTATCTGTAGGAACAATAACAACTAATAACAATACAAAAATTAAGGAAAACAGAGGGACAAAATGGATAAACATTACCTGGGTAAGCGCAACGCCACTTGATAATGTAGTTGGCATACAACTAAATACAGCCAATCCTGTAAGTCAATAGAGAATTTTTGCTCAATATTCAAGCAAGTTAAGGACTGAGATCAAGACTTCAGTGACAAATACATGGACCACCAACCACCAGTCATCAGAATAATATGCCATATATAAGATCAAAATGGTGGGATGGAGGATGATAAAAATCACTATTAGTGTTTAAAAGAAAGTACAGATGGATAAAAAACCCAAACATGTAGTCATTGGGTGTCAATTTTTCAAGTCTTCACAGTCAAAAACATCTTAAGTCAAAAAGCAATTTACACCCTGAGTAGGAATAAGTATATTAGGTTGCATTGTCTCAGCTGAAAACAAGTTTTTGTTCAATAACTGATCATATGGCAAGGAGACACAATGTGCATCTCCTCTCACATTATATATTCTTTTGTTAGAATGTAATAAAATCTTTAAGAAGTTGGGGATGATTTCCCCAAGTGAATTATGAGAATATCAACAAGTAACAATTAACTCTCTCTCACTGCTCTCCTTTTCCAGGACAAATTCCATAATGCATTTAGTAGCATCGTTTTCCGTAATAAAATCTATAACCCATTTTCAATGCTTTTCATGTAAAATTTTATTGGGTTAAGATGCAATTTTAGCAATGAAGTTTTCCACCATGAGCGTCTAGTACAATTAAATTTTGAAAGTGCAAAAGTAGACACACTCTTTTAGAATGGTGCAATTCTAGCAATTCCGTTAAATTGGCTCAAACATCTATTATAAAGTTGTAAGAAGAACAAGTGGGTCCCACATCAAAAAGTGACAGACATTTAGGCCAATTTAACGGAATTGCTAAAATTGCACCATTTTTAAAAGATTGTTTATACTTTTGCACCCTTCAAAACTTAATTGCATTAGAGGCTAATGGCGAAAAACTTCATTGCTAAAATTGCACCTTAACCCAATTCTGTTTGCCAATCTGTCAGCATTGTTTTCAGCAAAAAGTAACTTCAAATATCTCTAATAGGCTCATGGCTGACTTCAAATGTCACTAATGTAAAATATTACTTCAACCATCAATATGTACTGTACCATCATGACACAATATTAACTGCTCAAGTAATGTTTGAAAAGTAGAAAGGTGCAATTCCTCCAACAGTACATGTTGCATGGCATTCAGTCAGCTGAATTAGCATTACTCATGACTAAAATCTTTGTAGTTTTCTTTGATAGAATTCATTACCAGAGTCATTATAATAATGCCATCATCAAATATTCAAAATATTGAAAAGACCTGAAAATAATCCAAATAGCATGGTTGCAAAATTACTCCTTCCTTATGTAGAACCAAAACCACCAAACCTGTAATAAATTCTTGGGGTTGGAGCTGAATTTGCAGTATTGCCCTAGCAAAGTTAGGCGTCAGAAACAGTATTGACACCTGTATGAAGAAAAATGGAGAGCTTTACCCGTATATTGTAGCATGAATGACAAAATCAGTGCAAGTGATAACCATTAACCCCACTGGAAAACAAGGGATGAAAAAGACAGAAACGTAGAACAACCAAATATTAGTTTAAAAAAAAGGCACATATTGCCCTTTTGTCCCCTCACTACTTTTCAACTCTAACCTCAGTCCCAATAGGTGAAACTTCCCAATGTTGTATTCTTTCCCTTCAAAAATGTAAATCTAAACACAATTACACTATTGAATCCCAAGTTAATATAAAAGGAAACTATTGTGGAGAATCAGCTTACAAAAAGGCAGACTTAAGAAAGTCAAGGTCATACTAGCCCAAAGAGTCCGACGGGCCATGCTTCCACAGCTGTACCAACTTCTTCACTACGCAACATCAATCCTAAATGATAATACATGAGATAAGAAAGATAAGGGTACTGTGAGATGGGAATCATAAAAGTAAAACAGCATACAGAGAGATCAATGCCCTTCAAGCCTGACCTGAGATTATAAAAATCCCAAATGGACCAAGTTTTGACACAGAATATTTATCAGCTAGACAGCCGAGACTAGGATATGCCAGTCCAAGTGTCACTCCAGTGATTAGAGCTACATATCACAATCAGCACACCAACAAAATTGTTAATCAACAAAAAATAATTTATCAAAAGTTAAATCACTAAGCCATGAAGTAAGTGAATTTTTCAAAAAAAAAAAATTAAATGCACAGAAGAATTGCTACCCAAGGGTAAAAAGTTATTTCCCGCAAATCTCAAAATAGGTTGCGCCCAACTCAATCCCTTCGTCAGAGCCGAGAGGTTGGTAGGATTGCTTCCATTACCATCTATCTGAAAATACTGCAATTTCCTTAAGCCACCATACATATCAAACTTGCACGTTGTAACCAATGATTTTTAAAAGTAAATTAAAAAAATAAAATAAAAAATGGCCTTGATCAGCATATATATATTTTCTCGGCAGAAACACAACCGCCACAATTACACACAAACACACAAACAAATTCATCAGAATTTGAGCAGAAAAATTCCAGCCATTTGAACCCAGATATGAGCGCAAGCACAAAATTACAACTCTGCACAAATAAACTCATAGCCCAGCTCAAATGGCCCCACTTTTAATTCTCCTGTCAAACTAGATGAATCCATGACGCGAAGTTGTGAAAAGATGTGAATTGCGAAGTTAACAGTTGTGCAAGTAGCATCGCTCGTTTTATGGTGATTGATTGTTAATCGCAATAAACAAAGAGCAGTAGGAGATTGGACCTGGTCGGAGCGCTGACAGGCTTTAACAGTAACCGGTAGGAATCGTGAATTACGACGAGCCAGTGAGCGGGAGGTGAGGGAAATGCCATGAAATTTAACATCGAGTGAGATTAAGTGAGGATTCCGGTGACGGAAGGTTGAAGCGGTGGCGGGAAAACCCGTGAAAGCTAGAGTCTGGATGGTTCCCGCCATACGACTTGAACCAACAGCGCCGTCGAGGTCAGTTCAGTGGCTGAGCTGAACCGTTAGAGACAGATGATGCCTAACCCATGTTGATTTGTAGCTGAAGTTGACGGTATTCGTTTGTTCTCTTATTTTTTTTCAAAAAAAAACAATAATAGACAAAATTGGCTCAATTTTTTCAACCAACCAATAAAAAAGGGGATATTTTCTGGCGGTAGTAATAATATCAGATCATCCACTGAATTGAAGGTGAGGAGAAAGATAGGTTTGGGTTATAACTTATAACCCACTTGGAGTCAGGGAAGCTTTGTCTTTTTCCTAATGAAAAAATCAATATATTTTTTGGTTAAAGTGCATTTAACAATGAGAAACCTTTTTTATTTGTATCCATCGATCTAAAATATTTTAAGGTATGGTTTTAGGGAAAAAGACAGAAAAATACCATTTGAACTTTAAAATCCCGCTGACAAGAATAGTAATGGAATTGACAAGAATGGTAGTGAGATTGACAACGTAAATCTTTATCAAAGACTAATTTCAGATTTTGAAGTTTAAGTGGTATTTTTTTATCTTTTTCCCATAATTTTATCCTAATAAAATAAAAAGAGAACAATGTCCCCTTCTAAGGCAACCGTCACAAATGTTGTTTGCTATCGTCCATGTTTTGTTGCCTAGCCCTCTGCTTCACTGGTTGTAATTGTTTGGGATGGTGATTATATTGCTTAAAAGTAACTTTTTAATTATAATTTTTTAATTATAATTTACGATATATAAAATAAGTATGTGAGATGAATTTTATTTTAATTTATATAAATAAGTAATTTTGGAGATCCCAGACATATCCCCAAACAAGCAAACTCCCGCACGTCACCAACGCCAACTTCAGATCCGTCTCCTTCGTCTACAGGATGTGTAACTAATACCGTTGGAGACAAAACCAGATCAGACCGTCCCCTTAGGGGCTGCGTTCTATAAAACCTGGACTTCTGATAAGACCTTCAAAGTCGGTGTGACTGGAGCATCGAACTCAATGCTACCATTACTTGTTTGATATGCATACTATTACTTTAATTCAAATTATAATAAGAAATTATTAATAATTAAGCTCATAGCATAGTGATAGTGTTCCCAAGCAAACAATCTAATTCTGACAAAACATAAATCTAGTGGTGGAGATTGCCTGGTGCTCTGTTTGATGATGGAAACAGTAGCAGTAGGAAGAGGAGATCATGGATTAAATCTGGAGACTCAACTTCTGTATTCTGCAAATCAAGAAACAACAGAACAAGGACGATGACAACAAGGTTGTGTGTGTTTGGTCAGATGTGGTGAGGATGTGGCGGAAGAAGGAAAGAGAGATAACACTGGCAAGGCCACTGATAAGTCAATACACTTGCAGGAAATCTGCCTCTTTTTGGTGCTTTCTTGGCCTCCAATCGGAAAAAGAGACTCTCTACTAACTTTCCTCTCTATTATCGAAGCAAAGGTGCTGGAGATTTCGCCGGTAAAGTAGAAGGCTTGGGGGAAAAAAGTAAACCGCGTTTGTGGCTGTTACATTAGAAGGTGACATTAATCTCTTTTTATTTTATTAGGGGTAAAATTGTACTATAAAATATTTTAAAGTGTTGGATACACCTAAAAATAATATTTTAGTGTGTTGAATGTACTTTAACCCTATATTTTTTTATTCAAGAAAAAAGTGATATTGAATACAAATAAGAGTTTTACAATATTACACAAGGTTAAAACACCAACATGAAAAACTAAAAAACTTAAAAAAAAACTAAATTAATGATCTTGACCCTAATAAAAGTCAGAAAGCAATGCTAGTATATCCTACCAAGTGATGGTCAATGCGTAAGAGAGAGTTGAACAATAATACAAATAAAGCATTTTTTAACACTATGGATTGTGATAGGACGCTTGGAGTTTGCTTCTATGACGTTAGATTAGCCGTATATTGATATCTCCATAAGAATTCTTTGAGAGAAGAACCTCTATGGTAGATGATTTCATGACAATAATGCTCATTTAGACTTTTATATTTATAGAAGATATAATATCTCAGCCTTCAGCATTGAGTGAGATCAAGGAATTAGATAAAGAAGGGAAGCACCGAATTTTATTAACTAAAGATGAATCGTTATAGGCCAAAGCTTAAAATCATGAAATTTCCCAAATTTATTGAAATTAAGATGGCCAAGGGAGAACTATAATATCCATGATGAAGAGCCTTATTGCATTTCCTCCTTATAAGGTTAAGCAAGAAAATAATTTTAAAAAAAAAATCAATATATTAAAACCAGATATAAAGATAGGAACTTAATAATTAAGTTACATAGATTAAATAAAATTATTACCAACAAATATTAGTGTAATTAGTAAGGAGTTTCTTCATAACTCAAAGGTCGTGAGTTCAAATTTCAACACTAATGTGAGAATCTTATTGGCGAGTAATCTTGCTGATATACTCTAATATTGATATATAATTCATACATCATTTGGGCCTTTTTAGTGTGTTTATGGGATTGGTGATTTTAAATTTTTAATGTGATTAGCTATTTAATCTCAACCAATGGTGCTTAACGAGGGTTGTTAATGTTGTGATGGTTCTTCTAGTCGAAGTTGTCCATTATATTGGCAATTTAATTAACATAAGCTTAATCAGTTGTTTAAGCTAATTGAAGGGGTTGGTGATTAAGAACTCTACTTATTTTAGGTAAACAATGATTCCACTAATCCATTTTCAAGAGGCTCATTATTATCCATTTCATTCTTTTCCATTCATTATCCTTTTTTTATGAGAAAATACTAAAAATATTGTAGTTTAGGTCATTTATTTTCATTGCACTTTAGTTTATAGATTAAAATCCAAATTCCCCATTTTTCCTAGTAAATTGCATGTTTGATGGCATTCAGTTTAGCTTAAGATTCTAAATAAAGGCTCTTCAAAGTGAAACGACCCAAATTATATTATATTACATTACTTGGATTTAATTAATAGTTGATTGTAGACCCTAATAGCTTATTGTAGACCTCAAGAAATTTCGGCAAAGGTTGATGTTACAACCAGAGTTCTTAAAATTGGACCGGCCTGGTCGGTTCGGAAACCGCCAAACCAGGCATTAGACCGGTCCAGTTCGGTGACCTGGTCCGGTCTGAGTTTTTTATTTTTTTAAAAAAAATCAATTTTTTTTAAATTTTTTTTCTTTAGAATTTCATATTAATAATCCTAAAATTATCCATTTATCATCGGTTCAATACCGGTTTGACTCTAATCTGACCCACTGACTCTTAACCCAGTACCCTGACCGGTTTAATGACCGGTCCAGGTTTGATTATCTTAGTTACAACACCTTGATATTGGCATTCCATGTCCTTTAAAACAATGAAACCGAACGCTAAAAAGAAACCGTTAATTATTAGTTGCAATTTTGCAAATCCTCTCGAAGGAGGGAAAAAAAATCTTCATACATGCACTCGAGCTTTCAAGGTTTAACAAAATGCTAATTTCCCATGATCAAGCGATTAGAGATAGACCAGACAATGTTGCAGAGATTCCTGAAATCTCTGTTATTATCTCTGATTGGCATTATAGTACCCTGCCAACTTTTCTCCACAGCTTCTTCACAAGTTCTCGCTCTCAGCTTTGCCGTAACGGCTTCAAGTCTGACTTTCCGATAATAACCAGACGCCAAGTTTTGCTTTGCCCCACCAAGTTCAGCCATGGCTTCCTTGTACTTCTCAGCACATAACTGGTACTTCTCTCTCACGCTACGATCGCCGGTGATCGCAATGATCGAACCGATCTCATTGTAGGTCTTCGTCGCGTAATTATGAGCCTTATTAATCATGGTTCTTGCTAGGGTTTGAATGTTGGATATGTCCACACGAGGATCCGACTTGAGGGTCCGAAAGCAGAAAGGAGGGTCTCGGGTTTGGAAGCATATCAGTTTGATTTCGTTTTCAGTTAGTTTGGCTATGGAGGGCATAACAAGCGAAAGAATAAACATGAAGAAGAAGATGATGGTGAAGGAAGAGAGAGAAGCCATCTTTGGCTGGTGGCTTTGGTGAATATAATGAACGAGCTTTCCCATATATAAATAGGAGATATGAAGAAAACAGTTGAACATTATTAAGTGCAGAGATTAAAGGAGGAGGTGTTATTTCAGAATTGAAGGGAAGTTTACAATGAACAATAAAGTTTGGTCAGTTCTTGGAGCCTCTTCATGAATGTTACAAATATATTCCATCCTTTTTAAATATAAAACCCCATTGATTTTTTTTTGAGAGATTAAGAAAATTAAATAAGTTAATCAATTATATTATATATTATTTATTTTTAGATAATTACACATCAGTTCATAAATCGAACAAATTAATTTGGAGAAAAAATATAAATATAAATACTTTAAAGTAATTTAATTAATTTCCTTAATTTCTCTAAAAAAGGCAGTGTAATTAGACCCGGACCAAACCGGCAGGTTCAGCTCGGAAACCGCCGAACCGGGCAGTAAACCGGTTCGATCTGGTGACCCGGTCTTGTCTGATTTTTTTTTTAAATCAATTTTTTTCTTTAGAATTTCATATTAATAAGCCTAAAATTTTCAACCTCTTACTGATTTGGTCCTGATTTAGCTCCAGTTTGACTCCGATATAACCCACTAAACCTTGACCCAGTACCCCAACCGGTTCAGTTACAGGTCCGGGTTTGATTACCTTAAAAAAAAATCAATTAAATCTTATATTTAGAATCAGAAATAATATGTGTGTGTGTATGTGTGTGTGCTGGTGACAATATTTCCATGAGGCTAAGAGTAGAAGAAAAAGAGAGAAGAAGAAAGTTAGGCACCTAGTCTCCAAGGCATGGAAACCAGCTTGATGAGCAGGGAGAGTTCAACTAATATGGGCCATTCAAATGAGATCTCGAAGGTAAAGATTTAATTTGTTTTACTTTTTATTTTTCAAAAAAATTATTTAATAGATAGAGAATCTAAAATAAAAATAATCTTTTAATTAGCATTTTTTTAAAAATAATTTTTTCATTTGAAAATCACTAGTTAAAAAAAATTAAATATGAACCGTTCAAATCTTATTTAAATTACCCAGATGAGCCAAGCTCTCTAAGGATGAAAAGGGAAACTGGTTCCCAAGGCATGCACGTGGGCAATATGCTTTTTAGGCTTAACAGCTATTTCAATATTCGGTTTAATTAGATTTACGACCAAAAACCCTCATAATAGCAAAGTTTCTGAACTCGGATCGGACCAGCCGGCCCGGCCCGGAAACCGGCAAACCGGCCGGTAAACCAGTCCGGTCTGGGTTCACATTTTAAAAAAAAAAAATTTAATTTTTCCTTTAGAATTTCATACTATAAATCTAAAATTTTTAATTTCTCACCGGTTTAGCTCCAGTTTGGCCCCGGTCTAACCCACTGACCCTTAACCCAGTAGCCCGACCAGTTCAATGCCCGGTTCGAGTTTTAATACATTGCATAATAGTTATAAATGTTATAATAATGATATATGATAGAATAATAAAAAAGTAAAATCCCTCCCATCACCTCTATTTCCCAACCAAATTCTATGTTAAAATTCAAACCATGAGAACAACTTCCCAAAACAAGTATAAATGTTTTAATTATAATATATGTATAAATAATAAAAAAAAGCTAAATTCCTCTCATCCCCTCTATTTCCCGAACAAAATAGATCCTCTCAACGAGTTTAATGTGAATCCAAAGACAACCTTAACACAAATATACATGTGTATAAAATTCTGATAATGAGAACAATTTTCATACAAGGTTATTATCACTCCATTTTTAAAATTGAAAGAAGAAGAAGAAACAAACCAGAAAATGGAGTAAATATGATCCATCTTCGTCAATAAAATCCTCTAAAGGAGACAGAGGTAGGCTTTCATCGAAAACCTACAATAGAGAAGTATATAAGTATTAGAAAAGTCCCATATGAAATCTTACATCTACTAAGAGGGGAATGAATAACACCTTATAATAGTATGGATACCTCTCTTTACGACATGTTTTAAAACTATGAGGGGCAATATGGCCCCAAAATGAATAATTTCGAAAGAACGAGATGTTACATCCAATGTCGATAAATTAAAAAAGAGATTAAAGATATATATAATATAAAAATGGAATTCTATATTAAATAGCTTAAATTATTTTGTTAGGAAGACATCTTTGACACATAAAGTTGTACCTAATATTCTTACAATACGAGCAACTTTCATACAAAGTTATTATCCTCTAATATAGAAATGTATGAGTATTAAAGAAGTTCTATGTAAAATCCCACATCAGTTTAGAAGGGAAATGAAAGACACCTTAACTCTCCACTCGACGTATTTTAAAAACGTAAGAATAATGAGACCCCTAGGTGGACAATTTTGAGAGAACAAAATACCCCTTATAAACCATAAGGGGTAATAAGAACTCAAAGCAGACAATTTTTAGAGAATGTACGAAAGACATCTTATAAGGGTCTATATTTTAAAACCATGTAATGAGATCTCAAGGCAGACCATTTCAAGAAAGCAAAAAACACCTTATAAAAGTCTAAATACCTCCCCATGAGGAATCATGAGAACAATTTTGAGAGAATGAAAGACACATTATAAGTGTCTAGTGTCTATATTTTAAAAGCATGAAATGAGACTTAAAAAGCTTTATAAAGGTTTAGATACCTCCCTATGAGAGTTATAAGAACTCAAAATAGACAATTTCAAAAGAACAAAAGACGCTTTATAAAGGTCTACAGTTTAAAACCATAAAGGGTAATGAGGCTCCAAAACAAAGCATTTCAAGAGAACGAAAGACACTTTATAAGAGTCTAGATACCTCCTCTTTCAATACTAACGCGTTCTTAAATTATTTTCTTAGCAAGACAATCTTAACACACATACTTGTATATAATGTTCAAACAATGAGAACTTTCTTACTGGGCAAGGACCATTGGGATCGGTATAAAGCTCAAGCAATTTAGGATACACATCAGTCCTTCACAAGGGGCGTACCGACATAGCATACTGATCAATCCTTCGTGAGGGTTGGAGGGGGCGGATGAAGGGAATGTGTCTCATGTTGTCGTACTAAGAGTAGTGTCACAAAAGGTGGAAGGTTCAATACTTGCGTTCTCATGCAGAAATGGATTATTGGCGCATTTATAGGGCCTGATCTGAAATAACTTGGTTTAGGATATAATCATTCTTACCGGCCAATTAAAAGAATTTTCATATAAAGAATTTAATTGATTTATACTAAAATACTAAATTATACCATATTTTTAAACGATCAAAACTAAATAACAGTTAAAGATATTTAAGACATTTGAATTAAATTCATAACAACCTTCTGTAATTTGTCCAAAAAATACAACCTTCTGTAACAATTTTATCAAATAATTTAAATATTAATAAACAATTATCATAAAAAGATCTCAAATTCAAGATAAGATTTGAATTAAATCTTTTAAGGATTTAATTGATTTATATTATATTATACTATATTATTAAACTACCCAAGTAATGAAAACTAGATATAAGGTAAAAGATATTTTAAGTTTAAGTCATCTTAATTAAATTCATGAGAACCTTTTTAACAATTTTATCAAATAAATTAAATATTGATAAACAATTATCATAAAAAGATCTCAAATTTAGGATAAGACTTGAATTAAATCTTGTAAGATATAATCATTCTGACCCATCCAAAGAATTTTCGAAGGAACAATTTAATTGATTTACTAAATAAAAGTAAAAGATTTTGCTAAATAAACTAGAGCAAAACATTACCTAATTAAGCGTCCCCTTTGAGCCATCATCTATGGCACATTTTAAGGGCTTGTTTGATATGTGGGGAGAGAAAATTCTGTTTTGAGTTGATTTAAAATAATTAAAGAAGTGGAGTTAAAATTTTGTAATTAATTTTTTTACTTTTTTATCTTATATGTTCTCTATATTAAAACTGTATATCCCTACTTCTCCAACTTTGTAAAATTCAACTTACAAAAATTTACCCTCCGTCCCTCCCTCCCAAATCCCTCGTAAGCAGACAGACCCTAACAGAGAAAATTTCCCCATTTGAGCTTATGTTAGTATGATTATTTAACAACGTCTCAAAACATCCACTCCCAGATCTCTGCATTGACAGCAGGGCAAAATACCTCACAGGATTGCAAGCACATTCATCCCTAAAATGAGGCAAAAAGGAAGACATATCACTAAGATTTAAACAGAATTCTAAAGCCAACACTCAATTTAAGCAGTAATTTACCTGCTGTAAGATTTGGGTTTTGAGCAATGCACGCAAGACATTTCCCAAGGTTCATTGTTGGGTTCTGGGCATGTCTTTGTATCCAAAATTCCAATCTTAGTGGAACTCTTTGAAGCCATTGAAAAGACCAATACGGTCATCTTCCACACCAATGCAGAATTC
Organism: Inga oerstediana; assembly: GCA_963210345.1. NCBI lineage: Eukaryota > Viridiplantae > Streptophyta > Magnoliopsida > Fabales > Fabaceae > Inga > Inga oerstediana. The sequence goes on along the minus strand of OY723401.1, from coordinate 83,858,496 downwards.
TTTGAAGCCTTTGCAAGGAAGACATCCTGTCACCATTCGATTTGTAACACCAATGATTAATATTCTGACTAATCCTACGAATATGGCCTAACGCTGGAAGCTTTAGTTTTGGTGCAGCCCTTTTTATGGGGCGAAGAACGAACCGACTCTGAACGGAATCAAGCTGCATATACGACAAAGTTGAATCGTCTGTGGAAGTTTCTGCGTGCGAGTGCGTTAGGGGCAGACCACCCGTTGGTTAACCCGGAGAAGGATCCGGACTTGGGAAGGCTGGATTGTAAGAGAGTGCTAATTTATTTGACGAGAGATAGAAGCTTCTTTTCTAGGGAAGCAATAAATATTCGAGTACGGATTGTATACTCTCAAGTCCTCTTTTTATTTTCGCTCCCCCGTTAATTTTAAAATATAAATCATTTCAATTAATTCATCCGAAAGTTCACTCGTTAAATATGCTTTAAATTGCAATGTTTTCTCAACTTTACTGATGTTAAATCATGTTTCGAAGGAGGGAGAAAATAAAAAAAATTGTATTTAAATATTAATTATATAAATAAAATTGATAAATAAGCATATTAAATACTTTTTAAGTGACTTGCATGATAGACACTAAATAAAGTTAAAATGTTCTTCTAAAAATGACTTATATATTGTGAATATTGGAGAGAGTATATCTCCATACACTTCATACCTCGACAAAAGCAATAATGTTAACATTCAAGTGTCATGTGGTACTGGGGTTGGAAATTCTTCCACATGTCACGTGTTTAAACGTGACACTCTCAAAAAAAAAAAAAAAAGCAATAATGAGTTTTGATGTTATTTATGAATGTGCATAACAGTATGTTGGGATACAATAAAGGATTATACTTACATCAAGTTCCTTACATCCATTACATCAAGTTCTCCAATCACACATGACCATGTATGCTATTTTTCGCATTTGGATTTATAGTTCATTAATAATAATTCAAAAATATAACACATGGTCACATATAATTGGAAAACTTGACGAAATAGACATAAGGAACTTGATGTAAGTATTTTTCTACAATAAAATCATGATTTGACGATACCTCTTGAAATAGCATGCCTTATCTTTAATTAAAAAGCTACAATGTCTTATGAGCCAAAATAACTTCAATGCCCAATATTTATTTAAAATAACTTTTTTATGAAAATGAACATTATCCTTCTAGTATCTATTATTTCCTAAAAATATCGCAATATTACACTAAAAGTTTGGATTGACTGATTATGGGTTGTTTCAGTTTAACTAGTAACCTCATATTCAAGTCCTGCTATCCCACCAAGTAGTAGCAAGGTAATTAAATCAGGACTGGTCAGTAAACTGATTGGGGTACTGAGTCAAAGGTCAGTGAGTCAGACCGGAACTAAATTAGGACCAAACTAATAAGAAATGGAATATTTTAGGTTTATAGTATGAAATTCTAAAAAAAAAGATTTTTTTAAAAAAAAAACTTGACCCGAACCAGGTCACCGGACTGGACCGATTTAATAGCCGGGTCGTCAGTTTCCGGTTTGGTTCGACTGGTCCGGTCCGAATTAGATATCCTGAAACAATGAAAGCTACATATCTTTGCATATAACTTTTTATAAGTATCTTTAAAAACTAAAGAGATGATGAATTTTTTATTACAACCCCCTACACAATCTTTCATTTGAATTTTTTAATCCTTAAAAAAAATCACTTTTAAGTTTTAAGAAAACACATCTCTTTTTGAAAATATTTCAACAATGTGTGTATATAGAATTAGAATACGATGAGGAGTGAAAATAAGGAGTAGATGAGGAAGCAAGCATAAGCAACGAGGCCACGGTGTTCATCCCAGCGGCCGACTTCAACGAGGAGCTTGGTGCAAACTCGAGTAGACCAGATCACAAAAATGGCGGCGATCACGAAAATGGCGAAACTAGCTTGAGGAAGGAACAAAGACAGAACCGAAAGAATCACCATAGGAAGCATACAATAACCAAGCAAGCTCACACAGCTGTGCAAATCCAGAGTCCCGTGACGGCCGGCGAGCATATTGAACACAACGTACAGGAAAAGCGCCGACACCGTCAACCACCCTAAGATTATCCCGAAATGAATCTTCCCGGCCAGTAATTGGAACAATCCGAAAGCCAATAACAGCAGAAACGGTCCTGATAGATCGGCATCGTCGTGCAGGTTAGGGTTTATGCGGACCGGATTTAGGATCGAGCTTGTTTTGCTCCAGATCTGTCTTGTGTTGATCCCTAATTCTTCTAACAGAGGCAGTTCGTCGATCAATTTGGTGTTGGAACTGACGACGTTGCGGCCGATCAATGATCCGAATTCCGAGGATGGGATCGGCGCCGGTGAGGCGGATCCGATGTCGAATGACATGAAGGAAACGTTGTTGGTGGTTCGCGGCTGAAACGGCGGCATTGGACGGCGTTGTTTCAGGCCGGGGTTTCCGCCGGAAGGGAAAACCACGCAAGGCACGCTGAATTCCTTCGACATTGGTCGACTTTAAATTTAAATTTTCTCCAGGAGTTCAAATTTGCAGTTGGAAACGGAATCAAAAATTTCCAAGAGAAAGAGGAATTTGATATTTCTGAGAAAGATGAGGTAAGTTAAACTTGGAATTCTAGACAATCGCAAGAGAAAACTGGGAATCAAATGAATCTTTTATGGAATGAAATGAAATTTACAAGGCAAGAACAAAATGTGGCTTGAGGAGGAATAGTGAGAAAAATAGACGTTGAACGTTGACGCAAAAAAACAGTTACGACTCTGCATAACTACCGTTACTTTCCCAGTTTCCCGCTGAGATTTCGGTCACACTGTGACTGTCCTTTTTTTTTTTTTTTCTTAATTCAATAAGACAGTTAACCCAAATTTTAGCTTATGAAACAATTTGTTCTTCCAAGAGTCTATCTACCTCCCTATCTTTTTCAGTAAACATGAATTTTTATCCAGTCATGGAACTTGTTTTCTGTTTTTTCTCCCCTTAACTAGAGAGAAGGACTAGCTGGGAGTTCCTTATATATAGAATTATATTTGCATTCCGGTTTCATTTTCCCATCAATGTAATCCAATAAATATAATATACATGTATAATTTAGATGATTTGGCAACATTTGGTTTAGCCTATTTTAAGTAATTTTGTGGGGTCTGGTTTCTCTCATTGTCCATTTTCTCATCATCTCTCATAATTTTTAAATCATGTTCGTCCAATCAATGTGAAAGGTAAAAAATAAGTCATGTCATCAAGTTATCACTCCTTCTACTTTTCTCTCATCTTTCCAATCAACAGTCCAGATGGACTCCTATTTTCAATCTACGGTTCAGATAGGCTCATGAGGGATGATGAGAAAATGAGATGATGAGAGGATTTGCTTCCAATTTTGTGTGTGTTTGGAATAGTGGTAGCAAAAGTGGTTTGTTTGTTTTTTTTTTTTTTGCAATTTGACTTTGGGAAACTTAAGCTTGATTAAAAGTCAGATTATATAATGTGATTTATATTTGGACTGTGTTTGGACTGACATTAGCATAATAAAATTTTTTGAAATTGAAACTTGTTTGTATGATTATTTTGAAAAACAAGTTTAGATGGAAAATAGCTGAAAAAACCGTAAATCTTATTAAGTAATACATATATATTACATGTATATATATTGTGATAATTATAAGAGAAAAATTAAATTTAAATTATAAAAAAATGAAAAAAAAAAGTTAACTTGAAAAATTTGACAATGCTAAAATCATAATTAAATATATTTAATGAATAAAAATGCATTTAAACTAGAAATCATACAAATATAAAGTTTTTAATCAAATAATATTATATAACTAATCAGCCATAAACTGAAAAAGAGTTTCATGAACAGAGACCAACAAAGTCCATTAAGCAATAAACATAACTTTCCACCTCCAACAGAAACCAAATCAATGAGCATAATTTGAAAATTCATCAAGTAATTCTTACCAATTAAATCTTTCATGGACTTAAATTAAAGTATTGTCATAAAAATGTAACATTCTGATCCTTATTATAAGTTTATTTTAACTAATTCTCTAACATCTTCTCATCTTTCTCTATTTCCAATGAAAACTAAGAAAGGATAAAAATAGAAAACAATGATTATTAACTTTTAAGTGAATTAATATTTAGGACAAAAAATTTCATCTAGAAGGATTTATAATAAGGACTAGAATAATATTTCAATTTTAAAAAAATGGGACCCAACATCTTTCTTTAATAATATGTTATTCTTTCTCCATGTTGGCAAAGTCAGAAGCTAAAAATTCTGACTTAAGAGAAAAGTGACTTTTTTCCTAAAATCTCAATTCACAAAAAGCTAAACCAAACACATCTTTTCACAAACGACAATTTGACTTTTGGCTTTCAATCGCGCATTTAGGGGCTGCAATACAGGCTATGTTTGGAAAAGCGGTGAAGGGGGGTACCGCGCAGTTAATAAAAAAAACACAGTGGGCTCACATGGTGTTGTTTGGGAAAGTGTTGAAAGTCATTGGGTTTTTTTGCCAGACATGGCTTCCAGTATAAGCCAATAACCGTTACTTCTGACTTCTCTATTTAGCACGGTGCTTGATTAAAGGCTTTGTCTCGGACCCGACGCTCTCACCCTAAAAGCGTAATAAAGAGGAGGAAAATTTGATAAAATAAATATTTAATTAAGATGATGGAGTTGTTGTGTATGTGTTATATTAGCAAAGAGAAAGACAACTATAATATTTAGTGTATTTTTCTTTTTCTTTTTTTCAATAGTAATTGAACTTTTTTAGTTTTATCAAATTTTATTTATACTTTTTCAATTCAATTATCACAACAAATAATATATATGTGTATGTAGTATTCAATAAGATTCATATCCTTTTCAGTCATTTTCCATACAAACGAGCTTTTCAAACACTAATTCATACAGGTTTAATGTTAGAAAAAAATTCACTTTTGCCACCGTCAATCCAAACACAAATCACATCTACAATCTAACTTTTATCCTATTTAACTTTTACAAAAATCAAATTGCAAAAAAAAGCTACTTCTCCATTGTTAATCCAAACAAGCACACATGGGTTTGGGGGTTGCTATACATGAGAGGGAGGGATAGGAGTTACAAGGTGTAAAAATGTTTTCTTTTTATTTCCATGCTGGTGCTAAAGCTCATGATGTAAATCACTTTTGGATGTATGCTCTTTTCTAATATGAAGAAAATTCTAAAAAAAAGTTTATTATGCATCTCATCACTCCATATCTTTGGAGGAAGAGAAAAAATACTAAGAGGAAAAACTCCAAAAATAGTATAGTCTTTTATCATTTTAGGACACTTTCATTCTTGTACCCCCTGTAACCCCCTGCCGTAATTATATCCGAAATACGATAATTAAGTGAAATAGAGACCAATAACAATCAAAAACTCATTCTTAAACCTATCTACCAGATGAAGTTTTCACAAATGCATTTCGAAACACAAATAACCTGGTCTTATATTCACTTTTCAAATACAATCACTTCATGCGGATAATCACATTCAATATATAAATCAGAGTGTACAATACAATAATCTCGGCAACCCCGGGTTCCATATATTAACTCAAGCTTTACAAGGCATATTCGCCCATACAAGCCCTCATACGGGGATTACACAAATCTCATCTCAAATACACACTCACATCCTCAATCAAACACAAATATCCAATACATAATACTCCCCATTATGATAACCATCTACCAACTAATGACAGCCCGAAGGAGTTCTCATCGCCCTTGGATGCTTGCCCCATCCTCGATCTACCTACCCCTGTTTGCATGATTAGTAGGGGAGGGTGAGATTCTAGAGAATCTCAGTAGGAAACAAATACCAATATGCATATAAGATAAGTGTTTAATGCATGACATGCTTGCAATCCATAACTCATGCTCACACAATGACATATCTGTGTACTCAATGTTTCAACAACGTACTCATGGCCATAACATAACTAGAAACAGAGCTATAATCATTCATACATATTTTACATAATCAAGCAAAGCAATACATGCATCAATACACAAACACAAATATCAAAGCATGCAAGAGAGGTAAGTTCCCTATCCTTGTCTTCCACGTATGCTCCAGCACTGTTTACTCAAGATTGGATGAATGTCAAACCCTATAACCAAAGCAGGGACATAGGGTTATTTTCTATACCAAAACCTTACTTTTATATCACTTAAAGTTGGCTATCATTCATGACCTTTATGTGGTTAATCAAAGCCTAAACATATGCCTAAAGGCTTGGAAAAGCACTTGACCAAAAACCATCTTCGGAAGTCCAAAATGTCATTTTTGGGGGTTGGCCGTGGTCCACAAATCCACTGGCCGCAGCAAAAAATAACTTAGAAACATTTGGGTCGTGACCCAAGAATTCACTGGCCGCGGCCAAGAAAATTCTGTTTCTTAACTGAAGTCCCAAAAATCATAAATAATTCCACAAAAATTGAAATGAGGTGATTCCAAAGCCAAAGAAAAGCTATTTAAGTCCTATTCATAGAAAAAATATGGGTCATTACTGGAAATCACCACAAAAATACAGAATCACACAAAATCCAACACTGCTCCAAAACAGATTCCAGTTTCCATTCCAAACTTTAGACAACAATAACTCCCAGCTCACAAAACGAAATAATACAAAGTATATATCCATTTTGAAGCTTGGGATGTGAAATTTAATACTGAAAAGTTTCATAATTTTCTAACATCATTTGGCTAATCAAAACGTTCACACGACTAGACTGCCCAAAACAGACTTCCAATGGACAACATTTCAATTTTCACACTTTGGCTTCCAATGGTCCCATTTTCATACCAAACATCATTCCCACACAAATTTTCACAAGGAATCCATTGGAAACACCAAATCAATCAAATTCACATTACTTTGACATGTTTTACCAACAATCACAACATGTAATCACACAATCACAACACAAACACACATTGTCATTCCTTTCATTCCAAGTTCTCAAACTAATTCCAATGACACCAAAACGCATTATGACATCAATTTTACCACAATTCACCATTCAAATCATCCACTTAGAAAATCACACAAAATCAAGGCAAATATCACAATTCTCAAAACTCCACAAAATACCACAATTAATAGATCAAAAGGGAGCAAACACTCACCTCTTCCTATTTCCCAAACAAATTACTTGATTCTTTATCTTCCCCAATTTCCACAAGCTCTAAAACACCTCCTTTCAAAAATCTAAAACCATAGAGATGAAGCTCTCATCAATATGATTAAGATTAGTGAAGAGGATTTAAGCATTAGAGGCAATTAAGCAAGCCAAAAACTCACCTCAAGCTTTCTCTTTCTTCCTTGAATTTGGACGTCCATGGGAGCTTTGGAGAGAGAAAGATGAGATGATGAAGAAGGAGGGTTAGTTTTTGCGTACTAAAAGCCTCATTAGGATGACCAAAAAGAAAGAGAGGAGACAGGATGAGTGTTGACAAATTGACCAAGGTCCAAAGGTCTAAAACTTGTCAAGTGTCATGATATTGTTCTACTCCAATGAACTCATACACATGAGATTCCACCCACTAAATCTCACAACAAATCAACCATAACCATTGATCTTGAAGTTATCAATGAGTTTCCTTTTCGGTAACTAACCAATTGGTCGGTAACTTTACCGTTTTGCCCCTGATTACTATAATTCTCACTGAATTATCACCAACACTTCACATCTTTTCATTTAGCCATAATATGCGTCTTCCCTCTATTTTAAGTCAATTTAGATGTTAATACCTGATTGAGCTTAAATACAGGGTTTTAGTGCTGCTCACAACACATACGAATCACATCCGAATCATAAATCACATCGGATTCTCCAAAAAGGTTCATTTATCACTAATCACATCCGCTTTTAGAGTTATTATCCCTTAATTACAATTTGGGATCATGCTAAACCGGAGCTTAGCAGTCCACTTATTTCAGACTTATTATCTAGCCTCAAGTCTCAAAATTCGGGGTATTACACTCTCTTTTCTAATTTTCTCCTCATTTTTTTCTCCATCCAAACACATGGTTAGTGAATGGGAGAGTAGTTAAATTAGGATAAAAGAGTAAAGTTATATATGTATGTATGTATGTATGAGAAGAGAGAAGGGGAAAATGCAATCTTTAATACTCTATCAATCACAGAACTATTTCATTAGTTTCGAGTGGACAACTCATGATTTTATTCTTATTTTGAAATATTTTCGGCTGTTATCTTTTGATCCCACATGACATTCTTGCAAAAAGGGAAAGCAGGTTTTCTTTTTCTTTTTTGCTAAGAAGGTTTTATTAAATCATATATGTTTTTGAAAATTAATTTAACTAATTTTAAAAGTATTACATGCTCCCTCTAGTCCTTGATATAAAATTGATATGCGGAAAATTATAGCCTAAGATTATGTAAGTTCACTACCTATATCAAGTAATAAAGTGATGAGAAAAGTATTATTCTTACGAGGACTTAATATCAATAATTCAATTGAGCAATACCTTTACATGTTTATTTACACTGTGTCAATACAATTTGAATCAAAAATAGAAATATAAATTAACAAAAAAAATAAAAGAAAATCAAATATAACTAAGGCTAAGGATAATGTTAATTCTAGATCTTAAGCGGTAACTTGGATTATTGTAGCCTTGATTACATCCTAGTGTCTAATTTCTCACCTTAATTGCATTTAAAGTTATATTTATTAGTTTAGGACTCTTATGTACCTAAGAATGTATTTTGATCTACTTAAAGACATTTCAATTATGTTAATCCTTAATCCCTTTGGCAATTAGTACGTAATTAGATTAATGTAAGTGCAAGCCTAATGAAATTATATAGGGTCGGTAGGTATATTTCTATCCTATAAACAAATTAAGTCTGAAAACTTAATCCTACACGATTCAATTTGAAGGTCTAGTATAAATTTCCTATGTCTAGGCTCTTTTAAAACACCAAATAAATTTCTAATCAAATTTCTCATCTTTTAGAATAATTAAACTCATAACTGAATCAACAAACATAACATTATAATAATTAAAAAGAAGAAATCATCATCCACTAATACATAATCAAACTAAATAATCCAAAAGAAAGTTTAGCTACATAAATTGAATATTATCATGACAAAATAAAAACAACTAACCAAAGATAAAACAGAAGGCATAAGAAAGAAGAGAAACGAAAGGAGAAAAATTCAATGCTGAATTTTCATCCATCATGTAGATCTGTTATATCTCCAAATTTTAATCTCCTTCCACCAAATGATGAGCTCTTGTATTACCGTCACCAACCTAAAAAAATAGAACATACTGTCTTCTCTCTATACCTCTTGTATATATAGCCATACATTGCCTCCTCCCAAAACTTCTAAAATAGTGTTGGTCCTATCAATGAAAAGAAAGGCAAATAATAATAATAATGATAAATCTAATTTTTTTTTATTTGAGAAAACTTCCCATTATTATTTATTATTGCTTCTTTCCTAAGTTTAAAAACTTTTATGTTAACATGAAATCCCACAAATGATGCACTAAATTAATATATCATGAAATCTCAATTAAATATTTTTAATTTAGTATTGATGACTTCCTAAATATATTAAAATATATCTTAAATCTATTAAAAATGAAAAGTAATAAAAAATCTATTTACATAAATTTTGGTGGATTAAGTGAGTTAGTTAAGTTACTTAATATGATTTGTATTTTCTAAAACATCGTAGTCATCTAATTCTTTCATTCTCTCTCCTCCTAAGCATCATAAATTATGAAAAAAATTCACAAATATAAAAAATAAGTCTTATGTTTAGGACCAATATCAACTCCTTAATTAGATCATCATCATCATCGGTATATCTTAATTTTGAGTGTTCAATTTATAATTCTGTTGTCGCATACTGCAACTCAACATTTGAGAAACTATAGAAAGTGTAATCAAACTTTTAAATAAGAAAATCGAGGGGGAGAAAACAAATTATCAAAACATCCTATGATACCACTCTCATTCTATTTATAAATTTAAATTAACTAACTCTCATATATTAAGGAGAGTTAGTTAACTCATTAATTATGGACTAAATTTTCAATTTTTCCTTATCCATGATTGATTTCAAAATCAATATGAATAAAGTTTTTTATTTATTATAATTAATAAAAAATAAAAAACATATTTATTACTCTAAAAGTATAATTATAATAAGAACAAAATTGTCAAAATAGACTTGGAAATACTAACAGCTTCATTTCAGATTTCCAGGTGAAAACAAAAAGAAGCTATCTTCAAGCTACGTACCCCGACAAAACTGTAGAGCAATGTTTCAGGCGAATTACAACGTTCGTAATCGTTGCCGAAGCAACTGAACTGAGCTTTCAAGAAACAACTGCGAGGAAGAAGATGGCCGTGGTAGCTTGGCCGCGAATACTGCAATCTTCTCCGATGCTTAAACCCTCCTTGCTCCCTCGCTCTCTCTCTCATTACTCCTCCTTTCCAAGTACCATCCCTTGCAAAATCTCCACCACTCGTCGCTTCTGCTCCAACTTCGAGTTTTCTCCCGAGGTACCTTTCTGTTCGTTTGACTTTGAATTCTTGTATTGCAAAATTTGTTGTTCTTTGCTTTAATTGATTTTTGTCGAATCTAGAGTTCGTCGCCGGGTAGTGAATCAGGCGCCTCCATAGTTGGTGATCTTCTCGATTATTTAAACGAGTCCTGGACACAATTCCATGCTACGGGTAATCGAATTTCTCTTTTTGTTCTTGTTCTTGGTTGTTAAGCTAGAACACTTGTCTGTGTTTATTTTATTTTATTGAAATGTTTATCTTGCACTGCGCTGTGTCATTGCCCGTCCTAATTGGGTTGGCGTCACGGAAAAAATCGCACAAGTTGCGAATTTGTGGCTTAGTAAACGGAAATTTCAACCTTCTGTATTATCATTTGAATTACTTCACTTTTAAGATCTGGAAAACTTTGGGGCTAGAAACTACCAGCTTGATAGAAGCCCAGTTCCAGATTGGAATATTATTAACATGTCAGCCTAATTATAAGTTCTCAAAATTGAAATTAGTAAACTCAATGTACGGCTTTATAGTCAACTATCTTATATTATGGTTTCATTTACAACTTCTATTTTTCCTGCAGCTGAAGCAAAACGAAAGTTAATTGCCGCTGGTTTTCATCTGCTAAATGAGAATGAAGAATGGGACCTAAAGCCTGGTGGACGCTACTTTTTTACACGAAATATGTCTTGTATAGTTGCTTTTGCTGTTGGTGAAAAGTGAGTTAAGTTCTCATCAGTTGGAAGTATTAGTCTTCCAATTATAAAAGGAGAATTCAGCAGGCTTTTTTGATAAATTCTTTTTCGTTTTTTTGGTTTATTGTAGAAACATTACTAATAATACCGACACTAAATCACTGCATAAGATACGATAAAGAACACTGGGCATTCTCTTTTCTGTGTTTTTAATTTTCTTCATTTCTAATAATGTGCAACTAATTGTGTTCCTTGCCTTTTAACTAGCCTTTTGAATATGGTTGTGAATATTAGGAAGTCAATACATTTGTACTTGTTTTTTTTTCCGGGAGTTTGCTTCTCTTGTTTTAAACTCGCCTTTAACTCATACAATCTGTTTTTGCAACTTGAATGTGTGTTTGTGTATGCTAGCTATTCATTTTCTAATTCTTGGCAAGTTGAATGGAAAAATATTGATTAAATGTTCTTATTTTTGCAGATATAGCATTGGCAATGGTTTTCATGTCATAGCTGCACACACTGACAGCCCATGTCTAAAATTAAAACCAAAATCAGCATCATCCAAATCAGGCTATCTGATGGTCAATGTGCAGACATATGGGGCTGGATTATGGCATACATGGTTTGATAGAGATTTGAGTGTTGCTGGAAGAGTCATTGTGAGAAGCAGCGGTGACAATTATTTGCACAAGCTTGTCAAAGTGAAGAGACCTCTTCTACGCATACCAACACTCGCCATTCATCTTGACCGGTCTGTTGCTTCTTCATATTTTGTCTTTGTTACAACTTCATACCATTAGAATTGCAACATGATCGTACTGTGTAGTGAAATCTTCATTTAGAGTGAATTTTTTCATACTAGGTTGTATCAGCACCTTTTTAAGATTTAATTACAGAAAAAAAAAACTTTTATGGCACTTATGGTGGGAAAACTCACCCATTTAAATACTCCACTAAACATATCTAACTGCTGAATGTGGGGCCTAGAGATTTGATATTACCTTAGCCTCAATCAATTAGCCCTCCTTGGAGAGCCAAGGTCCCAGTAGTTACACTCTGTGACTCTTCACTTGGCTTTCTCATAAGTCACAGCCCTTTGTAGATAGTCCTTTTGAAAACCATTGAGGCATTGGTCATTATCTTTGAGACCAATTAATAGGTATCTAATTTGAATGGAGAACCATTCTCCAAAAGCTAACAATTGAGGTGGAAGAACCTCAAAGAAGCCACTTAAATGTTCAGTAGAATATCCTATATATTACTTACTGTGAGATTTAGGCATACCTTAGCCTCCATCTAGCAATGGGTGTGAATTGGCCTAGGGTATCCCCCACCCCCTTTCATTTTACCCGTGGGGTCAATTTTCAGCAATAGAAATATGGAATGTTGATTCCGCTAACCTCTCCTTGTTTGTTTTATTGTTTAGCACAGTGAACCAGGATGGTTTTAAACCAAATCTTGAAACTCACTTACTTCCATTACTCTCAACAAAACCTGGGGAAACTTCTGATTCAAAAGAGAAGACTGCAATATCCAAGGCTGCTCATCATTCACTGCTTATGGAGGTAATTCATCATTCCTATGTTGAAGTTTAACATTAAGTTTTTGTAACTATGGGAAGGGCTTGAGGAAATTAGTGGAGCATGAAAGTGCTCAGTGCATGGGCTCAAGACAATGTTTGTTGACACTTGCAGAGGACGCTGGCAAAAGATTTTCAGCATGTTTGGATTGGCGAAAATCCATGCCAATCGTGCGATTTGAGAGGAAAAAACCACTGTTCACCACTTTTGACTTTTGAATGCATGTTTGATTGGGCGATTTGGGAGTTGGGCTTATAGGTAGAAGTAGCTTATTTTTTAAAGCACCCACTCGTGGCTTATTCATGCGATGATTCTGTTTTGTCTGCTATATGTGTGTATAATAATAATAATAATAATATTGATACGAGTATTTTCATATTTTTAGGGATCAATAAGGTACTTAAAATCACTGCTAATCACAAAACTTTTTTTATGAAAAATGTTCTAAATAATTTTCTCTTTCTTTAGATAGTAATCTTCTGCTAGTTACAGAATACTTTGGGATAAGAGTTTAGGCAAGTTTTGAGTTTTGTCAATATATGACTGTAGAAATGTAAAGGATAGTTAATAATTAATTTTAATCAGTTTAGATTTATTATCTGGTTGTTTTATGATTTTATAATCAATTTCTTTTATAAACATGTCATAAATTAGTTTCTATATGGTGTTTTTACCGATCAAATTTAGTTTAAATAATTTATTTGGATTATTGGAGGTATTATTGAGATGTTAATTGGTTTATTTTGTTAGATTTTGAGCTATGTGAAAATATGAGTTATGGTTTAATATTTAAATTAGAGTTTGATATGATTTATAAAATTTAAGCTTGAGGTGCATAATAGAAAGGACTTTTTGGAGTGTGGTAAAATGGGTTCAAGATATTACAAAAAATGCGCAAGTACAGCTTCGACCAGATTGTACAGGACCTTTGATCTAATTAGTTCTGTTATAGTTTACTTTATCAAAAACTTTAAGTTTATATAATTCCTAATTTATCAGCATTTTTATTGTAATTTTACTATGTGTTTGACCATTGCCAAATTTTCAAATTTTTTTTTTCACTTTTCATAATTTTAAATATTTTTTTTTTTTAAAATATCACAAAAGCCACTTATGCAAAAGCTAAACCAAACACTCTTTACTTTCATAAAAACACTTATCCAATCGTCAATCCAAACATTAATCATTTTACCCAATCTTAAGATTCCATAAGTCAAAGTAAAAATAAGCCACTTATCCAATTGCTAATCCAAACACACCCTTTGTCTTCGACTGTTAGGCATAGAACATCTGACTGGCGACTCCTTTTGGGTCCATAATTAGTACTTAGGATAGAGGCTGACTTGGAGCAGTACACCTTGTTAATTAGATTACCAGAGTTTCCTTTTCCTGTAAAGAAGCTAATAGGTTTTGCCTTGATGTTTTGAAAATTTTAGAGGAAGTAATTAATCATGGATTGCTAGGTTTCATATTCACATGGCTGTTTATTGAACAATGATTACTCTCTGTGTGTGTGTGTGTGTTTTCAAAAGCTTCTTTTTGTTAGCTCTCAATATGAATGAGTAGCTAAGTTTTGAGAAGGATCTTGCCTTTAGCAAGTATTCTTGGAATTGTTTTACTTTTCTAGCCTTTTATAGGCTTCTGAAGAGGATGGGGATAATTTGATATCAGAAAATAAGCCATTAATAAACCTAGCACTTGTTACACGGAGCTCTCATTGAACATCACGCCTGAGCATCAACCTCTTGATTCAATGTACTCAGACACATCTATAATGAGTTATCTGTTTATCATAGCTTCTTCTCTGCCTGTTGGTTATCATTCTTTAAAATAATTCTTGACTTTTATTCTCAGGTTTTGTCAGATGAGTTGAATTGTCAGGCTGATGACATCGTGAGTGTTGAATTGAATGTTTGTGACACGCAGCCTAGCTGCCTTGGAGGTGGAAACAACGAGTTTATATTTTCTGGAAGACTAGATAATCTTGCTTCAAGTTTTTGTGCTTTGAGGGCACTTATTGATTCAAGTGAATCTCCTGGTGATTTAACCAACGAGCATGCAATACGGATGGTTGCTTTGTTTGACAATGAAGAGGTAGTTTTTCTTCTTCCCTTAATTAACAGGCTTTAAGTTTTCTACAGTTTAGATATCATCCTTTTCTAGTAAATCGGATGCTAAAAAATGTTCTAAATATTATTATTTTCATTTTGAACATGTTTGAGTTTGCTTTCTTCCCACCATACAGCTACCTGTACCATATGGAATGTGCCTAAATTCTCTAATATCTGTGAAAATGCCACATGAAAGGAAGCTTCAGGACAACATCAACTCTTCCCTATTTAGAGGATAGTATGTAGCATTTGTTGTATTGTAATAATAAATATTTCGTTGTTCATCTCTGATTGCTATGTCTAACTGCTAAAATTTAGGTGGGTTCAGGTTCTGTTCAAGGAGCTGGTGCGCCAACCATGTTTCAGGCCATGAGACGCATTATAAGTAGCTTAACTGATGGCTATGTTGGGGAAGGCTCTTTCGAGCGCAGCATTCGCCAGTCATTTCTGGGTATGGTATCATGTTTCTTAAGTAACTTCTGACAATTTGCTTCATGATTCCATTTTTGGTTGCTCTTTCTCAAGTTTTTTCTAGTATTTGGTGAAAGACATTGACAATTTAACATGGTTTGATCCATTGAACTTAGTACAGGTGAATTGCAAAATCATCCAATTGTCATGTGCTGTTTGTAGATTAGAACAGCTAAAAAGGCTTAAAGCTCATATATCATGGATTTAGACTAGTATTCTTATATGCATGAATAATTGTATTTATATTATTTATAATCCTTGAACAAGAAGTATCCTATATTTGTTGTCTAGTTTAGCTTTCCATATGGGACTACTAAAGCATCTTTTGTATTCTCTCTCTAATAGTGTCTGCAGACATGGCCCATGGAGTTCACCCAAACTTTACAGAAAAGCATGAAGAACATCATCGACCTGAATTGCAAAAAGGACTTGTCATTAAGCTCAATGCAAATCAGCGCTATGCTACTAGTGGAATAACATCTTTTCTTTTTAAAGAAGTTGGGAAGATCCATAACCTTCCAACTCAGGTAAATTCATCTATGTCTAGAGTTTATTAAAAGCTTCATAATTTCTTAAAATAAGCGTTATGCCCATGTGGTCCCTCCTCCCTTGATCTAAATCAGTCTAGCGAATATGGCTTCCAAGAAACTGTTGGCATACCACAAAAAAAGGTGCCAAATCCAAACGGAATTCTAGATATGAGACATCCAGGACTTGGTAGCCTGAAACTCAAATAGAATATTGATGTGAATTTGCTTTTCTCATATGCTTTTCTTCTTGATGTATTTTGAAAAGCATTTTCCTTATAATTTTCTATAATGGGGATTTGACATTTAGTCATTGAAGCTTAAGACATTTGATTTATCTGTGGAAAATTCTAGTTCTTTCTTTCATCTTGGTATGTTAGAAGTTAATATTTGTCTATCTTTAATGTAGGAATTTGTGGTTAGAAATGATATGGGATGTGGATCAACCATAGGTCCCATACTTGCATCTGGGGTTGGCATCCGAACCGTTGATTGTGGAATTGCTCAACTTTCAATGCACAGGTATCTCTTTCAATGAACCATACTGTTTTTCACTTAATCCCAACCACTTAGAATACTGGTTGGCACTATTCATACTTCAGGAGTGATGATCATTTCTATTTTGCATGGCATCCTGTCACTTGAATCCTGAAAACCAAGTATTTCATCATTTCTTGTAAAACTTCATGCTTAAAAGAAGTATGCTGCTGTTAGTTGCTTGCTGTTGCATTCAATCTTTGGCTTGTTCCAAACGGTTGGCTGAGTGCAGTGCAGATCCATATTTGTTTCTAACTGTTATCAATCCTCCAATTGCAGTGTGAGAGAAATATGTGGAAAGAAAGATGTAGACATAGCTTACCAGCATTTCAAGGCGTTCTATAAAACTTTTTCAAGCATAGACAAGAAGATCAGTGTGGATTTCTGAGCTTCTTGGATCTCCTTGGTACCATGACATAGCATTTCAAGGGTTCAATAAAACCTCTTCAAGCATAGACAAGAAGATCAGTTTGGATTTATGAGCTTCCTGGATCTCCTTCGTACCATCATGACATTATCATGAAAGAGCTCCACTTCACTTCTGAGCTCAAAAGGTGCATAGTCCACAGCTCCATTGACCCATCCCTCAATATTGCTCTAAATTAAGTTATTTTTATAGTAAGGGAGTTGGGGATTTCTTTTTATTTTTATTTTTTTTTTGGCTTTTTGTTTTTTGTTTTTCCTGTTCTTAGTTTGATTGGACTTGGGATCTCTGCTCAATGCTGACAATAAAGCTTGATTCGCATTCTCAAGCATTTGTAATTTCTTGCTTATCTATTCTCTTTGTTGTATTATGTAAACTGTTCAGCAAATATATGTTAACATCACCTGCTCGAATCAAAGGTAAAGAAAAGCTGCTCAAATGGTTTCTGTAATCAAATTGGGATTTAATAGACTTAGTGCATGATGAAATTTTGGTAAGGAAAAAAAATGATTATGGAAGAAGAGGTCTTCTTGCTATTCATGAATGAGAATTTGACCGTTGTGAAGAATAATGGCGCACACTTTGATAGGCCCTTGCGATTTCTCCCTTTTCGGTCACAAGGACCCTCTAAATTTAGTGAAATGTTTGCTGGCTGATATGGAAAAACCAATGTAGAAAATCCTTTGAAGGTACCAGCGACCAACCGAAGTCAATTGCAAATCAAGGTATCCACCATCTCATGGAAGAGGAGGTGAATGGACGATTTTATCACCAAATCTGCCAGATTTCCAGGTAGATCATAAACACTTTGACATCCCCCTTCTGAGGTTTGTACTTGTGGATGTAGAAGGCTCACACAACAGCTAAGGAGAGGCTGCACTTGGTGGAGTTATACACGAGAATTTCAACGGAAGTTAGGGTATACTACCCCAACTATTGTGGAGCTCCATGCTATCGATAAAAGATTACAGATCCATCATCAAATGGGATTTGATAAGATTAGAGTATATAGTGCTCGTTTGGAACAACGATTGAAATGTTTAAAAGCAGCTTTTCAATCGTAATTTAAGATATATGAGGTAAGTATGTGAGAGGAGTTTTGACTCGATTTACGTGAAAAGCAGTTTATAAGCAATCTCAACATCATAACAAACATGTCTATACAAATTTTGTGGAAGCCTCACACTTGCTACTAGTGGACTATGGGCTGGGCCACCCTCTGTATGGAGTTATTGTGGAACTAAGATTCTTCATACTCACAAATTAGGATATAGAGATCGCCCACTGGTATTGGGAAGGACTTGGATGTGTTGATTACCTAGCTAAATCGGCTCAGGATTCACCCATTTTGTGAACACCACTTGTTACGTGTTTGGATTTGTTTAACTTGGAATGTGGTATACTGCCACATGAATCTAGAGTTAATGTCTAAATAGTAGACTGTTGTACTAACTTAAGCTTGCCTTTGTAAACCAAAAAAATAAAAGTGAAATGTGAGATTGTCACAAGTTATACAACGTGCTAGGGCAATTTACTTCAATTTTTAAAAAACAATTAGTATTTAGATAATTTAGAGATTTTATGCCAATTGATTTGTCATCTAGGGAGTTTATGAAAAGCAGAAATTATTAGCGGCAAAAAATGAAAAAAGAAAAGCAGAAATTATTGTGTTTGGCAACAATCATAAAATGTGATTTATTATTTAGTAATTTTTAAATTTTATATTTTATAACAAGAAAACATTAATTTTTTTTGCCATTATAGGTTAGATTCAATTATAAGTTTGTAACTCAATTCATTCGTAATTCTTACACTTCAATTCCGCACAGTTCAATCTCTATATTTTTTACTCAGATGCAACAGAATCCCAAAACTGACTACTAATACAATTTAATCCTTATAGTTTTAATCACTTTATAATTTAACCCATAACTTCTATTATTTATGATTTTATTTTCTAAAATAGGAGTAAATTATAAGCCAGTTATTATATACAACAACCGTACATAAACCTATTGGAAAACCAAGGTTTTCAATAACGGAAATATAGTTTAGCTTGGAAAACTATTTTCCCAGGGAGAGAACAATTAAAAGGGAGCAGAAATCAGCCATAACAACCATGCATAAAAATGGCCATTAATTGAAATTTAAGCAAGCAACTAATAAGGGATAGATTATAGATATTCAAATGAATGGCAGAATGCGAGTTAAATTTACAATCTAACATCCAGAATAAGTCAGTCATATATATATAATACACGTTAAGGATCATTCACCAGGCTACTGTGAAATCTATAAATGGCAACTGGAGCTTGAGCAACTCCGGCTAGACAAGCATCAAAGCTCCTGCAAGGCAACCGCAATTGACCAGCCAAGCTCTTTTACTGCAATTCCTCGAGCGCCGAAGGTAGCTGGAGTTTAAAGGAAAGGGGAAGAGGGGATCATTAGTACTCTATTCCATAAAATTTCAATAACTTACTTATAGTAATGGGAAGAATAAGCCCTAAAAATCGATGATTTCGAAATGCTAGTGATAAGGTAAGCTGGTGATTGACTTCTCACAATGTTAAGATGCAGAAGCGAGAAGGCATTAAACTTTTAAAATAGATGGAAAACTGAAGCTTAACATGTCTACAGGGTACTCTTGTGGGAATAACAGGACATACCTTCATATATGTCAAGCTCATACTTCATCAGCTCCGAAAACACATTCAAATTCAACTCATTCTTCACTAGCAGCAGCAATGAATGAGCGCAAAAATAAGTTGAATATCCACAGGGATATCAATCATTCAAGATGCAAAATGCATCCTTGCAAAACCGAGCATGGAGAAATGGATTTTGGTGATCCAGAATTATGAGTCCATTCCAGTCCAACTCGGCCTACATGCCTGCGCTCCAGTCAGCTTAAAGTGAATAAGGAGCTAAGGAAGCCCATCATCATAAAGCTCTGGCTGATTGGGCGCAGGCATGGCCCAAGCCCCTCACCGGGGCCGGGCCAATCCAAAACTCGCATCAGGTGGTTGATGAGGCTGCAAACGCAAGGATATAGTGATCAGAAGATCTAAGTAATATAACTAAAAAAACTAATGACAATATGAAGCATATCAGACATTAGGTGATCCAAAAGGATGCAAATGTAATGATGAACCCCTATTCTAATTTGTAAGGACTGATGTATGTCCTGTTCGAAATAAATTATTACCCTCACCAGAAAAAAGTCTCCTTCAAACTGAGATTTCACAGATAAACTCAGATGGAGCCTAATAAATTTAGGGTCTGATTAGCACAAGGAACTTCGAGGGCAGGGGAGGGGAAAATCTTTGAGTTAGATTTAAAAAAATTGGAAAAGTAAGGTTAAAATATTTTAATTAATTTTTCTTAACTCTTTTACCTTACATCTTCTCTTCGTTAAAATTTTACAACCCCACTTCTCCAATTCTAAAATTTTAATTAATTAATTTTTAATTAGGGCTTGCATACCTGTGTAAAGGGCTGGTGAACATGCTCATGATGGATAAAAGGCATTCCAGGGCGCTGACAAGGATACTGAGATGAATGCAAGAACATAGTTGACGAGGAGTGTGCACCAACTTGATTGGGATTGAATGGCGACATCATTGGCTCTGGATGTCCATACCCAATCCCAGCAGGTGTTGATGGTGCAGCCCATGGTCCCGGAAGATGTTGAGGAATTGGTCGTGGTTGGTGTTCAGTAGGAAGTTGAGGTCCATGTGTAGATCCAAGCTGTGGAAACTCTGTGTTGTAATTCAACACAGGTGCATACATTGGCTGAATGGCGTATGACCCACCATTGAACCCAAACCCAGGATCAAATCTTTGCATGTACCTGAATGCAAGTGAAAAATGTCACAACCTAAGTAAACCAAACATACAACACTTAACAACTTTCATATTGGCGGCTTTCAACTATTCTCAACAAATATTAAAAGCTTAAAACAAGAAATATATATGTATGGCCCTAAAAGTTTAGTTACATAGTTTATTATACCCCAGGATTTATCTTAATTCCACTTAAGGAATGTGTAAGTAAACTTTGCATCATCTACTTCTGCGTACCATGAGGCTGATTAAAGTTTGGGCTTCAATTGACGGCAGAGCTGTAGTGACTAATACTACTTACGTTTGGTCCAACTCTCTTTAAGTCCCAATTTTACACCAGGATATACTGACTTGTTTGTTCCACGATAGATTTTAAAAATATTAATAATTTGGCTCAATTACACACAGGTTAATATTCCTCTCCAAACAACTGCAGCTGTTCTTCTCCATAAAAGCTCAGCTTTAATCTATCTGCCATATCTGCATAACCTGTGCTCTTGCTAACTTTTGCAATTGTTGATAGAACATAGTTCAATGACATTAACCTAAATATAGGAAAGGAAAGGCACATAACTGCAGTTCATTCTGATCCAAGAGAGAACTGAATTTTGATCTGTTTTTTCATGCATCTAGCATGAATTATGTAGCATCAAAGTGCATACTTTCTAACACAACGTATTGATGCCTTTTAAGTTTAAAACATACTTATAGATAACCTATGAAAACTGAAACTTCTATTAATCACAATCAATGAAATGAGCATCATATAAACTCTACAGGGAGTCAGTGACAACGTCAAGAGTGAGAGATATCTCCTAAAAACTGGTAGGGATGATTTCCAAGATAAGCACACATTATTTAAGTATCAAGAAAGAGTCTGACAAGTAATGACCAAGAAATTTGACATGCAGACAAACAAGGTCCATTAACAAATTTAATGTTTACTGCATAATTTGTTGCTAGTTAGTTAGTAGTACGCCAAAGACTAAGCTAAACTAGACTAAAAGCATGTATGCCGGATCCTTGACGCCATAGATCAAGGAGTTCATAAACACAAAGCACAGCCTCAACAGCAAACACACAACTAAAAACAATAAAAGAAAATAAATACATAAATAAATAAATGCAATGATTACTAACAGTCTGGAAGAGATATCAGTTTATTCATGTCTAAGGCCAAATACAATTTTTTTAAACAGGGAACAGAGACAGAAAGTCATAAACAATGCCAGCAAGCATGCATATGACAAAACAAGACATACCTATCATAGCTTCTATCATAATCAGGATCCTTGCGATCAGTCTCACGATCCCGGAAAATAGCCACCCTATTACCTTGTCTGTACCTAAAAGCTGGCTCCTTCTCTGCTGTCCTACTCCTAGCCCTAATGCTATTTGTTGAACACTCAACCAGCCCCCTTCCATAGCTTGCATCAGATATAGAGGGAGATTTATCTTCCACCCTAGAAATTCCTAAGGAAACAGGCAAAGAGTTCTCATGCTGCCTTGCTTCACATTCAGGCTTCCCACCCACGTTACAAGCAATGCTGCCAGAATTAAATATCCTAGCACGGGCCCTGTTATATTCCTCTTTCCTTTCCTCCACACTTTTAGAGTTGTTACTCTTTGCTGAGCTTGAATTTGAACTATTAACAACATGTGGATGCTTCTGCGGCCTCTGTTTAATGGCAACTTTCATAACCGTATTATCTTCTGAAGGTAATTTCACAGGAATTTCAGCAAGACGAATAGGAGGGAGCCGACATTCTGAAGTCTTGCGGACAATTATTTTCGAACCAGACCCATCTGGCAAACTATTATCCAGTAAGACCATTGACTGCAGTGAATAATGCTGAGCAACCCGGTGTGCAGCCAACCGTAAATAGGAAGTTGGCAGCTGCTGAAACTCAAGCTGCTGTTGTTTAGGATCCCGGATAAATTTCTCAACGTCTTGCTCTATCCTCAAAACTAGATAAATTGAATTCAACAAGCTTTGTCAGATAAGATCGACATATCATTCTCAGAATACATAAAATGTATCCATAACGTTATACAAAATCACTAGAGTAACATCATCAATAGCAATAAAACAACGTGCATAAATACCAATGTCCCAAAAGAAAGAAATGAAAAATGGATCAAAGAGCACAATATTGTCAGATTTTGAAGGAGCAATGTTTTTCTCGTTTATCCTTATGGTAGGAGAAATCACTCCTTTACTTAAAAGAGATTAAATTTAAAACCAGGAACACAGACACCAGCACGATGTCACTAAATTCTGAATGTGCAACTTACTATCATACACAAAAAGTGGTATCGCCAATGAACAAAAAGACAGCTTATAATTCTAAAATAAAGTCAAGATGTACAAAGGAAACAACGATCCGCCACAAAAATAGACCGTCCCATGGAGACAGCATTTCCATTAATCCACGGAATTTCACACATCACGACATGATTATAAAACCATCCGAATTGGTACGCATGCTCACATAAATCTCTTTCTTCGACCAGTACATATGGGCGCACAGATTCAATATCTAACCATCTATCTAATGTGCATACATACACATAACATACTTGATAACCGTTCGCGAGGATTCTGTATAGCTTCACGGAGGAACTGATCAACCTGGTTGATGACATCCTCCGAAGCCTTCTCTTCAGGCGAGGAAGTGGACGCTGATGAAGAAGACGACGCAGTGACCGACCCAGAGGCAGCTGACGAAGATGAGCTGTCAGGCACTTCCGCGGCCTTGGGGTCTTTGTTGGAGGAGAGCATCAAGCGTCGCATGGACTCGTCCAAATCGGCGGCCTCCCATGACTCCGGGGCTCCGAGATCCTCTGCAGAGCCCTCCATGGCAAGGGAGCAGAAAAATTTCTAGGGTTAGGGATTCGGGCGATTTATTAAAGATGAACTGCGTCAGAAAACGGAATTAACGACGTAACCATGGAATCTTGAAGAGTAAATTTCATGAGGAGATTCAATTAGGACTAGATCAAGGAATTGAGGACCAGAGGGTAGTGATCAGGCGAGGGATTGAGAGAGATAGGGTTTGACGCCGATGGAGGTTCCAGAGGAATGAGGGTGGCGTGCAAGAGTTACTGTCACCCACGTGTCCTCGCGGCACGATTTGCTTTTATATGTCGAAAATTTCGCACAAATTCGAATATTATCATCAGTGTATTTTTTTTTTAATTATTATACTCACTTACTTCAATTTTTAATTTGATGCCCGTATTTTTTAAGATCGAATCCTCTCTTTTTGAATAAAAGGGGAATATATTAATGAATCAAAGCTATACATCAGAGTTTTACATCAAAATATATCAAAAGCGTAATGTGCTATTACAATCTCCCTGTATCAACAAAGGAGACGGCACTGATGGCTCTAATTGTATGCTCAGTAAGTACATTGATCTTAAAAATAATATCTTCAGCTGTGAGACTTTGGTCCTGAAAGATCCTTTTGTTTCGATTCTCCAGAGCTTCCAATGTTTTGATTGTTAAAAAGGCGGGGTCGGGCTTTAAAAAAAAAAAAAAAAGATAAAATTCAGCACCTTAAAATATTTTTTCAATATCATCGAGTTTGTTAAAATAATTTTTTGTTCATTCAATACCGTAAAATGTTTTTTTAATTACAACAAACAGTCTAAACTTAAAATACAGAATATTGATAAAAAAATATTTCAGGGGATTAGATGCAAAAAAAATTATTTTAGGATACTATGTGTTATTAAAAGAATTATTTAAGGTGTTAGATGGGCTCAAAATTAATTTATGATACTTGGTGTTACTAAAAATACTTTAAAATGTAGTTTGCTAGACAGTGATACTAGGTGTTACTAAAAAATACTTTAAAGTATAATTTATTAGACATTAGTTACTACTGAAAAAATATTTGAGAGTGATCAGTATATTAAAAATTATTTTAGAATATTGGATGTCATTAAAAAAATATTTCATGGTATTAATTGTTTTTTAAAAAAGAAAAAATAGGTCAGCCTCCCTTTTTAACTCTCAAAATATTTTATAGGGTAAAGATGAGGAAAAAGACGGGAACGCAGCAGAGAAAAGCCGCGCGCCTCTTTAATTGTGTGCTTAAGAGTTAAGACATCAGTTTTACTTTGAGAGTCAAACTCATCAATTCACTTCAAGTACCCCTATTGAGCATCTCATATTATTCAAAATGAGAAACAATATTCCACACCAAAATCTAACTACAAGTTTTGATGTCAAAGGAAAAAATACACGTTTTTAAGATTAAGAAGATATGAGGATGGACCTTAAAAAAAATGGTAGAGTAAGCCACTAGATTAAAAATTAATGTGAACTTTAAGAAATAGTAAATGATTACTATTCCTTAATTTTAATCACAGTTAACAAGCATAATTAGGCTCACAACAAATATGATGCAATTTTTTAATTTGTAGGGGAAAGTATGATTAAGGTATTCAAATATTTAGACTCAATTCTTTTTTTAATGGACCACCCAGTATCCTAAAGGCCTATTTGAATTAGTGTCGGAAAAATACGTTCACGTAAATCAAAACAAAACTCCTCATACATATTTATCTTATATCCTGTAAATCACATTAAAAAAACAGCATCTACCGATAATTCAAACAAACACTAAGTTTACCTCGCAACTAAGGACTTTATCAAGGCATGGACTAATTTGGATTAAGCCGGATTAAGACCCTTTTAGATGTAAAATTCTATCACCTATGCAACTGCATTTCTAGATTCAAACTTAAGACTTTTGGTTAACGTGATGCAAATTCCTTACTAATTTAACCAAGAGCTCAATTTATATTTATGCAAAAGAACTCAAATATTGTCATATCATTTAAATGATTACTTGGAGTGATTTGCTAGACAGCAATGAAATTGAAATCTCTAAAATTATATATGAGATTCAAAGTAAGTCTTTATTACTCTTATGTTCCTTAACATCATTAAATTTTTAAGTTGATATAAACATATAAGTAGAGAAATATCAAGGAGTTATAAATAAAATTGCAGCATATATTAAAGAGCGTTAAGGTGGTAGAGTTCTTCGGACTAATCATGCCAAAATTCTCTTCCCTCTCATCTCTCAAGCTATTACTTTTTTTTTTATATTTACAAGTATTCTCCTATTAAACATAATATTATTCAAAGTACGTAGTATCATATGCTAAATGTGAATATCTCTTTTAACAGAAATTTGAATCTTAATTCACTATATTATACTTCCTTCGGTCCTAATTATAAGACAACATTGATTTTTTTGGAGAAATTAAGAAAACTAATTAAATTACTTTAAAATGTTTATATTTTTAGTATCTTTAGATTATATATTAGTTTATTAGTTAAATTAATTAGTTTGGAGGAAAAAATAAAAATAAAAATACTCTAAAGTAATTTAATTAACTTCCTTAATTTCTCTAAAAAAATCAATTTTATCTTATAATTAAGATAAAAAAAAATAATAGATTAACCCCTTCTATTAAATCCAAACCACCTTGAACTGCTATTTTTAGTTCATTTGTCTAATCATGATGTACAGTCTTTTTATTTAATGGATCTGATCATTAAAAAATACTTCACCCGTACTCTTCTTCTCTTCTGGCTCTCCCTATTTTACTAAACGAAATGTATAATGGGCTTCTAAGTTCTAATTTTGGGCCCTTTTTTTTTTTTTCATGAGCACATAACAGAAACAATTCTGGCTGGTAATAAAAAAAAACACAAAACAAAAACAATGCTGGCTTTGCTTGCTGATGCTTCTGTTACTAAACTGGTCTGCTGGCCCATGCATTATACTTGGATTCCCAAGCGGCAATGCACAACTTTTTCATTCTCCTCCTACAAATGCTATAACGGATGTATAAAAAAAAAAAAAAAATCATATAACGGAAATTCACCCAAGAAATGAGTTGGATGGGCAGTTAAAAATGGTGAAAATGATAGAAAAATATTATTTAAATTATAAATATATTAAAATGTCTACTAAATTAGTAACATGGTAAATTTAATGACTCATATATATATATATGTCTCATATTTTTGGCCTTCTTTAAAAAATAGGAAATTTTCTTTTTTCAAAAAAAAAAAAAAAGCTGGCCCGCCAACCCGTACACTACAGGTTAGGGTTGACATTTTGCCAGTCTGTAGAAGTGCAGGCCGCATAGGCCAGTAGGTTGGTGTGGGTCAGCCCGCAACCCCCAGACTAGCCCGTATTCCCAACTCTACTCATTTTATATGTAGAATATAATGATAAAAAATACCTAAAAAAGCATTTGGGAAGCCTCTCATTTTTCAGAGGCAGCAAGGAGAGCAGCATGGGAAACACATTAGGCACCCCAACTCGAAGGATCTTGGCTCATGGATTATATATGTTTGTTTGGAACGGCGATTAGAATACTTAAAAATAACTTTTCAATTATGATTTATGGTATAGAAGATAAGTATATGAGAAAAATTTTGTCTCAATTTACATCAAAACAAAAATGCCTTGTATGGTGTGTGTGTGTGTGTGTGTTGTTTGATAAGCTTGATTATAATCGATCATCTTCTCTTACTTTTGTGGTTGAGTGCGCGAGCGCGCATATATATATATATATATATAAGGCATGGCGTACGTATAGACTTCTGTCATTTGTGAACGGTTTTTATGGTTTGAGATTTAACTCTAGACTTCATGTTAATTAGGATATACACGGTTCCTGAGAAAAAATGATCAATATCCTAGTATACAATATAATTAATTATATTATAATTCATATTTACTAATCTTGTTCTAATTTATTTCAATTGATGATCTTTCAACAATAGTTAAGGAAGGAAGGGAATGAGAGAATTAAGAAAGATGACTAAAGTATTAACTAACTTAACCAACTTCCTTGATCTAATTAAATTATATAAATATATTTTTTATTAAAGATCAAAAATTTATTTTTTTTAAAAAAAAAGGACGATAAGATACTTTCATGCAATAGGCGGATCGTTTCTAATTGGGCAAAATAATGGCATGTCCCATGCTTGTTTATTGATAAACTATAATTTCTTGAGAAATAAGCCTTAACATCATCATTTGTCTATTGATGTGGACCCCAAATATAGTCTATATGGACATTGTATATAATGTAAGAAACGAACCAGACTATGGATGCATGGAAACATATAAAATTAAAATTATGTATTGATCAAGAGAGAAATAATGCATTATTTTGGCAGAATAATTAATATAGTTTAATAAGAGGGGGGCTTTCAGGCTAAAAGAAAAAAGAGGTTAAAGTGCAATTTAAAAATCTATAGCAAATCATGTTATTTTCCATGAAGGATTAAAGTGCAATTTTACCCACAAAATTTGTTTTTGATGAGTGCCTGGTACAAATAAGTTTTGAAAGAGGTAAAAATACTAATAAACAATTTAAAATGTGCACATTCACCAAAACTGATAACTTTTATCGAACGTCGTTAGGATTTTCTTCTCTTATAATTTAACGGTTTCGTCGACAAATTCTAAAAGGAAATTATATATGGTCGTATTTTGTTCATGACTCGTTTTCGTTTTGCTATCTGAAACTGTTTGGGTTATATATGATCAGTTTTTCTCCACACGTAACTTCTAATATTAAAGGCTTTGCTGCCGTGGATGAGAACGTCTGGTCTGAATTTTCTTTTTCTACTTCTATGCTCTCTCCATGTATTTAAGTTAGAAAGCGAAATCCAACTCCCTATATATAATGTCATTTATGGTATAATAACAATAATACTCCGTCATAATGTTTCAAAGAGACCAAACAATATATATAGTTGAATATTTCAAAGTGGGCATCACATCCTAGTCCTTTGAATTGGACATCTTTTATTAGTATTCTTTTTTTTATTAATAGGAGTTAGATTAAATTGTGTAAGACCAAAAATGATCCTAGACTAAATTCTCCCACAAAATATTTAACATGGTTGCATTTTTAGTTTCCTAATGTTTGAACCTAAGAATCCATTAAAGGGCTTAAATGTCTTAGAAGTTTTTGTACATGAGCATCGGACACTTGAAAAGCTTTTGAAAGTACAAATGTCTCCTGGAAGTTTAAAAAACGAGGCAGTTTTGCCACTTTGTTAACCAGCTCTAACGGTTAGCGTTTGTTGACCAAATATATCAAGGAGACATGCTTATATGGCATTTATTACGTGATCATTTTTTGTCCATGTTAATTGTCAGATTTTTTTAGTCAGAATATTTTTAAATTAAAAAAAACTTAGATCCTCCCATGCAATGCCTCTCATCCTTGGTATAAGACTCTGTTGAATTATTTAGGGAGATTAAAAAATATAAATAAATTACTTAATTATCATCATATGTGTATAAATGTGGACTCCATAGTCTATATATACATTGTATATAATCTAAGAAACGAACCAGACTATGGATGCATGGAAACATATAAAAATTAAAATTATGTATTGATCAAGAGAGAAATAATAATGCATTATTTTGGCAGAATAATTAATATAGTTTAATAAGAGGGGGGCTTTCAGGCAGAAAAAAAAAAGAGGGAGTTTCAATAATTAATTAAGGTGATGATGAGGGGTTAGGGAAAAGGAATTAATTAATAAAGAGATAAGTCAAAACGGGGAAAAAAATTAAGAGGGCACCATCATTGTCATAATATATGAAGAGCCAAACAAACAAAAGAAAAAGAAAAAAAAAAAGAGGGCTACAATGCAAAACGATGGTACGTATATACATATATATATATATATGAAGAAGAAGAAGAAGGGAATAATTAGCATGGCGCGGAGTGGGATGGGAGAGCTGAGGCCACTGATACACTTGTTGTTGCCGTTCTTCATACACGGCGTCGCCGAGGAATTGCCGATCTCCGTTCTCGTCGACTTCACCACCTCCGCTCTCTGCCCTCCTCAATCTCTTTCTTGTCCCAAATCCCTCTATATCGTCGCTCTTCAACAAACAGTACTCTCTCTCTCTCTCTCTCTCTCTCTCTCTCTCTCATCTTCATATTGGTGTATATATTATGTATCTTATTCAGTTGTTTTCTTCCTGTAAAGTAGATGAAAAACACTTTGTATTAATGAACCATAATTACAATAAACCTTCTTTTTAAGGTTGGTTTGCTGGGAAATACACGAGGTGAAGACCTATGTTAACTTCCCTCTCTCTAGTGAGGATTCAACCATCTTTAATTAATTCAGACTTACCAGTTACCACTCTAGTCCTATATATAAGTCCTTTTTGACAAAAAATTTTGGTTATATTTATAAGTTCATTTTCAGGGTAGTAAATGCATTTTGTATTTTTTTACCCCTATTAATTGCAATAAACAAAAGGAAGTTATTTATGTTGACTTTTGGAACCAATAATAGATAAGGGCAAAATTGGAAATTTAGCCTATAGTAAATGAGTTAACTAATTCTCCTTGATATGTGAGAATTAGTTAAAAGGGACTTATAAATAGGATCAGAGTGGTATATATAGACTTAAGGGTCACAACTATCAAGGTGACTAACACTCATGACTAATGCCCCATGATCATATGACTAACACTCGTAAGCAACACACACATGTCAATTTTTTTTAATTATGCCTATTTGACTAAGTCAGATTTAAATATTGTCAGCCCAATTAAAGATAATTCTTATTCATCAAGATCGCTGGTTATTATCGTTGTTTTAATTATAACCTTAATTGGTTCCTGTATATATTTGAGAAGGAATGAATTAATTTGGTTGATATTGAGGTCTCAGGTGGTGGGAATTTTCAAGATGGTGGTGTTGCCGGTGCTGGGTCAGCTTGCAGATGAGTATGGACGAAAACCTTTGCTCCTCCTCACCTTTTCTGCCTCCATCTTCCCTTTTGGTATTCATATTCATCCTCCTCAATATAATTTTCCTGCTTCATCATCTTATATTTTAATATTCAACATATTTATGTTTCAATATAATCTTAATGACACCCAGTCCAGTCGTCCACCAATATATCATGCCTGCCCCATCATCCATATGTAATATTATAAAAATCTGTAGCAAATCATGCTATTTCCAAGAAACGGTCAACGAGTAATTTTACCCATAAAGTTTTTTTTATGAGGAACGTCTGACACAAATAAATTTTGGAAGGGATAAAAATATTAATAAATAATTTAGAATGGTGCAAATTCACTAAAACTATTAAATTTCATCAAACACCGTTAGGGTTTTTCTCTTTTATAATTTAACAGTTGTTTGGTTAAATTTAACAGTTTTGGTGAATCTGCATCCTTTTAAATTATTTATTGGTATTTTTACATATTCTAAAATTTATTTGTATCAGATACTTTTTGAAAAAAGCTTTGTTGGTAAAGTTGCACCTTAACCCTTCAAGAAATGACTCGTAAATTTCATTAAGAGAATCACTATGAGGTAAAAAAAAAAACATAACCACCAATAAGTCTGAGTAACAACACGTAATTATAAACTCTGGTGTAGGAAATGACAAAATGCATACTTGCTGCTTATATTTGGAGGAAGCCTGTGCCATTTATATGCATATTATATCAAAGTCTATCTATCTGATCATTATGAAAGTTCTAAATTTCTAATCGTAGAAATTAGATTATACCATAGAATCAAGACAAAGATATTTGATTAGAATAATTTGAGATAAAGAGACTGTGTATAAAATTAACAAAATATTAAATAATATAATTGTTTGGTGGCATTTAATTAATTTAGAGAAGTGTGATTTTGTCGGGAACAGCTGTAATGTCGTGGAAACAGTCAGAGGAATATGTGTATGCCTACTATGCTCTGCGCACCGTTTCCTCCATTATCAGTCAAGGCAGCACTTACTGCATCATGTTTGCTTACGTGGTCAGTTTCTTCATTTATTTTCCTTTACAAATTCTATTAATGCATATATACACACACACACATACACTCTCCGATATTAAATATAAGAACTAATATAAGAGTTTGTGTTAGTTGTAAATATAAGACTTTAATCAATTTTATGTTTTAAATCCAATACAAATGATTAAGATATCCTTTACAGAAATCAATTCACATATCTTACAAATCAATAATTTTTTTTAATTAATATCTGTAAATTAGTTATCTAGCTTATATATTTAACATCGTAATACTAATTGAATAGAATAATAATGTTTTTAAGGAAAAATTGCTAACAAACCCCTATTATAAACTTTATTTTCTAGATGTAGTTTAAATTTGTTTAAAGACTCCTCTTTAATTGTGTACAACCATCTTTTAACTATGTGCAAAAAAAAAAAAAAAAAACACTTGCATATACCTGAAAATATGTTGTACCTGTTGGAAATAGTGAGCTGCACATGCTAAAGAACCTGAGTTT
The DNA here is from genome assembly GCA_963210345.1 of Inga oerstediana. NCBI lineage: Eukaryota > Viridiplantae > Streptophyta > Magnoliopsida > Fabales > Fabaceae > Inga > Inga oerstediana. The sequence continues at coordinate 83,826,344 of OY723401.1, read as the reverse complement.
TTTTTGTGTGTATTTGGATATATAAATATAGGAACAAGAGATTTTTTCAACAATTTTGCCTAATTTTTTAAAGCTATATATGACATTAAAATCATTCATGGATTTAACTTGTGTTGGGATAATGACTACAGAGACATTGCCCTCTAATCTAACTCTTTATAGGCTATAAATCTTATTACAAGAGGTGAGATCCAACTCACACTCTTTCAGGGACATAGTTGATGATGCTGACTAGGATGATGTTACATAGGAACTGAAAGGTTAAGGGCACTCATACCTTTAAAACAAACATTGTATTAGCTTACCAATTAGCCAAGATGTCTCATAACCAGTTATTGTTTATATCCTTGATCAATCTCCACCTCACGAGTTGACAAAGGAAACTAGGATTGCATGCAAGATTTGTTCACCTTTTTGAGTTGTGAATGTAGCTTTTCTGTATTTATTAAAAAAAAAAAACATTTTGCTATGATTTGAGATCAGGCAGATATAGTTGGGGAGGATAAAAGAGCAGCAGTGTTTGGTTGGATCACTGGTCTTCACTCTACTTCACAGTTCATAGGTGAAGCTTTGGCTCGCTTCCTTCCTCCACACATCATTTTTGGGGTATCTATCTATATATCTACACACAGATATATTCTTCTTTTAAGTTTCGTACCACACACACACACACACACTTTATCTCATTTATAAAACCAGTCATTTGATGAAACTTTTGATGATGATGTCATATATTTTTCAGGTTTCGACGAGCCTTCTGATAATTTGCTCAGTGTATATGCTAGTATTCCTTTCTGAAACTTTGAGGTTGCCTGCTACAAAGGATGTTCAACCATCGCTATTTCGCTTCCCTAACCCCATTCATATTCTTCGCCAACGATTCTCATCTATGGCAAATGCTGCTCACCTTGTCTTTTACAGGTTCTATACATACCTCTCATATACTCCTCCGGTCATTGATATAAGACATATTATAAGATACTGTTTTTATATTTGTCACTCTTTTTCTAATTTACCCCTATTGATACTCTCTCAGTCATAATTAAAGAGGAGAGGAAATAAGGAACTTAAGGAAAATGATCGGGGTGTTTTAAAAAATACATGTCATATAACTAACTTAACCAACTTTCTTAATCTAATCTAATTATGTAAATATGTCTTATATTAAGGTCTGGAACGAATACTATATGCTACCTTTAGTCCTTAACAAAAGATCTAGTTTGTAGTAGTGCAATTGGGCTAGAGGTAATGCTCTTTTCTGTTTTTTATATCGACTAGCCTTGAAGAGAAAACTTGTTTAAATTCTTACAAGTGAAGAAAAAAAGGACAGATGAACTGATGAATGTGTAGTGTTTCATTCAGTCCAACATTGCGAGGCATAGCTCTTGTCTCTTTCTTCTATGAGTTGGGAATGTCCGGCTCTGCCACCATCTTGCTCGTATGTCTACTCTTTCTTTTCTTCTTCTTTTCCTTTCTGCTAATTAATTACTTGCTCAAGTTTTAGGATAAAAACTTCCTAAAGGTTTCATAACACTATCTTGTTATTTAATATAGAACATATTTAGAGAATCTGTCTTAATCCTGAATATAAAATCTATTTTTTATATGGATTAAGGTTCAAATTTATTCCGGAAATTTTTGCTAAGAAACAAAGTTGCCCTGAAAGTTTTTTTAAGTTTAGTATTGTCTAGGAAGTGTTAAAATGGAGCAATGTTGCCATTTTCTGTTGAAAAGTTAATGCTCAACGTCAATTTTTTAAGGGTCAATGTTAGTTTTTTAATGATATTGGGTAACATTACTATATTTTGAAACTTCATGGTGACTTGAACCTGAAAAAACTTTTAGGACAACATTGTTCCTTAGCGAAAACTTCTAGAGCAAATTTACATCTTAACCCTTTTTATATTTGTACATGTTTTTTCTTAATTTACCCGTGTTGATACTCCTCAACAATAATAAAAAAAAGTAGAGGAAATGAGGGAATTAAAGAATATGACTAGTGTATTTTATAAAATACATGTCATAATAACTAACTTCTTTAATCTTATCAAATTAGATAAATATGTCTCATGTTAAAGACAGGAGGAGGGAGTATAATATATTTTGTTTAAATATGAATTCTTTTATCAAGTATTATTAACTAATCTCGAAATATTTTTTTTATTGAGCATAATTTTGAGATTTCACAAAAAAATAAATAATAATGGTGAAAGTCTCACATGCATATATTTACTCTAAATACTAAGAAATAAAGTTGATTTTATCTGATTAATTAATTCCATGGCCTGAATTTTGCGGTGCAGTACTATCTGAAAGCAGTGTTTGGTTTTAACAAGAATCAGTTCTCAGAAATTCAAATGTTGGTGGGCATTGGTTCAATCCTTTCCCAGGTGTGTGTGTGTGTGTGAGTGTGTGTGTGTATAACATGTCCTCTTATTCTCCTCTCTTATTGATATTAAAAATGGTCAAATAATCTATTTTTAATTAAAACTATCATGCATGGGACTACTCAAATAATCCATTCATTAAATTTTAGAATAATATTACTCTTTCAGTTTCAAGATCTGCTTAATTAATTTGGATATATTAAGAAAAATAAGATAAATTAATTAATTCGATGGGTTTGTTATTTTATAGGTGCATTAAATAATAAATAAAGGATAATATTAATTCCATTATTCTTTTAATTTGGAAAAAAATGTTGTATGGTATCAAGTTTATCCTATGGCTGCAGATTGTGTTGGCTCCTCTGATTAATCCATTGGTTGGAGAGAAAGTGATCCTCTGCTTTGCCTTGCTTGCATCCATAGCATATGTAAGTTTTCTTTCACTTTGAATTACAATGTATAAACATATTATTTTAGCAATTTTATCTTAAGTTTAATTAATTTTTTTTAAAAAGAATATATTAATTAAAGTTCCTTTTTCTTTTTATCTGTGTAGGCACTGCTCTATGGATTGGCATGGGCTCCTTGGGTAAAATTTTTTCAAACCATGTGTTTTTGTAGTTTGATTTTTACAGCTAAATATAGGGTCTCTTGTATTATTTAAAGTTTGAAATTAAAAGTCACATTATTCACAACTTTCTAATATAAAGTTTGCTTTTTTTTGTTTTTGTTTTTTACTGTTGCTAATTGAAGTCATTCAATGAATGCAGGTAGCATATTTCAGTGCCTCTCTTGGGGTCTTCTATGTCCTTGTGAAACCATTTGTGAGTACTCTATCACTTATTTTTATTTTATATAAATATTTTTTATAAATTGAATTTACATATGTGATTTGAAAGTATTACAATTTTTTTTCATTTCTTCTCCTTATGAGCTTAATTAATGTGTACATGATGGCAAAAAAAAAAAAATTAATGTATAAATATTGTGATAGGTTGAGTTTATAAAAATTGCATCTGTTTTTTTATATCTATTGTTTTTAAATTTGGCCAAAAAATTTACTTTATTATTGTTTGATTTTTGATATAATAATTAAAACATGACGTGCATATAATTTTCATAAACAGCTACACAGTTCTCCAAATAAATCCATATGTCCTTCAATTAAATTATCACATTTTAATTAAAAATACTATAATAAAAATGCAAAAATTGCTTTAATATGCTAATAATTTTACTTATTGATGAATTGATATCATGATAATTTATATTTCTTGAAATGCAGACTTATGCTATTATTTCAAAAGCATCAAGCTCAGCCAATCAGGTTGGTTCCTCTTGCTTAACTCCAACAAATATATATGGCAAAGAAAAAAAATCCCAAAAAAAAAAACACAAAATCATTGCTTTATTAAATACTACTATGTTATAATACGAATTAACTTAAATATGTTATAATATTTATTAATTACAGGGAAAAGCACAAGGGTTTATTGCTGGGGTTCAATCTATAGCTCATTTGCTATCTCCTATGATCATGAGTTCATTGACATGTAAGAGGAAAGTCATCTTCAATCAATTGTTGTTTAATTATAAAACCATCTTAATTACATATTTCAAATTTAACTAACCTCAAAATATACTACTCATATATATATATATATATATACACATACATGTTATTTTCAGCATGGTTTTTATCTAGCAGTGCTCCTTTTGAATGCAAAGGCTTTAGCTTAATATGTGCTTCCATAATCATGGTAAGTAATTATTAATTAACTAATCCTTTTATACTATGGGTGTTTTAGTAATTTTTTTTCCTTTTACATTTGCTCACTCTGACTTTTGTGTTTGGATTTTGATCAGATGATTTCTCTTTGTTTTGCTTGCTTATTGGAGCCTAGATCTCACCCAATTGATGATGTCCAAGCCGATCTTGAAACTTCTTTTCTTAATTAGTTATAGTTATTTTAATTAATCATAAAATTATACTATCAATATCTGTAACACCCCAAATTTTATTCACCAAGAGTATATTGTGATTATTATATATATTCAATAAAATGGTGAATATTTAAGGCCAAAAGAATTAAATATTGAAAATTGAAATGTGAATAGTGTTTTCAGTGAAATCGCCTGCGAGGCAGTGAGATTGTCGTGTGGTTTTGGAAGACCAAATGATGATCAAAAATTATGAAATTTTACAGGGTGAAAGTAGACATCTTAAGCTTTAATTTGATAGGTACATATGAATCAATTGAAGCTATATACTAAAAGATATGAATTTTTGAAGTTAGCCCAGAAAATCTGGAAAGTTTCTGGAGCAGTGGTCAAATATTGAAAATCTGGGAATGATATGATCCCAACTAGTAAAATTCCATATTTTTCCTTGAAATTAAACTCAATAAGGATTCCATAGCCTTTGGAATCACTCCAAAACAATGTCTATAAAATTAGTTATGATTTTTCAAAGTTAGGACAGAAAATGTGCCAGAATTTGCATTATTCTGAAAATTGAAAATAAAATGTGCTAGAAGTTGACTTAAAATGCCAAGTGTCATGATCATATAATGAGGGGATTAAATTATAATGAATTTATATGAGCACATGTCAAATTTCATTAAAATAATGCTACATGGACAAATAATGACGAATTGAGTGCATGGAGGAGTGTAAGATTGGACTTAGTTGGAAAAAGCAATTAGTTTAGTTAGGGTATGGGAGGGAGCACGTTTTTTTTGTAACAAGAAGGGAATCTAGCCCAATTCCAATTGAAGCTAAATGATGAGGGAGTATGGTATAAAGTAAGAGGGCATGGTTGGAGGTATGGGAGGAGGAATGACGTGCATAATAGGTGGTGTGATATCAACCCTTGATGAGATCAATGGAGTAGAATGCATGGAGAAAATTTATGAAGCCTTATTCTCTTTCTCTTGCCTTCATTTTCGTCACTTGGAACAAGAGAAGAGAGGAAGAGAGTTTTGAAGAGTTCTTGAAGACTTAGAGAGAAGGAGGAAGGAGATTAATGTAAGTAAGTGTTGACTTAGTGATTTGGTTACATATTCTTGTGTAACACTTCCTTTAAGATTCTTTTCTTCATGTATTCATGTGTTTAGCAAGACAAGGCTCCAAGGAAGAGGAGTTAAGGTGCTAAGCTTGGAAGCAAGAGGGCACACTACTACAGAATATACATATTACTACCCTAAAGGACGTCCCCTGTTTAGAAAGTGATGCCTAAAACATCTAAAACTTTAAATTTCCCTCTAAAACGAGCATAACGAATATTTAGGTGTCCCCAATCAAAAGGCTTAAATTTTTTTTTTATTAAAAGGCTGGGTAAACATGCACATACACTAGTTTGACATGACCAGTGCATTTACATCTGTCAGGCATTGCCATTTAGGCGTCCCCAGCCATTTTGGGGACGCCTAAATGCCTTTTAGGCGTCCTCAATTTGACTGGGGACGCCTAAAGTGAGGCGTCCCCAGTCAAATTAGGGATGCATATACACGGTTTAGGCGTTCCCCAGTTAAATTGGGGACGCATATACATGGTTTAGGCGTCCCTATTTTTAGTGGGGACGCCTAAAGTTCTTCAAAACAGAGCTATCATCAGTTCAGAACCCAGTATCGAGCGAGTCTTGTGAGCAGCAAGCTAAGAGTCTTGTGAGGACAACAAAGCACCCTCGATCACTCTTCCTCAACTTTCACCTCCTCTCTTCTTACTCCTTCGCACGTTCTCTATTCTTGGTCCTCCATTCTTCTCTCTTCTATGTCTCAACTCATCATCGTCGCTGCTGCGGGGATTGCACTGTTGGTTTGTTGACATTGTGGCTATTGTCGTCCTCCTCTCACCACCGTGGGTTGTCTCCATGTAAAACATCCTCTACAGGTTTGCTTCCAAGTTCCAACCACACATTTGTTTAAATTTTTTGAATTTTAAATTTCCATAGATGTAGTGCTTAAATTAAAAGTCACATTATTCACAACTTTCTAATATAAAGTTTGCTTCTTTTTTTTTTACTGTTGCTAATTGAAGTCATTCAATGAATGCAGGTAGCATATTTCAGTGCCTCTCTTGGTGTCTTCTATGTCCTTGTGAAACCATTTGTGAGTACTCTATCACTTATTTTTATTTTATATAAATATTTTTTATAAATTCAATTTACATATGTGATTTGAAAGTATTACAATTTTTTTTTTCATTTCTTCTTCTTATGAGCTTAATTAATGTGTACATGATGGCAAAAAAAAAAAAAAATCAATGTGATGTAAATATTGTGATAGGTTGAGTTTATAAAAATTGCATCTGTTTTTTTATATCTATTTTTTTTAAATTTGGCCAAAAACTTTACTTTATTATTGTTTGATTGTTGATATAATAATTAAAACATGACGTGCATATAATTTTCATAAACAGCTACACAGTTCTCCAAATAAATCCATATGTTCTTCAATTACATTATCACATTTTAATTAAAAATACTATAATAAAAATGAAAAAATTTCTTTAATATGCTAATAATTTTACTTATTGAATTAATATCATGATAATTTATATTTCTTGAAATGCAGACTTATGCTATTATTTCAAAAGCATCAAGCTCAGCCAATCAGGTTGGTTCCTCTTGCTTAACTCTAACAAATATATATGGCAAAGAAAAAAAAAATCCAAAAAAACAAACACAAAATCATTGCTTTATTAAATACTACTATGTTATAATACGAATAAACTTAAATATGTTATAATATTTATTAATTACAGGGAAAAGCACAAGGGTTTATTGCTGGGGTTCAATCTATAGCTCATTTGCTATCTCCTATGATCATGAGTTCATTGACATGTAAGAGGAAAGTCATCTTCAATCAATTGTTGTTTAATTATAAAACCATCTTAATTACATATTTCAAATTTAACTAACCTCAAAATATACTACTCATATACTCCCTCCGATCCTAATTATAAGACAAAGTTGACTTTTTTGGAGAAATTAAGGAAGCCAATTAAATTACTTTAGAGTGTTTATATTTTTAGTATCCTTAGATTATATATTAGTTTATTAGTCAAATTAATTAGTTTGGAGAAAAAAATAAAAATAAAAATACTCTAAAGTAATTTAATTGGCTTCCTTAATTTCTTCAAAAAAGTCAACTTTGTCTTATAATTAGGACCAGAGGGAGTATATATATATACATGTTATTTTCAGCATGGTTTTTATCTAGCAGTGCTCCTTTTGAATGCAAAGGCTTTAGCTTAATATGTGCTTCCATAATCATGGTACGTAATTATTAATTAACTAATCCTTTTATAATATGGGTGTTTTAGTAATTTTTTTTCCTTTTACATTTGCTCACTCTGACTTTTGTGTTTGGATTTTGATCAGATGATTTCTCTTTGTTTTGCTTGCTTATTGGAGCCTAGATCTCACCCAATTGATGATGTTCAAGCCGATCTTGAAACTTCTTTTCTTAATTAGTTATAGTTATTTTAATTAATCATAAAATTATACTATCAATATCACTATTTGTATATTGAAATTTGAGCATTCGTTATTATATTATTCACGAACCTAAAACACTTTTGTTCGATTACTCAATAAATTCCTACCACATATGTATATTTTTGTGCATAATTTGAAAATAATTTTGTGTATAGTTAGCAGTTAAAAAATACACAAATTTATGAAGTTTGATTTAAAGAAATTAATTAACGTTCATTTGTTATTATTCAGGAAGAGTTATACATATAGAGGAATGTTGTGACTTGTGAGGTGCCAATATTAATCTTTGAATTTGGACGATGTCTAGTTCAAAAATGTTGTGTTGGAAGTTTGGCACTTTAATTTTTGGCTTAAAAGAATATCAAAATGCTCATAATTTCTTCCAATTTATTATTCTTTAACTCGAAAATTTGAAAAAAAATTTCTGGCAAGAAAAAAAAAAACAAAAGAAAAAATTTTATCATTCCATGTTGACATTTGACAAATAGCGTGAGATTTTGTTTTTTAAGCTCTGGTTTTGTAAGGTATTATAATATAAGATTATAAGCCACATTAAATTCGCAACCTACTGCTTATTGAGAAACTTATATAGTTAGTGTGTGTTTGGAATAGCGGTAGGAAAAATGACTTATTATGATTCTGACTTGTTAAAAATAACTTAATAAAAAAATCAGTTTTTGAAATATGATTTATGTTTGGATGAACGATTGAATACGTGATTTTCCATAAGTCAAAACTTATTTGGATTGACGATTGTATAAGTGCTTTTTTAAAAGTAAAAACTTATTTGGATTGACGATTACATTAATGCTTTTGTGTTAATTATAACAAAACAAGATTTCTAAATTTAAAAATTAGTGGAAAAATTGAAGTTAGAAAATGTGATGCCAAAATACATAATTTAACATAAAAATATTACATAACTAATTGAATCACATGTCCCATACAAGTCGATCTCTAATCATGTCACGAATGCGATTCATACGGATTGAAGATGTCCCGGCATCATTGGATGAGGAAGCTGCATCGTCTACAGTATTATTATCTTCATGAGCTACATTGGCAGTTTCTGCGGCACGGAAATTAACATCATTCTAAGAATTTCTCCTAATAAAGTTATGAATGGTCATAGTTGCGCAAACTAAGCGGACTTGCGTTTTGTAGCTATATTTGCGCAGTTTTTGCAATAATTCAAATCTATTCTTCCACACTTCAAAATTCCTTTCAATAGTTGACCTCAAACTAAAATGATAGTAATTGAATGTCTCTTTAGCATTTGCCAAACTAGGTTGACACTGAAATTCTGGCAAGTGATAAAGCTCATATCTATAGGGACCAAGATACCCAACTGGTGTGGGATAGCCAGCGTCGACCAAAAAATATTTTCCTAATAAATGCTCAAATAAATTTAAAGGTGTGTGATTAAGCAAAGTACGCACTGAAAGTAATTCAACTGAATGGGACGAAATATACCTGCAGGTAGATGAGGGAAATTCATAACTGGATTTGAGACAGCAGCTTGAAACACACAAGCGTCATGTGCAGAACCTTCCCAACCCGCCAACATGAACGTAAAGCACATATCCCAATCACATACAACCATTACATTCTGTGTTGTATATCCCTTTCTCTCGATATATTTTTCCCGGTTGGGACCAGTGATCACACACTTGATGTGAGTTCCATCTATTGCTCCAATGGCACTCTTAAACTAGGGATAATATCGAGGATCGTTGAGTATTTTTGGGTGGCATCTAGTGAATTCGGGATCGGAGGGTTTGATATTTTCTTGCGCTAGGCTAATACAAGCCTGTAGTACCATGCGCAATAACTGACTGACAGTTTCCCCTAAATGCTGAAACAGCTCTTGGACCACCCTATTGTTGACACCGTGGCCAACTGTGAGCAAAAACATCACAACCATTTCTTCAACTCTGACATTCTTAGAATTTCGTAACCCATGTTCAACCAATTTACTGCACAATTGGTAAAACATGTTTTTCAACTCTAAACATGTTATGACAACGTGTTTCATGCTCTACCAATATTTCGTGGACCCATAAATGACCGATGCGTTTACTTGTTTTACGAGGTTCTTTGCACATGAAAGGAACCCAATATTGATACACCAACACAGTTAATTGTTCATATTCTGTTAACTCTTCATCTATAAGAGCTAGTATCCGAGAGTCGTCGTCTTCTTCGTCCATCCAATTTGCCATTGCTGATGTAACCTGTGTGTTGGATTAAAACATATATAACATAAAGGAATTCAGTCAAAGTTGTAATATATGTCATAAAAGAAACGTTGGATTAAAACATACATAACATAAAAGTATTTCAATCGAAGTTGCATTGTTGGTCTAGTAATAACATAAAAACCAGCATGCATACAATACTACATAAACACTAAACTAATTTGGCATAAAGTTCAGATCAGGATGGTGTCATCCATGAAAAACCATATTGATAGTGGCTTAACCATAAACCCTAGCTACTTAATAAAGGGTCGTAACCATATAACGCAGCCACACAATCAAAGAATCCTTATTTAGTTTAATAAGTGAGAAAAACGTGTCCCAACTAGTTTTGTCCATTATCAGCCTAATATGGCGGACTTGAAATTCCTCATCCTGTTGCACTTCTTCCAACTCAAGTAGGTCTGCAATAGCGGCATCAATACTCCATTCTTGAATTTCACTGATGGTTGCAGCTCTGTTGAGTCTGTTCTTTGATGCTTCTGCTATGACACTAACCGCATTCACAATTTGCTTTGCCGCTGGCATTTTTTACTTCTTTTTGTTCCATGAACATCAACTCGTTTCCTCTTTCCCTGACTTCCGGAATTAGTTAGAACAGAGGATGGGGTTGGATCAGAGGGTGGGGTTTGGGTTGATAACCCAATGCTCGCTAGCTCATCTGTCATTCCGGTGCTAACTGCTGGGTTAACTCCAAAAAGATCATCTTTGCTGTCCCCTGAACCTTCCTCTTCGTCCATAGTAGGTCGGTAGACATCTTCTTGCTCTGTATCTTGTGTCTATGTATCTACGAAAGATGGTGCAAAAAAATCCTCACCTGTTGCCACGACATCCTTGAATATAAGCCTCAATTTTCTTTCATTCTTGATGCTTGAACAGCGAAACTTTCTATATGCTGGATTCTCTTGCATACAAACAAGTAACCAAATCATTAGCTATATTACAAAAGAAGATTATTGCGGTAACTTCATTACTATTATGCAACGTTATAAGTAATTGTAGACATTACTAACCTGACATTTGTGCCGCCGCCACTCGGGCAAAGCAAGGACATTTTCGGTTCCAGGGTCTCAGCCCACACCAGTTTCTTTTGTTAACGCATCCCAAGTCCTTAAATCCTTTCGCAACATATCAAACTTATTCTTTAACTGTTTCTTCTCGTATGCTTTCCTAGTCTTTTCATTGAACGTAGAGACAATAGCTTCCCAACCATCCTTCAAAAAAGACAGGCTTTGACGTTCTTTTTTTAAAATTTGGTCAACCATAGCATGGACAAATACTTCAGTTGACTCCTCATCCCATAGTGCTTTGTCATTCATCTTTCTATGGAAAAGTTTCACTTTACAGTGTGGACTATGAACATATGTTACTGATTGCATTTTCATGAAGCAACCATGCACGAGAAGCAATACAAGTCATGCGTTCTAAAAGCTATAATGCCTCATAGAGTTTTCTATAATCTATACTGTTATTGAAAAAAAAACACAGACACACAGACACACACACACACTACAACTTCACATGTTTTTAGTAGATCAAATGTAACAGCGAAAATAAACAGAGGATTGATCAGAGAACATGTGTAATGCAAATTCATCTACCAAACAAACTTGATTCTACAGTCAGGCTTGCATTGCATGCTTCACAATAATACCTTTTAATAAGCCGTCACTACTCAATTACTCTTAATCATTATGAATATCAAACCAAATTATAAGTAATGTAACTTTTTAATTCATCTTTAAAAAATGGAAGTTTTTCCAATTCTTCAACAAATCCTCATGTATATATGCAAATTATTATGTATGTAATTGACCGGGACGACTGTCTAAAGAATATTTTGAAATAAAACTATCTACATCAATTCATTCAATCAAGACAAAACTATGGAAACTCTTTTTTTTTTTAAATGTCATGTCCCTTCTGTTTATCATAAAATTTATAAGATTAGCATAAATTCTGAATAGATGGGTCCAGCAATAGGTATATTCCATCAGTGCAAAGACATTACTTATGTCTCATGATAATGATTTTGACATCCAGAGTGCCTACAATGTAGAGCAAAGTGGCATAAACATGGGAGGGCACACAGGAAGCATGTGATAGAGAATGATTAAATCTGAATTCCTTCAAATTTTGGATCAATTAAAAGGTCATTATTATTACTATCATTATCATCATCACTATATTAGTAACATCTCATTTCAATATATGGAGTAACACGTTTTTTTTACGGATCTATATATGCAATCTAGATGAAACCAGCTTCCTTTACCAAACATTAATCAAGTTACTAATATATTATATTCCACTGCTGAAGTTGAACTTACTCTGCAAATTTAATGGGGAATTTGCCAAGTTCGAAACTCCTTTTTTTCTTGAATTGAAAAATTTAGCTATAATGTTATTAAAAAAAAAAACACACACACACACACACACACTACTACTCGGCAAGCAGAGCAAGCAATGGCATTACACTACAAATCCAATGTAACAGGGAAAAGAAACATAGGCTTGAATCAGCAAGCAGAGGAACCAATGGCATTACCACACAAAACGAACAACTGCTGGAAAAGACACCTATCCACCACCAGAAAATATAGATCATCTTGTGTATTTCGTTAGAGCAAGTTTTGAAGCTTAGCTTGCAAATGCAGGCAGAAACCGACAGTAGGGCGCCGACCAGACACATCGACGGATGACCAGAGGAGAACAAGTTAAGACCGTCGTCTACATTGGCTGAAAATGCTAAGAAAGAACAGATCCACCACCGTTTGGGAACAAATCCGCTGATTGAGCTCCGTAATACACCATCACAGTTCACCTCTACCAACAGTCAGCCTTAGACTGAGAAGCTAAAGCACACCGCTAACACCAACTACAGACCACACCACCGCCAACACTAGAGATGGCTTCAACTGCACCAACACCACTGCTTCACCAAGTTCCAAACGCCGACCGAGATAGGGAGGAGGTTTGGAGATTGGGAGACTGTGGGAGACCTCGGACAGGAACACTTGACCAGAAAAGGAGAAGAGAGGAGGGAGAGAACATGAAATGGTTGGCAGACACATTTAATGCCCATAATAACAGTAATAAATCAGATGGGAACTTTTGGACCCAAAACAAAAAACGCTACAGCTTTTTTTCAAAAATAAGTTGCCAGTTGGAGCTTATTGAATAAGTGTGTGTTTCGGGCTTATCATTTTTGGGAAAACGCTCTACCAAACACTATCTTACGTGTCATTGAGATGCAAGATTACTAACATCATCTAAATTTATATGAAGTAATTAGCTAGGAGTACTTCCAACAAGCTCTTTTTAAGGTGGTAAACTGCCTTACTCTATATAAGGAAGAGAATATGAGTTCAATTTTAGAAAGATATAATTTTTTTTAAAAAAATACACTAGATATCATTGCTAAATAAGCTAAACATAATATAAGAGTCTAATCTTCCTCATCAACATACACCCCATTAAAGCTAGGTGGAAATTGATCAACGATGCAAAAACGATCAACCAAGTTATGCGATAATTTCTCAAGGCAATCAATTGTGAGTAACTTTTCTTTAAGGGAAACTTCAAGGTTATTAAACCTAAACCAATGATTGAATCAATTAAGGTACTAGGTTAAGGGTCCATGGGTCATATCGGAGTCAAACAGGAGCTAACTCGGGACTAGACCAGTGAGGAAGTGAAAATTATTTCAGGATTATTTATATGAAATTTTGAATAAGTTTTTTTTAAAAAATATTAATTTAATTTTTTAATTTTAAAAAGGTTGCATGGGTCAAACCAGTCCAACCTGCAGAACCGAATTGGTTGGCTGGTTTCCGGCTCAAACCAGTCGGTCTAATTCGGTTCTAACAACACCGGGTAAACTTAAGTAACTTCTACCAATCTTTATGTAAAACTAACCTCATGTTATCCTTTTTTTTTTTGGCTTCAATGCCATGTTATCAATAACATCCTTGTATATTGGGATGATTCTTCTAAACAATCTGAACATACCACAACTCTTGAAACCCTTGTTGCAACACAAGTTAACCCATTGATTAAGTGTCTGCTTAGATTAACGGTAGAAGCTGCTTTTCCAACATAATTTATGATATACGAGGTAAATTTGTGAAAAAAATTTTGTCTTAACTTGCACGAATATGATTTTTCACCGCTTTCTTAAATAGGCCATAACCTATCATTTTAGTGATTGTTGGAGGGATATATAAGGAAGCTTAAAGCTAAAGCCACAAAGCTAGTTGCCCTCTTCATCTCTAATGGCGGATCCATATCCACTCAAACCATAAACCATCTACCATCTTTAAGCACATAACCTTTAGGAAGATACAATATGTTCAAGCTTAAAATTTTAAATTTTTCAAAAAAATAAAATTAAAAAAAATTAAATCTAGAGCATTTAGATATAATATGTACTGTTTAGATTTGGTGTTATTGATTGAGTCTGTTGTTTAAAGAATTAATATAATCTTTGATTCTTTAAATTTGTTCTTATTTTGATTTTGGTCCATCAAATTTCCAACCATAAGTTTTGGTCCTTCAAATTTTATTTCGTTTAAACCTTTGGTCCCTATAACTCAATAAAAGCTTAGACCATTTTGTCTCTATAGGAACCAAAACCAATGGTTTGAAACTTCATGGACTAAAACCAAAATGAGGGCAAATTTGAGGAACCAAATATTATATTAACCCTTTTTTAAATTAAAAAAATGGAAAAATTCCAGAAAAATACGTTGGAAATTAGAAAAGGATAAATTAGATCTTCCAATTATAAAAATCCCATGTCAGTATAGTGTCAATACAATGGAGGAATATGGGATTATAAAATTTTGACAAAAAGACGTAGCTTCCATTGAGCCCTTCATCTTCTTCTCCCTCTCTCTTAGCTTGGAATAATTTGGCAGATTTTTTTTGGCTTTCCACCATTGACTGATCGGTCCGATATAATTCAGAGAACGAGTTTTGCGTTTTCAATGTTGAGACCAAGCACCTGTCTGGCATGCTCCAGTCATCACACTTCTTGAGGGCCAAGGAGCAGTGGGAGCTGATTAAGCTAGAGCACCATTGACGAGGAGGGACAACGAGTGGTGTGAATTGAGATACGAAGTTGTAAAATAAAAAAGTGAAGTTGTTAATGTAAAATATATATGGTGTTGTTAATATACAGACATATGTTGTTAATATAGAGATATGTGTGTTATTGGCCCTAAAACTTGTTAATTTCAAACTTATCCCTAAGCATGTTTTGTACTGTTAGATATGAAGTTGTAAAACAAGAAAGTAAAGTTGTTAATGTAAACTATAGTGTTATTAATATGGAGACAAGTGTTGTTATTGGCCCTGAAACTTGTTAATTTCAAACTTATCCCTGGCATGTGTTGGTTTTTGAGATACAAAGTTGTGAATCAAGAAAGTGAAATTGTTAATGTAAAATATGGTGTTGTTAATATAAAGAAGGTGTTGCTATTGGTCCATGAAACTTGTTAATTTCAAACTTATTCTTGGATATGTGTTGGTTTTTGAGATACAAAGTTGTGAAACAAGAAAATGAATTGTTAATCTAAAAAATGGTGTTGTTACTATAAATACAGGTATTGTTATTAGCCCATATATTAACAACATCATATTTTATATTAACGACTTCACTTTTTTGTTTCATAACTTTGTATCTTAAAAACCAACACATGTCAAGGATAAGTTTGAAATTAACAAGTTTCAGGACCAATAACAACACCTATATTTAATTAACAACACCATATTTTACATTAACAACTTTACTTTCTCATTTCACAACTTCGTATCTAACAATCCAAAACATGCTTAAGAATAAAATTGAAATTAACAAATTTTAGAGCCAATAACAACACTTGTCTCTATATTAATAATATCATATTTTACATTAACAACTTCACTTTTTTGTTTCACAACTTCGTATTTCAATTCACAACCCTTGCCGTCCCCCCTCATCAACGTTGCTTTGGCTTCATCGGCTCCCATTGCACCTTGGCCCTCAAGAAGCGTAGCGACTGAAGTGCGCCAGATAGGTGATTGGTCTCAACACCAAAAATTCAAAACTTGTTCTCTGAATTGCATTGGACCGATCAATTTGTGGAGGAAAACCAAAAAGAAAAATCTTCCAAATTATTCCGAATTGAGAAAGAGGAAGAAAAAGATGAAGGGCTCAAGGGCAATAATGTCTTTTTATCAAAATTTTATAACATCAGATTCTTCCATTGTATTGACACTATACTGATATGAGATTTTAATAATTAGAAACTTTGATTTGTCCTTTTCTAATTTCCATCATATTTTTCTGGAATTTTTTCTTAAAAAATGGTTCTGTTTTTTTTTAAAAAAAAAAAAAAATAGAAAGCGAGCGTCCTTCAAATGATATTGAAAAAAAATAAATAAAAAAGATTACATATAAACACGCTCGCACAATTTCAGCAAGTTTGGATAATTGCCTTTGCCTCCAGTTTTGCTCACAAGTCGCCAGAAGTTGAACGCAGAGGGTGATGAAGTAATTCAGAAAACTCGTACCATGAAAATCAACCTTGAAGGAGAGGTTTGAGCCGAGTCGAATCATGGACGTTCTATCGATTTCGCCTGCTTTAAATGAACCCATAGCTTTTTCCATTCTCAAACCTCCTAGAATCCAACTTCGCCACCTTCCCTTAAATCCCAGATTGCGCAATTCATCAAATTACACAACCGATTTCAAGCTTACTTCTTCTTCTTCTTCTTCTTCGTCTTCCTGTTTCTGTTCTAGAATATCGGCAACTTCAGTAACTACTCTCACTCCCTTAGTTTCTTCCTCCACTGAGAATCGTCATTGGATAGTAATAATGGAAAAGCCTCCACTAGGGGTTGATTCCAAGCAGCAAGTCATTGATTATTATGTTCAAACTCTGCAAAGAGTCATTGGCAGGTAAATGTATCTTGTGTTTGCATCAAAACGATATTTGATTTTTTTTTTTTTTTAGCCTAGTCTTAAAAGTACGACGAATTTGATGGTCCAACAGTGAGAAAGAGGCTCAAATGTGTATTTACGATGCTTCGTGGGATATTCACTACGGTTTTTGTTGTGACATTGATGAAGTAACTTCTTCCCAGCTCGCTCGTAAGTTTTTTTTTAATTGCAAAAAATTAACTACTTGGTCTATTTAGCTTTAATCCTTTAAATTTCACGAGTGGATAAGTTGTTTTTGGAAGTAACAAACTTATTGTATACTTCTTCTCTGGGATTCTTGGTTCACTTAACCAAAGACCGATGGACAAAGAGTTTATTATTTTAAAAGTTCAACTTTTGAGCTTACTAATTTTTGGAGATTAAAGCTAATTGGGTCTAATAATTTAACAAATGGTTAGCATTCTCCTGTTTTAATTTCAGCCTAATTAGCTTGGTTCTTGGATGATGAGATTCATCTTGGGATGAATTTATCTGCATTTGCTTGTGCTTGTTATGTTTTATGGTTCCCTAAAAAAGGAAGTTGACGTTTGGTTTGTGAAAGGTGTAGCCAACTTGCCATAGAGTTATTGTTAAAATGAAAGTAATCGTTTTACATACATGTTTCTAGGTTTACCTGGGGTCATTTCGGTTAAGCCTGATCCAGATTTCAGCTCTCCAGAAAAGGATTATAGGTCATCAAATGGACATGGAGATAATTTGTCAAAGCTACAAACTGGAGCCACTTTGTTGTTCCCTGCTGGGAATTCAAAGCATTGGCTTGTTCAAATGGATAAACCAGGGGTTGGGGTTGTTACAAAGGCCCAAGTTGTGGATTTTTATGCTCAAATTCTAACCAAAGTCATGGGAAAGTAAGGGGAACTTTTGATCTGTATTGTTGTTGCTTTCTTAATCACCTCTCCTTTCCCTCACGTGACAAGAATGTTTGCAGTGAGACGGATGCACAAATGTGTATATACCATGTTTCTTGGAAAAACAACTTTGGCTTTTGTTGTGAACTTGATGAGGATTGTGCACGAGAGTTAGCTGGTTAGACTTGTGAAACTTTGCTATTATTATAAAGCTATCAACTTTCAATGCAATTATCATATTTGATCAATGCTTCCTTTTGTGCAGGCGTCCCTGGTGTCTTATCAGTTCAGCCAGATAATAATTTTGAGTCAGAAATTAAAGATTATGCAGGTTTGTGACAGGCCATGAAGGATGAAAAATTTTCACTTATATGATTGAAATTGTGGTAGTACCGTTTGGAATGTGTTACAGGAAAGAAAGAAAAGGAGGAGGATTGGCATTTATGCATGTTGATTCTATTTTTTTTCACTGAATGTAACGTCACCACTTGATCAACTTGTCGGATTGTATTGCTATTGTGATCAACTTGGCATTTATGCATGTTTCTGGATGTGCTTATTTTCTGTTCATATGAGTTATTCAGCATATTCTGTGCCATTAGTTTTGCAGAAAGGGCTACCAACTCAAAATGGACTTATATATATATATATAAACACTTAACCAAGTGGAACCATATATCTATCTGAATTCGCATGGTAATAGGGTATTGCTGAATGGGTTACATTGTATGTAATGTGTTGTTCCATTGATGGCAGTAGCTGCATTATATTTTATTGAGGCTTACTCAATAGTGGAAACTCTAGGAAAGAAAATTGTGATTAGTCAGTGTTATCTTTCTGTTTTAGTTATTTGTTTTTATTATATTCATGGTCTTTATACTTCTGGAATAGAATATACGGAAAAGGTCTGGGGTCTTACTACCTTCAATTTATTATAGGGATAGATGAACCTGAATGCTTTAGAGGTGGTTTTAATAGCTGACTAACTCTTTTTGTGATAAGGAAAATGGTAGCAAGGCAAGTTTATTCTAAGACTATTCAGTTAGAGTGCCTAAGGCAACTAACTCATCTGTTAATCAGTGATGTTTACTGACTGTAAGATTGGTATTATACATATGATAGAGTTGAAAATGGTGTGACTCCTTATGGTCTCATGATTTAATTTTCCTTAACAATTCAATTACTGCTAGTTTCCACTAATATTTTATTAATGCTATTTGTGGTTTTCTTCCCTGACATTTCACTTATGGAAGTTTTCTTTTCTATTTTTGACTTACGGCATATTTAACAGGAGTAAACTTAGGAAACAGTTTGAATGCGCTGAACTCTGAAGCAAGTGAGGCAACTCCTTTGAAAACAAAAAAGCTTTTTGTGACAGGTATGCTATTGCAAGCAAACTTTACTCATTGGTACATCTTACATTTTCTGTCCACAATGAAAAATCAAATGCATATTGTTGAGTCAAGAGTTTGTAATTTGGTAGGAATCTTCCTTTTAAAAAGGCCAACTATGGGACAAAATACAGTGTCCAAAGAAAATATTTCATTTCATTCGAAGTTTTTAGTTGCTCAGATTTTTTATAAATCTCTCATGTTTAATTATCTTCTAAACTATAACTTCCTTCGCGGGGGAGCATCGCCTATTCTTGTGGGAGATGGTATCACTTGACAAATATTGCCTTTGTAACAGGCCTGTCATTTTATACATCTGAGAAAACTTTACGTGCTGCATTTGATGGCTTTGGTGAGCTTGTTGAAGGTACCTTTTCACGCACCTGCATGTGTATATTTCTATTCATTCCTTCTTTGTCTCACAATGTAAGTAAATGAGACCTGGCTTTTACTGATGGATGGTTATGCTCAACAGTTAAAGTTATTATGGATAAAATTTCTAAGAGGTCCAAGGGTTATGCGTTTGTGGAATACACAACAGAGGAGGCTGCAGCTGCAGCATTGAAGGAGATGAACGGAAAGGTAAATCTCTCTCTCTCTCTCTCGGGCACGCGCCCACTAGTGTTCTTTTCTTTGTATTTATTCTGCTTCATAATTGTCAATGAGATAGAGTGAAAAAAGAAAGTAATCAACGGCCTGGGAAGAAAAAGTCCTGATTGTTTAGATGTTAATTTGACAGATTATCAATGGCTGGATGATAGTTGTGGATGTTGCCAAGCCTAGCCCGCCAAAATTTAATAGGGGTCGTGCCAGACCTGTAGCCTGACAAGCGAAAATCATGTCTGTCTGAGGTATAAATTATTTTTCAGCTCTGCTGTAACAATGTTATTGAGCAGTTCTCCTGGAAAAACATTATTGATTTTACTTACTTATATAGGTCAGCCATTGATTTCAGGGGTTCACATTGCAAATTAGACTCATTAATATGCTAATGAACTGAGCATATAAAAAAATATATATGCTAATGAACTGTTTGATATCTAAAGCTCTGTTACAAAATTCACAACCTTATGTCATTCGTATGTCTTATGTACATCTCTATTAAAATAATTAGATGGGCATTTTGAGCATTGCACATAATTTGAGGCAATTTGCATGTATATGGCATATTGGTGGTGCAATTTTCTATCAATTATATATATTGAATTGATTGAACTGACGAGTTGACTCACAAATAAACCTACTGGAGGTGGAGGCCCTTATGCTTTTAAATTCAATCCCTCTTGTCTGTAGCTTGCCTTCAAACTGCATACGTAAAAGTCCATGAGTATAGGAAATTGATGTGGAAAGATTGAACCACTCACCACTTGGTCACAGAAGCTCTTGTACTGGGGAAAGATCATTTCACTCAAATGCTCAACATGTTTAGTAGAGACCCATGACTAATTTTCGGACAAAACTTAGGTCAAGCTCCGTATATCTATTATGTCAAGTTCTCTAATCACAAATGATTATGTGTCTTATTTTTTTTAATGTAGATTTATAGTTTAATGATAAATTTTCAAAAATTTCAGGTGATCGTTCCAAAGTAGATGCAACTGAGCAGTGAAACTATATTTGGAGTCCTCATTGCTTGAGAGTCCAAAGCCCCAAAACAAGAAAGGAAAGCCTTGGGGGCTCATATGATAGTTTCAACAACCTTTCAGTCTCCATTTATGGGGCTGAATAGTTGTGTTGATTTGGGGTTTGGGACTGTTTTTTGTTTAGTTGTGTAATGTAAAGCCTTGGGGCAGTCACAGTTATTTCTGCAGAAGCCTTTTGCACCAATGTTCGCGCGCGCGCGCTACATCATGCTTGTTTTTTGCCATCACGTTATTCTTCATGGATAGGAAATATTTAAAAAAGTTGAATTTAAATTCTGTTAATACTCCCTGAGGTGCTTAATATGAGACATATTTTGGGAGTTGATCTTTATTTTAGATATAAGGCATAATTTTCATATTTACCAATCTTTTTCTAATTTACCCTATTGATATTTCCTCAACAATAATTAAGAAATAAAGGGAATAGGGGGATTAAAGAAGTTGACTAAGGTTTTGTTAGAAAATACATATTATATTGTGCTCATTTGTGATAGCTTATTTTTAAACAATATGTGCTTATAATTCGTGATTCACGGTACACGAGGTAAGTATGTGAGAGGAGTTTTGTTTCGATTTATGTAATAAGTGCTTATTTCCTAGAAATAAGCTATTCCAAACACACAATATTAACTAACTTGACTAACTTCCTTAATCTAATTAAATTAGATAAATATGTCTTATATTAAGGACATGAGGAGTAACTTATTAGAATATTAAACAAAGGTGAAAAGAGAATATATTTATAGGCCCCTCTTTTCTTTTCTTTTTTAAACTTGAAGGTCCCTCTATTTAAATCTCTAATAAAAGAGTATATTCCCATATTGTTTAAACAAATTTAAGGTCTTAGCCAAGCAAATATATGCGCATAAAAAAAATACTTTCTGAAAAAACAAACAACTTTTTCGTCAACCAACCAGAAGAGAAAAGATACATCAAAGATTTAAACGTATATTGTGGTAACAATTTACAAGGTTATGGTATCAAACCACCCAATATCTAGAAACGACATGCTAATTGAGGCATAGTTCTCCCAACAGGTATTTAATGCAAACGCGTATTCAAAGCTCAAACCTGAGACTAATGGTCAAACTAGCATAGCCCCATAACAGCAGCTTATTCTATTTACCAAGGATAGTCTATTTTATAATGGATGGATTGAGTACTTATAATGTCCAAAAGCAACCGCTTATTTCATTTGATAATGGCAATCAACCCTCCTCTCCGAACTCCTTGGTAAATCTCTCATGCACCCCGAGATCTGCTTTACTTACTGTTGGCTTCTGCCTTCTTAATACTTTGTCAAAATCTTCTTTTGTTATCGGTGGTGGCATAATCTGCATCATCAACATCAACAACAACAACAAGCTTTATATCACCAGAAATTAAAATGAACAAAATCAGGAGAGATGTTGAATAACTTTTCCATTTGATAAAGAACAAAATTGATTGTCAGGACGAACAGAGTACCCAACAACAAATAATCTGTTTTGAATAACCGATTAAATAAAATCAGATCATATTACCATGAACATAATATGCAGACGAGTATGCTCAATTCTAAATTTGAAATTTCCTTTTTCTCCTTAGGCATCCTCCTCTAACACATTTCCTATCTTATCCAAGTAATCAACTTTCTAATTGGTCTCAAACGGCAAAAAAGAGAAGTTACGCCACTCATTTAAGATTTTTGAATAAAATTCATTCACTTGGCATACTTAGTACTAGGCTCTAGTCCTTAATACAAGATCTTGTTTGTAGTTCAAACTAGATGTTATATTAAGGGCTAGAGGTAGTACTTGATTCTCCCGTGTACATGATGGTCATGTCAGAAGAGGGATTATAGATGCAATTTGTTTTCGAATCCATAACCCTCCCTGCATAGCCATTATGTCATATAAGAAACCAAATCCAACATTTTCTATCAGAAACTTTTCAAAACCCCTCATTTTCCGACCCTTTATGCTTTATGTACCTCTAAAGAAAGGCCTTGCGCATCAAGTTCTTGCAGGCTAATGTTAACCGCCCCTTTTTCAGTAGGCTCGCAAGGTATCCACATTCCCTTAGAGGTTTTCCTAAAGAATTTGGAATCTCTGGTTTTACGAAGTGGTTCAAAAAGCACATCCTTAACCTGAAAGGGGCAAAAAGGGAAAAAAATGAAAATGAGATAGCTTGAAGACTTGGCATTGCCAAAAGTTTATATACGAATTGCTTCTTAACAGAATGCCCAGCAGGGAATCCAAAAATGCAAAAGGATTGAGTACAACTCACACAAACAGAAATGTCTGAACCTGAAAATCCATCAGTTTTGCGAGCCAATTCCTCAAAATCTTTTTCAGTTAAGTTTTGTGGGGTATCTCCAAGATGCACCTGGCCATATTGGATATGCATAAAGGGGTGTAATTGTAGAAATTGAAGACACTGCCATGGTTATTATGTTCTGTGGACACACAAGGATATCCACATCATGGAAATTTTTCATACCTTAAACATATGCTGCCTGGCCTTCATGTCTGGGAGAGATATGTATATTCGCTTGTCAAAACGCCGCCGGATGGCCTGCATAGATTTATTTTAGTCTCAACCAAACAATAGTTACCAAGGAGTTTTTTTCTTCAGTATTTGTCAACAGAATTTCTAAGGTTTGTTTTCCAACCTGATCCAGAGCATAAGGAGTATTGGTGGCTGCAAGAATGAGAACGTTGCGATCTTCTTTACCCACACCCTGAAATGCACTCAATTGAAATAGAATTTCGATACATTAAAATATATCATTACTTGTAAGTTGAGATCTTCTTGAATCAAGAAAAATGTATACAGTACGTGTATATATTACCAGCCAATTTGTACAGAGAAATAAAACATCACAAAAACCATTCACAGAGGAAGGATATCAAAATATAAATTGATTTGGATTCAAAAGCAGCAGCTGTTTCTCAATGTTTAAGGACGGGATTGACTGAGGGAAAACGAAGCATTAATATTAATATTGCTAAGGCTATACCCTATTCGATGGACAATCATTAGACCCTAATTCATCCAGAATTAAAAGCAATTATAAATATTTTGTGCAAGTGCTGATTATCATCCAAACATATAAGGTGTAGGAACAATCAACTCATTTAAGCATATGGCTAACTCAATTTGACTTTGTGCCATTGCAAATCATGAAAGAATGATTGCCACATGCATGTTGTTAGATATACTATTTATGATTATTCCTTCTTGAGGAAGAAAACATTTCTGAAATCCAAAGGACTAAAACACCCAAAAGACTAAATAAATTATTGATGTTAGAAATAACCTTCTACCATGTAATTATAAAAGGCTCAAAAAATAAAGATGTAATTTGTTGTGGCCATGTAAGATAGGCTTTCAAGTTAGCAAAACCTACCTGCATTTGTACAAGAAGTTCAGTTTTGATGCGTCTAGATGCTTCACTTTCATTGCCTTCACCTCGTTGGCCACATAAAGAATCTATTTCATCAATAAAAATAATTGAAGGAGCACTTTCACGGGCCATTTGGAAAAGACTGGAAACAAGCTTTTCACTTTCACCCATCCATTTAGAAATTAGATCCGATGATGAAACACTGCATACAAATGGCAAAAAGAATTATCACGCACAACCAACTCCACAATCATTTATGTAGATGAAACTTATATCCACCATTGGTCTATGTTCATGATACTTGAGAGTGATGCAAAAATCACTAAATTGATTATTTGGAACAATAAAAAAGTTGAATACATTATGACTAGAAAGATTAAGATTTGAACGGTTGAAAAACAAGCCATTACAATAACAAATATATGAATATAAAAGTAAATAACTCTTTTCACTTTTCCGCCTGTGACTGCCATAAGCAAGTAACTAGCTGATATGCAGTCTTATCCTAAGTTTTTCTGTAATAAGCTAAGAAATTCTATAATCTGAGTGCTCCTCAAAGGTTATCTGGGAGAGTCAAAAATAAAATCAAGGAATACAATCCTTTGGTTGCATTTCATATCCATGAATATAATACCTGAAGAATGTTGAGTCTACCTCTGTAGCTACAGCCTTTGCTAAATATGACTTCCCTGTTCCAGGGGGACCATATAATAGAAATGCTCTCCATGGTTGTCTCTTCCCTAAGCAAGGATGAGATTACATAAAATTGTAAACAATAGAATTGAAAAATGGACAGATGCTTCATATGCTAAAAATTCTTTGACTGATGATGATCCTAGAAGACTCAAATCTCAAATCAAGAGTTTTCATTAAAAAAAATTCGGTTGAGTCAGTAATTATTTGTCACCAATGAACTTACTCACTTGGAGAAAACATAAATCAGATCTGATGATAAGCAAGACTCAGTTCATTGGTTATGAGATTAGTGGTTTTTTGTACTTAAGGGCCCGTTTGGGTTAATAATGACAGAAGTTATTTTTTTTAATCTGACTTTTATATAAGTCAGATAAGATAGAAATCAGATTATAAATATGATTTGTGTTTGGATTGGTGGTGGCAGAAGTGATTTTTTTTTGGAAAAGCTAGACTTTTGAACTTCTTCTCAAAAACTGCTTTTGGAAAAAAAGCCCATTTGTCAACGTCAACTCAAGCACCCCATTTTTCCAAAAACCAATTCCACCGTGCTTTTTTTCAAAAAAAAAAGCCACATTTGGATGGCGGTGAGGCTTTTAATTTGCATAACCTAAAGAAAAACACAATCACCGAGGACAGCTCTTCCAGTATCTCATGGCAATACTGACATCCAACAGATAAGTGTGTCCCAATTTCAGGATACAACAGAAATAAAATACAAGATAGTTACTTGAATAACATACCCGTGAAAAATTGAGGGTACCTAACGGGCATTACCACGGCCTCGTATAATGCTTGTTTGGCACTCTCAAGTCCAGCAACATCATTCCATTTGACATTTGGTTTCTCCCTCATTATTACGGAATCAAGACCAGCCATCAGCTTTGCTTTCTCTGGATCATCCTTATCTCTAGCTTCTCCACTCTTTGGCTTTGTATTTGGTCTCACAACATCAGATTTGGCTGCACCACCAGACAAGTTAGTCTTAGGCCCACTTTCTCCTTTATCAAGAATGGCACGTATCTCCTCTGCCCTCTTCAAGTATTGAAGAAATTTCTCGTTTATTATTTCCTTGATCCTAGAGTTCTTCTCATACTTCAAATGGGTCTCTAGGTATTTCAGTGCATTCATATAAAGCGTAAATGCCTTCTTATAGTTTCCAGTATCATCCTCATGAACCGCCTGCTTCACATACTCTGCTGCATGCTCCAAAAAATCGCAATACATTCTGCTCTAATTTCAATCAACGCGACTGCCTCTAGCGCTTTCACGAGTAAAATTTCAAAATCTCAACTCTGAATTACTCAATTTTCATCACAATAACAGAGAGATAAGTATATAACTACAGAAGTTCCGTACTTACGACGCTAAGGAAGAAACACCGATATAGCTTCCCTTTTAGGTTCTACGACAATCTAATACACAAGTAAACCAGCCATAATTCAGCAATAATCACAACTATATCTATATATATGTTTAAAACTCAGACGCCAAAATAACAATCGCCTCCATGCTCATCGTTTAGCGGGAGAAAAAGCTTAATTCCATGTATACGGTAGATGAAACGCCAATAAACAGTCGTACAAGTTACAGATAGTACCTAAAATCTTGAAGCAGAGAAGAGAAATTGCAGTTTGAAGGGGATCAAGAATTCAAGACAGTCGCTCTTCCTTCCGAATTAAGGAGAGAAGATTCAGTTTAAGGATAATATAGAAGAAAACAAAACAGAAGGACTTGTTAGAAAAAATTAATTATATACTATGTATTGATTTGGGATAACTTAGTTTTAGATAATAAATATTTATAATTTGTAATTCATGATATACGAGATAAATATATGAGAGAAGTTTTATTTTGACTTATATAATAAATATTTATTTCTCAGAAATAAGCTATTCCAAACACTCACTATATATTCCTTCTAGTTTATCATTATTCTTAATTCAGTCATTATAATTAAAGAACTTCTTAAATAGTTTCCTGAAGTTTTTAAATATTTAATGATGAGTCAGCATATCCAAAGAAGTTTTAGGTAAAATTCAAATAGTTTTCCAAAGTTTTTAAATATTAAAGAACTTCTTCCCTTGACCAAGAGCATATTTAACTAAAAAAAGTAATGATATTGATTAAAGATATAAATTTATTGACTAAATGAGTAATGGTATTAATTAAAGGCGTAATAGTATTAACTAAGGGAAAATCCCATATAAAGCTACTCAAAATAGAAAAATTTTAAATTAGGTTAGTAAATTCAACAAATCCTTAATTAAGTTATTAATCCAATTTA
This sequence comes from Inga oerstediana, assembly GCA_963210345.1. Taxonomy (NCBI): domain Eukaryota; kingdom Viridiplantae; phylum Streptophyta; class Magnoliopsida; order Fabales; family Fabaceae; genus Inga; species Inga oerstediana. Next base: position 83,798,964 of record OY723401.1, on the reverse strand, counting down.
AGATTTTAAAATATGGGTAAAATAACTTTAATGTCCTCCCCCTTCTTCTCTCCCCTCTTAAAGAGTTTTATTACTATATGATTTTATTACTCTATATATATCAACATTAATATATAATCAAACAAAATATAATTTTTCTAAATCAAAAGAATTTGTTATGCTCTAAAAGGATCATAAAAAATAATTCAAGTAAAAAAAAAAAGGAACCATGATACATACCAACTAAAAATCATTTAATTAATATTAAAAATCAATTAAAAAATTGATTTTTTCAATCAAAAATCATTCAATTGATATTAAAAATAAAAAAATTGAGTTTTATTAAAAAAATAATGTAGTTATTTTTATCAAGTGAGACAAAAGAAAAATGAAAGAATAATACTTGCTAACTTCAGTTTATAAAAATCAATTGAAATAAAAACTACTTTTACCAACAATAATTTAAACAAGCTCTAAATAATTTTCCCTAATGCATAAATGTGAATTTCTTAAAAATAATTTAGTTAAGATTTCACTTTTTAAATATGAATTATTCATTTCTATTAGAAAGGCGAGAAACTTTGATATACTTCTAAGGATATTTTAGACAAAAAATATTAAATGCACTTAAAATTTCATAAAATACTTATTGAAATATAGAACTTTCTAAGAAAAACTTTATATATGAAATAAATATAGTAAAATTTATAATTAATATATTTATTTAAAAAATAATTTTTTATTGTGACATATATTTTTTCTTTTTTTTTTTTTGAAAAATTTGTTCGTGTTAATAAAATGAACTCCTTGCTTAAAAATATTGTAAGCTTTTGTTCTTGTGATGATAATTAATATGTTTAAACTATAGATGAATCATATTTTTTTATTAAATATTAATGTTGATATATATATATATATATGTATATATAAACATAAGTCACAAAGTAATGAAACTCTTTAAAAAGGAGGGGACATTAAAGTCATTTCACCTACATTTTAAAATCCTAAATTAAGTTGATGACTCATTTAGGGATTTGTTAAATTTACCAACCTAATTTAGAATTATCCTATTTTAAATAGCTTTATATGGGATTTTCCCATTAACTAAACCAGTAATGATATTGACTAAAGGCGTAAAGGTATTGACTAAAGGCATAATAATATTGACTAAATGAGCAATGATATTAACTAAAGGTGTAATGGTACTGACTAAATTAGTAATAATATTGACCAAATGCATAAATGTATTGACTAATTGTCTGTTTAGATTAGCTGTAGAAGCTTCTTTTCCAATGTGGTTTACAGTATACAAGGTAAGTTTGTGAGAGAAGTTTTGTCTTGACTTACATGAACATGTTTTTCCACCTCTTTCTCAAACAAGTCTTAAATGAGCAAAGATGTAAATCAATTTTAAAAGAAATAATGTAATAAATTGGTTTAATTATTTTATAATTCTAAAATTCAAATTATTATAAAAAACATGTCTACAAAATAGAATAAAAATGTAATTAGCTTTGTTTTTATTTTTATAATTATCAGTGTTGTTAATCATGTTTTGTAGTATTGTCAACTGCTTGTGGCCAAACTTTTTGTTTTTATATATAGTACAGCGGTAAAGTATAACTTGGAGATTACAAATAAAATTCAAAACCCGACATTAGGCCACTGGATTAAGATCCAAAGCCATATAGACATGACATTCATGGGGTGGCTCTGGTAAGAGCACAAATTCCTCAGCTAGTTGTTGAGCTGCCTTAGCTAAAAAATCAACACATTGAATAGGGTCTTTGGACATGTAACGAAGCTCAATATCCCAGTCGGAATATAACAAGTCCTTGACAGCATTGATCTCTAACCATAGCGGGCGGTGTATATCCCCATCTCTCATTACAAGATGATACGTTTCAAGGGAATTCGTATAGGCCACAACCTTGCAAAAGTTCTGTTGCTTACAAATCTGGAGACCAATTAAAAGGGCAAACAGTTCAGCCGTAGTAGATGGAACGAAGCCCAACTTCCGTTGGAATCCTAGGACCCAGTGTCCCCATTTGTCTCATATCAGTTCCCCACAAGCTGCAGAAACCTTGATGGTTGACGGATCCGTTTGTATCAAGGCGAACATCTCCCTCAGGTGGTGGGTGCCACATCGCGTCTTCATCACCATTGAACTGGAAAATATGATGTTTGAAAGCATCGTACAAGCCGGACTCCATCATTAGATACATAACAACATGGATGATTTCACTGGTGTGTGTCCAAACTCCTTCCATAATTCCGCAACATCTGTTCTTCCATAATAACCAACAAATGAGACTGAAAGTTTTGGGCCATAGCCATTTACGAAAATGACCCATGGCCATGTTCTTAGACATGTTCTCCTTAAGCCACACCTACAAATCAGACTGAAAAAATCTAAGACGAGAGTTAGGATCAATAAAATGTAACCACACCTCACGAGCACTCTCATAATCACAAAGGATATGAAGGATACTCTCAGCTCTCTGACAATGAAAGGGGCTCTCATTACTAATAGCTAAACCTCTTATAGCTCTAAGTGAATTTGTAGGGAGTCTCTCATGAAGAACTTGCCATAAAAACATCTTGACTTTCTCTAGCACTGGCACCTTCCATACTTTTTCCATAAAGTTGGACCATTCCATTCCCGCTTAGCAAATACAAATTTATAGGCAGTATGGACACTGAAATTGCCGTCAGAAGCATTCCTCCAGCAGAAAATATCCTCACCCCCCTCATATGGTGGTTTAACCTTACTAATAATGTTAACCACCTAATGTAAGAGGAATTCACTCCACTTCTGAACATTCCACCCCCATGATCCAGAACATAATCGTGGACTTTCGCACATGGGTCCAAACGGTGAATATTGTTATTCACAAAATGGATGAGAGGCTCATTAATTGGAGACCAGAGATCCCACCACATATTACATGTGCTTCTACTTTTCAATTTTCTCCCTATACCCTTATAAAATCTCCCCTAAACAGCAGTAATGCTACGCTAGACATTAGAGGAGTTCATCTTCCGATAGACAATTGGGTAGTCACATTCTCCACATTCATACTTTCCTTTAAGGCATTACACCCAAAGAGCGTCAGGCTTGGTGAGCAGACCCCATCATAACTTCATAATGAAAGCAATGTTTTGGCTCTGCAAATCTCTGATGCCTAAACCACCATAATCCTTATCATGTTTAATCTGGTCCCATGCAATGAGATGTATTTTCCTATCGTCTCGACCTTGATTCCATAGGAAACTATGACTTATCTTTTCTAATTCCTTAAGGATTCCCTTAGGAAGCAACATGGTTTGCATTTGGTAGCTAGGTAAGGCTGAGAGGACAGCTTTAATCAACACCATTCTCCCCGCCATAGTGAGAAATCTGCCTTTCCAGTTTGCAAGATGCTTTTGAGCTTTTTGAATGATGGGATAGTAAGTGATCTTGGTGACTCTATTATGCAATAGAGGTACACCCAAATATTTTCCCAGGTCTCCTGTAATCCCAATGCCTAATCCTTGGCACAATTCTAAAGCCCATTTAAAATTAACATTTCTAGAGAAAAAAGCCTTAAACTTAGCCAAATTAACTTTATGGCCCGAGACCTGACAAAAAGCACTTATGATATTCCTCATTAACTTGATCTGGGTAGTGGTAGCTTCCCCAAATAGAAGAAGATCATCAGCAAAGAATAGGTGGTATATTGGGGGAGTATGCCGGTTAAATCTGAGCCCTTTCCATTGCCCATGATTAACTTCTTTGCTAATCAGTTGTCCAAATCTCTCCATATAGAGGATGAAAAGATAAGGACTGAGAGGATCACCCTGACGAACTCCACCTATAGGATGAAAAGTGGAGGATTCAACCCCGTTCCATCTAACCTCTATGGATGCTGAAGAAATACAGGCCATGATAAGACTCACCATTTCTTCCTGTATCCCAACCTTAACTAATGTAGAGCAAACAAATCCCCAGTCCAATCTATCAAATGCTTTTTCCATGTCCATTTTAATTGCAACAAAACCTTTTTTCGTTCATTTGCATTGCATGGTATGAATAGCCTCCTGGGCAATGATGATATTATCACTGCTTTATCGCCCGGTAATGAAGCTACACTGTTGCGGTTGGATCAGGTAAGTCATCGCACCCTTCAATCTCTCTGCAATGACTTTGGTAATAATCTTGAAAATAACATTTTAGAGAGAGATAAGGTAAAAGTCTTTCAAATTCACAGGATGATTAATTTTAGGAATAAGGATAAGATGAGTATGATTGATATCCCTAACCTTCTCTAGGTCCTGCCAAATTTCCCAAATGAGGGTACAGACTCTATTTCCAACAATATTCCATTGGAATTGAAAAAAGTGAGCTTGTAATCCATCCGGCCCTAGGGCCTTGAGAGCTCCTATCATAAAAGCAGGATTCTTAATTTCAATATCCGTCACCCCTTATGAATAGTTTCAGCATCCTGGCTCTTAAGAAATGAAAACTCCGCAAACCAGTTAGAAGAGTCATGTAAACTATCATCACTAGTGTACAGGTCTTTGAAGAGCTCCCCTACTAGTTCACTTAGCTTTTTTGGGTCGGAAATCCAATTTCCATTGTTGTCTTGAAGGGCTTCAATCCTTTGCTTTTTCCTTTGAATTGTAGTGGAGGAATAGAAAAATCTAGTATTCTTATCCCCCAAGCAAGCCGCCTACATCTAGCTTTCTGGTACCAAATAAGCTCCTCCTGTGCATTCAATTTACTATATTCTTTCCAAAATTTTTTCTCAAGCTTGTGTAGGCCATTATCTGTGTTATTTTGCCTAGCTCTATCTATACCTTCTAATCACTTGAGGAGATTCATTCTCTTCTTGGGAATGTTACCAAGAACAGTTGAATTCCATTTAGTAGCTTCAATATCAATCTCTCGCTTCCCTTCAAGCCAACCCTCATTATCCCAAGCTTGACTCACGACGTTTGAGAAACTATCTTCCAATGTCCACACAGCATTATATTTGAAATGACGCCTCTATCTGCTACGGGCATCCGATTTATACTAAAGCTTATGGAAAACTTTATAATAAGGATGGCCTAATTCCCAAGTCAAGTTCCCAAAACCCAGTCCAAACATTCCTTCACTCCATTTTTTCCCATGTGAAGTATTCCCCCACAAAAGGAATTTCCAATAAATCCGAACCTTTGATGCAATCTACAAATTGCTTCATAGCCCGAATTGTAGGACAACGACCCCCTATCTTATCAGCTGGTTCCATGAACATATTAAACTCCCCAAGAACCAGCCATGACATCCCAATACTACTGGCATGGACTATAGAGAATGCCACAAACCCTCCCTTTTATTAACGACCGGCTCACCATATACTACAGTGACAAGAAAAGTGTCATTATTTTTCTTGTCAATGACTCTACAGTTAACAAGTTGGGTAGTAGAAAAACTATAGTCCACCTGCGAGTTAATATCATTCCACAAAATCCAAATACCCCCCGTGAAACCGGAAGCTTCAAGTCTAATCCAATTACTGAACCCAAATTTTTGAGTTACCCTGTCTGCCCTATCTCTACTAATCCGGGTTTCAAGAAGACACAAAATATCTATTGCGTTTTCTTTCACCAAGGCTTTTATGGTAGTGGGAAAATATCTACCCCCAGCCCTTCTACAATTCCATGAAGCAATTATCATATTAACAAAAATAATTAAGAAAAGTAAGATAACTTACTCGACATTGTGTTCCTCTCTATCCCATAGAGCTAGATTGGTGGTAACATGAGTTTCCAACTCACATGCCTCAGCAATCATAAAATTATCCCCAATATCATCATCCAAGGTCATGGAATTTGAGGGCATGAAAGAAGTGGCACAGTCCACATGTTTACTTTGTTCACACTTCTCTTTTATAAATGCATCGCCCTCTTACGCATTTATGAGAATTGGCCCTTCCAACAATAAAACATTGTTATTTTGGTCACAAGGAACGTAATTTTATTATGGATGGAAGAAGCAATTTGAGATGAGCCCATTTGACTAATACTACCATCTACAACTACATGTTCTCTATGGCCTATTACACTTTTGGAAGGCTCATCAGGTTTGATCCCCTTATCCTTCTTTATTCCACCACCCTCATTTAATTTTTTGATGAATTGGGCTTTCCCACATAAGTGAGGCCCATTTGACTTGTGACCATCACCCCCAGCTCCTCTTGATTGAGTCATTTGCTTCCCTGACTTACGCAAGTCCCTAGCCATATGATGGATTTGACTCCCTAGTACGGAACTCTTCCTTTTCCCTTCACCGCCAATTCGACATCCTTGTGTTTCGGGCACATCACTGTCAAGTTTGGAGTTTGTGCTAATCGGGCATCCCAGCTTCGACTCATCCTCCTTGAGATCAGCCAAAGCTTTGAACCTCGAGTCCCCTGTTCCTAAAATAGATATCCTACTGTGAGCTTACACCGAAGCACCGACTTGTGATCCTGTTCCTGGCTGCACCGAAGCACCCACCAGATGGTTTATCCTTAATGATCGAGCGCGAATTGCGCTACCGACTAGCATCCATGGCCCAAAGTTTTCATCGGCCTTGATCGACTTTAACTCCGACGACAGCGTCATTACCACCAGCGGTTCCACCTGAGTTTGCTCTACCCTTTTCTTGTTAGTTTCAACATAGGTCCACTGACAATCATCCTTCTGGTGGCCATATCGGCCACATGCAAAACATATCAACCCTAAACCTTCATACTCCACTTGATAAGCCAAGTGAACCACCATTACTCGAGACACCAGCCTCTTTTGAAGATCAAGCTCAACACACACTCGAGCATACTTGCCCCTCTCAATCTTTGCAGTTGCAGACTGGCTATTCGATGGAGTAAGCATGTCAATTTTTATTGTCCTCCCAATCCTATTTCCTAGTCTTGTAATGAACTCTGTGTTGTAGCATTGCATAGGTATGTTGGGGATTCTAACCCAGGTAATTATCCTACCTATAAGGTTGTTAAAGGGATTGAAATTTGGGGATCATTTTTGAACCAAAATAGTGTGTTGTTGCACAACCCAAGGACCTCCATAGAGCATTCTCTGATATAAATGTGCCCACCCATCTTTTTGAAGAAATCGAACAATGAAGTAGTTATTGGGAAAATCCACTAGATCAAAATCTGGTGATTCCATATCTGGCAGAGGTGGGTTTTCAAAGTATATACATTATAACGTTTACCTAACACAGTGATAATCAAGGAGGTGTTCCAAGGTTTACACCACTCATTGTATTCTTCTGCTGTGACTGGCACTACAGGATAATGTTGCATGAGCACACGAACTTCCTCAGTGAGTTTCAGCATCTCCCATTCCTTATTAAGGACGTCAGATAACAGTTCTTCATCCTCTATATTACTACACCTATTTTTTATCCCATTAAAATCAATAAGAGAATCCTTATAGGATAGAAGAGGTGCTGCAGTCGGATTCTGTATCTGGGTTCTAGGGTCGTGTTCCATGGAGCCAATCTCCTAAGATATATTCAACTAAAGCGCTTCATTAGACATATGTGTGTCCATGATTTCCTGTGAAGAATCATTTTTCTTTTGTTTTTTACTGCCACTAGTTGGGATTTCGGAAGGCTGATCCGGCGATAGTTTCCGGTAATGCTGGTTACCCATACCAGAGGAGAAGAAATATACACGCTATTCAAGAGAGAGCATTGAAAACCACTCAGAGCTTTTTTGCTTATGGCCAAACTTTAAGTGTTAACCTATATTTGTTTTTGCATACATATCAAACAAGAATGTATAGGGGCTTAATGGTCACATACTTTTTATACCTTCAAAGAGTTGGGGGGTTCAAACCCTCCCTAACTCCCTCCAACAGCTATGGCACAATTTGGCCAAAAAAACAACTTGGCCCAAAAATAACCCGTTGGCCCCAAAGCTTCGACAGCCAGAACCCCTACTGGCAACAGGTGGCTGTTGGCTCTAGCAAGGGAATTTACCCTTTTTTTAAAAAAAAAGTTATGGGCATGTTAGTAAAAGGATAACATTTTAAAATCTCATATTCCTACCCAAGACTTATTTGCCCTTTGTATTTCTTAACCAACTTTTTAGGGTTTTATAAATACAAGTCATATTTAAGTGGAATTCCCTATTATCTATCTATTATCTATACAATCCTAACCGCCTTTTATTTTCTCCTTATTTTATCTATATATATATTCTTAAATTTTTCTAAATATCAAATAAAAATCTTATACTACATATTTAGTCTAATAAAAATATATGAATACTGAATCTCAAATAAATCTCATGACTCCTGAGATATGTGACCACTATCCTACTATCAGTAACTTCCTTGTAATTGTTCTTCTAAATATAAAAATATACTTTAAGAATAGGGGTGCATTTGGGATAGCTTTTACAACCCCAAACTCATGATCCAAGCCCCAAAAGTAAGATTGGGTGGTTTTTGAAATATTGGGTGTGTTTGGTTTAGCTTTTTGCTAATTGAGCTTTTAGAAGAAGAAAAAAAAAGGCCACTTTTTCACTATCATGATGGATAAGTCAGAAGTTTTGAGCGATTGAGGAAGAGAGAAAAAAAGAGATGGAAAAGGGGGTCACTTGGCAATTGAGAGAGAGAGACAAAAAGAGAGAGGAAAAAGGGGAGGGTGAAGTGAGAGAGAGGGAGAATATTTATACTATGTATTACTAATTTGGACAGAGTGAGAAATCTAAATAAATTATTTAGGAAATATTCAACAAATACCCTACTTATTACTTTAATGTACATATTATAAACTCAAATATACATATTTATCGATGACTTTGCTTGAGAAATTCAAAAAAAGATATTAGACCGCCGAAGCTCTGACGACCAGTCACCGACAAGGTCACCAAAGCTTCGGTGATGAAGGGGTTTGAGGATTTTTTACAAAATTAAGGGTAATTAGATAATTTCCCACATTTGACATCATTTTAAAATTCCAAATCAATCTTTTTGGAATTATTGAAATTTAGCATATTTATTTGTCTTTTCTCAATTTTGACGGTATTTTTTATCTTTCTCCCCAAAATTAATGGGAAATTCCATAATAAAGAACTTAAAAAATCCTAAAAGACAAAAAAGTGTTTCGAATATTCATAATTCTATAGAGATGCCAGGCTCAATTTGTCTTTTTTGAAATTAAAAAGAAATGACCAAATTACCCTTACATATATTTTTTTTAAAAAAATATTATCCCCACTTGAGCTCTAGTGGCTGCTGACCACCCTTACTGGCGGTCGGAGCTCCGTTGGATAGCTCGTCGTCAAAGTTTTGGGCGCTGAATGTTCAGCTGGGAATTAATATTCTCAAAGTGGTGGGGTATGGTTCAAACCTCCGCCACTTAGTTTGCCCAAAAGGTTGTTGCATTGATCTATCAATGGTTTTCAATATATTATACGCAAACGAGTGTGTGTGTGTGTGTGTGTGTGTGTGTGTGTGTGTGTGTGTGTGTGTGTGTGTGTGTGTGTGTGTGTGTGTGTGTGTGTGTGTGTGTGTGTGTGTGTGTGTGTGTGTGTGTGTGTGTGTGTGTGTGTGTGTGTGTGTGTGTGTGTGTGTGTGTGTGTGTGTGTGTGTGTTAACTTTTGATCTTTATGCCAAGCCCTTCACAAGTTTTATTAAGGAATTCACAATATTTCATTAGATTTTAAAAACTTTTGATCACCAAGTAAAAAAATTCACACACTCAGTTCATTTACAAATTTTGTTAAAGAATTCACAATATTTCATTAGGTTTTAACAACTTTTTTTTAGCAAGTAAAAAATTCACACTATCAAATTATTTACAAGTTTTGTTAAGGAATTTACAACATTTGATTAGTTTTTCACAACTTTCATTTATCAAGTAAAAATTTCACACCATCAAGTCATTCACAAGTTTTGTTAAGGAATTTACGACATTTTATTAGATTTTAACAACTTTTGTTTCCTCAGCAAATTCACACCATCAAGTTATTTATAAGTTTTATTAAGGAATTCACGACATTTCATTAGGCTTTAATAACTTTTTTTACCAAGTAAAAAATTCACACCTTCAGGTTATTCACAAGTTTTGTTAAGGAATTCATAACATTTCATTAGGTTTTGACAACTTTCATTTATCAAGTAAAAACTTCACACCATCAAGTCATTCGCAAGTTTTGTTACGAAATTCATAACATTTTATTAGGTTTTAACAACTTTTGTTTCCTTAAAAAAAATTCACAACATTAGGTTATTAACAAGTTCTGTTAAGGAATTTACGACATTTCCTTAGGTTTTAAAACCTTTCGTTTTTCCAAAAAAAATTTCGCACTATCAAGTCATTTTACAAGTTTTATTAAGGAATTTATGACATTTTATTAGGTTTTAACAACTTTTATTTTCTCATAAAAAATTTCACGCCATCAAGTTATTCACACGTTTTGTTAAGGAATTCACGACATTTCATTAAGTTTTAAAACCTTTCATTTTGCCAAAAGAAATTTGCACTATCAGATCATTCAAAAGTTTTGTTAAGGAATTCATGATATTTCATTAGGTTTTGACAATTTTTGTTCTCTCAGAAGAAAATTCATGCTACTAGATTATTCACAAGTTTTGTTAGGAAATTCATGACATTTCATTAGGTTTTAATAATTTTCGTTTTCTCAGAAAAAAATTCACGCTACCAGGTTATTCGCAAATTTTATTAAGGATTTTACCAGATTTTATTAGGTTTTAACAACTTATGAATTTTTTTTATGGGAAAACTAAAGTTGTTAAAATTTAGTGAAATGTCATAAATTCCATAACAAAATTTGTGAATGATCTGATAGTGTGACTTTTTTTTCTGGGGAAACTAAAGTTGTTAAAACCTAATAAAATGTTGTGAATTGCTTAATTAAACTTATGAATGACCTGATTGCGTGATTTTTTTTTTTTGAGAAAATAAAAGTTATTAAAACCTAATAAAATGTTGTAAATTCCTTAACAAAAGTTGTGAATGATCTAATGATGTGAATTTTTTACTTGATAAACGAAAATTATTAAAACCTAATAAAATATCATGAATTCATTAATAAAACTTATATAAAAGCTTGTATTAAAAATCAAAAGTTAATACATACATACATACATACATATATATATATATATATATTTGTATATAATATATTGAAAGCTATTGGTGGCCTAATAGCCACCAACCTTTTGGGCAAACTAAGTGGTGGGAGTACCGTTTTAGGAATATTAATTCCCGACGGAATATTCCGCTCGGAGCTCCTTCGACCGGCCTCCCACCGTAGCTCTGATCGTTGGCAGGGGTGGTCACTAGGTGGCAGGTGGGGGTAATATTTTTTAAAGTGTGAATATATATATATTTATATAAGGGTAGTTTGCTCATTTTATTTTAATTTAAAAAACAAATTAAACCTAACATTTTTTTTAGGATTTTGAGTATTCAAAACACTTTTTAATTTTTTATGACTTTTAAATTTCTTTATTAGGGATTTTTCCAAAATTAATTATATACTATATAGTTATTCATCGTTATTTTTTCTTACAACACAAGGGTTTGAAATTATAACGATTAAAATGAAAATTTGATCAACCGGTATGCGCCAAGGCAAATTTATATTTGCTCTCGGGGGAGGATACTCTCATTATCCTCTTTCTTATCATCTTCTCATCATCTCATCTTTACCTTTAAATCATTATGATTTAGATTTCATATTTTATAAAAATATTATTATAATATTTTATAAATTAAAATTTATTTATTTTGCATGAATTGCAATTATTAATAGTATATATTAGATTTTAAGAGTTTAAATTTATTTGGTTATGTTTATAAAAATAATTTTATAAAAGATTGAATCTAAACCATATATTATTTTAATCTAATAAAAGATATGAGATGATGATAAAAAAATAAGAAAGAGGAGAATGAGTGAAACAAACCACCCTACTCTCATGGGTTAGAATTGGCTTCTCCCTCGCGCTCTCCCCCGCTCTTCCACCTTCTCTTTTCCACTCTGTAAATTCAAACCCTCAAAGATTCTGACGATCTTCCCACAGAGGCTCTGGGAACACCAACTTTGTTCCATTTATCTCTGGAAGACCAGAAACCCCAAATTTCCTTCCGCCTCCTACTCCGGCTCTCCAATCCTCATCATCTTCATCGGTCCGCTCCTATCGGCGTTGAAATCTCTCCCTTCCGTCGCACAAGTCTTCTACCCTCTACTCCAATCGGCATAATCACAACATTTGGTTTGTAGGTATGTTAGTCCGTACCTCATTTTATCTGCTATTTAGAATGTTATTGAGATATCATGCGTTGCGATTAATTCATAATGTATTCTTCGGGGTTTATAAAAAATGCATATTGGACTTTGAATGCTCCAGCTTCAGGGGTGTTTCTTGCAATGGGTATGGGTCTGATAGTCTGAACACTTGGTCCGGATTGTTATAAATGATTATCTTGGTATCTTCAAGTTTTAATACCGGAGTTGGGTCCGTGTGGTATTCTTCTGAGTTAAAATATATCTTTAAAATTTGAGTTTGTTTTTCCCCCTTCCTGCGATGATCAGACCAATTATAGTGGTGGATATTAAGTTCTTGGTTTGGTTCCCGTTCAATGGAGACTAGTTTTGGACAGGTTTGAGATATATAGGCTAGTGGCAAGTGTTTTATTTTGTTTCCTTCCTTGGTTACATTGTTTTTTTTTATGGATACAAGTTCTAACCTTGATTATGTTTGCTTTCTAACTGTAGATTGCCGGGGAAAGAAGATGAAAGTTAAGGTCTTGCGTATCCTTGCCAAAATGCTAGTCTTATTATTACTTTTTGTTGTGTTCATTTTTTCTGTTTTTATATGTTCATCTTTTAATTGCGAATTTTAGTAGTCTTGTTTCCTCTTTGGGATGTTTCATAGTTGCGAGAGTGATTTTACTCTGCTTCTAGAATGAAACGTTGAAATTACAGACAGAGAATGATTTGTTTAAAGCTTTCCCACTCACCTTGACCATCATAGAGAAATAAAAAGTATAGTGGCGTATCTGACATCCTCTGCTGGATGCTAAATTTAGATCGTTCACTAATGCTGTCCCAGGTAAAGTTGGAATTTTAAATATGTTTGAGGGAACCCTGGGATTTGTAAAATGACCACCTTTTAGAACTAGATACCTGATAAAAGCATATCAAAAGCTGCATCTGGAACTTTTTAAATTGAGATTATCATGCTGTTTCGAACAACTATAAAGGTTTCAGTGTAATTAGTTTTGAAATTCTTATATTGGGTTGTTGTAGAATTTCCATGTTTGTTTTGGTGTTTCACTATAAAAACTTTTGTTGCAAGTATATCAAGTATTTTGCAGAATGTTTTGCTTGACTCAGTTTCCTGTTTGGATTTCCCCCGGGCTTCCAAAAAGAGTATGATTTGAAGATCTGTTATGTGAAATTTTAGCTTTTAATTTGTCATACGTTCACATTCTTGCCCTTGTGTTGATTATAGATGGCATGCTGTTGCATCATGGACTTGGGATGCTCAGGATGAAACATGCGGGATTTGTAGGATGGCCTTTGATGGCTGTTGCCCAGACTGTAAACATCCTGGGGATGACTGCCCTTTGAGTAAGTTATGGCTGATATCACATATGTCGCTACTTTCATACTCAAGCTAAAATTACGGTGGAATTCCTTAAATTTGAATCTTCAGTAGCTGGTTATTTGATTCTCTGGGTGACCACCTTGATCTTTTCTCACTTTGAATACAACTGCCAAAAAAAAAAGTAGGGAAAATTACACCTAGGTCCCAATCAAGAAAATTAATTACCCACAGGTCCCAACGACTTGTAAATGCTGAAGTTTGACTTGTAAATGGGACTAAGAAAATAATTAATTTCTTTATTTGGGACGTAATTGTGATTCTCCCAAAAAAGTATCTGTAGAATAAAATGCTACTTGCGTTCTCCTCCTCCTCAAACTTCACTCCAAACGAGAGGCACTTGGTTGTTGTTTTTCTAGCTGTATCTCTCCTTTGTGTTAGTATGTACTTGGTTGGGAGCATCAAAAGGAAAGGTATATACTTGGGTTAATGTGACTAAGAAGTCGCCAATGAGGATGAAGAAGAGGAGGCTCCTGCCTGATCTCTTGAACTTGACTTTGTGGTTGTGGCTGTGGGTATAGAGATACCTGTGGTGCAACGGAGCTGTAGTCAAGTCCTTCTGAAAGGGTAGTGAAGTGTTGACTTTCAATCCTGCACACCTCCCCTTGTCAGTCTTATCAAGAGCTTAAGTATATTGCTGGTGCAGTGGTTTTATACTTATGTACTCAAGCCATATCTTGGTTTATGATGGTTTGTTTTAAGGGTGTTGCCATCTCAATGTTGGAGAAAGATTGGTCTGTTTTGCTGCACACATGATTAATATGTTTTTATCTTTATTCTTAGGTTCCTGTTGGGGATATCATGTTCTTCTTTTTTTCCTTAATTATTATTCTTTTTAAGAAAAAAGAAAGTGCTAACTGTTTCGTTTTAAATCTTGCAGTTTGGGGTGCATGCAACCATGCTTTTCATTTGCACTGTATACTGAAATGGGTGAATTCTCAGACTTCACAAGCTCATTGCCCAATGTGCCGTCGGGAATGGCAGTTTAAAGGATGAGATAATGCCTTATACAGTTTGAACTCTCTCTCTCTCTCTCCAGCCTATAGTTTTATGTGCCTGCAACATTAAAAAATGGTTATAGCACCCATTGTTGGAGAACAATATTGAATGAGTGAGACCAAGTGTAACTTTGAATAGTTCAAGGATTTTTTTTTCCTTTTGGTGAAAAGTAGTTTTAGGATTCTAAATTGAGTGATATTTGTTGTTTGTGATAGCAAAGGTAGAAGAACTTGTATTCTCCAAAGGCTAGCTTCAATCGAATGATGTGCTCTGTGCCTCTGGGTATTTATATATTTTTCACGTGCTATCTTGTTCATTTTTCTCCTATATCCAACATCTTGATCTAACAACTTGGTGTAATGTTATTTTATTTAGATTTAATTCTAGGTTGCAACTTACAACCATAAGAGAGAGTTTGGTTTCGTTTGTTATAATCCATTGAGCAAAGATGCAAAAACGGCCATGGTCTTTTCCTAAAAGAGAACCGGGCAGCATAAATAATTTTTTGGTGCAAAAATATCTAGAAACTTTTCCAAACAAACCAAAAATGCCATCTCCATTAAATATCTCAAAGGCAATTACTTTTCTTTTTATGGGTCCCATTTATAGTGTCCATGTGACCATCATTGTATGCCAATTCACTTCACCCAACTATACAAAACCAGGCTTCTTGAACCCGGACCGGCCCGGAAACCGGTGAATCAGCCGGTAAATCGGTCCGGTCCGGGTTCATATTTTTAAAATTTTTTCTTTTAAAATTTCATACTATAAGTCTAAAATTTTCAATTTGGATCCGGTTTAGCTTTGATTTGACCCACTGACCCTTAACCCAGTACCCCGACCGGTTCAATGCCCGGTCCGAGTTTTAATACGTTGTACAAAACACCTCGTCATCAAGCAATTAAAAATGGTTCTCCTCTTCCAACTCCCTACAACCTTCTTCTGCAACTCCACGCCTTCAGTGACCATTCTTTCTCATCAATTATCACCCACCTCTAGAAGGTCATCATATCCATCTCCATGCCATCGTCATTTATGTCTACCCCTCCATCTCCTGGGTTCTTGTTTCTGCTTATTCCAACAAGCAATGCTTGGGTATGGTGCTTCTTCAGCCACTGTCGCTACCTCCCTCGCCCCAACCCCTACCCTGTGTGAATGGTCCCATTCTAAGTACTTCGCTTTACACCCTTTTCTTGCCACCTGAATGCATATTATTTCATTTCAAACTTAGCATTCAAGAATGGAGGGGGGGGGGGGGGGTGTTTGTAATTTGGCCTTAAAGTTTACATCTTTTTCTATTTTTGTTTTCCTTATTTGCCTCTTAAGCTTTTATCCGGCTTTATTGTTTTTCAATGATTTTGGTCTTCTGAGTATGTTCACAACCTAGACAGGAAAGGGGTTTTTTCGGAGAATCTGGTTCCGCGAATCATCTCTACATAGGCGATATTTAATTCACCTCCTAAATGGGAAAGTGATTTTTTGGGAGATGATCTTGAAGATTCAGTTTAATAACCCCATCGTGGGCTTTTTTGGGTATGATTTTCTGGATTTTTTAGGTTTGATTCATGTTTCCAGTGGAAGGACGAAGACACAATGGAAGCCGACAATGATGATGGTGACGCTCTGGTGGTGGGAAGGGCTATGGTAATGGAGGAGAAAGAATTTTTGTAATTGTTATATTTTTTGTCCAACCAAGATATTATTATGCCCCATAAGCATTTTCAGTCAAAATTTTCTCTCTAAACAGTCAACGTTAGTCAAATAAACGGTCATGGTATTTTTGAGCCCGTTTTAAAATCTTGATGAACTCTTAAAGTTGCATGTTTATCTTCTAAAATGCTAAATCAACTCTCTGCTGTTGCTAATCCAAATGGACTATTAGGGTCTGTTTGGTGTGAGGGATTTGGAGGGGAAGGGAGTGGAAGAAAAATTTTTATGAGTTGGATTTTAAAAGATTAAAGAAGTGGGGTGATAAAATTTTAATAAAGAGAACATATAAGATAAAATAATAAGACAAATTAATTAAAAATTTTTAATCCCACTTCTCTAATTTTTTTTAAATTCAACTCAAAAAAATTTTCCCTCCGTCCACTTTCCCTCCCCTCCCCTCGTACCAAACAAGCCCTTAAAGTTGCATCTCAACCCATTATGAACTCTTTTTTTTTTTTTTTTTTGAATACATAAGGCCAAGTATAACTTGGAGGAGTTTGAAATACTACATTACATCTCAAAAAGTTACATGAGATCAACCATCATAAACTCTCCACAACCAGGGTGCCTAATCGGCAAAATCACCAGCTCACCCAGTATATGATAGGCATCCCTCGCTAGATAATCAGCACACCGGACTGCCTGTCGTGGAACATATCTCAATTCAATATCCCAATCTGAGCAAAGCAAAGCGCGAACTTCTTCAATTTCCATATGAAGAGGATGAGACTGGCCACCCTTCCGCATTACTAATTGGTAGGCTTCCAAAGAGTCTGTATATGCCCTAACCTTGTGAAGATTGAGCTGTTTACATAGACTTAAGCCAGTCAGTATTCCCATCAATTCTGCTCCTGTCGAGGGAAGATTTCCCAATTTGCGTTGAAAACCCGCAACCCAGTCGCCGTCCGCATCTCGTACTAATCCTCCACATGCGGCTATTCCTGGTACCCGAACAGATCCATCAGTGTCAAGACGAACATACCCCACCGGTGGTCGATGCCATCTAGATTCTCCGTCCCCATCCATGTGAAGTCGCTGTGTGTCGAGTTTGGCCATTACACTGCTATCCAGTAGATGAAAGATTCCCTGGTGTACAACTTCCTGTGCCTGCAACCGATTTCCTTCCATGACACCCTTACACCTATTCTTCCACAATAGCCAGCAGATCGTACTGAAGAGTTTGGACCACGGCCATTTCCGGAATCGTGCAAAACCCAACCTCCGGGATAAATTCATGCTTATCCATCCCTGCAAATCAGATTGAAAAAAACTAAAACGAAAGTTAGGATGTACAAAATATAACCACACAGTCCTCGCAATCTCACAATCTCGAAGAATATGAAGGGTATTTTCTAGGGGTGTTCATCAATTTCCCGTCCCGACCTTCCCGTCCCGATCCCGAGCAAATCGGGACGGGATTTTCCCGTCCCGAAAATTTCGGGATCGGGAATGTGATTTCGGGATCGGGAAAAATTCGGGATCGGGATCGGGATCGGGAATGGGACTTCCCGATCCCGACTTTTTCCCGATCCCGAAAATATATTTATACACATATATATTTTTTAAAAATATTTAAGAAAATAAGACTAAATGTAAAATAAAATGTGAAAATCCCTAACAACCTTAAGATAATATCTATTCTTTTAGTTTATTTAGTTAATTTCATTTATTATTTATTAAATAGTTCTAATTTTTTGTTCTTGTTTTTATTCTTTTTGCAGCTGAATTGACAACTTTAAGCATGTATTTGACTAATTATATATTTATATTAGGTTTATTTGATACAATATAATATTAAACAAATTATATATTTATACTAGACTAAAGGAAACACAACAAAAAATTTAATATAGAGACTTTTTTTTTTAAAAAAAAAGAAAATCCGGGATCGGGAATTTCCCGATCCCGATCCCGAAATTTCCCGATTTTCGGGATCGGGAAATTTTCGGGATCGGGATCGGGATCGGGAATGAAAATCATTCCCGAACCCTTCTCGGGATCGGGATCGGGAATGGCATTTCCCGATCCGATCCCGATCCCGAACACCCCTAGTATTTTCTATGCTTTGACATTGGAATGGACACTCTGCACTCTGTGACAACCCTCTCTGCGCTCTAAGAACATTGGTAGGAAGCCTTTCATGACTCATTTGCCACAAGAAAAACTTCACTTTTTCCGGGACCGGTATCTTCCACACCTGTTGCCATTGGATATCAACCCTCTGTTCTCGTTGCTTTGAAAGCAATTGATAGGCAGTTCGGACACTAAAATTCCCGTCTGAAGACATTCTCCAATAAAAGATATCAGCATCATTCCCACATGGTGGATTAGTTTGAGAAATAACACTTATCACCCATTGTGGAAGAAACTGGCTCCATTTCAGCAGGTCCCAGCTACCGTCCGCCAACACAAAGTCCCTAACTTTAGCTCCTGGGTTGAGAACATGAAGATTTCTCTCAACCAGTTGTATTAGAGGGACCTCAAATGGAGACCATAGATCCCACCAAACATTAGTAGATCGGCCATCCTTTAGTTTCCGACCTACACCCCTATAGAATCTCTCCCACACCGATGTAATACTGCGCCATACTCTGGATGATTTGTGCTTACCATACACCATGGGGTATAACTCATCTCCACACCCATACTTCCCTTTAAGACATTTCACCCAGAGCGTGTCAGGCTTAGTCAACAATCCCCAGCACAGTTTCATAATAAAGGCCACATTCTGATTATGCAGATCCTTAATTCCCAGACCCCCGTTCTCTTTTCCTTGCTTAACTTGGTCCCAGGAAATTAGGTGCATCTTCTTACCCCTATCGTCTTGATTCCATAGGAAGGATCGACTCACCTTTTCTAACTCCTGTAAAACCCCTTTAGGGAGCAGAGAAGTTTGCATATGATAAGCAGGCAATGCTGCTAGAACTGACTTAATTAACACTGTTCTCCCTGCCATAGTGAGAAGCCTACTCTTCCAACCTGCCAACCTTGTACGGGCTTTCTGTATAATAGGGAGAAAAAGGAGCCTAGTTGCACGACCGTGAAGGAGAGGAACCCCAAGATACTTCCCTAAATTCCCCGTAATCCCAATCCCCAGCTCCTCACTTAATTCTAATGCTCTATTAAAATTGACATTTCGAGAGAAGAAAGCTTTTGATTTAGCCAAGTTAACTCTATGTCCTGAAACCGCGCAAAATTCTTGCATCATATCTTTCATCACCTTGATTTGGTTGGAGGATGCCTCTCCAAATAGAAGCAAATCATCAGCATAAAAAAGGTGGGATATGATAGGGGAACTTCGATTGAATTTCATTCCCTTCCAAGACCCTTCCTGTATCTCTCTATTTACCCGGTGTCCTAACCGTTCCATACAAAGGACGAATAAATAAGGACTTAAAGGGTCGCCCTGATGAAGACCACGAGTCGGCAAGAAAGAGGATGTTGGAACCCCATTCCAAAGGACTTTCATTGATACCGATGAGGTACATTCCATTATGATATCCAAAATTTGATCCCTTATCCCAAGCCTAACCAAAGTATCTCTCAAAAATCCCCAGTCTAGACGGTCAAAAGCTTTTTCCATGTCAACCTTGACAACCACATGCCCTTTTTTCTTTCTTCGCTCTCTCATCGAGTGAATAGCCTCTTGGGCAATGATAATATTATCACTACTCTGTCTCCCCTCTATAAAACTGCATTGCTGGGGATTAATCAAGTAGGACAATGCTGATTTCAATCTACTGGCTATAATCTTAGTAATGATCTTGAAGATAACATTACAAAGGGAGATTGGCCGAAAGTCTTTGACTGTCTGAGGATTATCAACTTTCGGGATGAGCACCACATTAGTTTGATTGATATCCTTCATCTTGCCAGGAACCTGCCATATCTCCCTAATATATTCACACACCTTGCTCCTAATCCGTTCCCACTGAGTGTGGAAAAAATGGGCATGAAGACCATCCGGGCCTGGGGCTTTGAAGGCTCCAATCATGAAAGCCACATTTTTAATCTCAATATCATTGACCTCCTTATGGATCAGAAAGTCGTCGTGTTGAGTCAAAGGAGGGAAATCTGCAGGCCAATCCGCTAGTTGAAGAACCTGGGCATCTCTGGAATATAAGTCCCTGAAAAAACTCCCTACCATATTCCTCAACCTTTCAGAGTCAGTAATCCAATTCCCAGAGTCATCTTGAAGTGCTTGAATTTGTTGAGCTTTCCTCTTAATAACTGTGGACGCGTGAAAGAATCTAGTATTCCTATCACCCCAATCCAGCCAACGGCTTCTAGATTTTTGGTACCAGATCAATTCTTCTTGCGCGCTCAGTTTACTGTATTCTTGCCAAAGTTTCTTTTCCAACTTGAACAATCCATTTGAAATATTGTTCCTTCGAGCTCGATCGATTCCTTCCAACCTTTTGAGAATATTCCGTTTTTTCCTCGGGATACTACCAATAGATTCAGCATTCCAAGCCATAGCTTCTTTCTCAAAATTTTCTACCCCCCTACACCAGTCCTTATTTTCCCAGGATCTAGTGACTATGGCAGGAAAATTTTCTTCTATTTTCCACGCAGCCTGATATTTAAAAGAATGCTGGTTCTCGCCGTTAGACCGGTGATCTTCATCAGAAACCACCAGGATCCTGTGGTCAGATTTAAAGCGAAGGCCATGAAAAACTCTGCTATTTGGATTACCTAACTCCCATCTGAGGTTCCCAAACACCCAATCCAGTCTTTCTTTCACCCCTCGTTTCTCCCAGGTAAATCTTTCCTCAACATACGGAATTTCGAGGAGATGAGTTTGCCTAATACACTCCGAGAATTGATCCATAGCTCACACCTACGGGTCAGAACCCCCTATTTTGTCAGCTGGTACAAGAAATGAATTAAAGTCACCTAACACAAGCCAGGGTTCATCCGTGCTCAGAGCAATATCCTCCAGGGACCTCCAAAGGGTCTCTCTTCTATTAGCCATGGTTTCCCCATAAACAAACGTTGCAACGAAAGAGACATTCTTCACCTTATCTACCATCTTACAGTGAATTAACTGGGTATTTGATAGGAGGTACTCCACTTGAGTTTTAGTTTCATCCCACAAAATCCAAATGCCACCCACGTAGCCCGACGCTTCAAGCCTAAGCCAATTAGTGAAACCCAACTTCCTAATGACACTATCAGCCCTAAAATCACTAATTCTAGTTTCAATTAAACACAAAACATCAATTCTATATTTTTGTACTATATTCTTGACAGTGCGAGGAAAAACTCTATTCCCCGCACCCCTGCAATTCCATGAAGCAATAATCATATTTACAGATTAAAAGAAAGAACCCTAGAAACTTACTCATTACCCGAGTGCCTACAAGCCAATGCCGCAGACATCTCCATACCATATGCCTCCACATCCTGTACCTCGGCAGTCATAAAATCATCTCCAATGTCATCTTCCAATAGCGTAGCATCATGTGAAATTCCCGGTAAATCCATTGGCCTATGTATGCTTTGTTCAAATTTTTCTTTAAGAAAAGCATCTTGGTCATATTCATGACTCTTTTTCGGCCCTTCTAAAAGTAGCACACCCGTCCCTTGTGATCCCTCCTCATATGGTGAGGAGAAAATCTGATTGGACTTTGCTTGATTTATATTTCCCCCCACTAGCACGTGTGTTCTGCGGCTCAGAGCTGATTTATGAGGCCCAACCGAATTTTCCTTGGTCCCATGTGCTTTGATGTTACCCCTTTCCTTTTCCCCATTTTGGGCTTTCCCCTTCCCTTTAGGCCCATTCGCATAATGCCCACTTTCCACCACAGTGGACTTTGTCTTTAACGCAGAATTCGCTGCTCCTTTCCTCATCATCGTGCTTCTATTTTTCCCCGACCCCAGAGCTTGGTCGGCTTCCGCGCGGCCTGCGCTATTCTGACTGTGGCCTGACCGATCTCTGACAGGAACCCATTCCCAGTGCCGGCGGTCATCATTATCCTCGAGCTCCTCCTCCTCGAGCGCAGCTAGAGCTTCAAAACGTGATGTATTCCCAATCTGGTCAGAGCTCTTCTTACTCCTAGATGTGGAACCATACTCCTCCCTAGATGCCATAGGAACCTGTTTCTTCGAAAATCGAGCTCTATTAGACCTGTTCACAATCATCCAAGCGCCGAATTTGTCCTCGGAGGCCGGTGGTGTTGATCTCGGCGGAGCTGTCGGAATAACGCTTTGGGGCGTTGGTTCATCGGGAGTAGCCGCAGCCGGTGTTCCATGAGCAACCTTCCTTTCGGTGCCCATACCTTCCGCAGGCGAAACAAATGAGGTTTAATCCCTCATATTCCACTTTATATGCTGCGTTTGCTGCAATCACTCTGGAAACTAATTTTTTCCTCAAATCAATTTCTACACAAATCCTCGCGTATTTCCCTCTTTCTACTCTGGCCGAATTTGATGGCAACTCCGATGGGGTAAGTAAATCAACTTTCATAGTTTTCCCAATCCGATTCCCAAGTCTTGTGATGAATGTCCGATTGTAACATTGCATTGGGATATTTGGTATTCTCACCCATGTCACAATTCTCCCCAGTTCATTGTTAAATGGATCAAAGTGTGGAGTCCAGCGCTGAATCAGAACCGCATGCTGTTGAACTACCCATGGCCCATCATAGAGGATTTTCTGGTAGAGAGCCGTCCAGCCATCCTTCTGAGCAAACCGCGCAATGAAATAGTTGTTAGCTAGATCAATAAGATCAAAATCCGCGGTCTTCCAAATCCGGCTTAGGTGAGTCTTCAAATTGTAGACATTGTACTTCTGTCCCAGCACTGTGATAATAAGTGCACTATTCCAGGGCTTACACCACCCACTGTATTCTTCAGCTATGACCGGAACCACCGGATGGTGTTCCATAAGTCCCTGAATTTCATTGGTAAGTTCTGGCATTTCCCACTCTTTATTGAGTATATCCGATATTAGATCCTCTTCATCCATATTTCCCCCAGTGTTGTTTATGCCATTAAACCCCATGAGGGATTCCTTATAGGAGATAGAAATCGGCACTGATTTATCCATTTCAGTTATACCAGCATGTTCCCCTTCTGCATTATCCTGTTCCATAAAATTCTGTTCTGCTGAATCGGTCCCTGGAGTAGCTTCTTCTGTCATCTCAGTATCTAGAACTGCCAGAGAAGAAGAGTCATTTTTCTTCTTTTTATTGCTTCCACTAGCAAGTAGATCAGAAGGCCGGTCCGGAGGCAATTTCCGGTGATGAGAGTCCGTCATGACGGAACAAGAGAAGTGTGCACGAGATTCAAGAGAGAGCTTTTACCAATGTCCTCGATGTTGCCTATCCTATATCCCCATTCCCATTATGAACTCTTAAAGTTGCATCTCAACCCAATATGAGGCCCACTAAGAAAAGTGATAAAGAGAAGTATCATATCTAGGCCCAAGAAGGAGAGACTCCTTACTCCTATTTTTCTTTTTTTCATAACCACCACCCCCAACCCCAAAAAAAAAAAAGAAAAAAGAAAAAATTAATGCGTATCTAATAAGTTTCCAATTATATATATTTGAAAAATATTTTCGCCCAAATATTTTAGATGGGTGTACCTTTGAGTCTTGGACCACGTATAATGCAATGGGTGTGGTGACGTAATTCTATAATATGGTTATACCAATAAGTAAATAGAAGATGAGTAGATAACGAACTTCGTTAGGATTGGTTGAAATTGCAGATCTAGTGTGAACCAACCACAACAATGACTTTGGACCAATTTGTTTTTTAAAAAAAAGTAGGACAAATGTGATAACTAAAACGAATAATGAGCACATTGATTGAAGTAGAAGTAATATCATATTTGATACCTGCTTGGCTGTTGGGTTTTTGTTGGTTGGCCTTGGCTTGCATGAAGACACTTTCCATTACTTGTGTTTAAGATGTTCCCGTCATTTTCCCACTTATATGATATGTTCCCCACATTTTTAAAACCTAATAATGATTTTATATGAATTTATGAAAATTTTTTGTGAGTTAACAAAGGTGTCCGCAAGTGGTTTTTGGCTTGAAATTAATCTTTTTGAGGATTGGAGCATTAAAAAGCAAGGTATTAAAACTCAAACCGGGCGTTGAACCGGTCGAGGTACTAGGTTAAGGGTCAGTGAGTCAGACTAGGGCCAAACCCAAGCTAAACCAAGATCAAACCGGTGAGAAATTGAAAATTTTAGACTTATAGTATTAAATTCTAAAGGAAAAATTAAAATTTTTTTTAAAATATGAACCCGGACCGGACCGGTTTACCGGCCGGTTTGCCGGTTTCCGGGCCGGGCTGGTCCGGTTCGGGTTCAAAAAGCCTGTTAACAAGTTTTTATCTTTTTTAATAAGTATGTTTTTTTATTTAAATTTTTATTCTTCTCCTTAAAAGTGTGAGGCTATCACATTAATCAACAATGACTTGTTTGTGGATAAAATGCATAGGGAACCAGAAAAGATTCAATTGGTTATTTATATATTTATTTTTTTGGCCAATGGAGGAAAAACAAGGCAAAGAAATGAGCATAGCGCTTGGTTAATGGAAAATGTCATCACGATGTCCTTAAAATGTTAAGAGTTTGTAATTTGACAAAAAAAATTTGTTGTCACTTAAATTTGTTATACTATAATTATATACTGTATGTTTTATAAATAGAAGCATAAATTTTTATAAATTATATGTTTTGATGGATGGACACTGATGGTGATGCATTATTTTTATCTTTATTAAATTAAAAGCATTTTATTTCCTTTCATAGAATGTCTTGTTATTTTACAAGTATAGCCCACATTAGATTTTATATATTTTGGGTAGCATATAGTATTTTTTTAAAAAAAAATAAATAAATTACAAACTACATAAAATGAGCACAACTTCTTGTATAGAAGAATTAGCACAATTTTTTCGTTAATCTGTATTCATATGATTGACTATCAAGGGTTTAACACAATTCTCTTCCTTCATCTAAATTTAGGTCCAACTAATCAAGCATGAGTGGTTCACGACATTGATATAGATGCATTCATGATCATACCAGTAAATTTATGATTTGTAATGAACATATTTAAATATTTAAAGAAGAGTTTATGTGAATAATGGAATAGGTTGAGGGTCTTCACTCCTCTCATGTATCCAATAAAAAATAAAAAAATAAAGAAGAGTTTATGTGACAGCTATGGAAAAGAAAAACATTTAAAAATGGTTGAATATATATAGGGAAAAAGACAGAAAAATACCATTTAAACTTCAAAATCCTGCTGACAAGAATGGTAATGAGATTGACAAGAATGATAATAAGATTGACAACGCAAATCTTTGTCAAAGGACTAATTTAGGATTTTGAAGTTCAAATGGTATTTTTCTGTCTTTTTCTCATATATATATATATATATATAAGGCCTTTTGAAGCGTAGGTGGGAAGGATAAATATATAAGATAATGTGGAATTTTAAAATTATTGAACATGATCTTTTAAGTAATAATTTATTCAAATACTATCTTTGATCCTAAATATAAGACACAGTTGACTTTTTTGAGGATATTAATGAAGCTAATTAAAGTATTTTAAATTATTTATATTTATTGTTTTTTCTCTAAACTTATTTGTCAGGTCTATAAACTAATATATAATTTGATCATATATAATATAAAATACGATTAAGGAACTTATTTAGTTTTTTTAATTTCTACAAAAAAAATTAATTAGGTTTTATATTTAGAATCAAAATTATACTTGTTAAGAAAGAGCATCTATACAATCAATCTTACCAACATCAAAAAGCCTTGTTGTTCATAAAAAAAAAAAAGGGCAAATGACATAAAAGAACTTTAAAATTATAGAATCCTAAATCATACTTGTTACCAAGAATTAATAAAAGAATAATAAGCCTTCATAAGTAATTCACAACCTATTTTTTGGGAAATATCTAACTTAGGATTTTGTAATTTCAAAGTTTTTTAATCATTTTTCCTAAAAAAATATTGTTGATAATTGATTTTTTTTTGGAAAAATGACAGAAAAATAATTTTGAAATTTTAAAATTTTAAATTAGATATTTCCCCAAAAAAAAAGGTTGTGAATTACTTATCAAGTTTCATAATTTCTTTATCAACTTTTAATAATAAGCCTGGTTGTGGATTTTATAATTTCAAAAAAAAAAAATTTCTATCAGTTTCCTTTCTTTTTGCCATTGAAATATATATATATATATAATTGATTTTTGTTGTATTTGGTACACCAGTTACTCGGGGAGTACAACATATAACCAAGTACCATGAAGGTTCGTTAGTACGTTGTACTGCGCCATTTTGTTATGTTGTAAAGAAATCAAATCAATCTACCAAATCCTTCTCATCGTTCTTGTAACCACTTCCTTTTTCTTTCTTTTTTTCCATTAACTTATTTTTTATTTTATGTGTGTGTGTGTGTGTTTTCCACCTCCACCTAAACAAAAATATATTGAAACGATATGTATATATGTCCTGAATCCTCAGTATATGATCTTTGAATGGGTTATCTAAGCTGATCGATTCTTTTTAATTATTTTAATTGACGTTGCTATTGATTGATCAATACTTTAGTAAATTTTCTTTTATTAAGTATTTTTGAAATAAACTATATAAATAGCGGGAAAAAGTTTGACTTCCACTGAAATAAATATATCAAAAAGATTAATAAAATATAATTCCTTTTCTATCTGAAAAATGATCTTTATTCAACTTTCTTTTTATGAAAAGTATTATTATCACTGAATTTAAATTGCAGACAATTATTACCAGAATTGCTCAACTTTGCTTTTGAAAGGAGTTTCATTTTCTCAAAAAGGGGAAAAAAAGGGTCATGCAAGTTCGACACGACAAGGAACTTACCAAGCATGAGCATCTTTCAACTGAAAACACCATCAGTAGTGTTGGTGATGCACAATAATTTTTTCTGAATAAAATAAAATTGTTATTTAATTTTTGTTTGTACAAAGAAATTGTATTAACAACATGAAATGCTTAAACTATTATTGACAAGATTCAAAATCTTTGGGTATTTGTTTGGGTGACAATAGTGTCAAGCGTTTTATCATTGTCGGATTTTGGGAGTAATCGTTTCAAATTCTTCCGGTACCCATGCGAGTCGAATCACCAGAATTTCGATTATATCACACAGTAAATGCACAAAAAGGGAAGAGTGGAGAAGAGAGTTCTCAGAGAATGTTTTTCTCTCTGTGTGTTGTCTGTTCTGTGTTCTGTGTATTTATTCACGCGCGCGCACACGTCTGTTTCTCAAACAACTGTTCCCTCCAAAATATACGGGGGAATTGCTCCCTCTAGGTTTCAATTTTGAACCCTTAGGAAAAATTACAAATAAATACCTCACATTTGTCTGAGTATTTTATTTTGCCCCAAAGCTTAAAACTTAATGGGTTTGGGTTTTTGGCCTAATCCACCAAGGGTGGACCAAACCCAATTTCCAACGGCATGGAGATTTTATTAACCACAAAATTAATATGTATTAGAATTATCCCACTGTAATTAGAAAAATTATAGTCATAGCATAATTTTGTTTTAAAAAAAAAAATGACTTGAACTTCGGTTTGTTTTTTTAAAGATATTTTTATATAATTATTTGATGTTCGATACTCTCAAATTTGAATTTGAGTTCTAATCAATAGTAGCTAGCTCATTTGTAATATTTTTTAGAAAAATTACAACACATTCTCACATAAATAATCTACTCATTAGAAAGTCTCTTGAGGTATCAATATAAGATGAGATATTGTCATTTTTTTATCAGATTGTGTCATTATTAAGCTGGTGCTTGTTGGGACTTTTTAATGATTAATTACATATAAGTAGCAATACAATACATACATAGTAATTTTTCCCGCAATGTGAACATTTTTTTTTTAAGTTTTTAAGTTTCTTCCTTTTTATAAATAAATGCCCATATGTATTTTAACAATTAATAACAGTAAAATTTACAACTCCTACTTTACTCCCTCCCATCTTTAATACTCCCTTTAGTTTCTTTTACAAGGAACAACTATAAAAATCACATGATTCAAAATGTTAGTTAAAAGCAAAAAGCATAATGGGAGAGTGGGTGAAAATTTATTGCAGAGAAATAATAAATGATATATATTTAATGAGGATAAAAATGAAAAGACTAGTTTAAAATTTAAGACAAACAAGAGTTGTTCATTATAAAAACGACCACCCAAATGAGAGAAAATGTTTCTTATAAAAAGGGCCGGAGCGAGTATAATATATATTTACTTAATTTAATTAAATTAAGAAAGTTAGTTAAATTAGTTAATATAATATGTATTTTCTAAACACCATAGTCATTCTTTTTAATTTCCTTGTTTCCTCTCATCGTTCTTGTAACCACTTCTTCTTCTTTTTTTATTAACTTATTTTTTATTTTATATGTGTGTGTGTGTGTTTTCCACCTCCACCTTAACAAAAATATATTGAAACGATATGTATATATGTCCTGAATCCTCAGTATATGATCTTTGAATGGGTTATCTAAGCTGATCGATTCTTTTTAATTATTTTAATTGACGTTGTTATTGTTTTATCAATACTATAGTAAATTTTCTTTTATTAAGTATTTTTGAAATAAACTATATAAATAGCAGGAAAAAGTTTGGCTTCCATTGAAATAAATATATAAAAAATATTAATAAAATATAATTCCTTTTCTATCTGAAAAATGATCTTTTTTCAACTTTCTTTTTATGAAAAGTATTATTATCACTGAATTTAAATTGTAGACAATTATTACCAGAATTGCTCAACTTTGCTTTTGAAAGGAGTTTCATTTTCTCAAAAAGGGGGAAAAAAAAGGGGTCATGCAAGTTCGTTACGACAAGGAACTTACCAAGCATGAGTATCTTTCAACTGAAAACACCATCAGTAGTGTTGGTGATGCACAATAATTTCTTCTGAATAAAATAAAATTGTTATTTAATTTTTGTTTGTACAAAGAAATTGTATTAACAACATGAAATGCTTAAACTATTATTGACAAGATTCAAAATCTTTGGGTATTTGTTTGGGTGACAATAGTGTCAAGCGTTTTATCATTGTCGGATTTTGGGCGTAGTCATTTCAAATTCTTCCGATACCCATACGAGTTGAATCATCAGAATTTCGATTATATCACACAGCAAATACACAAGAAGGGAAGAGTGGAGAAGAGAGTTCTCGGAGAATGTTTTTCTCTCTGTGTGTTGTCTGTTCTGTGTTATGTGTATTTATTCACGCGCACACACACGTCTATTTCTCAAACAACTGTTCCCTTAATATACGGGGAACTGCTCCCTTCAGGTTTCAATTTTGAACCCTTGGGGAAAATTATAAATAAATACCCCACATTTGTCTGGATATTTTATTTTACCCCAAAGCTTAAAGCTTAATGGGTTTGGGTTTTGGGCCTAATCCACCAAGAGTGGATCAAACCCAATTTCCAACGGCATGGAGATTTTATTAACCACAAAATTAATATGTATTAGAATTATCCCACTGTAATTAGAAAAATTATAGTCGTAGCATAATATTTTTTTTAAAAAAAAAGACTTGAACTTCGGTTTGTTTTTTTAAAGATATTTTTATATAATTATTTGATTTTCGATACTCTCAAATTTGAATTTGAGTTCTAATCAATAGTAGCTAGCTCATTTGTAATATTTTTTAGAAAAATTACAACACATTCTCACATAAATAATCTACTCATTAGAAAGTCTCTTGAGTTATCAATATAAGATGAGATATTGTCATTTTTTTTATCAGATTGTGTCATTATTAAGCTGGTGCTTGTTGGGACTTTTTAATAATTAATTACCTATATGTAGCAATACAATACATACATAGTAATTTTTCCCGCAATGTGAACAATTTTTTTTTTAGTTTTTAAGTTTCTTCCTTTTTATAAATAAATGCCCATATGTATTTTAACAGTTAATAACAGTAAAATTTACAACTCCTAGTTTACTCCCTCCCATCTTTAATACTCCCTTTAGTTTCTTTTACAAGGAACAACTACAAAAATCACATGATTCAAAATGTTAGTTAAAAGTAGGGGTGAGCATGATGCCCAGTAGCCCGGTGCGCCCACCCTGGCCCTATAAAAAATTGCCCAGCCCAGCCCTAAAAAAGTGGCCCGAAAAGATTTTGGGCAGCTTTGGGCGGGCTAATAACTGGGCAGGGCCGGGCATCGGGCAAGGGGTGCTGCCCTGCCCATTTGGCTCTGCTCTGAAAATTATTTTCATTTATTTAAAATATAAAATTTCATATCAATTAAATATTATTTCATATATATATTTTTATTTAAAATATATATTGTCTATTGTATAATACTCTTCTGATCCTTTCTTTTTTGCCCTAACCACTAAACACTATTTACAAGTAGATTTCTTCCTTTCTTCTTTACTTTGTGCTGTATTAAATTATAGTTGCTTTTATTTTCTTTCCAGATACTTCATCATTTGATCAACTTTTGGGACATTGAATTGATGCAGACTACTTTGACTTCACGGCTTTAATTACAATCATTTTGTTTTCTTATTTATAAGGGACTATGAATGTTGTTTAATTTTTAAAGTATGGATATTTGTTAAGACATATGGTATTTTTTAAATTTCAAGACTCAAGTTGTAGACTTATTTTGAAATATCCCAAGATGTGAAATCATCGAATATATTTGAAGTTTATATTACTTAGGGTGAAGTTAAGACATATATGGTATTAGTAACTACAGGAATGTTTATGAAATTCATAAGGAATTATTTTTTTCATAAGTGGACAAGATAAGGCGTTATCACTTGGGCAGGGAAACCCACCCTGCCAAGCTCACCCTTGCCCAGCCCAAAATGGTTAGGGCTTTTAGCGGGCAGGGCCGGACATCTGGCTACAAAATGCAGCCCGTTCATCCTTTGGGCAGGGCATCGGGCAGGGGTCTCGCCCTGCCCAACCCTGCCCATGCCCACCCCTAGTTAAAAGTAAAAAGTATAATGAGAGAGTGGGTGAAAATTTATTACAGAAAAATAATAAGTGACATATATTTAATGAGGATAAAAATGAAAAGACTAATTTAAAATTTAAGACAAATAAAAGTTGTTCATCATAAAAACGACCACCCAAATGAGAGAAAATGTTTCTTATAAAAAGGACCGGAGCGAGTATAATATCTATTTACCTAATTTAATTAGATTAAGAAAGTTAGTTAAATTAGTTAATATGATATGTATTTTCTAAACACCATAGTCATTTTTCTTAATTTTCTCGTTTCTTCTCCTCCCTAATTATTATTGAGGGAACATCAATAGCGGCAAATTATGAATAGATTGATAAATATGTCTTATATTTAATATCAAGACTAACTCCTCAATTATGTTCTATATTATGAACCAGAATGAGTATATTATAAGACAAAAATTTACAAATATTCATGAGAGAATTCATAAATACGCATGAGCATTTTAACTGTTACCAATAGAAAAAATTTACAAGTGTGTATATGAATATTTACAACTCCTAGTATACCATAACTAATACAAAAATTTACAAATATTTAGAAATAAATTTACAAGTGCGTCTAAACATACCATCAAAAACATAATTTCGCTTTAATCGTTTAAATTGTATTATAATTTTTCTTTTTTTTCCCCTTTAGACTTGGTGTAATTTCATCACCTTTCAAACTTTATTTGAAATAAAATGGCATTTGGGGTTAAGTGAAATTCTTTTTTAAACAAAAACAAATATATTTAAATTTAAAGCAAAGGTATACAAAATATCACATATATTCGTATCTCATAAAGGGCGAATCTCCAAGTGGCCAAAGGCATATATTAAATAAATGGAATTTTTATAATTATTTTAGTAACTTCAAAATAATTTTTTAAGAAAAGGCATAAAATTTAAAAAATGGAATAAATATATGTTGGGAAAAAGATTAAAAAAAAACTTTGAAATCGCAAAATTTTAAATCAGGTTTGTTATCAAAAATTAATAAGGGAATATCGAAACTTAATAAGTAATTTATAACTCATTTTTTGAAAAATGCCTGATCTGAAATTTTACGAATTCAAAATTTTATGGTGTCTTTTTCCCATATATGTTTAGGAAAAACATACAATTCCTTATAATTTATATCAACTTTAAATTAAGTCAATATAATTTATTTTATTTGAATTGAAATCTTATTATTGATCGATCCTTTAATTTTAGTCTAGAGACTTTATAAAATTTCATTAAATGTACAGGTATTAAAAGGTGTAAAATGAAATAAAAGAGATTCTCATGGCAAAATAAAAAAAAAGAAGAAAGAAATAAAAGAGATTCCATAAAATCTTTTATTCTTACCTGAGATTCGATAAAATATCTGTAAAACCAATGATTTTTAAACTCTAGAACATATGCTTTAACAAATCAAATTAAAAATTTTCAATTTAAACAAAAATTATAAGGTTGATTTAAAATTGAAATAAATTATAAATTTGGGGAAAATATCCGCTTAAAAATTTTATTGATGAGCAGAACTTAAAAATTTTTGATGATGGGCTTTTTTCAATTTAATTTTTTGGAAAATATTTTTTTTAATTAGTTTTGATGGGGTGACGTTCACTTCAAACTTTTTGACTTTTTCCCTTCGAAACATTATGTTCTTCGTCTATAAAAGATTCTTTCGCGCCTCGTCTTCTTCACAACCACCGAATAGAATCCATCTTGTGTTCATTCGCTCATTCCTTCATTCCCGATTTCTTCTTCATCTTCTTCCATACTCGTTACCATGGCTCAGGTCCTTCATCCCACCCCTTCTTTTAATTTCCTTCCTTAATTTTTCTTCAGTTTTTGTTCATCACTTTTATAATTGAATAACGGATCATTCTATTTATTCGATCATGTCTCTGTTTCTAATCTCTAATTCCGATCTACTCGCGGGTTCTCGGTCATTTTTTTGATTGTTTGTGCTGAACTGGGGTTAATTTCTGAGCTGAGTTATTAGGATTCCTTCAAGTGTAGTTTGATAGAATTTTGGGACTAAAATCTGGATGTGGGATTATCGGAAATTCATGGATCGTATCGTATTTTAGGTTTTGAAATAGCTTGGAAGGATCAAGGTGTCCTTATATGGGTGTTTTTACAGAGTTGTTGAATTGGGCAGTTTTCAGCCGTGTGTTTTGGGGATTAAAGGCTTTTAAGTGTTTTCACTGATTGGTTATACTTTCAATTCTATTCTCCTGAAACACCGGGAGCTCTTTGAATGGTTTTGAATATCTTCTATGATCTCCAAAGTTAATCACAATGCACTTGCATCGTTAGCTCTTATTTTCAATTAAAAGTTCTTGGGCTTGACTTCATCTTCCCAATATTCTTTTGGAATATGAACACATAGTTCTGGTTCTCGTAGTTTATGTTGCCCTTTCAATTCTTATTCTCATCCATACATCACATATATGACCATTAATATATAAGCAGAAATTAAGAAGCAACAAAGGGTTATTGTGTTCTGTTGTACTATCACACTGATTTTTTTTTTTTTTTGATACATCTATCACACTGATTTTATTTGAACCTGTCTGCTCTTCCTTTTTTCCTCCTCTTAAAATAATTTCATTGTTTTCCAGTTTTAAAGTAATTTTGAATGTTTTTCTTTTATGTTTGTGTTGATTGTTTTCTTTTTTCCCCTTTTCATTATGTTGACCCAAAGTTTTCACTATGTGGGTGTAGACTGTTGTCCTCAAAGTTGGCATGTCATGTCAAGGATGTGCTGGTGCAGTAAGAAGAGTTTTAGACAAAATGGAAGGTATACTTTGCTTGTACCATGAACTCTTCTCTTCTTCTTCTTCAAATTAACTTCCACTTTACAGTGAAAATTATTTGCATCTTCTCTGCTATTTGATACCAATCTTAAGTGCGTTTATGAATATCATGCAATACCTTTCTCTAGACAATTTGAGTTTCTGCAATTTCTATCGTTCAACTAGTTATCATTTAACTTCCCCAACAGCTTTTGTTTTCAAGTGGTTCTTGTGTGTTTCCGTAATTCTGAAATTCATGTAGTTTCTATCCTTTCCTCTTTCCCTTGTTCTCTCTATTCTTTTCCTCAATATGACATCTTTCTTTACCTCACTTGAGGGATTATGACATAGTACCAGAATTTACAAGGTTTAGCATCCCAACTTCTTGCTAATTTAGAGTGTATTTGACATGATGTTTGCAATGCCCAAACTGACTTTTTCAACTGAAAAAGCCAATTTAGATATGAAATAATGTTTGACATGGCTTTACTAGTAGTTGACTTTTTGCTTAATAGCCACTTTAAGCTGAAGCAACTTTTTTTTCTTCTGATTTTTCCTTATATTTGAACATTTTAAAATTGACTTCTCAATATATTATTCAAACAAATTTTTGTTAGACTGACTTTTTTATAAAAACATATCTAAACATAAATCGTATCACACTTTTTACCCAACTTTAGTTTATAAAAGTTAATGTTAATCCAAAACAAGCCCTAAGTATTCTCTTGAACTTGTTTTCTTTACATGTTGCTCCACTCATAGCTTGGAAGATCTGTCACCTCTTGAATTTTCTGACCAGATTTTGCTTTTAGGCTCAATCATTTTGGTTCCCTTGTTAGAAGAGTGTGATTGAAGCAAATTCGAAGAGCTGACCTAATTTGCAATAATGATGTTGTTATGCGCAGGTGTAGAATCTTATGACATAGATATGAAGGAACAGAAGGTCACAGTGAAAGGAAATGTGCAGTCAGAGGCAGTTCTGCAGACTGTATCCAAGACTGGGAAGAAGACCGCCTTCTGGGAAGCCGAAGCACCACCGGTCCAGCCGGAAACCAAGCCGGCTGAGCTCGAAAACAAGCCTGCTGCTGAAACTGCAGCATCAGGTGAGCCTGAAATCAAGCCTACTGCTGAAACCGTAGCGCCGGCTGATCCAGAAAACAAGTCTTCTGAAGCTGCAGCATCAGCTGAGCATGAGAATACCAAGTCTTCTTCTGAGACAGTAGTTGTTGCCTAAAGAGAAAAACCAGTTGGTTGGTTCAAATTCAATTCCCATGTCGAAGCAGTTAGCCTGCTGAATCAAATCAATACGTTGGGGAACTTTTACAATTATTATTAATACCTGTATATGATCATGCCATTTGAAGAGAGTTTTTAAATTTATAGTGTGTGCGCTTATACTTCAATCTTAAGTTGTAATAACTTCTTGATTTCTATAATATGGTTATGCTGCAGCAGCAGCGTAGTTTGCTTTTTCTTTTTCTTTTTTTTACACTGACGATTCAACTCTTTTTGTCGTTAAATATTGCTTCTGTTTTTGTCTAAATTATGTCGTTCTTAACCGTGGCTTACCATAAAAGATGTTATTTTCATTAGGAGATCCCACTATTAATGAGGTAGTATGAAAATTTAATTTGAGGATTTGCTTTGAATGGAAATTCTAAAGGGAAATCTAACCCAATACGAGAAAGTACGGTATTAAACCTAACCTGATTAACAAACATATGATTCACGGGGAGATAAAGAAATAGAGAAAATTGATCATTTGTGTGTCACCCCTCGAAGGAAGATGAAAACTGATATATTTTTTTTTATATTTTGTTCTAACTTATACAGCAGATTGTATAGATATAACATATAATTGACTAGTTTGGCTGGTGAATTGGTGAACCAATGCCTTGACCAGTCCAATAAAGAGTTTTTCATGAGTTGACTGGGTTGAATTTTATATTTTTTTTCCTTTTCTTATAAGTTTCAAACGACATTGTTCTAAGTTTACAAAAATAGTATTCCATCATATTTATGTTTTAGTTTTCTTTTGTTAGATTATGCGTGGTTTATACATGAATATTCTATACACTTGTAAATTAATGCTTTTTAGTTAAATATGAGTTTAATTAATAGTTGAATATTCTTGAGTTTGCCATGATTTAAACCTTTAACACTTAAAATGCAATCTCAACCGATTTATTGACCGGTCAGGTTTTTAATACGATGTGGCTAAGAAATATTTATTTCTTATCAACTAAACCAACATAGGCTTGTAAATATGGTTATAATATCATACTATTAATGAGGGACAAAGAGTTCTTAAGCATTTTTGTCCAAATTAATTTAATATTCGCCCATATTACTTGATGATGATCGAAACCAGAGAAACAACATTGCCTTAAAGGGTTTGTGACCGTCTTTTTTTAAGGGTGTTGCTATGTCAATGTTGCAGAAGGATTGGCCTGTTTTGCTGCACTCTTGATTAATATGTTTTTATCTTCCTGTTGGGGATATCATGTTCTTCTTTTCTTCCTTAATTATTATTCTTTTTAAGAAAAAAGAAAGTGTTAACTGTTTCGTTTAAAATCTTGCAGTTTGGGGTGCATGCAATCATGCTTTTCATTTGTACTGTATACTGAAATGGGTGAATTCTCAGACTTCACAAGCTCATTGCCCAATGTGCAGTCGGGAATGGCAGTTTAAAGGATGAGATAATGCCTTGTACAGTTTGAACACACACACACACTCTCTCTCTCTGTGTCCAGCCTATAGTTTTATGTGCCTGCAACATTAAAAAATGGTTATAGCAGCCATTGTTGGAGAACAATATTGACTGAGTGAGACCAAGTGGAACTTCTGACAGTTTAAGGATTTTTTTCCTTTTAGGATTCTAAATTGAGTGATATTTGTTGTTTGTGAATTGTGATAGCAATTCACAAATATTCGTATCCCATAAAGTGCGAATCTCCAAGTGGCCAATGTTGGTCACCCAACCCAACCTCCATCCATCCTCCTATACAGTTTAAGGGCTTGTTTGGTTTAAAGGGAGGCAATGGAAAGAGAGGGTGATAAGTAAAATATTTATATATTTATTTTCTCTTATATGATTATTTTGTGCACAATATTTGATATTAATGTAATAAATTTAGGTGTAATTGATAAATATAGGATGATTTTGGCATAAATTTTTTTAGGGAAAATACCTATAAAATGCGTTGGAAATAGGGAAATGCCTATTCAGTACATTCAAATTCAAAAATCCGGATCAGTCCACTATCAGTATGGATGAACAGTGCCGACGCCCGCAAAAGACGATTTTTCCCTTCAGCCCTCATTCTCGCTACTTCAGAAATAACAACACCCAATTCTTAATTAACAACTCCGGATTCTTGATTAACAACTCCAATTTCATCTTTTTTCTTTCATAATAATAACACCGGTCTTGTTACGAAGTTGTGAAACAAGAAATGAGAGTTGTTAATGTAGAATATGGTGTTGTTAATAACAAAACCGGTGTTGTTATTGTGAAAATAAAAAGATGAAACTGGAGTTGTTAATCAAGAATATGAAGTTGTTAATCAAGAATGAGGAGTTGTTAATTAAGAGCGCGTGTTGTTAATAAAAAAAGAGGTGTTGTTATTGGCCTTGAAACTTAAATTCGGAAGTTGTGAAACAAGAAAGGAGAGTTGTTAATCAAGAATCCGGAATTGTTAATTAAGAACCGGGTGTTGTTATTTCCGAAGTGGCGAGAATGAGGGCTGAAGGGCAAAATCGTCTTTTGGGGGCGCCGGCACTGTTCATCTGTACTGACAGTGGACTGATCCAGATTTTTGAATTTGAATGTACTGAATAGGGATTTCCCTATTTCCAACATATTTTATAGGGATTTTCCCATTTTTTTATTACTACTATAATATTTACTTATTTTCTCTTTTTATAGCCACACAATAAGAGGAGAAAGAAGACCAAAAATTGGACCAATGGGCTTTAAAAAGTCAATTACTGTAGCATCAGTTACTATTCAAGACGGCACTATTCACGACGGAAATCACTATTCATGACAAAAGTGACTGTAGCAACGGAAGCACTGTAGCAACACGCGCTTTTCACTATTCTAGACGCGGTTTACTGTAGCAACGCGCTTTTAGGCACTATGGCAACACGGTTGTTTCCCTATAAATAGAAATGAAGGCCAAGCACAAAATGTAAGAAGTGAGAGAAGTTGAGTTTTCCTTCTCTGACAATTAGAGGTCCTTCTCTGACAGGGAGAAATCTTTTCTCTGACAGTTCTGAATAAATTGTGTTATTTTTTATATTTAATTTCATGCATTGTATTACTTTTTGCATGCCTCCTACATGAAAAGCTTAGTATTGTATTACTTTTTGCATGCCACTTATATGGAAGGTTTTACCTCCTAAATGGATGGCTAGATTTCTCCATTTTTCATATATCTTTTGGTTGTATATTTATGTTTCAGAATTTAATATTCAAGTTTTATGCAGTATTTTTGAGGATTTCATTCTAGTTTTATGTAATGTTAATTTATTTTTATTTTGTTTTTAATTTCATCATGCGTTAAACTTTCATTTTCCTAGGGTGATGACGTAGTTTATTAACGACGGATTGAATCTTAACTTATTAAATTTAGTTTTAATTTTTCCTTCATGATTGAGTTTTAATTATTGTTCTTAATGCTTTCGGTTGATTGGCCATCTTTTGAATGATTTAAATATGTATGTTGAGACCATAAGGAGATGCATGTGTGTAGATCCTGTAATTAAAATCATGACTTGTATATGAAATAGGAATATATTCATATGAGTTGTGTAGTCTTACTGAGTTTCATAAATCTTAATGCATAATTAATTGCTTAAATTCATATAGGAATATATTGGATTAGCAATTAATTATAAAATTGCTTGACCTTGAAAGAGGCTAGTAATTAAATTAGGAAAATCCGACTATCAATCATATGGAGTAAATTGGGCTAGAATAAATAAGTGATTTAATCCGGAATTTGTTAAGTGAAATTTGATTCCTAGGGCTTTTTCTCATATTTTATTTCATATCATCTGCCCTCATATTTAATTGTTTTTCTTTTATTTTGTATTCTCAATCACCAACTAATCGATCGACTAAATAGAATTAAAATTACCCATTTTGGTACTTAGTGATCAATCCTCGTGGAAACGATACTCTACTCATTTTTGTATTACTTAATTACGACAGTTTACACTTGCACTCTTTAATAGACCATCTACACCCGTAACATAGGGGATGGGGTCACCTTATTTGGTTTGGTTGGAGGGGGAGGAAGGAGAAGATTTTTTAATGATCATTTGTTTGGTTCAAGAGGGGATAGGAGGGAAGATAATAACTAATTTACCATTTTACCCTTACATGTTAGCTTTTATTTTTTTAGCTGACCAGTGTACTCACAACATCCTCATTGCAATAATATTTGCATCCATGCGCTGTGCATCTAATGTGTTTTCTTTGACCTTCATTTATCTCGAAAACGAAATATCCTGTCCAACCAGTGAATTTACAAGGTTTAACAAGCCCTTTGTATTCTCTTGAACTTGTTCTGCTTTACATGTTGCTCCACTCATAGCCTGGAAGATCTGTCAACTCTTGAGTTTTTAAATTTATATTGTGTATGCTTATACTTTAAACTTAAGTTGTAATAACTTCTTGATTTCTATAATAGTGTTATGCTGCAGCAGCAGCATAGTTTGCTTTTTTTTTTTTTTTTTTATAGCTCAGGATTCAACTTTTTCTGGCCTTATTTATTGCTTCTCTTTCTGTCTAAATTATGTTGTTCTTAACCGTGGCTTACCATAAAAGATGTTATTTTCATTAGGCGATCACACTATTAATGAGGTAGTATGAAAATTTCATTTGAGGATTTGCTTTGAATGGAAATTTTAAAGGGAAATCTAACCCAATACAAGAAAGTATGGTATTAATCCTAACACGGTTAATTAGTCTAGCCAATAAACTTCTGAACCAATACCTTGACCAGTTCAATCAAGAGTTTTTGATGAGTTGAATGAGTTGAATTTCATATTTTTTTTTTCCTTTTCTCATGAGCTTCAAACAACATCGTTCTGAGTTTATAAAAATAGTATTCCATTATATTTGTGCTTTACTTTTCTTTTGTTAGGTTATGTGTGGTTATATATGAATATTTTATATACTCATAAATTAATGTTTTTTATTTAAATATATTTTAATTATGACGGTCTAATCTCAAGTTTTTCATGATTTAAATCTTTAACCCTTAAAATACGGTCTCAACCGATTTATTGACTGATCAGGTTTTTAATACTATGTGATTAAGAAATATTTATTTCTCATCAACTAAGCCAACTTAGGCTTGTAAATATAGTTATAATTTTTTAGTATCATACTATTAATGAGGAACAAAGAGTTCTTAAGCATTTTTGTCAACATTAATTTAATATTCGCCCATATTTCAATTGGTTATTTTTTTGGCTAAGGGAGGAAAAAAAGGAATGAGCATAAAGCTTGGTTAATGGAAAATGTCATCACGATGTCCTTAAAATGTTAAGAGTTTTTAATTTGACAAATAAACTTTGCTGTCACTTAAAATTTGTTTATACTATAATTATATACTGTACGTTTTATAAATAGAAGCATAAATTTTTATAAATTATATGTATTGATGGATACTGATGATGATTCATTATTTTTATCTTTCTTAAATTAAAAGGATTTATTTCCTTTCTTAGAATGTCTTGTTATTTACAAGTATAGCCCGCGTTAAATTTTATTTTGGGTAACATATAGTACTTTT
Source organism: Inga oerstediana (assembly GCA_963210345.1). Lineage (NCBI taxonomy): Eukaryota > Viridiplantae > Streptophyta > Magnoliopsida > Fabales > Fabaceae > Inga > Inga oerstediana. The sequence continues at coordinate 83,757,980 of OY723401.1, read as the reverse complement.
TTTTGAAAAAAAATAAATTACATAAAATGAGCACAATTTCATGTATAAAAGAATTAGCACAATTTCTTCGTTAATCCATATTTATATGGTTGACAACATTGATATAGATGCATGCATGATCATACCTATAAATTTACGATTTGTAATGAACATATTTAAAGAAGAGTTTATGTGAATAATGGGATCGGTTGAGGGTCTCCCCTCCTCTCATGTATAAAAAAAATAAAAATAAAGAAGAATTTATGTGACATCTATTGAAAAGAAAAACATTTAATAATGTTCAGGTATATATAAAAGGCCTTTTGAAGCCTAGGTGAGAAGGATAAATATATAAGATAATATGAAATTTTAAAATTATTGAACATGATCTTTTGAGTAATAATTTATTCAAATATTACATCCATTCTTAAATATAAGAACCATTTAAATTTTTTTGATAATATTAATGAATCTAATTAAAGTATTTATATTTAGGGAGAATGATAGAAAAATACCATTTGAACTTCAAAATCTCACTGACAACAAGAGTAATGGGATTGAGAAGAATAGTAATGAGGTTGACAACACAAATCTTTGTCAAATGACTAATTTAGAATTTTGAAGTTCAAGTGGTATTTTTCTGTCATTCTCCCTTATATTTATCATTTTTTCCTTCCAAACTTATTTGTTTAACCTATAAAATGATATATAATTTAATCATACACAACAAACGATATGATTAAGTAACTTATTTAAGTTCTTTAATGTCTCCAAAAAAAATTAATTTAACCTTATATTTAGAATCGGAGTTATACTTGTTAATAAAGAGCATCCATATAGTCAACCTTACTAGCATCGAAAAGCCTTGTTCTTCAGAAAAAAAAGGGAAAATGACATAAAAAGAATTTTAAAATTATAAAATCTTAAATCAGGTTTATTACTAAGAGTTGATAAGAAAATAATAATATTTGATAAACAATTTATAACTCATTTTTTGGGAAATATCTAACTTAGGACTTTGCAATTTCAAAATTTTGTTTTCTGTCATTTTTTCTAAAAAAAAAAAGTCTTGTTGATAATTGATTTTTTTTTTCTGAAAATGACAGAAAAAGAATTTTGAAATTGTAAAATTTTAAATAAGGTATTTCTCAAAAAATAAGTTATGAATTACTTATCAAATTTTGTTATTTTCCTATCAACTTTTAGTAACAAAACTGATTGGGGATTTTATAATTCCAAAGTTTTTCTTCTGTCGTTTTCTTTCTTTTCTTTGTTTTTTTTTTTGCCATAGAAATATATATATATATATATATAAAATTGATTTTTGTTGTATTTGGTACAGTACAACAGATGCTAGGGTCTCGAAAAAAAAAAAAAAAGTTACTAGGGGAGTACAACATAAAACACAGTAACATGAAGGTTAGTTAGGACGTTGTACCGCGCCATTTTCTGTTTAAATCATTCTCATTATTCTTCTAACCACTTCCTCATTCTTTTTCATTAACTTATTTTTTATTTTATGTGTGTGTGTTTTCCAGCTCCACGTAAACAAAAATATATTGAAACGATATGTATATTTGTCCTGGATCCTTAGTATATGATCTTTGACTAGGTTATCTAAGCTAATCGATTCTTTTTAATTATTTTAATTGACGTTGTTATTGTTTGATCAATACTTTAGTAAAATTTCTTTCATTAAGTATTTTTGAAATAAACTATATAAATAGCGGGAAAAAGTTTGGCTTCCAATGAAATAAATATATAAAAAATATTAATAAAATATAATTCCTTTTCTATCTAAAAAATGATCTTTATTCAACTTTCTTTTTTATGAAAAGTATTATTATCACTGAATTTAAATTGTAGACAATTATCAATAGAATTGCTCAACTTTGCTTTTGAAAGACGTTTCATTTTCTCAAAAAGGAAAAAAAATAAAAGGACAAAGGGACATGCAAGTTTGTCACGACAAGGAACTTACCAAGCACAAGCATCTTTTTTTTTTTGAATATAATATTGGAATACATTAATCCTTCAAAAGATTAATACAAAACATTGGCTCTAACACCAATCATTCACCCCTCATCATCAACCGTCTCCTGATAGAAAAGTGGTGGTTGATCAAGGAGAGTAAAATTTCCTACAATATTGTGAGCTAATTTAGCCAAATGGTACGCTAAGCCATTTTGCTCTCTAGGAAAATGGCTAATAAGAACCTATTGGTTTTTAGTCACCCAAAATCTAGCATCCTTAATAACCTCTCTAAAAGGATGATTATTAGTACAACCCCTAATGAGTAAAGAAACTGCCTCAAGACAATCAGTGAGAATAAACATACATTTAAACTTCCTACTCCAGCATATCTGAAGACCCAGTATGATTGCAATGATTTCGGCCACCACAAAAGGAACTTGTGTAAGTTTGCACATGTAGCCACCTAACCAAAGTCCATCCTCTCCCGTAATAGCTCCAGCACAGGAGCTATGACCTGAGTCCAACACAGATCCGTCTGCCTCCAAAGTGATGAATCCAGGCTTCCTTATGATCTCATCTTCTCGTCGGCTATCCGGCTGCCCATAAAATTGACATTGGGAAGTTAAATCTATGTCCCAACTAGCTTTGAACATACTAGAATTGGCATTATGGTATTCACCTTCTAAAACTTCCCCAAACACTTTTTTACAGCGATCTACCCAAATGTCCCTGCAAACATAACCAAATAGGGTTGCCCAGCTAATTTTCTTTGTGAAGTTTCTACCCGCTTCTTGCTTGAGATTCCATTGTATCCATTCCGGTCCCTGTAAGGTCACAAACTTATCCCATTAAACTAGATTGATTATGGATATCCACCTTTCTCTAGCATTGACGCAATCCCTTAATAAATGCATTGTATCTTCCTCCTGATTGCAATTGAAAGGACAACCTGCTTGATCTGCTAACCCTTTACAAAGTCTTAACTGTGTTGTGTGTGCTTTTCCATGTGTAATGATTCACATAAAAGATTTAATCTTCTTTGGCATTGCCCATCTCCATATCAGTCTCCAAAGGGGAATGAACGAACTTTGAGAACCTACAAAAAGAAAATGATATGCAGAAATAACAGAAAAATGACCGTCAGACAATGGCTTCCAAAAACATTTATCCTCTCCTCTCTCCTCACTCGGAGGGTGTGCACATATAATTCGTTCGATAATGGAAGCATGGAACCATCTACTGAGCTTGATTGTATCCCATTCACCCCAAGGAGTCACATAATCTTGAACCTTTTCTTCACCATCAATAAAAGCTTCAAAACCAGGAACTAGCTCAATCAAAGGCCTGTTTAACTCGGACCAGTTATCATACCAAAACGAAGGCAATATACCATTTCCAATTTTAACACCCACCCTCTATGGAATTTCTCCCAAATAAAACAAATTCTCCGCCAAGTAAAGGAAGCATTTATTCGAGGCACAGGTTTGTTCATTTGATCCTATCTATACTTTGCCTTAAAGATACGGACCCACAAAATTTCCTTATTCACTAGGAGATGCCAACAAAGTTTCATAACAAAAGCTTCATTTTGTTTACACAAATCACGAATCCTAAGGCCACCATCTCTCTTATCTTTAGTGATTAGGTCCCACGAAACCAGGTGTAACTTCTTTTGGTTTTCCTTCTCACACCATAAGAAACTCCTACTTTTCTTCTCTAGCTCCCATGGAACTCCTTTAGGTAACAACATTATTTCCATATGGTATGTAAGTAAAGCTGATAGAACTGCTTTTATAAGGGTAATTCTTCGTACTAAGTTTTGGCATCTTCTCTTCCATCCAGCAAGCTTTTTCTGAGTCTTTTCCAAGATAGGAGCAAAGGTGATCTTGGATACCCGATTATGCATAGAGGGATACCAAGATATTTCCCCAAATCCCCTGTTAATCTCACATCCATAGCCCGACTCAAGTTGTGAGCCTTGGAGAAATGATCGTTCTTGGAAAAACACACCCTCGTCTTATTTTTATTCATTTTTTGATTGGAAGTACTGCAGAACGTCTGTAAGCAATTTAACATTTCCTCAACCTGGATCCTAGAGGCCTTTCCAAATATAATCATATCATCTGCAAAGAATAAATGAGAGATTGTAGGACCTCCTCTACTTAATTTAATCGATTTCCATGAACCTTCATCGATGGCATCTTGAAAGATATGACTAAGGCGTTCCATATATAAGGTGAAAATGTAAGGCAAGAATGGATCCCTTTGTCTTATTCCGCGAGTAGACCTGAAAGTATCAGTGGTTTCCCTATTCCACAAAACCTGAAAAGATGGACTCGAGACATAAGCCATAATAACCTGACAGATTTTACCTTCAATTCCAACATTTAGGAGAGTATCATGTATGAAGGACCATTCCAGCCGGTCGTAAGCCTTTTCAAGATCTACCTTAACAGCAATCCAACCATTTTTCCTACATTTAGTTCTCATAGAATGGATGACTTCTTGTGCTAAGATTATGTTATCGCTACTTTGGCGCCCTTGAATAAAGCTACATTGATGATCACTAACAAGTTTTTCGATTATATCATGGAGGCAGCGGCTTAGAATCTTGGTAATGATCTTGTAGCTCACATTGCAAAGAGAAATAGGCCTGAAGTCCATGAATGCCTCTGGATTCTCCATCTTAGGAATGAGCACAATATTAGTATTGTTTATTTCCCCAACCTGATTAGGATTCTGAAAAATCTCTTTCACCAAATCAACAATATGATCCCCATTTACTGGCCAATATTATTGATATAACACAGCTTGCAAACCATCAAGCCCCGGGGCCTTGAAAGCCCCCAAATAAAAAGTCACCGCTTACTTTATTATACTCCTTCCATAACTCATTTTCAGTTTGGACTAGATACTGGTTATCACGTCTCGCCCTAGCTCTTTCAACACCCCCTATTCTTTGGAGAATATTCTTCTTCCTCACTTGCAGATTACCCATTATGGTTTTATTCCATTCACCTGCCACCTTATTAAAATTATCAAACTTTTCGTTCCATTGCCCTGAGTTTCACGAATGTTTCACCACTTCTCCAAATCCTTCTTCTAAATACCAAGCTGCTTGACAACGAAAAGGAGCTGCCTTGAGTAAGATTGGCCAATGATGAGATCCAAATTTACTCAAATGGTGCACCTTTGTGAGGGGATGCATTCTGTTCCATTCGGAATTCATAAAAGCCCAGTCTAACTTCTCTTTCAATAGCCTCCGTTCCCAAGTGAAACTATCACCAACAGTCTCTGTTTCAATGAGTTGTGTCTGTATAATGTAATTTTCAAATTGCTTCGTTGATCTTGTATTATGATTGGACCCTCCCTGTTTATTCTCCCTGTATAGGTAAGCATTAAAATTGCCAATCACTATCCATGAGAGGTTAATTAAGTCGCTAAATTCAATTAAATCCTTCCATAGGTTTTGACGCAGGATTTGAGTAGGTTCAACATAAACACAAGAAAGGATAAATTTATTCGGATTATTAGGCACCTCAACTCTGACATGAATAACCTTAGTAGATGATGAGATATACTTTAGGGAAATTTGTTCGGCATTCCACAAAACCCAAATGCCACCCGCATACCTTGTAGCTTCTAATCTTAGCCACATATTGAAACCCAACTTTCTGATTATTTTATTAGCTTTCATGCCACTAACTCAAGTTTCATTGAGGATAAGGATCTTTACATCTTTACCTTGAACTAAGTCTCAAATTCGACGAGGGAAGGACCTTAAGGTTGCACCTTTACAATTCCAAGATAAAATATTCATACCAACCATAAATAAACAAATAAGAGATAAAGAACTTGGAAATCTCAAGTTACTGGCCTGAGTCAGAAAGCTCCATGCCTTCATCTTCGCTGAGTCTGTCTTCTCTAACTGCACTGTTTGAGACATCTAACATGGTGCAGTCGATCCACTCTGAGCCTTTACTATATGTGACAAGTCGTTTTGAGGCACTAGATCAGGTGGTGTTGTGAGTTCATGATTGATTCAATACTTGGCTGGTAATTCAGATCAGAAGGCTTATGAGGCATGTTGGTTCTATTTTATCTTGCAGGGTCTGAAATAATTGAAGGCCTATTTGTTTGCATCTGAGACAACAATTGGTCCCACAAACTTTGTCATTCCTTTTGATTTCCTTCTTATTTAATCCAGGGATTTTTGGTTTATTGTCAATAGGCCCATTATTGAATTCAGTTTGGTCCCTTATCTCCCCCTGCATGTCGACCAAGATTGGGACCCTTGGCTTTGACTTTGCCTTCAAGTTGGTATTTCCCTTCTTTTTCTCATCATTTAGCTTCCCAACGTTCTCTCTCTCTTCGGTCACCATTTTAACACCTTTTTGCATCTTATTACTTTCTCTTTTTGGTAATCACTTTAGCACTGCTAGGTTCTCCTTCCTCAAAGATCGAAATTAATTTTTGTATCCGTTGGGTCTTCACATTTTCAGCGCTATTTATGGTTGGTTGACAGGTTCTTTCTTTTTCTATCTCAACTTTGAATCCTTCTTCTTACTTGATTTTTGAATTTCCTTTGATTTGATATCTAATTCAATATGCTGTAGCACATGAAATCGCAAGCCTCCCCCTTTCTCAGCTTCCTTTGTATTTGATCACACAAAAGATGATGACTTAGCCTATTGTTTCCTGACTAAGTTAGCGTTTGGAAGGTGTGATATGACATTTGATTTAACTTGCATCCAAGACCTATACTCCTCTTCCACTGATACACCAAGTACGAACATCAACGGCTATTTCTTCTCTTTCTTTTCTTCTTTAAAGGCCGTTAGAGATTTTTTCGGTGACCCCTGTTCCAAGGCGGCATATGGGTTCTGGGCCTTGGTAGGGCAATTTTCTAGTGAATGACCATATAATCCGCATTTAAAGCGTATAACACTGAGACCCTCATATTCTACTGTATACACACGGTTTCTGAGTATGAATCTGGATTGGAGCTTCTTGTTAAGAGCCACTTCTACACTCACTCTAGCGTATCTCTCCCTTTCAACAGCCTGTTTGTTATTTTCCTAACGAGCTAGTGTATTCAGATCCACTTTAATCATTTTTCCGATCAAATTGCCAATCTTGTACATGCAGTCCTCAGAATACATATGCATAGGAAGAGTAGGAATCCTTATCCAGACTGCTACTCGCCTTACCTTATTACAATAAGGATTAAAATTTGGACTCCACCTTTGTACGGCAAGATAGTGACCCTTTAGTAGCCATGGCCCCTCAAAGAGGAGTTTAGAGCTCAATGTTTCTCAGATGTTCTAAAGACAAAATAATTATTGGGAAGATCTATAATATCAAAGTTTTCTAATATGAGAAGCCCTTTAACTCTATCCTTCATCATGTGTAGGTTTGCTTTTTTTCCCCAATACAGTCAATATAAGCGCATCCTTCCATGGGCTGCATAATTCTTTTAATTTCTCATTTGAGATGTGCAAGGAAGGGATTTCTCCCAGTACTATCCTTTCTTCTCCTGTTGGCATTGGGGCGATCTCTTCCTCCTCCTTAAGCCATTCATCAATCAATTCATCAAAACTTCTGTCATATTTGTTTTCCTCCTCTCTTAATAATTTCGCTTTATAAGAGATTTGACTCTTAATCGGAATGTCCTTACTCTGCTTCAAGTGAAGCGGTGCTTCTTCCAGAGCCAGTTTAGTCGCCTCCTCTATCAACACATTTGAGTGTTGCTGCCCCTGTGTCTCCATACTTCCCTTCTCTGGCAATGGGCGCCCTGTGAACATCGTCTTTATGATCCTGCCTAATAAATCATCCTCTTCCTTTGACTTCCCCTCTTCTCCATCGGAGATGATTCCATTCCCTTTCGAATGATCATTGTGCCCATTCTTTCTCTCACTAGAATTCTCTGTCATCATTCCTATTTTTCATTGCCAACTATTTTTTAGCACAAGCATCTTTCAACTGAAAACATCATCATTGTTGGTGATGCACAATAATTCCTTCTGAATAAAATAAAATTGTTATTTAATTTTTGTTTGTTCAAAGAAATTGTATTAACAAAATCAAAATTCTTAAACTTTGTTTTTTTTTTGTTTTGGCCTTCGAGAAATGCTTAAACTATTGTGGACAAGATTCAAAATCTTTGCGTATTTGTTTGGGTGACAATAGTGTCAAGTGTTTTATTTGCATGGAGATTTTATTAACCACAAAATTAATATGTATTAGAAACATCCCACTGTAATTAGAAGAATTATAGTAATAGCATAATATATATTTTTTAAAAAAAGTTACTTGAACTTCGGTTTTCTTTTTTTAAGATATTTTTATATAATTATTTGATGTTTGATACTCTTAAGTTTGAATTTGAGTGCTAATCAATAGGAGCTAGCTCACTTGTAATATATTTTAAAAAAATTACAATACATTCTCACATAAATAATCTAATCATTAGAAAGTCTCGTGAGTTATCATTATAAGATGAGATATTGTCATTTTTTTATTAGATTGTGTCATTATCATGCTGGTGCTTGTTGAGATTTTTAATGATTAATTGCATATATGTAGTAATACATACACAGTAATTTTTCCCGCAATGCGAACAGTTTTTTTTTTTTTTAAGTTTCTTCCTTTTTATAAATAAATGCCCATATGTATTTTAACAATTAATAACAGTAAAATTTACAACTCCCAGTGTACTCCCTCCCATCTTTAATACTCCCTCTAGTTCCTTTTACAAGGAACAACTATAAAAATCACACGATTCAAAATGTTAATTAAAATCAAATAGTGTAATGAGAGAGTGGGTGGAAATTTATTGCAGAGGAATAATAAGTGACATATATTAAATGAGAGTAAAGATGAAAAGATTAGTTTAAAATTTAAGACAAATAGGAGCTGGTCATTTTAAAAAAGACCACCCCAATGAGAGAAAATATTCCTTATAAAAAAGACCGGAGCGAGTATAATATATATTTACCTAATTGAATTAAATTAAAGAAGTTAGTTAATTTAGTTAATATGATATGTATTCTCTAAACATCATAGTCATTTTTCTTAATTTTCTCCTTTCCTCTTCTCCTTAATTATTATTAAGGAAGTATCAATAGCGGCAAATTATGAACAAATTGATAAATATGAAAAGGGTTAAGGTGTAAATTTATCAATGAAGTTTTGTCCGAAGAGCGTCTGGCACAAATATCTTTTAGAAGGGGCAAAAATATCAATGAACAATTAAAAATGGGCATCCACCATAAAAACCGTTAAATCCGTACTAACGGCGTTAAATTATAAGAGAAGAAAAACCCTAACAGCATTAGTACAGATTTAACGGTTTTTGTGGTGGATGCCCCTTTTTAATTATTCATTGGTATTTTTGCCCCTTCTAAAAGATATTTGTGCCAGACGCTCTTCGGATAAAACTTCGTTGATAAATTTACACCTTAACCCATATAAAAAATATGTCTTATATTTAGGATCAAGACTAACTCGTTAAATATATTCTATATTATAGACCGGATTGAGCATATTATAACAACTAACACTACAAAAAAAACGTGATTTAGTAGAGGTTAAAAATGGGTATTCGTAGCGGTTCTAACCGCTACAAACTAGGTTAGTAGCGGTTACGAAAACCGCTACTAAATCGTACGTTGCAAGCAGTTTTGTAGCGGTTCTATAAAACCGCTACTCAATCAAAACTAACCGCTACAACCTTTGTAGCGGTTCATAGAAACCGCTACAACACCAAGAGATATTTGTAGAGGTTATATAACCGCTACAAATATAAAAAATTTTATTAAAAAGAAATTTTTTTTTTGTAGCGGTTTAATAACCGCTACAAATATATAAAAATGAAAATTTGTTAAAAATGACATTTTTTATTTGTAGCGGTTAAGAAACCGCTACTAAATTTGAATTTCATGAAATTAGTAGCGGTTCTAAAAACCGCTACTAATTTCATGAAATTCAAATTTAGCGCCAAAAAATTTAAATTTAGCTTTTAAAAGGCACGTTATTTAGTAGCGGTTTAATAACCGCTACAAATATTTAAAAATTTTTTTAAAAATATACGTTGATTTTTTTCTTTTTTTTAATATTATATTAAATAGTTTAATTTGTTATTATTTTATCTATTTCAATTAGTTTATTATTTAATAGTTTAACTTATTAATAAATTAAAAAGAAAAAATGTAATTGAATATGATTAGTATAAAATTTATATTAATAATATTATTAAGGATAGTTAGGTAATAAGGAATTATTATGTTTTATAATATAATGTAATTGTATATGAAAAATAGATGAAAATGAGATAGAGTTATGATATATCTAAAAAAAAATGGTTAGAATAAATTTTATAGAAAGAAAAGAAATATTCTAAAAGATATTGAAAATCTTGTTACCATATTTGATCGTATTATTCAGCTCCTCTACTCATATGAAAGAAGTTGTAAATGAGAGGAAATAAAAGAAGGGTAAGGTGAAAAGAAATTGGGGAGTGTTTGAAATGAGTTGTGATAAGGGTATTTATAGGGATTCACGTATAATTTGTAGCGGTTAATGTAGCGGTTACTAATTAGTAGCGGTTATTTATATTTTTGTAGCGGTTTAATTATTTGTAGCGGTTAATATAGCGGTTTTTATTTAGTAGCGGTTATTTATATTTTTGTAGCGGTTTAATAACCGCTACAAATATTATATTAATTTTTTTTTTTAAATTTTTTTTTACATTTTATTTTCACACAAATATTTTGCATTTTTTGTGAAGAAAAATTTTTTACACTTGAATTCTACAAATATTATTTTAATTTTTTTTAAAATATTTTTTTACATTTTATTTTAACACAAATTTTTTGCATTTTTTGTAAAGACAAATTTTTTACACTTGAATTTGATCACTCATCGTCGCCATCCCTACAGAAATTTTGTAGAAAAATTATTGTTATTGATGTATTATTAAATTTAAAAAATTTAATTGAAATGACGTGGACTTAAAAAAACTCACCGCAGTAGAGGTAAATTGTCATCGCCTTCAGGGAAGTAGTTTTCAAAATCAGCTGGCTGAAATGGCTCACTCTCGTAGGCGATGTTATCGCCTTCACCCATGTCGTAAAGGTCTCTTGGCTTTAAATGAACGACCATGTGCCAATCCCTATGCCGCTCGTCCTCGACATAATAAACCTGATGTGCCTCTGAAGCTAGAATATACGGCTCATCATCTTGAGAAATACCAGTATGAATCGTGCGTGAGAAATTGACTGATGTGATCCCTAGGTCGTTAGTTGTCAGTCCCCGAGAAGTAGTGGTATTTGCCCACAAACACTTGAACAGCGTCACGGTGAAACGGCCTTGATAATTAAGCTCGACCACATCAAGAAGCTTGCCATAGTAAGGGACGCCTCCGAACTGCATGTTGGCGTCACTGCTGCTCGCATAACTCCTTGTCCCAAATGTGCCATAAACACCCGAATTCTGTGTTTGCAATCCCTGATCCCGTGAAACCGTGCAAAACTTAAAACCATTGACATTGTATGCTGTAAACCGTTTTGCATGATCAAGAGGGCCGATTGCGAGAGCTCTGAAATCTGGTGAGTGTGGGTTGTGGTCATTTAGTATTCTGCGCGCAAACCAGCCCGGGAATTCTCTGTGGACCCTCCTATCAACTTCCGAGGATGTCTGTGTACGGATCCTGAGCTGACACTTGACATGACTTCTGAATTCCCTGCAATTAATAATGGAAAGGCGTTAGTGAAATGAAAGTGAGAAATGTTACGAAAGATATAGATCGATTAACATACATGTGAGTGTACAATTCTTACCGTATGAAAGGCTCAACTTGAGTGCAATTAATCAAGACATGTCTATGTGCTTGGAACTTCTCAGTTGCCGTTAGTTTGAAGTTCTCAGTTGCTCCAACTGGTTTACCAACACGAGGGATAAATTCTCCTGATGTCGGCGCAGGTTCAGGACAATCGTCAACACGAGGGGGCGGTTGAAAGCCGTCTCAAGATCATCAAAGTACCTTGAGCAAAAATAAAGCACCTCATCCCCTATATAGCCTTCAGCTATAGAACCTTCTGGCCACGCCTTATTCCTCACGTAAGATTTTAATTTCCCAAGGAACCTACGAAGTACATAAGAGAAAATTGATATAAAATGATGAAAAGGACGACTAGGAAACATTAAATACGGACAATAAATGAAAGCACATATTTAAAATGAGTACCTCTCAATCGGATACATCCAACGATATTGTACTGGTCCAGCGAGCTTTGTTTCATGAACGAGGTGGACCGTGAGGTGAACCATCACAGTAAAAAAGGACAGAGGAAAGATCATCTCCAAGTGACAAAGCGTAAGAATGATTTTCGACTGCAGCTGATCGAGCTCCTCAACGATCAAAACCTTAGAACACAACTTCCGAAAGAAAGAACAAAGTTCCACCAAAATGATGGAAACATCAGGAGGAAGTGTATTCTTTATAGCCAAAGGGAGTAACTGCTGCATAAGAACATGTGAGTCGTGACTCTTCAGGCCAGCAACCTTCCGAGCCTGCAAGTTGACACATCGAGAAATGTTGCTTGAATACCCATCAGGAACTTTTATTTTCTTCAACGTTGCGAGGAAGACATCCTTGTTCGATTTTGTGAGGGTAAACTTTGCCGGTGTAAATCTGTCATGCTCATCTGGCCAAGCTTCTTCACGAACTCCCATGTCGCGTAAATCTTTCCTAGCTTGAAGGTGATCTTTTGTCTTTCCGGGTTCGTTAAGCAGCGTATACAGCACATTGTCGCAAACATTCTTTTCAATGTGCATTACATCAAGACTGTGGCGAAGTAAATTAGATCTCCAATACGGAAGCGTGAAGAAGATACTTATCTTCTTCCACTGCTGAGGCGCCGAAGTCCTGCGCGTCTTTTGGCGAGTTTGTGCTGAATCGTCGCTTTTTCCAAACTCGACGTCAACATGCTCAAGCTGCTGTAAGATATCTGTACCGGACAAAGTCTGAGGTGGTCCTCTTTTCTCTGGTTTCCCATTGAAGCGATTCCGTTGCAATCTGAACTTATGCGTTCCATCGAGAAACCTCCGATGCCCCATAAAGCACCACTTTCGGCTGTGGGGAAGGCGCAGTGCGTCAGAGTCGAAATTGCAAGCCGGACACGCCGACCCAGTGTGCACATTCCAACCAGATAATGTGCCAAGCCCAGGAAAGTCACTGATCGTCTACATCAAGGCTGCACGCATGTTGAACAAAGTCTTGCTGTGAGCGTCGTACGTCTCCAAGCCATGAACTGCCCAGAACGTATAGTCCTCAGGGAAAGGCTTCACAAGCAAATGTTCCTTCACAACATTTCGTGGATGCCACTTCTTGAACTTGCATTTCCGACACGGACAGACGATCTTGCCGTTACAGCTGGCGTGAGTGAATGCGAAATCTAAGAAACTGTTTAATCCGTACAAATATTCAGGAGAATTGCGCGGCAACCTTATCCAAGATTTATCCATAGCTACAAGTGAGAGAGAAGAAAGTATAGAGAAGAAGATGAGTGAGAAGATAATGAAGAATGCCTAGAACCTTATATTCTGAAAATCCAACGTTTATAACTTTGTAGCGGTTATTAAACCGCTACACCAACCGCTACAGATATTCCAACGTTTATAATTTTGTAGCGGTTACATATATAAAACCGCTACTAATATTCAAGCCGTTAATTGGTGGAAAATTCAAAATGTACTTGTTGAGTATTAGTAGCGGTTTTATATATATAACCGCTACTAATGTTCAACGAATTAGTAGCGGTTATATATATAAAACCGCTACTAATATTAAAGCCGTTGGACATTAAATATAAAAATAATTTTCTAATTTGTAGCGGTTATACATAATATAACCGCTACAAATGTGCACAAAGGCGGCAAATTTGAAAATTCAAATCATTTAAGTGTTTGTAGCGGTTATGAGTAAATAACCGCTACAAATATATATATTTGTAGCGGTTTGCGTTGAAAAACTGCTACAAATATATAAGTAAATTTGTAGCGGTTATGAGTTCAAAACCGCTATAAATCTATATCTTTGTAGCGGTTATTTACTAATAACCGCTACAAATATATACATTTGTAGCGGTTTTAACTTAAAACCGCTACAAATATATATATAATTTATTTATTTTTTAAATTTAGATTTAAATCATTTATAAATTATTTCAATGCGATATAATAATATAAATATAATTATATAAAACACAATAAGAAAATTCTGAAATAAAATCTCATAAATATTTACAAATGTTTAAAAGAAAAGAAAATGTCCTAAACTAAGAAGCTGGGGGCTGATCCTCTGGTGCTCCCTCAGGTGGGGCTCCCTCAGATGCCGCTGGATCGGGCCGCTGCGTAGACTGAACCGCACCATCCTCATCAGCAGGAGGAGGAGCTGTAGGAGGAGGAGTAGTGCTCGGGACGACGTAGCGAGGGACAGGGGGGACCGCTGGATGCTGCTCGTCCGGGAACAGCCGATTCCATGCTCCCTCGAGCATAGTGTTCGCGATCTCACGCCACTGCGTCTGCTGCGCGTACATAGTGTCTGCGTGGATCTGCAGCAGCTGCTGCTGCTGCGCCAGCATCTGCTGCTGCGCCAGCATCTGCTGCTGCGTTTGCTTCAAATCTGACCGCAGCTGGTCAATCGACTCGTCCCTCCGACGTCTGACCCCTCTAGAACTGCCAGCCTCAGAGGCGGCGCTCCTGCCGTAGATCATGCTGGGTCTGGCGCCTATCCCCATCCCCCGCACTCGTCCGGGGTGCTCAGGCTGAGCCAGACCCGCCTTCAGAGGAGCCGTCGGGTCCACTGACCCCTGTGACTCCTCAGGCTGGGTCTGTTGCAGCTCAGCCTACGACTGCTGCATCCGCTCCTGCCATTTTATGAAATAATTAATAATTACCATTTTTCATTATTAACTTTGTTTTAAAAAAAATATAATTCAAAATTACTTACAATGGCCGCCTCTGCCTGCTGAGAGGTCGTAGTCCTGTCACGGTGTCTGTGTGTGATGGCGTACAGCTCCGCATAGTCCGTCTGACGGTTCTCCTGCTGAGCCCTCGTCTCCTGAAACAATTACAAAACAATTAGTATTATGAAATAATCAACTAAAAGTAAGTGAAGCACTTGAAAAGTTACCAGCTCGCTATAGGTCACAGCAAATGTCTTCGATCCTGCTGTGTGGTGGATCGTCTGCTGCGCCCGGATCCCGGCGTTCCTCCGAGCAAGCTCCTGGAAAAAAAAATTAAATGTATTATAATTTAAAATTAAATACAAAATAAAATGATATTATAATTTAATATTTAACAATTACAAAATTATATATAAAAAATATAATAAATACATTACCTGCGCCTCAGGGCTCCTCCTGAACTGGACAAAACGTGCCCAGTCGTTCGGCGGCACGCCGTCCGGGACGCTCTCCTGCAGCTGCTCCAGAGGCATCGTCCCGTCCCCATCCACACTGTGGAAGAGACGGTTCCTCCTGTTCCTCCACGCGTCGCCCATCTTCACGAGGGCGTACCTCTTCCGGTTGGCCCGGACGGCAAACCGCAGCTAAAAAAAAGACATTTAAATATCAATAATTATAAAAACCATAATTTAAAAAAATAATTAAATAGAATTAATTACAAAAGATATTAATTAAATAGTTTTAATTACCTGAACCACCTCCTCCCAAGCCTGGTCCTTCGGCCCCTTCGGAATGTGCCTCCACGTCGGGAAGTGAAGGGGGAACCGCATCCAATTCGATCCCAGGTCGCTCAGGAAGCGGTTGAGCAGGTGACCCCCATTGTGGATCGGCTGGTCAGTGCCCTCGTTCCACGGCACTACAACTCGCAGGGACCGGTCCATGCTGTTCAGACCGGCCACATCCAGCCTCCTCGTCGTCACGTTCCCCTGCTCATCTGCACAGTTGACCGCACGTTAGATAAATTATAATTCAAAGTTAAAAAGTTAAAAAATTAAAAAATTAAATAATTTACCTTCGACCTGCACCTCAAACCCAGTGGACCGCGAAGACGACCCTCGTGGGTTGTTCTGCTCCCGAGCCTCTTCCTCATCGAGGAACTGCTCCATCTCCTTGAACCCACTAATCGGGATCTCGAACTCCTCCTTGTTGAGGAAGTCCTCAACGCTAATCTCTGGCACCTCCACCTCAGGCACCTCAGCTGTGGTCGTCGCCTGTGGGATCGTCTGCGGTTCCTGTGGAGGGATGGGCTGAGATGCCTCGGTAGCCCTGCCTGCCCGCTGCCCCCTCCCTCTGCCCCCTGCCCGGCTGCTGCCACCCCGTAAAGTCGGTCTGGGGAGCACAGGGGCCTTCCCCTTATCCTGTCCTGAAGCCATATCAACTGTACAAATTAAAAAAAAAAATTAGTCCATTATTATACAAAAATATTATAAAAATACAAATATAAATAAAAATACGTGTTATATACGTACTTCAAGTGTAAATACTGCGGAATACTGACCAAAAACTCCTATAGACTCGTCTGAACGCTCAAATATCGAATAAACCACTCAGAGAAACCTCAGGAAACAAAATGAGCAAAATGAGAAATGGAGGAGGCAAGCGGTTTAAATAGGCCACATATTAGTAGCGGTTATTGTAAATAACCGCTACTCTAACCGCTACAAATAATTAAATTTGTAGCGGTTCTACAATAACCGCTACAAATCTTCACAACGTTTGAAATTCTGTAGCGGTTATTGCCCAGAACCGCTACAAATTTGGAGTCTCTTGAAATTCTGTAGCGGTTTTCAGTAAAAACCGCTACAAAATTCTGACCTTTGGTATTTTGTAGCGGTTTATGTGCATTAACCGCTACAAAATAACCACTACAAGTTTTGGCGGGAATTTCGCGCCAAATTTGTAGCGGTTTTTTGTAGGAAACCGCTACAAATATTCTTGCCGCTACAAATTTGTAGCGGTTTAGGTAAAAACCGCTACAAATACTATAATTTGTAGCGGTTTAATATAACCGCTACAAGTTCACCGCTACGAAATACCTTTTTTTTTGTAGTGTAAGACAAAAATTTACAACTATTCACGAGAGAATTCAAAATTACACATAATCATTTTAACTGTTACCAACAACAAAAATTTACAAGTGTGTATATGAACATTCACAACACGTAGTGTACCATAACTAATACAAAAATTTACAAGTATTTAGATATAAATTTACAAGTGCATCTAAACATACCATCAAAAACATAATTTCATAATCCCAGATTCTTCCCCCGTACTAAAACCACACTGATTTGGGATTTCTGAATTTCAAAGCTCTGAATCGTCTTTTTGTATTTTTCACTATATTTTAATGGAATTTTCCCATCTTTTAATATGTATTATAATTTTTCTTTCTTTTTCCCCCCCTTATAATTGGTGTAATTTCATAACCTTTCAAACTTTATTTGAAATAAAATGGCATTTGGGGTTAAGTGAATTTTTTTAAAACAAAAACGAATGTATTTAATGCAAGGGTATACAAAATATGACAAATATTCGTATCCCATAAAGTGCGAATCTCCAAGTGGCCAATGTTGGTCACCCAACACCCATCCTCCTATGCACTTTAAGTTGAAGGCATATATTAAATAAATGTGAATTTTTATAATTATTTTAATAATTACAAAATAATATTTTTTGGAAAAGGGATAAATATATGTTGGGAAAAAGATAGAAAAAGAACTTTGAAATTGCAAAATCTCAAATCAGCTTTGTTACCAAGAGTTGATAAGGGAATGACGAAATGCCTAATTCACAACTCAATTTTTATGAAATGCCTAATTTAGAATTTTGCAAATTCAAAGTTATTTTCTTGTTTTTTTCCCTTTAGGGGAAAAAAAATACAATTCCTTATAATTTATCTCGACTTTAAATTAAGTCAATATAATTTATTTTATTTGAATTGAAACCTTATTATTGATTGATCCTTTAACTTTAGTCTAGAAACTTTATAAAATTTCATTAAATGTACAGGTAAAGGGAAAATTGTCATAAAATACCTAATTAGGAAGATATGTACTGAATGAGACCTGAGGTACTGAGGTCCTTAAATGTCAATATTTGCTTAAGAGTGAAAGATAAAAATGCCCTTATTGGATCAATGAAAAAGAAGGAATGAAATTTGGCTCAGAGCAATACCTTGTTAACTTGAAGATGAAGGTAGGAGGAGATCAACAGAAGCGAACAAGAGTGGGCCTTTGCAGCGGTGGAGGAGAGAAAGTTTCAGAGGAGGAAGTTATGGGATTTGTAATGGTTGTGTGTTTTGAATATTGTGTTCCAGAGAAATAGCAGGTGGGAAGTGAAAAAGGCGCATGTTCTGCTTCCAACAAAAATGAGGTTTAAATCGATTTATGACTGTTGCGGAGTTCAGTTATAAATCAATTTAGACAAGGGAAAATCGATTTGGCACAGTATATATATGAGCTTTTGCTTTTAATTGACTAAATTGATTTGAGGTTCTTAAATTAATTTAGTCATCTGGTAAATCGATTTGAGGTTCTTAAATTGATTTAAGTGAGAGTTATAATTGTTGAAAGCTCAAAGGAAATTCTGACCCAAATCGATTTATTGACTTGAGCAAATCGATTTGTGTCACCTTTTGTGAAAACTAGAGCTGTCTTAAATCAATTCACTACCCATGTAAATTGATTTATGTTACTTTTTTATGAAAACCATATTTAACCTAAATCAATTTATTGCCTTTGTAAATCGATTTTGTTCTGCTTTTTTGTCTTCCCAGGTGTAAAAGATCTTCTATTGTGTTCAAAATATCTTTTGTAGGTGCGAAAGATCTTCCCTTATGTACAAGAAGTCTTCTCTAGTGCAATATAACTATATGCGAAAAATTTTCCCTTGTGTTCACAATATCTTCGTTCTACACAGAAGATCTTCCTTCACGTGTCAGAAGTCTTCCCAGGTACCAAAGATCTTCCACTATGTTCAAAATATCTTCCGTAGGTGTAAAAGATTTTCCCTTATGTGCAAGAAGTCTTCCCTAATGCAATATAACTATATGCGAAAGATCTTTCCCTGTGTTCACAATATCTTCTGTAGGTGTAGAAGATCTTCCCTCATGTGCAAGAAGTCTTCCCAGGTGCAAAAGATCCTCCCATGTGTTCAAAATATCTTCCCTACGTATAAAATATCTTCCCTAGTGTGCAAACATTCTTTACACCTTATGTAAATGAACTATTGTAAAAGTTGAATGAACAAATGATCAAAAGACGTTGAGCATTAACAGATTGACAATATGAAACTTTCACATTTACAATCACAATAATATTTAATCATCTTTTGCACAGCATGAGTAAGCACAACATATGGTGCTAATATATGAAGCTTTCACATTTACAATTACAAGAGAAAATAAAGCAGATGGAACCCAATTACAACAAAAAATAAATTAGGTGAGCATTAAGACAATGCATTAACCACTGCATTCTGCCTCTAATTCCAAAATCCATGAGGGGCCACAAAAGGCTATAAACAAAAGCAGCAAGTTAGTTACTCCCTTACTAATTGATCAATGATGCATTGAATTGGAATCTTGAAGAAGGGGAGGTTAGTAAAGGTTTGGGCTCTTGCACCTTCATCGAGTATGCCCTTCCTGATGGCACCTTGAACATTTATACACATTCTTGTCCTGAAATTGAGATTCCCGTCTACTTGTGCGTGGTCTCTCAGGGTGATGGCTTGTGGTTAGGGGCCATAAGAAAATCTCATTCTGATAATCACTAAATCGCAACTCATTTAACTTTGGCATGCCATATGTATTAATCATCGTCATTATTCTATTATATATCTTCTCTTATGTACTTAAGTAACATTCTTCCACATATCGGTAAACATTATCATTCATATGTTTAATGCATGTACATGCATGTGGACATGGTATACTACACATTTGCCAACCCTTGAAAGCACATTCTCTTAATACAAGATTTATAGCAACACGAACTTCTCCTATTTGTATTTCCAATGTGTGTGAAGAATGTTGCAAAATCTGCATCCCTACACTACACAACACATTCTCCTTTAACTTTGCTTCTATGTTAGGTCTCACTCCATTTTTCCACAAACTTATTGCATTCTTTCTAGCAAATAGTTTGTTCGCTAGCTTTTGTCTATGCTTATTTATCAATATCAACACATGATGTTTCCTTTCTTTCATAAGCCATGCATTATATGACTTAGCCAAATTAGTGGTTATATTCTCCCACCTTCTGAATGGGAATCATGACAATGCCCAACAGTTAATATCACCATGCTCTTTAAGCCATGTTAACAATTCACGGTTAAAACATCGCATATTGGATAAAACTCTTTCGAAGTCACAATCAACTCTAGTATGTGTAATCCTATCTAGCATCTTCAAAGCATCATCTTTCTTGATTGGTGTGTTTCTTCTCGGGCCTTTATAAACCTTTGAATACTTTGAGTTAAAGTTATCTTTTACATGCCTATAGCAAAAGGCATGCCTCTGACTCCCGAAAACATATTGGATAACATTTATTATTGCATTATGTCTATCTAATACAATCACCACTTCAAGAGAGTTTAAAATGTTTGTCATATTTTGCATAAACTATGTCCAATCATCATTGGTCTCCCCACCCACAATGGCATAAGTAACAAGGTATAGTTGATTATCAGCATCAAGCATTGATGCAGATAACATAGTCTCACAATACAACCCATTGAGGTGAGTTCCATCAACATATTGAATTGGTCTGCATCCTCCGAAGAATCCTTCGACGGAACATCCATATGCGATGAATAACCTATTAAACGTATGGTCAACACACGCTTCTCATTTTGCCACTGTCTTCAGGTCTACTTCAATTAGTCTACTGCAATACCAAGGAATCAACATGTATGGTTGCTCAGGTGCTCCTTGTATCTTTGCCAATGCTTTCTCTTTACCTTTCCACACTTTATCATAAGACATTGACAAATCATATTCCCTATAAACCTCACGCCTTATTTCATGAGGTGGTTTATCTAAACAACCCCTCAATCCATCTTTGATTATGGAAGCAGTCTAGCTGGCGGTCAATTTGCGATGTATTATTAGATTATCATGTACTGAGTGATTATGCTTTTCCACAAAGGTATGCAAACGTAAGAAGCTTGACTTTTCCTCCCCCACTTAATATGCAGTAATTTTCCATGGACAACTATCCACCTTACATGTCACTATCATCTTACTTGCATAATTCATCACAAATTTGTGTGCCAAACTATACTTGTATAATGATTCTTTGAATTCAACAACATTTTTAAAGCTCTTATGAGGACCTGAAAGCAATTCCTTCCACTTCTCAGCACCATGCTTAGGGATAGGGGCATGTGCACTCTGAATTATGTCAAACCCCTTAACATTTCGATGGTTGCCTGAATAATAAAGGCATAGTTCCACAGATATACAAAAATAGCACAGATATATTAATAATGAGTACTTGTTTATAATATAGAAAATCCCCATATGGTTTGAAAAATATATACAAATTGTCCAAAACTACCAAAATAAACTAACGATAACCAACATCTATGCCTTCTTGATCCGGAATCCTCAATTACCAGTATTTACTGTTTTTCCCTTAGAGCCGCTAGCTTCTGTTGGAATACTTTTAAATATTGGAAAGGGTGAGATTCAAATGAATCTCAGTAGTAACAGGCAATTATTCATAAAAAATGTGATAAATAAATATGTCAAGCACCATATGCTGCAACAGAATAATAATATTATGATAAAAATAATAATCGGTATGTGCACATATTCAGGGCCAACTATTGTTAGAACCTTTACTTGTTCGTACCTCAGCTAGGCTTAAGACGGCAAACTAGGCAATGTACATTATAGACACTGTGCAACATAACTGGATCTCCTTTGGGCGGTCAGGGTACTTGTGCTTTTCCTCGCAGACGGTACTTGTGATTTTCCCGTACCAGTCAAATAATGTGTGTGCATTATACATATCACAAAAGATAGCATACACAAAGCATATACAAGTTCACATAGTGTATGAAGGAAAGAGTCACTACCTTAAGTCCCTTTTCCTTGCTTTAAGTCTTTGTCCCGACTTGGGCAAACTGTCCGATCCTAAAATTCCAAATTTTCAAAGAAATGAGTTATTACTCATTCATATATTCTTCCAAACTTATTTTATTGATTATCTTAGCTTAAAACTGTAAAATGACTAAAATACCCCTAGGGACCTGGTCCAAGTCCCTTTTATACTCGGTCAAACTCTACTTTTCCAAAAATTATGACCCGAGCTATTCCTACATAGTTTTGCGTGTAGAATCCATTTTGACCTCAGAATTTCAAAATTCACTGCTAAAATATGATTTTTCCATTGGTAGCCCCTAACTTAAGGTTTTAAGGATAATCTTATCATTTCACATTCTAAGGCTTTTCACACTTCACACTTAACATATTGCCTACACAATTTTCTCTTCTAAACACAAAGAAACCAACAAATTGATGAAATTGTGGGAAAAATGTTGTCGTCTTGATTTAACCCTTTAAGCACCTTCCTTTTCAC